>CM051241.1:87383868-87983868 GCA_027917425.1 Gastrophryne carolinensis | reverse complement strand
AACTTCCACGGCTTGATGCTTTAAGACAAAAATATATGATTGAAATATTGGCATGAGGAAATGAAATATCTTATACAAGAAAAGAGAAAAATCGTCTTTGTTTTTAACTGCCGTCGATAAGTCCAAGTCTGGTAAGAGGCTTTTTTGTTAAAATGGTGGAGGACAACACAACTTGATACAGCTGATTTCACATATATGATTGTGATTGATAGATGATTTCATATAGTGCTGGAGTTTTAACTCTGGACTCCGTGTTGTATTATATAGAGCCGCGGTAGTTCTATTGGAACTTTTATATTAATCATTCTTATGAGGGAAATTTGATACAATACCCTTACTATATGGCGCAACCTTGAATTCTATTAATTTGTATTCTTGCCAATCAACAGAAAGACTACCCTGCAAACTACATCAAATATATCCCAGTTTTTAAAGAGAACAAAATCTTAACAATGCCCCTCAATTAAAAATATTGCCTATATGTAGCCACTTCAAGCGGCCCCACACCCATTTCATACATAATAGATGTTGAGTAACATTATGAGAGGCTGGGGGGGCACCCAGACTTCCGGAGCCCCTCTGCAATCCTTAACTGCACCTCAATCCCCACTGAAATGTGACTGGCGGTCACATGGTCTGGGTTTAAACAGTGGCCAGCAAAGTGCAGGTAAGGATTGTGGGGGGGCTCCAGCAATCCGGATACCCACATGGTCTGGGTTTAAACTATGGCCAGGAAAGTGAAAGCAGCCCCGGACTGATAATGCCTGGACGCATTTTACCAGGAGATCAAAGTGCAGGTAGGGATTATGGGGATCTATGCATGGGGGGGCTCCAGAAATCTGGATACCCACATGGTCTGGGTTTAAACTGTGGCCAGGAAAGTGAAAGCAACCCGGACCATGTGACCGTCAGCTGACAATGCCATCCCTAATTTCGCCAGAGGATCAAAGTGCAGGTTAAGGATTGTGGGAGTCTGTGTGGAGGGGCTCCAGCAATCTCAATACACCCCCCCCCCCAGCCTGTCACAATGCGGCCCCATTATGTAGAAAATGGGCGTGGGACCGCTTTTAGTCATGTGTGTGTGGTAAGAGCAGTCTATGCATGGGGGGGGGGGGGGGCTCCAGCAATCCGGATAACCACAAGGTCTGGAAACTGTGGCCAGGAAAGTAAACGCAAACCATGTGACCAACAGCTGACAATGCCGGGCCGCATTTCGCCAGGAGATCAAAGTGCAGGTAAGTATAGTGGGGGTCTATTCGTGGGGGGCTCCAGCAATCCGGATACCCACATGGTCTGGGTTTAAACTGTGGCCAGAAAAGTAAAAGCAAAGAAAAGTAAAAGCAAAGCCGGACAATGTGACCACAATGCCAGGCCGCATTTCGCCAGGAGATCAAAGTGCAGGTAAGGATAGTGGAGGTCTATGCGTGGGGGGCTCCAGCAATGCGGATACCCACATGGTCTGGGTTTAAACTGTGGCCAGAAAAGTAAAAGCAAACCAGGACCATGTGACCATCACTTGACAATGCCGGGCCGCATGCGTCTATGCGTAGGGGGCAGCAATCTCAATACACCCCCCCAGCCAGTCACAATGTGGCCCCATTATGTAGAAAATGGGCGTGGGACCACTTTTAGTCACATGCGTGTGGTAAGAGCATTGAAATTAATGGATTTAGCACAGCTGCACCACACTATACCTGCTAATCTGACCAGCAAAGACCTAGATTTACTCATTTGCACAGCCAGGAATAGAAAATGTAAAGTAAATACCAAGTAAAAATACATGACATATTCGGCCGGCGATGTCCTTTTTCTAGATTTACTACTTCTTCATTTTGGATTTGTGAATGCTGGTGAACACTTTTGCATTCGCCAGCTTTTAGTGGTGAATCCCATAGGAATCAGTGTTATTTAGGTAGAGATTGGCAGTTTAGGTCGTTTTAGCATCTTTAACTTATTTTTCAAGCGTGAACATTAGAAGGTTCCCTAGTATGTCAAAAACAACTAATAATAGTAAATAAACTTAATAAATAAATAATAAATAAACTTTTAAAGGAGTACTATCGCGAAAAAATGGCCCAATGATAAAATTCCATATAAATATGCTGGATGGAGGTAGGATAGGTCACTTATACACCTCAAGAAATATCCAGCCAGGCTTGTTTTATTTTTATTTTAATGGAAGGAAGAGGACATCTCGGGTGACAAACTCTGTCACCCCTCATAGACTAAACCTGTAACCCCAGGATTTTATTCCCACCAGGGGAAGAAAACCACAAGCTTGGCGGGAGTTTTATTCAGTTCGGGTGTAAAGGTGACCCCGCCCCTTATTAGCTAAAGTATATGGATTTTTTAATATTACACAATTTTGCGATAGTGCTCCTTTAAGCTTTTCAAATAACCCAGACACTCCCAATATACCCACATATATTCTGATACCCCTCCAATGCCGACATATGCTATAAAAATGTGTGTCCAGCAAGATTTCATGTATTTTCCTAAACAAATCTGCCACAGCAGTTCGCCTGCATTCTCCAAACCACTTGAAAGTCACGCGACCTAGCGCACCTTGCAAATCACCCCCTCAATATAAAAACTAATTCTTGCTGCTTTTGGCCAGCAACTACTGCTCTAACTTTATGACCAGGATTTGAAGCTGAGAACAATTCTCAGGCTGGGCTCTTTAAGTGGATAAACAATGATTTGTGAGAAGTAAAAGGGTACAAATCGCGCAAATGAGAATTTCACTCTTTATTTGGACAACTCTGAAAGTCACAAATTTGGATTTGCGCATAATTTGCCCATAAAATGTATTTGTAAACAAAGTAATACAGTATAATTATATATTGCAGTGGCTTTACTCTGCGAAACACTCCAGACAATAATCGCATTTAATGGCATCTGGACTGAAAATTTTATAGAGTAGTTTTGGCTCGAACGTAACGGGAATGGTTACTATTCAGCATTAAAATGGAATGGGCCAATTTATTTCCTTTCGCCAAAATATCTAATTACTGTACATGCCCCAGATATGTGGGGATGAAGACGAGAACTCAAGCGAAGACGATGTAGCTTACTTCACCTGTTAATAGTAGTTGGTGATGTGGTTCTAAATTAAAGGGATGGTAAAGAAAAAAAAAAAAGATACTTTCTTTTTTCCTCCGAAGCAGTTCCTGGCCAGCGTGCCTCCTGCGAGCGTGCACCCCAGAATTCCTTGGGCATGGCTTGTCATGGCTCCCCCGCTGCATTAGTCACAGCAGTGCCCAGGGGGGACTGGGACATTAAGAGTTCAGTTAAAAGTTCTAGTACTAACCTACAAAGCACCCCCCAGCCAGGCTCAACCATACAATTTATCTCTAATGCAGAGATACTAACCCAGACGCAGCCTCTGTGCTGCCTCTCACATTTTTCTGTCCTCCTCCTTGGTCTCCTCCTCACACTCCTGCCTTCAAGCCTTCCTCCCATGCCTTATCACTTCTCTAGAATCTACTTCCCCACTCAATTCGTAATACTCTAATGCTCCACACGTTTAAAAGTGCCCTTAAAACCCACCACTTCAGACAAGCATATAACCTGGCTTAAAGGGACTGTAAACCCAATGGCAATAATAAGGCAGCAAGCAATCCAGCTTGTGCTTACCCCATGTGCCTCTTCTCTATTTCCAGCAGCCCCACATTGAAGCCGGAGCAGGGATCCAAATTCGCCCCTCCTTTCAAATACATTCCTCCAGAACCATGCAAAAAGTAGTCTAACATCCATTCCATCCCTTGGTGCTCTCAGCGTGAGCAAGCATGTCAAGTCACAGTGATACTGTAGCATCACCACAGCAAAGCATGCACATGATTTATAAAGTTGTGCCATGGTGCAGCCTTCTTGAATGAACCACAACCCAAAAATTGAAGACAAAAAATGGCTTTGCTTAGAATACATAGATATTTACATTTAATCAAAGATTTTGGAACTCTTTGAAAGGGTTCATTTTACAATGCCGCCAAAAGGAGTTAAGGTGGGTGGAAGTAAGTTTGTGCCTGGACAGAGACTTTAAAGTTATACTAAAGGCGAGAGCCCAATTGTTGTCCTATTGTCTCAGGCTACACTTTGCACTGTCCCAAATTTCAATCCATTTTCAAAAAGACCCTGAGGTTCTTATGTTATGTTTAAGAAGTAGTAGAGCACTGAAGATTCAGGGGAAAAAAAAGAAAAACAGTGGATGTGGCAACAGCGATGTGATGTAAGCAAACTGTGTGCTTAGCATTTTGATAATGGGCAGTCTGTGCATAAAGCTTGTACATAAAGGTGGGTCATAAGGGTGAGAGACATGGTGCAGGCAGAGATTGCAGCTTATCAGCTCAGTGTGACCAGATCATGACAGTGAGAGACCTGTTGCAGGCAGAGATATTTACTCCAACATATTAACAACTAGTGTGCCCGGATGAAAGGAGGGCTTGCTTGGTTTCTGGCTGGAATACAAGATGGCAGCCCCAGCAGGCTGTTGATTGCTGGCAGCCTGATCAAGGATTGGAGACAGATGCTGAGAGATGTGCAAGTTCATGAGGAAGAAGAAGGAGGAGAGGCAGGGCTTTAGAGCAAGAGAGAGGCAACCAAGCAGGGTGTTTGGGGGGAGTGGGGGGTGTTTCCATCATCTGTCCACTGAAGATTGATTGAAGGACCAGGTCAGTGGGCTGGTGATTGAAGGCTGAATGAGAATGTGACTCACTACAGAGACTGAGCATAAAGCACAATGAAAGATAAGCTACTTATATTTATTTTTAAAATTTTGATTTGCCAAACACTCTAATCAACTTCAATTACATTCACAGGGCACATTCCACCAAATTAAAGCTCTACCCTTTTTTTTTTCCTATCCTTTAGACAGTAAGCTTGCAAGAGCAGGACTATCCTATTGTCTCCTGTTCCAGGTTGGTTCCCAACAGTCCTGTGATTGCCAGCCACTGTGTAACTGTGACCCCCAAGAACGACCGGTAAAATTCACCTGTTCAGGCTCCAATGGAACATGCGCGGGCTCTTGTCCAATGAGAGCCGTCCGCTGTGACTACGTCACCCGGCAGACATCTCTCATTGAGCTGAATGAGAGCCGCACTCCTGCCCCAGCAGCTGGCTGGGGCGTGAGCACGCGCATGATGCCGGGGATGCAGGAGATGCAGCAGTGTGCAGTCTCCATTGTAAACAATGAGAGCCACCTATCCTGGCCGGCAGCTCTCATTGGACTGGAGCCAGGGGCGGACTGGGACTAAAAAACGGCCTGGGATTTTTTGGGGCACACCGGCCCTGCTCGACTTTTCCTGGCCCAGTATAGTATATTAATGTCACATAATTATATATATATATATATATATATATATATAAATCTCCCAACCTTTGAAAACTGGAAAGACAGACACATTGCACTTAAACCACGCCACTGCCACACCCTTAAAGGGAAACACCACCTAAGAATTACATATTATTATTACTATTAATAATAATTACAGGCAAGCCCCCCACACACATATACTATAGTCAGTGAGCAGCATCACTCCATTAAAGCCAGTGAGGGTCATCCCTCCATACACACACACACACACACACACACACACCTTCCACCTCACTACATTTTTCTTTCCTGCACACGAGAAGGACCCAAGTGATGTGAGCAGGCTCTTTCCTGCTGGAGTCCCGCCGTGCACTCGGCTGCACACCTGGGGCCGGACACATGGAGACGGCACGGGACAATTGAACGTTGGTGCGATCCTGGGACGGTCTTGACCAAATTTGGACGGTTGGGAGGTCTGCATTCACACAACAATGGCAGATGGAAAGAAGTAGAAAGAAGATGGAAGGAAAATAAATCAGAGGACAACTGAGAGATTGAGGGAATGCAGAAAATAGTAAATAAAGTGAGTGAGCAGGGTGATGCCCCCCCAGGTTCACCAAGAATTGTTACCTCAGCAGCGATCCCATGGTGCATGTGCATTAACCGGCAATCCATTCTTAATGAGGAAAGACCCAGGTGTCCGCCTTTGCTTCACTGTAGCCAATGCCCACACCAGCTATTCATAAATGCCATTAGCTGGGGAAAGCCGGTGATGTGGCCATGACCAACACATGCGCTGTGGGATTGGCTGATTGGTCAGTACACTGGGTGACTGGGGGGGGGGGGGGGGGGGGGGTTTATAGAGTGGGGAATTGTGACCTGGAAACAGGGAATCCTGGGGCCTTTTACACTCCAGTCTGGACTAAAGGGTTTGAACCTGCTTTAATAGTTGCAGATCCTATAGCAGAGTTGGCACCGGCCATTCAGAAGTACCTGGGGGGAGGGGGGGGGTACATGCCGGGCTGAAGGTAAAGCCTGCATGCAGCATGGCATTGGTGAGAGCACTGGACCATCCCTGGGGAGACACCAATTTGGGATGCCCCTTAAAGAGGCAGTATACCAGCCCTTTAGTATTATAGACACTAGGGAGTTGGTTGCTCCTCTTTAAAGCATACCTACAATAATTTGTCAGCCTATGGCACGGGCTTTCCTCTCCCCTAGCTGAACAGTAAGCAGATGCAAGGTTGCCTCTGGTGGAGGACTGGAAGTCACAGTTCACAATGCAGAAGCCAGTGCTTTCTACTGAAGGAGGTGCTGGTCACTGCAGTGCGTGCTGCAACTTCCAGTCCTTAGACACATGGAGCCCACTGAGAAATGGGTTTCTCTTCACTTCGAGCTGAAGGGTGCAAATTAAGGTGGAACCAAACCTGGGCTTTTGCCTTACTTGGGTTTTGGTCAGTGACCTTGGGGCATTCTGACTTGGGATGCCCCAGTTTGTGAAACCCCTGGATTGAGGCCATTTAGATAGGCCTAGTGTGGCAGCAGCTGGCCGGCATGGGATGGCCAGATAGGTAGATAGGGGCTTTTACACATAAAGGAAAGTGAGCAATTGGGCAGCCCTAGAGTCTCAGTCTGCTGTTGGTCCGCTCTAAATATCAAATACAGAAGACTGTGGCGTCAGGGCTGCTCCTAATTCAGTACAACTAACTGCCAGCAAGGGGTTAATGAGAGCCCAGCTCCCAGCCACTGCTGCTCTAATCATTAACCCCTTCAGCTACAGTGGCCCAGAACATATCAAAGAAGGATGAAAGGTCCCTGACTTGTCCGTTCCTTGATGTGTGCAGCACGGAGTCTCGTCTCATGACACCCCTCCCCCAGCCCACTATCAACTCACAGTTATCAGTGTCGCTCCTTCCTTCTCCAGCATGAAAACCCGCCTGTTGCCTTTTAAATTCCTCTCTGAAGCGTGGAGGACAGAGACTGCTCCTGATTGGCCAGGCCGGCTGCCTGTCACAGGCTTCTTCTCCCCTGCGTGTGACACATTGCAAGCAGCGCTTTTGATAGGCAGAACAAAGCACTGCTTGTAGTCTCCCAAATTCAAGTTAGTGTGAGGGGTGGCCTCAGGTCGGTCCTGCATTACCACATTACTGTTTGTGTCAGAGCGGGGCCAGTGGCGGCGGTCAGAGCGGCCTCCACCCATTCCACTTCTCTCCTCATCGGCCACCACACCTCCTCCCGCTGTTGTGGCCTTCCCATGTGCTGGCCTACCGGGATTCTGCCCGGTATGCCCTATGGCCAGCCCGCCCCTGACTGGAGCCCACACATGCGCTGTTGGAGAGTGGGAAAGGTGAGTGTTTATAGGGGGTTATATGGGGTTTCACACAGTGGGGCATTCTATTTCGAGATGCCTCGGGGAAAAAACAGTAGCCATCCCTGAATCTAAAAGATTCCGGGCTGACCACTGCTGAGTTTTGTTCCATTTTAAAGGGAGTGATCACCCAAACAGTTTTTTTGATCGCAGTCTGTTTCTTACCTGGTGCTTGATGTAAAGAGATGTGTGTTGCCTTTGTTTTCAGGCCTGATTCTGTGCCATTTTCTGGCTGCACAAATCTGTCTCTTTCTTATGCCCCAGTAGAATCTGTTCACCAAATGTAACAACTTGCCGATAAACAGGAGCCCGCTCTCCCCCCTCTCTTCTTCTCATTTCCATATCGCCCTGTCCCTGAGCTGAGCAAAAAACTCAGGAAATTGAGTGTACACACAATGGCTTCTAGCCCTTTCATATGCTAGCACTATAGTCCTCCGTATGCAGCCACACCCACTTTCCAAAATTTACTGAAATACAGCACAAAGTGAAGGTTTGTTTTCTCAGCTTTGGGGGCCTGTTTTTAAAAATTTAAAAAAACTGGTAAAATTAGGAGCTTAAAGGGAATTCCAATTATACTTTATTCATCTGCCTGGACAATTACTTTAAACCGGACCTTCACCATAATTTATTAAAAAGCCCAAACCCTTAAAAAACTATTCCCCAGCATATACAATTAATATGTTTAAAGTCTTTAGTCACTTACTTATTATTCTTTCCCCTACTGGGCTGAAATTCTGTTCAGGACTTTAGGATATGGGTGCCGCAATCTGGATTCAGAGGCATCACACGTATTGAGGAGAGGAGAGTGGGATAAAGTACAGGGGGCGGGTTATAGCTGTGCTTTGCTCAGACAGAGCAGAGCTGGGGTCAGAAAAAGGTCAGCAATCCCAGAATGCAGAGCAGCACAGTCAGAAGTCACTTCCTGTTTGCAGGCTGCCTGATGTTCCATGAGCCGCCATCTTGGATGATTAAAGGCTCATAACATGCAGTAGATGCAGGTAGGATGATTATTAATGTGAGCAATCTGTATGTACAGGGTGGGGGAAACATATAAGATAGACTCGTATTCAGAGTGAAGGTCCGCTTTAAGTGTTAGCATTGTATCAATAAAGAGAAGAAGCCTCTGATGGTTCAGGTGACATTTATTAAAGGTGCATTGCTTTCAAGCTAAAAATAGGTTATTTGGGATTGTTCTTTTTTGGGGAGCTTTAGCTTTATATATGCTGTGCTAAAAAAATAATTCTTATACTCTAAAGTTACATTATTCTATTAAAGCTTTATAAGGAGTTGAAGGGACAGACTGTTTCTTTCATTAGCTGGCTAAGGTCCAGAGATCCAAAAGCCCATCTTGAACTTTTCCATGAAGACTTTTTTTCCTTATTTTTAAATTTCAGTAATTGAATTTTGCAAGATAACAAATAATGAAGTACATTCAAATGTATACAATAATTAATAACGGTTATTCATTACCAACCATTACACTTATAGTCAAAAAAGAAAAAGAATTGAGTGATTATACAAGATTAAAATGGCCCCTTTTCTGCCCGGAAAATCTAGGAAAAGTTTTTCAAAAATAGTGGGGTTGGCAAATTCGCTCCTTGATGCCTTCAGAGAATTCATGTAATGCACTATTTGCCTATATGTAAATTCCACTCTACTTGGGATCTAAAAATGCTCCCTAAAGTATACTATGTCTTTAAGAGCCATAGGAGAGGAAATCCACGATTCTATATAGGCCCTTTTTGGTCTACCATTTAGGGACAACTTTTCTTCTCCCAGGCTCAAAATCGGGCTCCCCTCCAAAGGGGCTACTGGTATATGTGCAGATGACCATTTATGTTCCTTATTGGTAACGGCCCATAGAACCAACGAGTTCAATAATGCAGGGCATAATATGAGGTCATATTTTTGATTTAACTGTCCACATAAGGACATGAATGGGGATATGGGTGCAGGTTTGTTGCTCTATAGTAACCCAAATCAGTTTTTCATTGCTAGCATATATTTGTGTCAGTTGGGCTAATTGTGTGGCTGTCTAATATTCATACAAATACGGTACAACTACCCCACCCCTCTTTCTACTGGTGTGCATCGTCTTTTGTTTTATCCAATTTGCCCAGATCAATTTCAATAATTTAGCCTGAAAATTCTTAAAGTCTGCCCTTACTAGCGGTACTAGAAGCATTCTGAAAAGATATAGGATAGGAGGGTCATTTTGATGGCCCTTATTCTACCCAACCATGACAGAATCAAACCAGACTACGATTCTCAGATAATTTGCACATCATGCATCCATAGTTAGCTTTATACCATGAAGACTTTTTAATGAGATACCCAGGTGATGCAACAGAATAAAGGCAGATTACACTCATCACTACTCATAACTGAATAATAAGATTGTTAAGATGGTTGATCATGGTTGATGATGAGATTTTTCTTCTTTTTCTTATTTTCTTCTTATCATTATGAATATTTACAAATAATGCATTCCTATCATTTAAATATCATTTGAATATTCATTAAACAATCACTATAATATTATGTCACATATAAATTATATATGGTTTGTTTTTAACATCCCAGAATGGTGCAAATGTATTTCAGGGCATGGCAGGGCGAGTTTAAATCTGTGTGTTGGCAGAGTTCTCGATACGTTATGATGCAAGACAACATTCTGATATACCATCTAATAAAACCGCAACTCTCCAACTGTTCTCAGCGGCTCAGAGCTGCTTCTGTTTATAGAGGCATAAAATGCAAAGTTTGCTCACTCAGAGATAAAAATGTCACTTGTTATAGTAATGTTGCCCGAACTCAAGGCGGGGAAATGCTAATATGTATGGAGAGAAAGCATTTGCCCCTAACCTGAAAACGCCTGAAAGGTTAAATGATAGAATGGTGATATCTTGACAAAGGCTTGCGTCTGATATGTCTGTGAAGGTTCTCGTTTATCCAGGTCAGGGTATATCATTAGGAATAAATCAAGGCAACTGAACTTGCTTTTATTTATTTATTTTTTCTTGAAGACTTTTGACTAGTTCCTAGACTGGCTTTCCCAATTCAGAGTGACTTGTACAGGAATCTAGCAGCATTATGCAATAGCTCCATTCCATGTTCCCTGTTCCATGTCTCAAGATTTTAAACAGTGACATGACTAGTCCAGCAAAAATATCAGTGGATCCCTATTCTTAAATTTAGTGAGGTTCTATTATGCGGGAAGCCCTACAGAATTCTCTACTGGAATAAGGAACAGAGGATTAATTTCAACAAATATTTAGGTTAAGTAAGATAGCTTGCAGAATAGGATTACAATTCAGCAGCCACAGGATCATAGAGGACTGCTAGCTTGCAGATCAGGAGGAGAACCTAGCAGTCACAGGAACACAGAGGCCTGATAGCTTGTAGATCAGGAGGAGAACCTAGCAGTCACAGGAACACAGAGGCCTGATAGCTTGTAGATCAGGAGGAGAACCTAGCAGTCACAGTAACATAGAGGTTTGATAGCTTGTAGATCAGGAGGAGAACCTAACAGTCACAGGAACATAGAGGCCTGATAGCTTGTAGATCAGGAGGAGAACCTAACAGTCACAGGAACAGAGGCCTGATAGCTTGTAGATCAGGAGGATAACCTAACAGTCACAGGAACATAGAGGCCTGATAGCTTGTAGATCAGGAGGAGAACCTAACAGTCACAGGAACATAGAAGCCCGATAGCTTGTAGATCAGGAGGAGAACCTAACAGTCACAGGAACATAGACTGTTAGGATCAGGATGAGAATCTAGCAGTCACAGGAACACAGAGGCCTGATAGCTTGTAGATCAGGAGGAGAACCTAGCAGTCACAGGAACATAGAGGCCTGATAGCTTGTAGATCAGGATGAGAACCTAGCAATCACGGGAACACAGAGGCCTGATAGCTTGTAGATCAGGAGGAGAACCTAACAGTCACAGGAACATAGAGGCCTGATAGCTTGTAGATCAGGAGGAGAACCTAGCAGTCACAGGAACATAGAGGCCTGATAGCTTGTAGATCAGGAGGAGAACCTAGCAGTCACAGGAAAACAGAGGCCTGATAGCTTGTAGATCAGGAGGAGAACCTAGCAGTCACAGGAACATAGAGGCCTGATAGCTTGTAGATCAGGAGGAGAACCTAGCAGTCACAGGAACATAGAGGTTTGATAGCTTGTAGATCAGGAGGAGAACCTAACAGTCACAGGAACATAGAGGCCTGATAGCTTGTAGATCAGGAGGAGAACCTATCAGTCACAGGAACATAGAGGCCTGATAGCTTGTAGATCAGGAGGAGAACCTAACAGTCACAGGAACATAGAGGCCTGATAGCTTGTAGATCAGGAGGAGAACCTATCAGGCCTCTATGTTCCTGTGACTGTTAGGTTCTTCTCCTGATCTACAAGCTATCAGGCCTCTATGTTCCTGTGACTGTTAGGTTCTCCTCCTGATCTACAAGCTATCAAACCTCTATGTTCCTGTGACTGCTAGGTTCTCATCCTGATCTACAAGCTATCAGGCCTCTATGTTCCTGTGACTGTTAGGTTCTCCTCCTGATCTACAAGCTAACAGTCACATGAACATAGAGGCCTGATAGCTTGTAGATCAGGATGAGAACCTAGCAGTCACGGGAACACAGAGGCCTGATAGCTTGCAGATCAGGATGAGAACCTAGCAGTCACAGGAGCATAAAGGGCTGCTAGTTTGCAGATCAGGATTAGAACCTAGCAGTCCCAGGAGCATAAAGGGCTGCGGGCTGCTGGGTTGCAGATCAGGATGACAGTTTAACAGACCCTGGAGCTTAGAGATCTGCTAGCTCATGGGCAGAATGAATGCCTTGAAGCCTTGCAGGAGGACAGGAAGAACCTGACCTGATATAAGGCAGAGAAAGAAGACATAACAACATCCTGCTGCACCTGGCTAGAAAGTGGCAATTACTGTATACAGGTAATAGAGATAATTAGGGCATTATGTGTAGCTTGGTCTATGGTGGCGCTATTAAACCTCTTTTAAAGTGATAGGGTACATGGCTGTGCAATTATGATCTTTAGGAGAACTGTGGCCAATGTCCCTAAGCAGTGTTCTGGCTTTGCATCAATGAAGCTCAAAGTGATCTTATACCCAGAAAGGAACGTTTGTGTTGTCACCTTTATCCCCAGTCCAGAGCCTTTGTTTAATTTTTTACTAAGACCTTTGCCCAATATTCCTAAAATCATTAACAGAAGGCACTATGATAATTGAATGGTGGACTTTTGGCTCCCTGGCTGTGCAGCAGTGCTATAAATCTACAAGCTAAGCTGCCTCACGTGGCAGTTTAGCTCATAACTGAATGTATCACCTTTGGGGTAATGGATAAACAATTTGCAAAAAATAGAGACAAGAAATGAGTAAAAGAAAGAGAGATGGGGAAATGTGGAAAAAGTGAGGGGGAGAGAAAAACGTAAAATGGCTGAAAGCAGAGAGAGATGGAGAGAGATGGAGGGAAGACATGAAACAGAAGGAGAAAGAGGAAATGTAAAAAAAGAAGGCGCTAATCCGAGGAGGAGATAACACAGAAAAGAGCAAGAGACAGAGGATATGTGAAAAGGAGATAAAAAGGGCACAAGGGTACTCTGACTTGAGAAAGCCTGACTAGCGAACTGTCTTCAAGAAAATTACACAGCAAGTCCAGTTGCCTTGATTTATTCCTACAGATATGAAAACATTAAGTGTAAAAACATTGAGAAAGATGAGCGGGATTAGAAGACAGAAACAGGAAAAGAAAACAGACTAATAGGGAAAGCAGAAAAATAAAACTATTCCAGATAAAAAAAAGAGAATAATTGAAGCAACATGCAAAACAGCAAGAGGGATGGAAGAATTGTGGAGACGGAAGAACCTTGAACAAGCTGTGAGCCTTCACTCTGAAGGATTGTCCAAATTTAGTTTCAGTACCCCTGTAAAGAGAGTGCAAGCACAGCCTGCACACCCCAAACAGGAAGTCATGCCCTTACATGTGTAAAATCCAGCCCGCACCCTGTTGTGTAATACCTTGAAACAGCCAGGCTACAGCTGGTGTTACAATTGTAACAAGAGCAGTGCCCTGCTGTGATAAATTGTATTACAGCCATGGTGCCCAATCAGTGGTACTAATACCACTGATGGTACTTGAGATCTTCAAGAAAAAAGGGTTGGGAACCTCTGTATTGCAGCCAAAATGTAAATAGCTCAGAGCTTACTCACAGCTTTCCGCAACATGTGAGTGATTTCTCAATGTTGCCATGGAGATCGTACAATGAAGAATGACGCCTCTCTACTTTTTATAAAGTTGTTTTCTTTTCAACAAGTAATACATGAATATTATAAACATTATGATTACACAACAACCATGCATTTTGGGAGTTGTCCATAAGTTAAAAAAAATGTTTTTGAAATGACCCATTTCAGGAAGACTTGGATGAGTTTTAGCCAAAAAGACTTTCATTGTGACTTGTAATTATGGGTAATCACAGCCTGCTGTATGTTTAATGGATATGTTGATAGAACAGTTAGGAGGATAATGAAAGATTGTTTAGCCGTCGTAGAGGAGAAAATGGAAATTCTGACAAGTTTGGCCCATCTCTTCTGTATTAGAAGTCCCTGAGCCGTGGCAGGACAAATGATTGTTTATAAAGATGGTATTTATTTTCATTTTTATCATGATAAAATAAGTCTGTGTTATATCACTATTCAAATAAGCTGTCTGAAATGATTTTCTTGAGCAGTTAAAGCATCTAAACGTCTGAAGAAATGACCCGGGCAGCCGCTGGAAGCACATTTTATTGTTTATTAAATGCTAAACGGATTAGCAAATCCATTCAGGGAGTATTGGATCCATACTGACATTCCTAAAATTTCAGAATAATAATTAATCTTAAGGTTCACTGATGTTTTCCATCAAATGTTTTGCTATTTTTTTTTATATATTTTTTTCTATCCAGTAAAGGGGATTGGACACAGTCTTGGAAAGTGCTCCCTAACTGTGCCCACTGGGCTGTTAGCGGAGGTCAAATTTTGGAAATTCTTAAAAGTTCTGGACACATGGAGGAGGATATCAGGGACTGGACACACAGTGGATGTGGGATAGTAGGGAATGGGCACACATAGAAGGGCCTAAACATAATTGTTTATACCAGACCTTCAGCATCATTTAAAAAAAAACTTATCCAGCATCTAAAATTATATATATATTTTTCATATTTTTAGCCACTTACTTATTAGTCTTTCCCCCACTGGGCTGCAACTCTGTTCAGGACTCTAGGATACGGGCGCCACCATCTTGCCTCAGAAGCATCACATACTGAGGAGAGGGGGCAAAAGTGCAGAGGGTGGGTTATAGCTGTGCTTTGCACAGACAGAGCAGAGCTGGGGTCAGGAAAAGGACAGCAATTCCAGAATGCAGAGCAGCACAGTCAGAAGACACTTCCTGTTTGCAGGCAGCCTGGGACTCTATGGGTTGCCATCTTGGATGCTTAAAGGCTCAAACAATGCAGTAGATACAGGTAAGATGTGGGCAATCTGTATGTAGAGAAAAGAAGAGGCCTTAGGGATTCATCCGAAAGGACATTCCCAAGGAGACAGAGTTGTCCAGTATGGTATGTCCCTACTCCCTGTGAACTATAGTATGCTAGGGGAGGAAAAAGAGGTCTGCTCTAGACTTAGAGGGACCCTTAATTTGGAATATTTTTGGGGACAATACTGTAGTAACGTTCTGTAGTCTTACAATATAACTAAAAGTGATTTTTATTTTCACATAATCAGATTATACATAATTTCAGTTAGTTATTTAATTTTTTTCCACATAGGTACATATTTCATATAGATATTTTTTTTTTTACATATTTCATCCAGTACATCAACAAAGAGTTATACAGATAATAATTTCTTATCTGGTCTCTTCAATTGTAGGATTATCTGTCTTTACAGTTTGTAGCAAGATTCTGTTACACATTTTGCAGCAAGCATGTTACCCTCTAGTGTAGCAAGTAGAATATGCAGACGTTTCGCAAAAAAGCTTCCTCAGTGCACTTTCTAATAAATATATAATACATAGGCCTTGATTCACAAAGAGTTGAAAAAAACTCTCATGGTAGTAAAAAATTCAATTCATGAGAAAAAAACCTGAGAATATCACTATTAGTGAATCACCATATAGGAAGACAATGAAAGTCAATGTCACTTTTTACTACAGGTAAAAAGGGGTAAAAAGTTCAATACCTTTTTCAAGAGTAAAAAAGTGCCATTGACTTTCATTGTCTTCCTATCTGGTGATTCACTAACAGTGAAATTCTCAGGCTTTTTTCTCATGAATTGAATTTTTTACTATAGTGAGTGTTTTTTTCAACTCTTTGTGAATCAAGGCCATAGTGTGAAAATTGTTGTGTACAGATTGCAAGCTATCAATTTTCATATTGTATATATTAGAGATGAGCGAACTTCTTGAAAGTTCGATTCGGGCGATTCGCCGAATTTCCCCAAGAATCGCTCATCTGAAAAAAAAAATGCCGGCATAGTGGGAGCGGGCAGGCCGGCTATGCTGTCAGCGGGCGGCGGAAGCCGGCCCGCTGAGAGCGCAGCCGGCCTGCCCGCTCCCACCATGCCGCCATTTGTTAAAAAAGCAAACACTTACCTGCATGGTCGGAGCGTGGAGGCCGGCGCCGCTCTCAGGCGCCCTCTGATGACGCGTCCTCTGATGACAGCTGAGAGCGGCGCCGGCCTCCACGCTCCGACCATGCAGGTAAGTGTTTGCTTTTTAAACAAATGCCGGCATGATGGGAGCGGGCAGGCCGGCTGCTCTGTCAGCGGGCCGGCTTCCGCCGCCCGCTGACAGCGTAGCCGGCCTGCCCGATCCCACCATGCCGGCATTTTTTTTTTCTATTTCAGGGAAAATTCGATCGGCACGAACCAAAAAAAATTCGGGTTCGTGCCGAATCGAATTTTCCCTGAAATTCGGAGCGAATTCCGGTTCGTCCGAACCGGTTTGCTCATCCCTAGTATATATGCAAGTTGGTACCTTAAAAATAAGCTTGGAAGGAGCGCTTGCTTCTCTGGTCATTGCAATATGATAATCTATAATGAATAATAGTTGTGTAAGGGGTATAAATAGGTTGATACAATGTCCTAGTCAGGCAATATGCCATATGGTTTACCTTATTGATTTGTAATCTCACATATGCAAAGGCTGGCGCTTGTAGTCTCTTTTGAGAGCGGGGTCGAATACTAGAATGAATGAACAGTAATATATTGGTATAGGGATGCTGTGCTACACATGCTGGATAGCTGGGTGCTGGGATTATTGGCAGGTGCCTGCTTACCTTCTAATATGCCAGATTCCGTTGCTCTTGCATGGAGACGGATGGTGCCGAATGGGTGCCCCCTGGTGCTTCCGTCAGGATAGCGTGCCGCTGAAAGTGTTGATAGCGGCGCGCCTTTTTAACCTGCGGGCAGGTGGCGGGGGGTGGAGTTACGGCGCCCTGGGGCCGCCCAACGTGTCTCTGGTGGCCGTATACTCGGCCGAGACGTGCACGCCGTTGCTAAGCAACGGTCGGGGTAGTGACGCAGGAGGGATTTGCGTCCCTTCCGGGCTGGACGGCCCCAGCTGACAGATAGCAGCTGGAGGCCAGACTAATTGTGGAAATGTGCCATTTTGTTGTAGCTTCGCTGTGAAGTTATACAGCGAGGAAGTAGAGATTTCCTTGTTTTAGCACGTCCACATTTTGTTGGGGACATATCAGCGAGTTTTTTATATTGTTATGGGGTTATGCAGAGAAAAAAGCGCTCCTTATCTAAATTCAAACGATAAATAAACATATATATATATAAGCGATATTCATAACATAATTTGAGGATTGGTTGTCTACAGTTCTTATTTTGTATTGTATATTAGCCTTGCTTTTGTGATTTAATTATTTCTTCCAATGACTCTCTGTCCTAATGTGTCTCAGGTCATTGTTCATTTTGGCTGGGAATTTAAATACCTTTTTGGGTTATGAGTTCACTAATGTCGTGCAGAGGCAAGTTTGGTATGTTTGGTGAATTGGGGGCTGATTTTGATATGGTTGGTAAAGTAGTTTAGTTTTTAAACTTATGAGGTTGAAGTACATATTGTGTACTAAAGGTGAATTGGTGATAGTAATCATTAACGTTCAGTAAAAACTGTTAAACCTCAGAGATTGCGTTATTCTTCTTCTTTTATTTTATTTCAGGAAGGGGACGTAGCTACAAGTCAAGCCTGGGGGGATACAACCTCATAAGTTTAAAAATGGGGACGTACTAAAACAAGGAAATCTCTACTTCCTCGCTGTATAACTTCACGGAGAGGCTACAACAAAATGGCACATTTCCACAATTAGTCTGGCCTCCAGCTGCTATCTGTCAGCTGGGGTCGTCCAGCCCGGAAGCGGCGCAAATCCCTCCCACGTCACTACCCTGACCGTTGCTTAGCAAAGGCGTGCACGTCTCGGCTGAGTATACGGACACCACAGACGCGTTGGGCGGCCCCAGGGCACGGTGACTCCACCCCCCCGCCATCTGCCCGCAGGTTAAAAAGGCGCGCCGCTATCAACACTTTCAGGGGCGCGCTATCTTGACGGAAGCACCAGGGGGCACACATACGGCACCATCCGTCTCCATGCAAGAGCAACGTAATCTGGCATATTAGGAGGTAAGCAGGCACCTGCCAATAATCCCAGCACCCAGCTATCCAGCATGTGTAGCACAGCATCCCTATACCAATATATTACTGTTCCTTCATTCTAGTATTCGACCCCGCTCTCAAAAGAGACTACAAGCGCCAGCCTTTGTATATGCGAGATTACAAATCAATAAGGTAAACCATATGGCATATTGCCTGACTAGGACATTGTATCAACCTATTTATACCCCTTACACAACTATTATTCATTATAGATTATCATATTGCAATTACCAGAGAAGCAAGCGCTCCTTCCAAGCTTATTTTTAAGGTACCAATTTGCATATATACAATATGAAAATTGATAGCTTGCAATCTGTACACAACAATTTTCACACTATGTATTGTATATTTATTAGAAAGTGCACTGAGGAAGCTTTTTTGCGAAACGTCTGCACATACTACTTGCTACACCTGAGGGTAACATGCTTGCTGCAAAATGTGTAACAGAATCTTGCTACAAACTGTAAAGACAGATAATCCTACAATTGAAGAGACCAGATAAGAAATTATTATCTGTATAACTCTTTGTTGATGTACTGGATGAAATATGTGAAAAAAATATCTATATGAAATATGTACCTATGTGGAAAAAAATTGAATAACTAACTGAAATTATGTATAATCTGATTATGTGAAAATAAAAATCACTTTTAGTTATATTGTAAGACTACAGAACGTTATTACAGTATTGTCCCAAAAATATTCCAAATTAAGGGTCCCTCTAAGTCTAGAGCAGACCTCTTTTTCCTCCCCTAGCAATCTGTATGTACAGAGTGGGGGGGGGGGGGGGACATATAAGATAGGCTCTTATTCAGGGTGAAGGCCCGGTTTAATGTGAATGTAGAATATTTCAGAACTTGGGGCCCTACTTTTAATTTTGTCCAGGGCCACAGTTTGTCAAAACTGGCCCAGAGGGTACTACTCCTGGCTCACCCCTCTGGAAAAACACTGGGTCAATACTGATGGGCAACGGGCTCTTCCAAACCCCTGTTGCCCCATGAGAGCATGTGGGTAATCGGGTGGCAGTAACGAAATGAAACCAGCTGGTTTCAGCAGGTGACATGCCACCAGTGGCATAACTAAATGTAACGGGGCAAACATTAAATGGGGCCTCTTGCGCGGCTCATACATTGAACTTCTGTTATGTAACTCAATTGAATGCAGTTAGACCACTAAAGACTGAAACAACAGATAGGAATGGTGCTTTCATTCTCTAAATAATGCCAAGTGAGCACAAATATGATAAATAAGAAGGAAGATCAACAATGATGGGCCCCTCTGACCTTCTGGGCCCCATTGCGGTTGCAGCCCCTCAAATTACGGCCTTGCATGCCACCCCCTTCATCCTGTGAACTGGTATCCCCTGGACCCATTTCCACTTCACCCACATTAGTAAAAAAAACACACAAACTTCATTTTTATATTCTAAAATTGACTACTAACGGTCTGTGTCCTTCTACCTTCTTTCCCACAACAGGCAGCATCCTCCTCTGAGCCCTGCAGGTTTCCAGGGTCCCCCGCAGGGTCTTCTTCATCCTTCGCTGGCATCTCTTCAATGGCGGCGTCAATAGCAGATTCTGCCCCTGCCATCTCTTGAACGGGAGGGGGGCACAGTCAAGCCAAATAGTATCAAACATTTTCCAATTGCTATGAACCTAACACTGTTTTGCTTTCATAATACTTACAAAAAAATGTAAACCTAAATATACTAAACTTAAAAACATTTTATTGGTTTTGGGCCATAAAGACAAGAGCCTGGTAACGCGTCAACAGAGATGGATTCATTACAACTGATAGAGCGGGGGGGACAAGTTTGGAAAACCTTCTCAGGCGACCTTTCCTTGCTAATGTCAGGAAGGAGCTGGGCTGGAAAGCATTAAGCCCTCTGTATCATTCCCATCGATTTACTCTATAAAGTGCACTCAATGAAGCAGCACAAATGCACCATTGATCTAAACACCGCTTTGTGTAGCAGAAACCAAACAAAAAACGCAGCAAAGACTTTTATACGGAAACAATAACAGCCACAGGTTGGAGCGTCGCAGGGCTTTGTTATGTATTGACAGGATTACGCGGCGGATGGGAGGATATGAAGTGACCTCCACTGTCCGTTTTACAGCGCAATGATGCTCATTTTGACTTTGTGTAGATATTGTTTTTTTAGATTCTTAGTTTTGCAGAATGGAATGTAACTCTTGCATCTTTTTTTAATTCAGGTGAGTTTTATATACTTTATGCCCTATTGGTGTAAGAGTTATAGAATGATCCCTCAGATAACTGCTAAATATAAAATTAGGAGAAAAATAAAACAGATAGGTAATAAGCACCAACAGAGAAGTTCAAAACTGCAAATGAATCAATGGCTACTGTAATGTTGATGCCAAAAAGTCACCCCTTGGGGTGGACCCAAACATACTTAAAGACCAGATCAGCTTATGGCCTGGCCCTGGAATCTAAATGACTCCAGCGTCAGCTGTTTCCTTGTACCTAGGGCATCCCATTTTGAAATGCCAAGATGTATGAAATACTCTGCATCCCTAGCTTCCTTTTGGCTGATGGGTAGACCCCTGCCAGGCATTTTTTTTAAATCTGGTGCAAGAGAGCAGCCAACAGCTCATGCGCTATTCAGCTTTACTAAGAGCCCAGTTTATCATATTTGGTTGTGGGCGCTAGATGTGCGCCTCAGTGGCCAAACTACCGAGCTGTCTGGAGACAGCTGGCGCTCAGCGTTTCTGTGTTTCTGGCCAGGCAGTGGCCGCAGCACAAGGTTTCGCCAAAGCCTATGTGGCAGCGAGCCCTAGCGCCGGCTGGGTGCGCCGCAAATCATCTACATTTATCAATGAGAGCACACAGCACCCGTATAGGCGTTGTAAAAAAGGGATTCCAGGAATACAGCGTCTGTTGTAATCCCCAGGTTTTATTTTTGGGGGGATGGCAGCAAAATTAAAGTTTAAAACATCAGGAATTGCATTGGGGACATTTGAAAGACATGCCACAGGTTTTGCATCGCCCAAGTTTCAAGTTTGCAGTGCAACACAAAAGTGTCAAAAATGCATACAAAATCAATTCCAAACAACCCAGGGATTCTGTGGCACATGCACCACCCCCCCCAAAAAATTATAAAAAATAGCCAAAAAATACCATTTTGTGATTACTCACCTGTAAAATGGTTATTACAAGTATGTCACACACCCCGCTTCTGAATATTCATGACACTTGGGTAACTGTCCTGTAGAGGGCGATCTTGCAGAGATGACATGAAAAAAAGGAACCCCTCCCGGTCCATAAATGCCTGGGACCTCCCACCATTCCCCAGTATAAGACAGCAGTAAAGGGACAAGGAAGAGCCAAATGTAAACAGCAAAGAAAAAGGTTCACCATATAAAGGATCCCAGAAAACCAAAAAAGGGCGGGATGAAGCAGGGTGTGTGACATACTTGTAATAACCATTTTACAGGTGAGTAATCACAAAATGGTATTATTATGGAATATTCATGACACTTGGGACATCCAATAGCAGTGCCCATAATGGGTGGGGATCCCAAAAAGGCAATAATGCAAACTTAAACTACTGCAGCTTGCAGAACTTTGTGGCCAAAAACAGCATCCGCTGAGGCCCGCACATCAACCTTATAAGAACAGAAGACCAAGTAGCATCCTTGCAAACTTGTTCAACAGAAGCCTGGTGCTGAAAAGCCCAAGATGCTCCAACAGCACGAGTAGAATGAGCAGTAACACGAAAAGGGGGAACCTTCCCCTTGGCAGAATAGGCCCCAACAATGGCCTGTCGAATCCATTTACTAATGGAAGACTTAGTGGGCGCCAGACCTTTCCTGGGCCCGGAGGGCACCACGAACAAGGCGTCCATCTTACGAAAAGGAGAAGTAGCCACCAAATAATATTTCACACATCGAACCACATCCAAAGAATGTAAGGTCCTCTCCTTGTCATTACTAGGCTTAGGACACAAGGAAGGGAGAACTACATCCTGATTGAGGTGGAAGGCCAAAACCACCTTAGGAAGGAAGTCTGGCTTAAAGCGGAAAACTACCTTGTCCAGGTGCCTCTCAAAGTAAGGAGCCTGAATAGGCAAGGCCGCCAACTCAGAGACACGCCAAACAGAGGTAATAGCCACCAAAAAGGCAACTTTCTGAGTGAGCAGAGAAAGAGCAATATCATGCACCGGCTCAAAAGGAGGCCCCTGTAGAGCCGACAGAACCAAGTTTAAATCCCAAACCGGCAGCAAGGGCTTTGTCTTAACCAGGGGGTGAAGGGCAAAAGACCTTTGAAAGAAAACCGCCAGGGCAGAAACCTGCCCTTTCAAAGTACTAAGCTGGAACCCTGAGTCCAGACCATGTTGAAGAAACTCCAGCATTCTGGGAATAGAAAACACCCTACAAGGCAAGGCCCTAGCCTCGCACCAGTTAATATAAGACCTCCAAGTCCTATAGTAGACATTAGAGGAAGATCTCTTCCTAGCTCTAACAAGAGTCTGAACCACCGCATCAGAAAGACCTTCCTCCTTTAAGATGGAGGTTTCAGCAGCCACGCCGTCAAAGCCAGCGTTGGTAAATTGGGGTAGCGTAGCTGACCCTGGGTGATAAGATCCGGAAGAAGAGGCAGATAAAACTGATCTACTGCCAGCTGCACGACGTCTGCGAACCACACTCGTCTTGGCCACCTTGGAGCCCCCAGAATTGCTGATGCCCCATCTAGAGTTAGCTTGCGCACCACCTTGCCCACCATGGAGAATGGGGGGAACAGGTACAGAAACCCCAGTTCCCTCCAAGCCAGGGACATGGCATCCACTGCCAGGGCCAGAGGATCCTGAGACAGAGACACAAAGGCAGGAAGCTTGTGATTGTGATGTGAGGCAAAGAGATCCACCTCCGGAGTCCCCCACTTGTGACAAAGGGACATACCTTGGAACTGAGAGACCATTCTCCTCGGTGAGAGGATCTCCTGTTCAGGGAGTCCGCCTTTGTGTTCTCCACTCCACTCCCGAGATGTAAATGGCTGAGATGCATGGGATATTGCTCTCTGCCCAAACAAGGATTAGAGATACCTCCCTGAGGGCACTCCTGCTGCGAGTCCCTCCTTGGTGATTGATGTAAGCGACCGCCGTCCAATTGTCCGATCGGACTTGAACTGGCAATCCCTGCAAGCGAGACAGAACCAACCAAATGGTCCGCAGCTCCAAAACGTTGATGGGGGTATGAGCCTCCCGAGGCCCCCATAACCCCTGGAACTGATGTTCCCTCCAGAAGCCCCCCCAGCCTGATAGGCTGGCGTCCATGGTGACCGTTTCCCAACAAGGGGTCAGAAAGGATCTGCCCTTCAACAGATTGCTTGACACTAGCCACCACTGAAGGGGCTGCTGAGCCCGGGGAGACAGCCGACAAGACTGATCCAATGACAGTGGACACTTGTCCCAAGTCACTAGAAGATGGAGCTGAAGCGTCATCATGTGAAACTGGGCAAAAGGGACTGCCTCGAAGGAAGCCACCATCAGACCTACCAATCTCATCCCTAGCCGGATAGACGGGCGAGGATTGGAAAGCAGAAGCCGAATCAAATCTTGGATCAGAAGAAACTTGGGCTGAGGAAGGAACACCCTGGCCTGAAAGGCATCCAGAGTCATGCCCAGAAACGAAACCTCCCTGGACAGGGAGAGGGAGGACTTGGGATAGCCGAACCTCTCCAGCGTGGATACCACCACTCTGGTGTCTAGCTCCGCTTGGCTGAGAGAGGAAGCCAAAATGAGAAGGTTGTCCAGGTATGGTACAATGCGAATGCCCTGGACCCTGAGGAGGGCCATCACCCCCGCCATTACCTTGGTGAACACCCTCTGAGCCGAGGTAAGCCCGAATGGAAGGGCCACAAACGCTGATCTTCCACCACGAACCTGAGGAATCTCTGGTGTGGCAGAAAGATGCAGATACGCATCCTTGATGTCTATGGACGTCATGAAGTCCCCCTGACGAAGAGAATCGATGGCTGAACGCAAGGTTTCCATGAAAAACTTCCTGAAGCGGATAAACCGATTGAGGTGCTTCAGATCCAAAATGGGTCGAACGGAGCCGCCCTTCTTGGGCACCGTGAATAGATTGGAATAGAATCCCAAGCCCCTTTCCGTGGAAGGCACCGGACAAATGACAGACATGTCCAGCAGATAACTTACTGCCGCCCAGAGCCCCTGTGCGGCCAGCGGATCCGAAGGCCGGATCTCGAATTCCAGCTTGTAACCGGAAGACACCACTTCCAGAATCCATTTGTCTGAGACCTCCTGGTCCCAGACCCGGAAGAAGTGCCACAGCCATCCCCCCACCCGCAAGGGTGAGGGCGCCCCCTCATTGCTGAGATGGCTTAGCAGAGGGCTTGGGTTTGGAACTTCAATTGTGACCTGGACGGGCACGACCTCTGCCTCTACTCCAGGAATCACCTCTGAGGGTAGAGAAGGCCAAAACTCTGCCAGTTCTGGCACCACGAAAGGAAGGGTTAAAGGAGGCCGCCCCCCGAAAGGGACGCCGTTGCCTCTTACGCTGAGGTAACTTCCCTCCTTTCGTGACAGAATCTAATCTTTCTCCAAGTAGCCGAAATCCCACAAAGGGAAGTCCTGTAAACGACTTTTTGGCCACAAAATCAGCCGCCCACTGGCGCAACCATATCGACCGCCGAATAGCTACAAGCAAGGCCGAGGTTCTACCACACATGACCATGGTGTCATCCAAGGCGGCAAGCACAAAGTACATGAATAATTCACACCGCTTAAGGGCGGCAAACTCATCACTAGCCGGTTCAAGACTGGAGGTACTCAACAGGTCTCTAACCACAGACCTGGTAGCCATTGCCATAAGCGCTGAAGCACAAACAGGCCGCAAGGCTGAACCGACACTAGCAAAAGCTTGGCAAGCCATCTGATCAATGCGTTTATCCTCACCACCTTTGAGAGTGGTGGAGTCAGGAGAATGCAAAATAGAAGTATTGGACAACCCGAGCACCGGGGCATCCACCTCGGGAGGGGACGACCATCGTTTTACCACGTCCACCGGAAAGGGATACTTTTTATCCCAACCTTGAGGAATACCTGGAAGCCGAGTAGGCTTCTCCCATTCCTTAAGAATAATGCCATCAAAATGCTTTTGATTTGGGAACTCCAGGCGCGGCTTAGAAGTCCCAAAGAATTCCCCTTTTTGAGGAGTGGCCTCCTCAGGAGGAGAAATTGCCAGAACCTCAAAAAGGTGAGCCAAGACCTTCGGGGTATCCACAGCATCCCCCTGCCCTTGCTCAGTATCAGCACCAACAAACTGCTGATTGTCAGAACCCTCAGAATCCTCAAATAATTCCCCCTCTTCTAGCGGGGAATAATCAGACCAGTCAAGAAAATCATAATCAAACTCAAAAGCCGGCACGGCTGGAGACAAATGCTTTCGCTTAGCCGAGGCCTTTCTGGCAACAGAGCCAGAAATACATTTCCCAATATTAGCCAGTCTGGCACACACATCAGATTGTGACTCCCCACCTGTGCAACATCACTAGGGGTACAGATAAGGCAGGGTGGGGAAGGAGATGATGCCGGGACCCCGGACCCAGACGCCTGGGCCCCCGACTGCTGCGTTATGGCCCGCTGAGCACAAGGTATGCAAACAAGTACATTATCCCCCGCAAGGGATGCCCCACAACCCACACACTGCCGGGGTTGCCCCGAGGGGAGCCCAAGCCCGGTATCCTGAGAAGCCTCCATATGGTGATTTTAATGTAGTCGCAATGACCAGAGGGATTTATGCTATTCAGCTACCCAGGGTGCCCTTCAAGTCCCAAGTGGGAGGATTTTTTTTTTCAATTTTTTGGGAACCCTAAATTAATCTCTAAGGGACCCTAGGACCGAAAAGAAGGGATCCCACCTGGAAGACATGAGAAAAGACATAAGTGTCAACATGCACATCACCCACCATATATGACAGATAAAATGGGGAAATAAATAAAATCTACTCACAGCAGCAAAGCGGCGACCGTCAACCCTCACAGCAGCGAGGGAATGAGAGGGAGAGCAGCAGAGCAGCGAGGCCGGAAGAAGAGGGGCGGGCCAGCGCACAACGCGGCCGCGCCTGGCTCCGGCCCCGCCCCATCCCTCACGCAGCCAGCAGAGCGCTTCAGAGAAGCACGCCGAGTGCCTGGCCCCGCCCCCTCCTTAACTGCACCTGTAGTAAAAGTGAAACCGGCCCAGCAACAACGGTCGCAAAAACATACACACACACCATACACACACCTTTTCCTCCAAATAAAGCAAAACAACCCACGGGAGAAAAGGCCTCCCCCCCCCCAAGGGGCACAGAGGGACACGGTAGGGGGGAGAACCCACACCAATAGGTGAAACGGCAAGAGGGATGGGGCATCCCAAGCCGGGATCACCAACCCGGACACCGCCTACCCCTTTGTATGGGGTCTCACGGGGGAGCAAGCTCCCATATACACCACAGGGTGCAGCCTACCATTGCCTGGACCTTCAGCCTAGGCTGGGAGGCATACTGCTATAGTTTAAATTAAAAAGGTTCAGGCAGCAATAGAAACAAACGGCCGGGGGTCACCCCGGCTACCTGCAAGGAGGAGACAGCCATCTTCTGACTTGCTTCGCCGACTGCAGAGACGAAAGACTGGGGAATGGTGGGAGGTCCCAGGTATTTATGGACCGGGAGGGGTTCCTTTTTTTATCATCATCTCTTTATCGTCATCTCTGCAAGATCGCCCTCTACAGGACAGTTACCCAAGTGTCATGAATATTCGGAAGCGGGGTGTGTGACATACTGGGAATAAATTATAACCAACCCAGCCCATCGAAATGTATGGAATAAGGCCACACAGTGCAGGGTGAGCGCCTGCTCCTATTTGCCACTGTAGGAAACTCAGCACCGGCACTCATCCCATCGCCGGCACTGATGACACATAGGACCTGGCACTATCACAGGCGCACCAGATTTTTATTTCTCAGAGCAAGCTGCTCATTGGAGGAGAGCCCACACATGCACCAGAGAGGTGATTTTTTACACAAATAGGAACAATCACCACGATAGTGAAAATTTTGGTGATTGTTTCCCTTTAATTGTTGTGGGGAATTCAAGCTTAATGTCACATATTCATTCACTATTTGTTGGTGCCGAAATAATTGCTTGATTAATAAACTATTAATGAAGTACCTGAATAAATATGTTAATAACAGCTTGGGTTGTGCAGTATCAAAAGGCAATTATCTCCTAAAATGGGTTCACATGTTCGAAGCAGATATATAGAGATCTCTCCTTTTAATTAGCACCTTTTCATCAGTTTCCCAAAAAAGAGAAACATATGTAGAAAGCCATACAGACAGATACAGATAAAGCAGACCTACAGTCAAAAAACAAAGCTTAGTAAATTGCTCCCCTAAAGCTCCCCTCTGGTAATCAGTGACAACATTTTGAGAGGGCTTAAATTGGACCCACACCTGCTGCCTAGCTAACTAAGGTGTGGGTTTGGGCCAGGCCAGGCCAGGCCACATTCTGACAGGACCGGAGGGCACCTATTTTGCTGGAGCCCTCCTGCACATGCCCCCCCCCCCCACAACATCGTGGGGCCGGTACAGAAGACGCAACCCAGAGGGTCACAGCCATTTGTGGGCATTGCAGGGGGCAATGTGCGGGGGAGCTCCAGCTGAACTTGTCACAATGCGGCCCCAGAACCATTAGGTAGGCATTGGGCGCAGACCTGCTTTACCCCATGCAGATTGTTGTGGAATAGAATGCGTGCTCCCGAAGTGCATGGCAGTGGCCAACTTGCTACATACCTGACAGCCCTGCTTCTAAAAAACCCACTCCCACAGTCGCAATTGCCCTAAAGCTCTATTTACATTCATCCCTGATGACTTGCCAGGAATAGTCAGTTGTGATGTCTCATCCATGCTCAGAAACATTGTAGCTACTTTGTAAACAACTTTTACAATGTTCTGTGACTGCTGATACAAAGAGTTACAAAGCTTGCCTCACATACTGTGGTAAGGTGCAAGGTGCCGTCATTGACGGTAGGTATGTGGCACCAAGGTACCTGGCCTTGGTGCAGTAAAGCTGTGTAGTTTTCTCTAGCATCAGCTGCTAATGGCAGTCTGCTGCTGAAATTTTAGTGTAGCTGAAAGGCTAACCCGGGGCGGCTTTACTGGGATGGAGTAGAGCAGGGTGGGAGTCCGGGTTTTGCAGGCCGCTTAAATAGCCTGGGGAGTCAGCTGTGCACTGGCTGTGTCTAGAGCTCACTTGTGGAGTGAGACTCTGTGTGCCTGGCTGGAAGCTCTTATACAGGCTATTTCATGTGGACCCGAAGTGTGCAAGCTTGGACCAAAAACTAAAAAGGGCCATTGTCTGTCTGATGCAATTATGTGGCATTTTTCCTGAAAAGGTGATGTAACCCAAAAAGGATATTTTGTGTTATGGACTTTTTGTGTGAATAAACACGGACTTTAAGTTGAACTTTTCGCCTCCGAGCCTCTATACTGCTAACATCCTGCTGTCTACCAGAGCTGATCCTCACAATACTCAAATATTCCCTCACAGCTGTTTATTCAGTGTGAGAAGCATGACAGAGATACTGATCCGTTATTCTGAGGAATATATCTCAGTTTGGTGTGGGCTGTTTATAACAAAACTCCAGGCTTTGCTGCTGACAGCACATGCCTTGCGTGGAGAAACACACAGGCACACTGCAGCCCAGCTGATATTTCTACAGATCCAGCCAGCTAAATAATTATTTTATCTCCTAACATTCTGTGTGGAAATCTCTCTTTAGCTGGATGTGCATCACACATGGGCGCTCCCGGCTAAGCTAAAGTGTGTCTGTGTGCTAGGCTCCCCCTCTCACACACTCATACACTTATGATTATGCGCAAGAAGAGCAAAATGGCGCTCCCATGCAGTCCTAGAGCACAGCATCTGAAAAAATATTCCTACATCTAGGGAGTAATCTCTCTCCAACAGCATGTACCACTAATCATCGGGGGGGGGGGGGGGTCAGGGGAGCAATTTACAAAATTCTAGGTGTGTAGGTGTGTATGGCTGGAAAAAGCCATAGAGGATGGAATTGTTGGATCACCACCTTTGGTAAGTATGCAGATGCAGGCACAGGACAGGGGAGCTATGCAGGAAAACCAGACCCACACAAAAGTGCTGTGAGGGACAAAAGGGCAGTATAGGCTTTTTATATTCTATGCTGGAGTCCCCATCTTCCTGCTTCCGCTGATCACTCTTAGCTTCTGACACTCACTCCCACTGCCAGAAGTGCACAAGTGTTTCAGAAGCTGGCTCTGGGAAGGGGGCATCAGAGGACCCCATGGGGAAAAGGTGCTGAATCTTTGGCAAAGGTGAGCATGTAGAATCTATGTGCTTGGCACTTAATGGACAGAGAAGCTAGCAAGTAGATTCTACTGCTTGACGTACAAGGGTTAAAATGATGTCCTCAAGGTGCTAAACGTATCTGTTATTTGTTTGCAACTCTATGTTAAAAAAGAAACGGTTTTCTCTAGCAACAATTTATTTATGTTAGCAATGTACACAAACTGATGTGTTTGATGTATGTAACAAAGGCTTCCTGTTTCTGGCATGCTAATCATCTGATTGGCTAAGGCAGAGATGACACTGCATATTCCTGAGCTCACAGGTTTAACCCTTCCTGCTCTAATTCAGCATCCATACATAAGGGGTTCACAATCTTGTGTCCCAGTTGCCAGGGTTACTGGCATCATTCTCACCTGGGAAAGTCATTACTGCTGCTAGATTTTGCCAGGGCTGCTGACAAGCTCATCAGTGAAAGGATTCTGGGATTTGTAGAAAAAAGCTATACCTATGGTTTTACTTGAGGCCACAACTGCCCCCCACTTGAGCAACACAGAGCCACAGGAATATAAGTAACATGAAAACAGGAATATAAGTAGCATGCAATTAAATAACAGGTCTGGGGTCACATTCCTAATGTTTATTTTACATTCACAGAAGAGAAAAACAATAGGGCAGAGCACAGAAAAAAAGTTTTCTTTTGTTTAGCTATTCTACTGTGACCCCTAGTATTATTACCATCTTTCATACAGGAAATAATCAAATAGATGGATGGTATTGGAATGGATTAATGAATATGACACATTTCCATGCGATGAGACGTGATATAGTACATAAATAATACAAATCTGCCCAGGAAAGACGTTTGCTTTATAAATAACCCTTAGCGGTTATTTTAAGTCAAATAGCAAATTAATTCCGAATGATTTATGGCCATGGTTCTGCATTTCAAGATGCATATAATAAGTCATGATGAGACCATAATAACGACTTTATTTAGGGTTGAGGAAAATCTAATCCACAATGGGCCGAGTATTGTGCAGGTTGTTAAGCTTGTTATACATGAAATGTGTCTGTTTAAAGAGCATGCAACAGCGAGCTTACAAAATTCTGCAACAAGTTAAAAGGCATTAATCACACTGCTCTGGTGCCGACACCTTCGGGACTTTCTTCCAGGCTGCTTCCGACAATAGATTATTCATAAACAATTGTGCTGCAGTCACCGGAAATTAAAGGGAGGCTCGTGTTGTAAACATATTGGCCTTGATGTTCCTTAATATAACTCAGACATGGAACGTTTGATGCTTTATTTCTGTCATTTAAATCCAATTAATGAAATATAAGAAGAAGTTAGAGGCAATGTTATAGCGGATATATTTTCCTTTTTTCCGACATCTTTCAGTGCTTTATTGGGTAATAAGCACTTCTTCCACGCATTGGTTGGAACCCTCTTTAGTAGATGCTTTGGTTTTGGGTCCATCACAGTGTAGGTGGAGGCCCATACTGTGAGGACACTCTGCTCAATAGAGTGTGCAGAAGCAGCAACACTTCCAGTAATGAGAATCGTGCTGGGAGTTCTAAAACTAAGAAGCTGATTCACTACTAACGCCAGGTATTGCCAGATAAGCGTCTGTATAGCAGCGCTTAGTAGACGCTGTAAGCTGTAACAGAGCATCTTGGTCGCTGTAGTAACATGGCCAGCATTGATGAATGTGATGTGTGTTGGGCGCTGTAACAACAGTATAGCGCTGCAGCGAGCGAGAGGTAGTGCCAGCTCAGTGCGTCCGGCACTCGGCGCTCCACACCATAACAAAACACTACACACACAGCGTCGGAGCTCTAGAGCTGCGCGCTGTAGCATAGAGTGCCAGACGCTGTGTGATTAAAGTCTGTTTTTGAACACATATCCACCAGTAATAAAGCGAAAACACATGGAATGACATTTTTTTTTAACACTGGGACAATAACACTTAATGCCAGACTTGTAATGACAATTCTGCATAAAAATCTAAAAAAAAAGAGAAAAGAATGTATAAAAGGGTTTGTTTGCAGCCAGGAGAGGTCACACAATGATTTGAGCAAAAAAAAAAAAAAATGTAAATTGCCAAACACGCTATTTATACACAACTAATGAAGCCCCATTGAAATGTATGGGAGAGTGCTACAGAGCGACAGTTACTACATGGCTCTCCTGAGCCTAGAGCGCCGGCGCTGTATGCTGAGCTACAAGAATTAATACATGTGACTCTACATGGCGCTGTTACAGGCGCTCACCAGATTCACTTTCATAAATGTGTTTTTTTGTACAGTGCTCAGCGTTCACCAGACACTACCTGCCGCTATCCTTTTTTAAATAACGCCCCAAAAGCCTCTATTTTTCACTATACAATGTAAGGGGCAGTCATGGCCTTAAGGTAAGGAAGGGTGGCAGGTTCGATTCCCGGCCATGGGATATGACTGAAGTACTCTTGAGCAAGGCACTTAACCTGCAACTGCTCCCCTGGTGCCGTGATTAGGGTAGTCCACCGCTCCAAACGTGTACAATCACTGCACGGATGGATTAAAGAAGGATAATTCCTATTTTTTTATAACACCAAAAAAATTGTAACATGCAGAATGATTTTAAAGTGTTAAAGTGATTGACCTGCCAAGTATAAAAACAAAAGCGTACTCACCTTTTAGACCCCTGCATTATTAATCTGACTCCGGCTGTCAGCTCACCTGAGCTGGATTGCATCCCACGCTAGTGGGGGCCCTAAAAGGTAGTTTGTGGCATTTCCGTGTTTGGCTCGCAGCCCCCCCCCCCCCCCATCAGTCACAGGAGCACTGCCACACCACCTCTATTCACTACAATGGGGGGGTGTCAGGCCTCAGCATACCCCCTCGATTGCAATGAATAGAGAGGCATGGCAGAGTACCTGTGACTGATAGTGGAGGAGTGAGCCCCACACGGGCAGTGCAGGATGTGATCCAGCGATCAGGTGAGTTGCTGACCGCTGGAGTAATACTGATCAGCTGTGAAGGGACAAAAGGTAAGTTCCCTTTTATTCTCTTACATGGGTTATAAATTCCTTTAAAGCGGACCAAAACCCAATGAACCCATAAATTTGGGCAAAGCCCTTGCCCAGTCTCCCTTCTTAGGGTGTAGAATTAGAAATGATTTTTCAATTCGGCTTGGAACACAGTTTTTTTGCTGTCCCTCTCTGTAAGGTGGCAGGCGATCAGTCAGTGCATAGGTATGGCAATGGCATCATTGCCACATACAACAGTGGCACTGAATGGAGGCGGCAGAGCTTTACAGCTAAAACAAGTGCCATTAATGGGATTAAAGTGAAACAGGAGCAGAACAATTGACAAAGGGAGTAAATCAATGGATGCTAGTTAAAAATGTGGGTTTTGGTCCACTGCCAGCTCCTGGTTGTGAGTTACATTGTTAATAGCTAGGTTTCTGGCTGCTATACATTGTAACCAGAGCTTGGTCCTGCTGTGATGCATTGCTTTTACAATGTAAACAGCTTACAGCTGTGTAAGTCATCCTCTATATCTCTGGTTATCGCCATTTGTTGCACAGTGAAAGGGGCAGAAACATTGAACCTAGAAAAAGGCCAACATGTCAGCACTGACCAACTGACCAACATTGTCTTAGTGAAAATCATCCACTCTCTACTCTCTACTCTGCAGGTAAAATTGAAAGTCACATTTGAAGCTTAGTGCAGCAAACAGTGTCCCCACAAGCCATCAGAACATCTTGGTATGACATTGGACTACAAGCCGGACTCCATTGACCTTACATCATCCTCTCGACTTGTATTGAGGTGTCTTTCCTCCTTGGTGTCTTGGACACAACGAAAGACGGAATTTGCTCTGCAGACCATAACCGTCAATGACAGCAGTTAGTATTTATGATTTGTGTTCTCAACTTGCACAACAATCCTCAGATAGCCATTAAAAACCTCATGATAAAGACCTTAAACCTTTTAATACCAAGCACATAGATTCTATGCGCTTGCTTCTCCATCTTTTAAGTGCCAAGCATGTAGATTCCATGTGCCTGGCTTTCCCCCAGTTCCCCCTCCCCAAAAAATAACGCTCACCTCCCTTCTGTATCCAGTGCCGGGGGGCGTATTTTCCCCCAGGTGACCTCTGATACCCGTCACGGGGTCTTTAGCATCCCCAAAGACCAAGGGGTCCATGGCCTATGTGAGCTATGTGGCTGGTAGCCTTCAGGGTCAGAAGAGCTGGCCACTTGGTCTCCACACTCTGCTCTACCAGCCCCTATAGCTGGTACCTGTGCTGGTTTTGCTGGTGAGGGGGGACCCTATGCCATTTTCTTTTTTTGTAATTTTTAGGAGCTTAATCCATAACATTTTTAAAAAATACATGCCCCCCCCCCCCCCCCTTTGGAAATGTGGGACTTCACTCCAATATTGAAACCATCTTTTAAGGGTCATTTTGGACAAAAGTCCATTCTCTTATTGGGCTGGTTCAACCCTTATGTATACAAAAGTGTGTGAGGAGTATCAAGTAAAAAAAAAAAAAAAAAAAAAAGATTATGTCTAAAATGTATAGATGTAAACAATATATGTTTTGATATGAAAATGTATTTCTTGCCATACGCTTTAACAAAAACATCAGTGCTCTGTAAAATATTGTTTTATAACTTAAATAAAATGTAGGTTAAAAAAAAACAGGAGGAAGCTGCAGATCTAAGAATAGGCTTCATAACCCCCCCCCCCCTTTGTGTTCTATGACAGTGAACCTGAATGTGTCAACAAAAAAGAGCCAAGCCCTCCAACCTGAGCTTAGAGCTCAGCACAAAGTATTCCTTCAGTGTGTAGGTGCATCAAGGCAAAAATAACTTAGTGATACTACTGTGTCTGCGGCACATACTTTGCCAGGTTATGCCAGGCATAGCTTTAGCAAATCAAGGCTTCAATATCTGTAGATCACGAGAGATAAGCTTTGGGGTGTCATAGGGTAAGTTATCCTCTTCAAAAACAAAAACAATATTCTGAAATATATTTGATGTTTTTTTTTGTTTTTTTAAGAAAGCTACGGGCAGGTTTATATTGTTAAGGATATAGAGGCAGTAAGTCTTCCTTGTTGACCTCCATAATCATGGTACTTACACCACAGCCATAATCTATCTCTTCCCCATCTGGAGGCTCTGACAGTGGCCCAGACACTCATTCAACCTTCAGTGTATAAAAGGAAACTAATTGGAAGGCTGAAAAGTTTATCTGGCGACCCTGGCTGCAAGCTGGTGAAGAGAATAGTAGGAGATTTCATTAAAGTGTGTCAAGAGCGAATTAATGGCCAGGAATTCTTTATTACAGCTCCAAAAAATAACAACAGGCCAATTTCAAAAACTATTTCCTCATCATTAAAATTCATCGTGGATCTCCAATTAGCCCAAGTTATGCACACCAGGCTCCGGTATTATATTCCCAGGCCTCTTTGTGTATCTGTCGTACAAGGCTATGGATGGTCAGCTCATTTCCTCAATTTATAGTTCCTATACTCATTTCAAATGCAACAAAGAACATTCTGAAAATAAGCTAATAAATACATGATAATAACATCTTGCGAGAGAGCGAGAAGGAATTAATAATGAAGGGTGTGAATTGATTTGGATGCTAGAGTGCTTTAGCAGAGAATGCCGAAGCACTTCTCTCTCCAAACGTGTGTCCACCCAGTAACCTCCTCCCTTCGAAGTATGCTTATCTGAATTATCCATGTAGACATGACCGGTGTGTCACACGTGCGTAGCATCCTCTTTTGGTTAGCAGTCACTGTATGTTTTATGGAAGAAGTTTTCACTACCTGCAATCTTTTGTCACTGGCAACGTGCACCAAGTCTGTACACCAAGAAGAGAGAACTGAGTCCTTTACACGCAGAACAGTGTTCTGTGCAACTATGTGCAATCTGCTAATATGCTATTGGAAAGGTACACCTAGTCTGTACACAGAACGCTGCTCCTGGGCATGTGTAAGGTTGTCTAAGCTTCCACACCTCTGTAGTGGCCATAGCAGCAGTGTTCTGTGTGTACAAGGTTCACATCTCTCTTCTTGGTGTACAGACTTGGTGTACGTTGCCAATAGCAACACATTGCAGATAGTGAAAACTGCTGTAAGGTCCCCGGGTTCAGCTGGCGCCCGACTGGTGGCTGGGAGCTGTTTTCCCATCTGCAGTTCCTTCAGCCACCAGCGGGTGTCAGCGGAGCTCCGGCTGCTCACCCCAGCGGCAGTCCCTCCAACCTCCAGAGAGTGGCAGCAAAGCGCTTGTTGCTCTCTCCTCAACTGCTGCACACCGTGTGTTTGCTATTTAAGGGAGATTTTCCCTCCACCAGGTGCAGCAGGATTTTGTTGTTTCTTCCTCTTTGTCCGTGGATCCATGTGCCTTGTATCTGGAGTTCTGATTTTCAGTCTGTTCCTGTCAGGAGTCTGGAGACTGCCTGCATCTGCCCTAGGACCCTGGGTGAGTGCTCCAGCACCTTAGGGGTTCGGTTTTCTGTTATCTGGTATTTTTTGTTAGTTTTTTCCCTGTATCTGAATATAAGAGTTTTTTGTTATCCTTGCCATTAATAAAACCTTTAAGCATATCTTATGTCTCCGTGTCATTGCTCTGGCCAAACCTTTTACCGCCCCGGGCAGAGAGTGCACTTAAAGTACTCTCTGGTCCTGACAACTGCTTCCAGAAAACACACATTTGCTAACATTGGCATAAAATAAAAATACAAATAAAATATGCTAGATCAGCCCAACACTATGGCACTGCATATGTATTGGTAGACACCTGAGATTTTTTATTAAACTATAACTAAGGGTTAAACCTTAAAAAAAAAAAAAAAAAAAACCTTAAAAATGTTTTAAAAAATTGTGTGGGGTCCCCCCTCACCAGCAAAACTAGCCCAGCCAGCACCAGCTATGGGGATTGGTAGACCCCATAATGCTACCAGCCCGCATAGCCCCCCGCGGTTGCAGGCTCTTGTGCACCCCTGTGGGCTTTTGGGATGCAGGTGATGGGGCGGAAGTTATGGCAAGTCACATGCTAAATATGGTTGATTTAAAGTGTATGTGAGGGTTGCAAAAAAAAAAAAAGCTTGCACTGATTACGGGCGGTTCTGCTGCTGGATGCAGCCATCTTAGACCTGCAGCACTGAGTGGCTGTGCTCTATCACTGTCTGTGTGCCCGCCACCGGAGCACCAGTGACAACACTGGATAGCAGGGAAAGTAAGGATTTTGTTATAAACCCCCCATCCTGCTTCAGAGTGGCAGGACAGGAGAGTACTTTTAGACTGGACATCCACTTTAAAACACTGCCATTGTCAATCTGTATCCTTATTAATCAACAGATACTCTAAGCCTTGGTGTGCAGCCTTGATCCTGGGCAAGTTTGCCTTCATGAAATTTAGGGGTCGATTCTGAGCCAGGTGAGAATTCTCACTCCTTTTTAGGAGAGAAAACTGCATTTTCACTTTCTAAGGGGTCGATCCAGAGCCTGGGAAAACTCACTTTGTTTTAGGAGAGAAAACAGCTATTCACTTTCATTGTCTACCGGTCTCCTCATCAGGCTCTGAATCAACCTCAGTGTTTACCTTGCTGCTATAGAGGTGAAACTTTACACCCGGTAGACAATGAAAGTAAATTGCAGTCTTCTCTCCTAAATAAAGTGTGAGAATTAGTGTTTTTTCCATCCCTGGTTTAAAAGCATATATATCAGTTATATACCCTTAAAAACTTATGGGCAATAAAAAAGGTCGACTTACTGACATTTTACTTTAAAAAGCCTGTTGAATAAATTGGCAAATTGCTCAAGTGAAAGTTGTAGGTCCTAACTATTCTTCAACCTCCTGCCTCCTCCATTTACTAAAGGCAATTCTATATTCTCTCAACTGGTTTTGCCCGTTTTTTGGGATATTTCAGATTTGCCAGCATATGTGTTGTTTTGTTCCTTAAGAGGTGAAGCGCCTATGCATCAATCTGGTAGGTGGAGCCTATCTGAGAATCATTCTGCAGTCCAGTCTAACCATGAGTGGACCCCTGAAACTAACAGGTACTTGCTGGTACTTGCCCAAGTATGGCCAGCACTAAGTTCAGCCCTGGGGGCAGTATTGCTGTGGGAACCTTGTGGTGTCCTTTTTTCATCCAGTTTGACAACCAATTTTATTTGCAATGCTGCGGCACCATATTGTGACGGTATGGGAAGAGCCATATTGCACCGAGGATCGAGGATGCTGATTCCTTATTTAACATGAACAGGAAAGTCTTTAGATGATGGTGCTTTATAAAAAGGGCTGAGAGCAAATCATGCTCCTTGGCTGCTTAACATACACTAAGAATACAATAAATGCACATGACAAGGAGTAAAACTGTTTTCATTTCTGAAGGGCCTTAACCACAACTTAGTGCTCATTAAAGTGGAATCAGTAAAATGGCTTTTTCACTAAAGCTGCGTGGCCTACCCAGAGGGACAATATGATAGAAGAAAAAGTTTTCATTATAACAACCTGAGTCTTCTCTCATCATCCTACTCCAAATAAGGCGATCAAAATAAAAGCTCCTTGAGATCAATTACACAAAAGTAAAAGGAAAAACAATACATAAAAAGTAGAAGGGACTTTCTTGAATCATACCATATATATATATATATATATATATATATATATATATATACCATATATATATATATCATACATGTATGCCTAACTTAAAAGATTAAAAACTAGCCAGCCAATATTCAGTCTTGGCTGAAGAAAACTCAAGACTTTAGACTAGTCTCTTGATTACAACAGCACAATTAAATAAAAAGTTTTACACATCCTGCTTGTTACATTGTACATTTCAAGGGAGAGAGGCGGCTGCTTATTTACGGTATACCAGTAGTAAGATTTTTGGGTCATCAGAGAAAAAGGCATACTGTAACACGGGGATTAAAGAAGACCAACAGTCAAAAGTGACTTTATCCAGACCTACACAACAAACAGTGAGCATATGCATCCCTCCCCAGAGCAATTTAGATTGCAGGCCACCTGCAAACAGGATGTGCTGCTGGGCTTCCTGTTACTGTTCATTGTCAGTTATGTTATTTGGGAGGGAAGCCTCTACCTTTCTTTTCCCACTGTGCCAGGTTCTTCATAAATCCAACTGAAACGGGTTTAACAGAATTTAGCATACTACAGTGCCATGCAAAAAACTCAATTGCATAGGCTTGGACTATCAGGCTTACCCAAATTTTAAACCCTGGCACAGGGTATCCCATTTGTAATAGGTCACTTGTCCTTATTTTGAGCTCCTCACCCTTGCTTCTCTCTGCAGACTGAGAATGAATCAGGGATCCATGCCCTCCAGCCACCCACACAAGATATTCATACAGACACTTGGCTGCAGTGCTATCCCTAGCTTGGCTGCATGTGCCACCTGCACTTCATCAGCCCATACAGCAGCCCCTGGCTGAGGTATAACAGCCTCTATATAGCACTTCTGGCTTGGATCAGAACTAGATTTGGCTACTTGGCCAGCAGGACTTACCAGCTTTTCTTACTGGCCAAACTCTGGTGCCAATAAGAGGTATTTTTACATCTTATCGTCCCTATAGTACATTCTTGTAGGTTAGGGTTCCCTTGCTTTCACCAAGGATTGTGGCTATGAAAGGCCTGAGCTGTTAGACCCTGGCATCATTAGTCAAACGTAGCTGGACTAAAGAAAATGAACTCCCAATTGTAGGACATAAAGCAACAGGTGCTGTTTTTTGCAGAATATTACGACTAATCTTTTAGCTACCAAAGCAAAGGGCATCTTTTGTGGCTAATCAAACAAGCTTAAAATTAGCTTAAAAAGTAATTATTAATTACTTACAATTAAAAAATTGAAAATTAAAAAATAATTCAACTATATTAACCAGTCACTAATAATATTAGATTATTTAAGTTATTTGATTAATATATATACGACAGTGGAGGTGGGCTCCACCTACCAGACTGATGTAAATATTTGTGGTATCCCAATAATTAGAATTGAACAACCACCAAAAAAGGAAAGAGAATGGACACCTGTAAAACATTGTATAGTAAAAGAGATCAAAGAGAAGAACGGGAAGCACTAAAAAAAGCAAATAAAGTATAAAGTGTCATCAGAAAACTAGCACGTAAAAAGGTCCATTAATCAACTAAACGCCATACTATTAAAACCGTTTCTGTCACGATGGCTGACTAACCATACTGTACATTATAATCCAAATAGATGAAAACCTTGTACGTACATTTTCAAATGTCACAAGTGAAAACTATACTGACACCATCAGGTGTACATTCTGTTTTGTATGCAGCTGCTGGAGAGCAAAATATCTGATAAATGATAAGTGACCCCCGCCGCTTAGACCATATTGCTTCACCGCCACAAAGACATCTGTAGCACGGCAAGGCCGCAGCTCAGTGATTAATGATTTCATTTCAACTCATTTGTGGAGCAAATGGTCTATGATATGGAATTCTCCAAGCAGCATCAGTGAGAAGGATTGTTACAGTGACAGTAAGGCTCTCAAAAGGGGAAGACTCAAGGGTCTTTTTAAAACGATTGCCCAAATAATATTTTTTTTACATTTTATGCCCTGGATTTGCAATGGGAAGTCAAATAGAGAAAAATTGAGGGGCAAGAAAGGTCAGCAGTGGTAAGAACACCATCAATAATGGTACTTTAATGAACTTCACATCTTCCAATGCGGTGGATTTTATTGGGTTTACAGCAGTGAGAAACCACACATAGATTTGCTTTAAAATTTGCTTTGCCTTGCATTTGGTTCCCCTTAAAGCTTAAAAGCAGACTTTCAATACAAAAAGATTAAAGTTTAGTAAAAGCTATTAACCTGTATAGCAGAAAGTTTCAAGTGATGCGATGTATGGCTCACTTAATAGTTCAGGGTCATGTGCTTTTTGAGAGGGTCTAATTTAATGCAGATATTGTGGAATATATTTGCAGATGCTGTGCTCCTGGAGTTCATGGGAGTGGCCATCTTGCTACACAGCTAAGAACCCTGCTTACACATGAGCATTGGAGGGGGGGGACGTGGCAGCAGAAATTCACACCAAACCTAGAGTTATATATGCCTCAAGAAAAATAGGGCAGCATCACTATCAGCTATATATATAGCTTTCCAGTGTGTAGCAAGATGGCTGCTCCCATGGAGTTTAGGAGCACAATATCCACATGCTGTTCCACAATATCTGCATGGGGTTAAGCCCTATCAAATAGCTTATATCACTGATTGCCAGAGGAGTAAATTTACTAAGCTTTGACTGCGAGTTTGCCTGCGAGTGGGTCTATAACAACATGACTGAGGTAGGCAGATCAAATTGGTTCTAGAGGCCCTGCACAAGATATTAAAGAAAAGGCCAAATAACTATAGTAAGTCCAAGATTTTAGCAAATTCAGAATCCAAGTCAGAGTGATGTGTTCTACACTACAGACCTGGATCTGGAGCTCCTCACTAGTTTCCATGCAATAGCTACACAACTAGAGATGAGCAAACTTCCTAAAAGTTAGATTTGTACGATTCAATGAATTTTCCTCCAGAAATTCGGGTTTGTCCAAATCGAATTATTAGAATCGCTCCAAAAAATAAAAAACAAATTGACCTTTTACCCGCTATCCTCCAGTGTGAGGATCCTCTGCCCTGAACTGGGCTACTGCCAACTGGTGAGGGAGCTGGTAGGGGATCTGTATTCTGCACTCAGCTGCAGGCATGGGACACCAACGGGAGGAGGTGAATGTCATACTGGTTCACACAGCTGAAAGTACGCCCCTCCCCTCTTGCTGTGCTATACACTGCACAGTGACGTTGTATAGGTTAATGAAAGGTCAGTGTGACATGAGAAGGGAGTTGTTCCAGCCAGCACATGGCCAGGCAGGTGGCCATAGGTGTCAATGGGTGCTGCTCCTGAGGAGCATGGCCACCACTAACACTGTGTGGGAATAAGGCGCCATCACAGGGTGACAATTCATTGTCTCAGCGGCATCCCCACCATCACCCACCAGATGAGCAGGTTACATCAGCAGGAAGGTAGCAGGGAAGCCCGCCGCACTGTCAGCTACACGAGCTGGCTTCTGGCACCACCGAGACAGTGCCCGCTGCTGGACAGGTGTGCCAGGAGAACTGACATTTTTTTTTTTCTTTTTAAGAACAATTTGACCAGCAAAAGGTCCAAGCAATTTGGATTTTTGATGAATCACATTTTCCATGAAATTCAGAGGGAATTTCAATTAATTAGAATAAGTTCGCTCATCACTATACACAACTAATGCAAATGTTAGTGCCCCATATTTATAACTACCTAGTTTATATCTTTTGTCTAATTTTTGGTTCATTTTCCTGACTCCTTATAAGGTCAAAGGGCCAAACATAGAAGGTTGACAGCAGAAGGAGACCATACGGTCCATCTAGTCTGCCCTTATGTAACTGTAACTCCTATCTTAGGATAGATGTGTGCATGTTGATTTTTCAATAACCTCTGCTGGACGATTGTTCCAAGCATCTGCTACTCTTTCTGTAAAATAATATTTTCTAACATTGCTCCTAAATTTCCCTTCCGATTAGCTTCAGGTTGCGCCCCTTGTTCTAGTAAATTCATTTTTTACCTAGGAAAATAAAATCAATAATATCTATTTTGATTAAGATTTGGGAACACTTGGCAGTATGAGCAGCTTTATCTCAAGGCATTCTGATTGTGAAATCAACAGAGAAAGTGGTGCACATGGCGCGGATGGTCAAGTGACAGAGAACTCTGTTGATAGAAAAGCGTTTACCCAGTAGCTGGTTATACACAGCAGCAGTCCGGGGAATTGATTTGCCTGTGTCCTTGAAAAGGTGTTGGAATGTGCTGATGAGCCAAGTACATTAAAATAAGACGTTAACCTTCACTGCCGCCGCTGCCAACCTTGGCTCGTCTTCCATGTCCATAGTGAGCAAACTTTGGGAAAAATGCAGAAGCGCCTGTTGTCGACAGGCCGGATTTATTTCATTCCCCACCAGGATAGAAAAGTAAAGAAATAAATGTGTTGCTCCATCTGGGAGTTACAGTTCGAAACCATATTTGAGTTCCATTTGTCAGAACTGAAATGAGTCTGGTTCTCTGGTGGAATAGGAAATCAGAAAGGTTCCCAACCTATTTAGAATACTTATTTAGATAGATTTAACCCCTTTGTGTGGACAACTATTGTGGAAATAGGTTAATTTAAGAAATCATCATTTTAGTCTAACAGGGCAGTTTCTAGGCAAAATAGTGCTCAGTGCCCTGCTTTAATATTTGCTTTGCCTTGCATTTGGTTCCCCTTAAAGCTTAAAAGCAGACTTTCAATAAAAAAAATTAAAGTTTAGTAAAAACTATTAACCTGTATAGCAGAAAGTTTCAAGTGATGCGATGTATGGCCAACTTAATAGTTCAGGGACATATGCTTTTTGAGAGGGTCTAATTTAATGTAGATATTGTGGAATATATTTGCAGATGTTGTGCTCCTGGAGTTCATGGGATTGGCCATCTTGCTACACAGCTAAGAACCCTGCTTACACATGAGCATTGGAGGGGGGGCGTGGCAGCAGCAATTCACACCAAACCAAAAGTGATATATGCCTGCGGCTGTCTTATATAGGTATGTGCCATGTGCCTTGGCAGCAGACAGTGCTCCTGCCCATGACTGAGGGGCCTGTCTTATGGCTTGCAATACTCAGTTGCCCTGATTGCAGATAACAGGATGGCTGGGATAAAGGCGTCCCCCCCAATGGCATTGCCGCCCAGGGTGATCACCATGCTCACCCTCCCCTAGAAACAGCCCTGCTTCTGAAATTCCCTCCTCTCCTCAGACATGGTTAGATGTTGCTACAACCTGCAAGGCTCCAATGACACCAGCAGGGTGAAAAAAATACATCCTACATTACAAAACCTGGGATGAGAAGGCTGTATGGCACAACCTTCATTTGCTCCTGATCATAGCTGCGGCCCCCCACCTTCAGTTCTGCAGCAGGGCACCACAAGCGGGGGAAGGAACTGGCCCCTCCCAGGATGAGATCAGCCAATTGGCAAATGTTATATATTGTATTTTAATATCTGAAAAAAATTCCGGCTGGTGGGTTTCCAATCTGTATTGTTCACGCTCTGGATCATCACGGGTCACAGGGTGACCCGCTTTTCTTTTTTAGGACACTCTATGAAAAGATGTTCTTCTATTGAAATTCTAGCTATTCTAGAGTTGGCTACCATATGCTGATACAATGTTTAATGCATATCATAAAAAATAACTGATTTTAACGGAACAGTCCAGCCTCTCCTCCATTTCCTGCAGTGCAAGGTAGAAGCCGTAGCAGGGCTCCAAAGTTTGTCATCCTTTCAAATTAATTTCTCCAGCAGCATGAGCTAGCATGGCAAGCCAAACTAGTCAGACAGCTGTCTCTGACTACCACAGAGCATGTTTATGACTCATAAAGCTGCACCATGACCATTGCCCTTCCAAGTTAAAGAGGAACATCAGACCTTTTCTGATTTTCCTCTCTAAACATCCCTCTCTCACTGCTTTTTGGATGTCGGCGTTATCTAAACCGCAGACATCCGGCAGCATTCCTGGCCCCTTTGCAAACCCCTCCACCCTTAGCTGTCCCAGAGTGAAGGCTGCAAGCCTTAGCTGTACTCACCCTTCGCCATCCCTCTTCAAATGTTCCGCGTCCCTCTTCAAATCTTGCAGGATTTGATCCCGGTGTCATTGCAGCCTATGCAGTGACACTGCGCATGCGGGAGATCTGAGGCAGGTCAATGCAGAGCATGAAGGGACGACAAGATTGCGCTGCCCGATGGAGACGGCGAGGGACCAAGGCATGCTGGAGCGTGATACGACGGACAGTTACAAATATAATAATGTTAAACTGGAGGGGCAGGGAGACTGAGCAGCCAGGTTTGGGGAGTTTTTATTAACTCACCAATACCTGAAATGCCTCTCTAAGCCAAAACCTTGACATTTAAACAAAGTAAGTGGTTTCGCTTATAATACGCAGAATTTGAGATACTTTGAATTGTCTTATTTTACACTGTTCCCAAGGAGGACAAGGTGGGAGAATGTTAGTGGACAAGGGCTTTAACCAAGTACAACATAAGATAAAGGTGAACACATCTCTATGCCATTGTGATTCATTCACATTATTCATTAATGGGACTCTGTAGGCAAGTGCATAAACTGTCATTCAGCAGCTCTCCCTTCCTGTAAGAACACAGCTGCTTCTGAAAGTAGAAGCAAGGCAAAGAGTCGTGGCACACTCCCTGAATTGCATTGCCATAGACCACCAATTATAGGGCTAAGCTGGTGGTCTAAAGCTCCGCATCATCAGACGGTGGACACTGGGAGAGAGGGAGAACAGTCAGGGTGATGAGAATTGCATTGCTTACAGACCCCACCCATTAGGCTGATTATTATGCGGCATCACAGAGCCAAGGTCCATACCCAAATATTTAAAAAGATGAACCATAAGGTGAAAATGTAAACCTCTGGCATTTCTTCTTCAATTTAAAAACAGAAAACAGTTTAGGACATTGCCAAACCTAGCCCAACACAATGCTGTAACAATTGCCTTTGCCTGCAGTATCTCATTAAATAACGTAATATTTCTTACTCGCTTACTAAGACTTAACCCTACGGTACATGCAAGTGGAATCATTCTTTATCTCAAAGTTTGCAAAAGTTTTTATTAAGTTTTTAAAGCAGGATTCTCTGAAAGATAAAAAGTTGGCCCAACTTCGGTTCTTTGGCAATCTTCTTTAAAAAAACATTTACGTGGTTGAAAACTGATTAGCAAACAAGAGAGCATGGTCCAGGCCAGAAACACATTATTAGCCAACATGAATGTGCAAAATGATTTCCTGATTATAAAAAAGCAACATTAATTAAAACTGTTTCGTCCTGGACCTCTCCGCGCTTTGTGTAATAATAGCCTTTCAGAAAAACAATTATTTCTTAAGAGAACATTTTTCCGCATTTGCAGACATCGTCGCTAACGAGAGATATTAGAACTTTTTTTTATTGTTGGATGTTTTTCTCGCTTGCGTGTAAATCCTTTTTTGCGCTTTAAATTTCCAAACAACGTATCTTACTTTTAACTTCTCATTATTTTGTACAAATATTTACCGGTACTTAGTTTTAATTGTGAAATAAAATATCAAACAAATGCCAGGGCTTCAAAAGGATTATTTCTGAAAGAGGTTTTCCAGTTTTAGTTAAAGTTTATTATTAATAACATGTCTGATAAGGTATTACAGTACATTACCTTCAATCCTGTTGCTCTTAAAAAATTAGCTTTAAAAAGAATTATTTGTACCCTCTCAAATGCATAAAGAGCTCTCCTCCACAGAGAGAATTTTAGGCCAGAGCAAAGCATTTGCCCTCCTTTCAATTTCATTCCATGTGAAACTCATTTTCACCGAGGGCGACATTAGCATTCTGGTTGCCTTAAAGTGGACTGACATCCGACGTGGCGTGGGTGCTGGTCGCCACTGCTGCTGCTAAACAACAGTCTGGGGGGGTCCCGTCCCGAGAATGCCTGTAAATCCTTACCTTAACCTTGGTCCATCGATGAGAATCCTGAGCCGTGACCACAGCCCGGCGCTCACATGGGCAGGAACGTCCTGTCCTGCTCGTGTGAGTGGCAGGTGGTCAATTGCTGCGCTCGATTCCCACCGGGGGACAGAGATTTATGAGCATTTTGGAGGGTTATGTGCGGGGGAAGGCTCCAGCATTCTGGATGCCCCCCCCCCCCAGACTATCATTTAGCGGTGGCAACCAATACCCATGCAGGGTGTTGGTCTGCTTTAAAAGGGCTGGTTGATAGCAAGCCCGAAACAAAATGTAAAGACAACCAATGAAATGTATGGTTATAGACAGAATCATACAAAATAGGTGAGGCCTCGGATATGTTATTCCCCCAGGTGCCACCAATAAGGCAGCACAACCAATGAACAATCTACAGAATTTATTTCAGAATAATATCACAAACAGACATTTAAACTAACAATTAAGACACTTTAAAATCACCCCCGCTCTAACCCCAGCATCATTCTTCCTCAAAATAACCCATGAAAAATACAGCGCTGCTACTACATCAAGATTTGAATATATCCTACTATCTATCCTATTAAATGTGCAAAATGTGCAAACACAACTACCATAACAGAATTATACAACATAAATGAATTAATTTATTTTTTTGTGCCGGCACAAAACCTACCACACCATAATCCTTAATCAATAAATAACACATATTCCACATAGGAGAAAACCCCTGTGCTACATATAAAAAGCTATAAGTACAAAAGAGAGTACATCCAATTAATTAATAATATCATAGTCCAAGTCCAAATTCACCTTATATTGCACAAAATATTTACAATCATTTTTATGAGTAATATACACAGATAATATACAACACCTGTGCTTCGCGGTTCAGACTGCTTCTTGCTTGGGTGAGGGAGAAGCAAGAAGCGGTCTGAACCGCGAAGCGCAGGTGTTGTTCCTCCACCATCCCTGGTCTTCCTCCCCGGCTACTATCTATGCACATACTGGCTAAGTATCATTCATCCATTTGAATTGATATACATCTGCCTACTTTTTCATAAAAATGATTGTAAATATGTTGTGCAATATAAGGTGAATTTGGACTTTATGATATTATTAATTAATTGGATGTACTCTCTTTTGTACTTATAGCTTTTTATATGTAGCACAGGGGTTGTCTCCTATATGGCTTTTTATATGTAGCAAAGGGGTTTTCTCCTATGTTGAATATGTGTTCATTATTGATTAAGGTGTGGTAGGATTTGCACATTTTGCATATTTGATAGGATAGATAGTAGGATATATTCAAATCTTGATGTAGAAGCAGCGCTGTATTTTTCATGGGTTATTTTGAGGAAGAATGATGCTGGGGTTAGAGAGGGGGTGATTTTAAAGTGTCTTAATTTTTGGTTTTAAATGTCGGTTTGTGATATTATTCTGAAATAAATTCTGTAGATTGTCCATTGGTTGTGCTTCCTTATTGGTGGCTCTTGGGGGAATAACATATCCCAGGCCTCACCTATTTTGTATAGTTGAGTAATTGGTGAGCACGCCTCTATTTTTCATTATTTGTGGTGCACCACGTTGTAGTAAATTGGTTATAGACAGAATAATTTCAACCTGGACTAGTGATGGGGGAACCCGAATGGCAAAGTTTGGGTTCATACCAAACCGTAATGTTCGACTCAACTTCAGTCAGAAGTCCGTGTTCAAGTTCGGCATCTGGCCCGAACACGGAAAAGATAGTTGATGGGCTGCTGAGCATGAAAGTTTTCATGCCCAGAGCTGTGGGCTGCCTTAACGATGGCACCCAGTGTAACAGTTGTGGTCTTATAGGTCTTGCTTAAGGTGGACCAAAAACCATGCCGATCGGCCTGGGAATCTATAAGATTCCCGGGCCGATTAATTCCCCCCCCGGGGCATCCAAAATTGGGATGCCCAGCAGTGTGAAACCCCCCAGGCCACGCCATTCACTTACCTTGTTTCCTGGCTCAACAGTGCATGCACGAGCAGCGGCCACATCCCCGCTATCCCTCTAGCAGGTCGCATTAGAGGAAAGCGGAGGATGCGGTCGTCAGCAAACTCGGCTGCTCTTAGACACACCATAGGACCGGTAAGAGGTGAGTTGGTCTCGGCGTCCTGGGGAGTTTTCCCACGGGGGGAAAGGACCAAAACCCAAGATAGTCAAAACCCTGGGTTTTGGTCCACTTTAAGAGCACTTCAGTCATATAGCAGCTTGCAATTGAACTTCACAACATCACATCCTTACTACTAGGCCACTACTGCCCCAGCATCTAGTGTCGGCGTCTGTGGTCTTGGTAACATGCCTGGGAGTGAAGCCCACGATCCTTGTTCCAGTTCGTGTTCCAACATAATGTTACATGCTATTAAAAGCTCACCTGAACATATATTCAGTTAGCCTACAAAAGGTATTGCCTCATTTCTTCACTTTGCTATTATTCCAAATGACTAATGTAGTACAACACTCCTTATTACAGTAAGAAGGGAAATGAGTACAGGGTTGAATGCTTTAATTTTAAGTTCCTGGGGAACAATAAATAGAATATTAATAGTCATACAGTATGGCCAATATGTAATGAGTCAAGCAGTCACAATCAGCATTATAGTCCTTTTAGTCCAGACAATATTGTACGAGACCATAAACAAGATTTAGCTTTGGATTAGGGCAACTATCAACAATCAGCTTCAAACAACTCACCAGAATGTATACAAGAGTCGCATGTAACCCTTCAGAAAGACAAGATTTCCTGGAAGGGCTCATTTTCTGTCTGCGCCGTGACAATGACGGAAGGTCATCTGCGGCACTCTCATGTTTCAGAGCCCACAGGCACTTTTTCAGCTTTATAATTACTAAATCTTTCACCATTGTAGCTTTTCCCTCTAGAACAGTGGTGCAACACCGCCAGATTTCCTTTCTTTGTACACAGTTTCAGCTTTAGAAAATTCTGCTTTTGAAATGCTGGTACAAGGGGGATCCTTTTGCTGCTGGTATAAGGTTCTGCACAACTAGGTAGATTTACCATGACCATGAAGAGAATGTGGGACCAAAATCTGAAAGTTGCCGTTATCTTAGGGTTGAACTAAACATGACAGCAATTGATTTCTCCACTTTTTCTTTCACTGGTCTTAATATCTCTTGGTCCAAGTCAGCCAATCTTTTATATCCAGATATCTAAAGTAGGAGCCCCTATTCAACCCAATGCTGGAGCACAAGCGGGTTGCAGAAGTGCAGAAAGGCGAGGCAGAACTTACAGTGCACCTATACACAGAGGGAAGTTTATGTTATCACCTTCCATCACCAGTTCAGTGCCCCAAAACAGCCTGTGTTTCTTTTTTTTTACTAAAGTCTTTGCCCAATATTCATAACAACACTAACAAGGAAGCAGTATGATGTTGAATGGCAGCCGTATGCTGATTCATTCCGTTACAAGCTGAACTGCCACATAATGGCAGTTAGGTTGAAGTGCTCCCCATTGCTGAGCTTTGTGTACTGTAACTGAATGCATCATCGCTGAAAAAAAACAGGGGGTGGGGCTGCTCAGCCAGGAAGCAATATGGCCGACTGCATCCAATTCAAATATGAATATTGGGCAAAGGCTTTAGTGAAAAAAATAAACACAGGCTGTTTTGGGGCCCTGAACAGGGGATGGGAGGTGACAACAATAACTTCCCTCTGAGTATAGGTGCACTTTAAGGAATTGTGTGGGCCAGTTAGAAACAACATTTCAGCCACAATGGTGTTTGACATCGCTGTCTAGCAGGGGACTCCAAACCTTTTGTCATCAAGCATCACTTTTCAAATTCCAGTTATTTTAAGTATCACCTGGGTGATACATAAGTGTTGTGTTGAAACGCACAAAGCAGCCATTTAAAATGCACAAAAATGCACATAAATAGATTGCATCACCATTTGAGCAGTTTTGTATTTACTGAGCAAATCAAGCTTGAGTAAAGTACAAATAGCAGTAGAAGGGTTTGGGGAGCAGGTCAGTCTGAAACCTTTCTGAGTACTACCGAAAGGGTCTTGAGTACAAATAATTGGAACTCCTACTGTATAGCAAATATTGATTACAAGCTTGATCTTTGGGATTACCCATTAAGAGTTTATTCCAGCTCTGAGAGTGTACTGTGAGCAGCAGTCCATAGACATTTTTAACTATAGGTCCACTTTGAGTAAAAGGTAGGGGCAATAAAAAGGCAGCAAGTAACTCACCTAAAGATGGTTCCAAGTGTCTCTCATCTACCTCTGCACTGGCAGCTAAAGGCTTCACTTTCATTCCTCCAAGACCACGCAAAAAAAGTGGTTTAACAGTCACTCTGTTCCTTGGAGCGCTCAGTGCTCTAAGCAAAGCTTGCTCATTACTCAAAGCACCATGACACACCCTTTCTGGCTCAATTGTGTTCAGAAATGAAGGCCATGCTTTGCTTTGTTTAGAATACATAAGCTATTTACATAAAATCAAAGATTTTGAGATAAGACACAGTTCCGATCGGTGATAAGGTGGAAGGAAGTTAGTATTTGACTGAACAGGGACTTTGTTGTTACCCTGAAAATGTACTAGGGGGCTAGTGAAGTATATTTTTATTTCAATTTTCACTGCAGCACTGTATCATCTTTCAGAAACACGTGCGCTTAGTTCTACCCAAAAATGCAAATATGTTTTTGTCCTGTTTTTGGATAGAAGTGACCCGTTTAAGCAATTGTTCTGCAGATGGGTCACACTTTCTGTTGGCAATTGTGCTGATGTTCTTAAACATGTCCAATGTCACTGGAACGAGATTCCTGAAGAGCGGCATGTAGGTCTTGGCAGTCGGCACGAGCCAGCATATTGCCAGCAGGTGAACTCAGCTGACAGCCGAGGGATGGCACGAGTGTCTGCACATTGGAATCACTTTGCAAACTTTCTGCTTCTCCTTCCTGAGCTGCAATATGGCGGCTAACGACGGGTTTGATTGGGAGCCGAGACGCAGCCTCCTGACGCCGTCAACACGAGCCCATTCCTGACACAGATGTATGACTTGGACTCCGGCAGACAGATCGCCGTCCCAGAGAGCAGCCTGCGACGGCAAAATGCAAGACACTTCTGTCCTCCGCTCAGCCAGCCAGAAGGACAAAGGAAAGGTCACAACTACCAAGCAAGAAGAACAGCATTTAGAAAATACGCTGGAATTATTTAAAGGAAAACCAGTGCCTATATATAAACATATGCAAACAGGACCGAGCCAAGATTTAAAGGGCTTTCATGTCAAAAACTGATTTCTAAGAAGCCTGAATAAGAATTGGTGACATTTTGGCTTTACGGTTTCTTAAATGTAAAGATGGAATTTTCAGGGCCTTTTTTGTGTCTTTTTGGTGCCTCTCTCATTTTCCTCTGTCTCTCTCATATATCTCACAGCATCAGGAGGATGGGGAACCTTGAGCTACACACTACTTACAAAATAATGTAAAAAGCACCAGTCTACCCTTCCTAAACAAGTGGAGCACCCTCCCCTTGCCCCTAGTGAAAATTGTGCCCCGAGGTACAGTGTCCTGGAGTTCCAGTGTACCAATTATAATCCAGCCCTGGGACTTCCCAACCAGACAGTTAGGGATCCCTCGTTTACCTGATTTCTGAAGGCTTTGTAGTGCAAACAGAATATTTGGGTTGCAGCCCAACAGTTCAGAAAATGTGTCCTTAAGTTGTGCTGGTTAGTCACTAGCCATCTCACTCTATGTGATCACCTTGTGGTACAGGTAACAAACAAAACAACCGGAGATGGTCTTATGGTGCGTTGGGAAGCTCCTCACAACTCGTTGAGGCCTACTATCCGGGCTCCTGCGTCCACAACCCCGTCATGGCTTCTCTCTTCCCACTCTCTCGTTTTACATCAGCCCCGCCCTCCCACTTCTGAGTATGCTTGTGAGAACTGTAAGCCCCCTACTGGCAGGGAGGTCCCGTTGCCATAGACAAATAATGGCGGTGATAGCGTTCCAGCCGGGGGCTCTCTAACATAATCCTTATGCAAAAGTTTTATCCTTAAACAACAATCAGGTATGCTTACCTTGTCTACATCTCTAATACTGTGTCAAGAAACCTTCTTGTATAACTTTCCATAGCATAGACTGAGCTGTCTCTTTGTATTGAGATCAGCTAGGCTGACCTGAGTACACTGAAGAAGGGGGGAAATTGAATTAGAAAATTCACACAGTACTGTGCTGCATCACATATCTGGGAGGGGTGATGTGAGTATAGTTTTTTTTCTTTCTTTTTAAAGGTCACCTCCAGTTCCCTCCTTATCCTTCTGGCCAATGTACATGTTAAACTCCAGAGCAGCAGCAGCATTACATACTGAAAACACTGGTGAATTATTGAGAGCAGCACACACGGCGGCCCAGTATAAATATAACATCAGCACTCTGACTCGACTTCCACGGCACAGAATTAACATTCTGAACTCATAACAGCAACATAAAACGAGAGGAGCATTAGCATATCGCCACTAATGAATGTGGGTCAAGGTAACACTGGATACAGAGCAAACTGACAACCAGGCTGTTCAGGTGACGCCATAGACACTGGGCATCAACAGATGAATAAAACATTGGTGCAGATTTCACCCAAGCTGAAAAAGAATCCAGGAAGCTGCACTTTTCTAAGAGCAATGGAGCTGGGTGTTAAAGTCATACATCAGGGAAAAAAAACAAAAGAGAACTTACCTTTTGTCCTGCACCACTGGTCACTGCAGATCCGGCGCTTCAGACCCCCCCTGATTACTTTATCGGGCCCCCGCTGCAGCCACCACTTCCCGCTAGACCATACCCCCTCCATTCACTACAATGGAGAGGGGGCAAGTAGGGTCTCACCCACTACCTCCATTGCAATTAACGGAGAGGGCGTGGCCACACTCTGGTGATTGATGGCAAGTTGCAACTATATGCTGCCATCAATCCCCTCCCTGGGGTCTGGCCACAGGTGGGGCAGGAGGTGGCGGCTGCAGCGGACCCCCGATAAAGCGATTAGGTGAGGTCTGGAGGGCCAGTCCTGCAGGGACCAGTGACGCAGGACAAAATGCAAGTACCCTTGTTTTTTTCCTGCTGCATGGCTTTAATGACATTTTATGGGCCTGGATATTTATGGAATGGCAGCTAGAATTTGGTGGAGGGACTTATCGTACCTTCCTCTCCCAGGCCAGCTTTACCGGTCTGCCTCAGCCCAGTAAAGTGGGATTCAAAATTTTAACTACCTGTTCTCTATATATAAAGTTCTGCACACCTTTATATTTTTATCATACATGTTTACATACAATCTAATAATTAGCAAACTGTGTAATACTATTAGAATGTGTCTAAGCAATATTAAGGGATTGTATAACATATTTGTGCCAGTTCTATTTGGTTCTGAGAGCTAAAGGAGGGGTGGCAGCCGCTCAGACCCTTTTATAACTAACCTGGGAGGTGCACGTTAGCAGGGCAATCAGGATACAAAAGTCTTAAAGGAGCCACAGCACTCAACCCTGTTAGCTTGCAGACCAGCCTACAATCTGTCTCTAAACTTGGTTAAAAACAGAGGAGTCACACACATCTGCAGAAGTATGCTAACAGGGTTGAGTGCTGTGGCTCCTTTAAGACTTTTGTATCCTGATTGCCCTGCTAACGTGCACCTCCCAGGTTAGTTATAAAATGGTCTGAGTGGATGCCACCCCACCTTTGTTTCTTTTGAATTTGTGCAAACACATGGGGTGTGGGGTCTAGGCTGTATTGCAAGGTCTTTGACCCTTCCACCCCATGGCTTGCACTTGAGGTTTAGGGCAACCTCAGGTAAGCCTGCTCCCAATTTATCTATTGCATTGTATGTCCCAAATGGGCTCTCAGAGATTAGAGTTAGGACTGCACCCCACAGAGGCACTTTGGCGCTTGGTGGTGCAGCTTAAGCATACTTCTGCAGATGTGTGTGACCGAGCCTCTGTTTTTAATCAAGTATAGAGACAGATTGTAAGCTGGTCTGCAAGCTAACAGGGTTGAGTGCTGTGGCTCCTTTAAGAATTTTGGTTCTGAGAGCTGCTATCATTTTAACAACTGGTTCTACAGAACCAGGGGGAACCTGCTGAATGCACCCCTGAGTGCAGCCAATTACTGGGCTAGAAAAAGTCTGCATCTCAAAGCAGTCTACAGCTGCCGTTGACAGCCTATCAGCCTCCAGTGCCAGCCAGCGGACATAGGCTGCTCCACAGCAGACGTAGAAAAGGACCCAGAAGATGTGAGTTCTGGGGTCGGGCTACTGTATAGTAAAGAGGGACTATGGTAACTTTTTACCATATTTCTTCTTTAACAAACTGCACTGAATTCTACTTCTTCTGAACTGTTGCAAGCTGCCATTGCCATTAGCAACCTGATCTCTGAAAGCATTTGTGAAGGTTTTCATTCATCCAGGTCATAGTATATCTGTAGGAATAAATCAAGGCAACTGGACTTGCTGTTATTATTTTAATGACAATGGTGTGGTCTTTAATTACTATCACTTTAACTAGTTTATTTATGAACTAGAAAGGGGTCCAATGAACCTCTAAACGAGTTCACATGTAGAGGAACTGCATAACATGCTGGGGGTGGCCTGCCGGTACCCCTGCCCTATTACCCATCCCCCCCACCAGGCAGGGGTGTGCAGAAGACCCGGGGTCCATCGACACAGGCCTGGTGCTCTTCCTGGAAAAGCACCAGATCTCCAATGAAGGGCATAGGGGCAGGAAAGGCTGGGAGCCAGCCACTGGCCCCTTGGCTCTGGGCTTACCAACCCCTATGTTTGGTGTGATGGGCTGGCTAGTGCTTTGAAGGGGGGACCTCACATGTTATAAAACATTTTTTTACACAAAATATAAAAAACCCACCCACTCACAGCAGCCTAAAGGGGTCCCTGCACCCCAACCACAGCAGCCCCTAGCCCTTACAATGACCATTTCAGAGCCAATTAACACACCACCAAAGTTAAGGTCCTCATTACCTTCTATGGGGTTCAGGGTTTGGGGTCAAGTTTATTTTAACCCTAAATAGATGACTGGTGAAACATCTTCAAGATATATATAGGACATATAGAGTAAAGAAGCCAATGTCCCGGCTAAATACTTCAGCGAATCCACCAAACCCCTAATGAGAGTTACAATGTGTTGCACAAATAATTACAAAGGCAACAAAGCTCAGAGAGCCATTTATTCAGATGAGATGTTAAAACCTTGGAATATACTATCTCTCCATCCTGCCGAGACTGTAAAAAACAAGATTCATTCTAAAGAGCCTGACAGCTCCCTGCTAAGAGCTCCATTGTGTTACATTATTTAAATTGGAACAAAACCTACCAGTGGCTGGCCTGGAATCTAAAAGATTTTGAATAGCGAGGTTCCAACGGTGCATGCACGGGCTCTCATCACTAATGACGTCACGTGGGTGGAGGGGTCTAGAGGGTGTTTTCTTGAGAACCTGTAACGTCAGTGATGTGGGGGAGATTCCATGGAGGCCCCACCTCCTAGTTTAAAAAGCAGCTTCCGTCCTCCAAACCAGACCCTCATTGGATAGCGGCATAGATGGTAGTAACTTAACTCTGGATGAGAGTCTTTAAATTCACATTGCTGTCTCTCACTTGTGCAGTACAAGTGCAGTGCAGGTTCCTTGTTACATTGTAAAAAGCCAGCCAGCAGCACTCTAAATAGCCAGATTTGTGGCTGCTATAGCAAGGGCCACAAGCTGCTGTGTCTGAATAGCAGCCATGAGCCTGCTATTACGATATAAACAGCTTACAGATGACTGCAATGTGTGAGTGATCTCTCCACAGCACAGATTGGGAGATCACTTTGAAGAATACTGTATCACTATGTGAATTATTCCAGTGGTATTGTTTTGTCTAACAAAATAGGTGGGTTAAAGTCTTATTAAAATATAGTAGAACTATAGAGGTATTGGAATCATATTTTTAATTTGGGGGTTTACATCACACCAGGGGTGAGCCTAACCTCTCTGCTGCCTGAGGCGAACTATAGCTGCCCCCCCCCCATCCCCCCAGATGTGCCACTCCAGTCCTTAATAGAGCAGTGCACCTTTATGCCTGGCTCCTGCCTATGATAGGTGACAGTGTTCAGCAGTATCCCTGCTTTCCCATGAACCACTAGGGCATAGTAAAAAATATAATTAAAAAACAGGTCCTGCAATTGTCACTCCCCTGCAGTGCTGCCTGGAGTGGCTGCCTCACATAACCCTATAGATGCACCCCTGAATCACATTGACTCCCCATGGTTTGTTCTATTAAAATGAAGGACATTCCCCATGGATATATGTGACCTTTATTGTCTTTGTATTTTGCTTTAAATGTACTCGTCTACTATTGCCTGTAAGTATCCTTAATATTACCAGTAAAAAGGAAAGGATACTGCAGCACATGGGTGGAGACTTTTTCAGTTTTAAACTCGATCACACACACCATGGGGTAAGGCAAGTCAGGCAAACTTACAGTAAAATGATAGTGGCAAACATGCCCCTTTAAATATTACATAGGCTTTGTATGCCAATCATGCATTGTTATTTCCAATGTGCACATCAGATGACGGAATGACGTGCAGATTATTGTTTGTGTTCTTTATCCCTCTTCGTAAATGCAGCCCTTCGGAAGATGCGCATTATGCTAATGTTTCCTATCGGATATTATTTTAACAGAGACGTAAAAGCCTAGCACAGTATATATGAAAAACACATAAAAACAAGCCAGACCTCAGCATGGAACACATCCTAAAACAAGGAAAGCAGAGAGACCCTTAAATACCCCCAAGAACCAGAGAAAAAGACAGGCGGCGGGTGATAGCTAAAAGCACTCAGCAGCACATTAATTTCATAATTTATATGTCACATGAAATCTGGGTATTAGCATGGCTCCATTATGGCTGGCTGGGGGTACATAATCCAAACCTTATTATAGGTGGAAATATGAATAGCTTGAATGACATTTTCAGCGGACTATAGAGAAGAAAAAAAAAAGACTGATTATAGGCCAGAGTGAATGGCGTGATTTGCGGTTTCAACAACTTAATAGATCCGGATAAGTATGGTGTTGCGAAGCCTGACTCTAAAGTAGAATTTTGAAATATCAACATTTCCCTCCATACATGGTTATCAAGCTGCTTAGGCAGGGCAGCTCCGACTTCTCCTTGCCTGGATTTAGGTTACTTCCATGGGCCTCAGTGAAAATCATATAAAACTTTGCTGGTTTCTTGTTTTTGGCCTTTTAAGCATACATGATATTATCTAGAAGCCATCACTCAACTTGAGTGGATTTCTTAACTGAGTAAACATTAGACCAAGGGTTCCCAAATTCCTAAGTACCGCTTCCCTTTTTCTAAATATTCCAGTGCCACCTGGGTGGTTAAATAAGGGTTGTCAGACACCAAACACTGTGTTGAAAATACAAAAAAAAAAAAAAAAAAAAACAATTTAAAGTGAACATAAATCTTTTTTGTGGAGTTGTACAATTTAAAAGTCTCCTGACATCGGTTAGGATCCAGTGCTGATCCCAGCTGTCTTGGATTTGCTGAACATAGTGGCTTCCTCCGCTCTGAAAACAGTCCCGGCCACCCATTGACCTGCGAGGCACTGTCTGTCTGTGTGGACACTGGAGGGATGGGGGGGGGATTCTGCACACTGCCTGTTATAGGGGGATAGGAGGGATTCTACACACTGCCTGTTATGGGGTGGTTGGGGGGTGTCTAAACACTACCTGTAATAAGGGGATTGGAGAGGAGTGCTGCACCCTGTCTGTTGTGGGGGGGTGGGGAGAGGTTTTCTGCATGCTGCCTGTTATAAGGTTATGGGAAGGGGGGTTCTGCACACTGCCTGGTATGGGCTTTTTTAGGTGGTTCTGCTCGCTGCCTGTTATGGAGTGTTTTAGAGGGGGTTCTGCAAACTGCCTGTTATGGGATGATTGAGGGGGATTTTGCCACACTGTCTGTTATAGGGGAACTGGGAGGATTTTGCCACACAGCCTGCTATGGGGTGATGGGGGGTCATGCACACTGCCTGTTATGGAGTGGTTGGGGGAGTGTTGCCTCTTCCTGTTCTAGGTGAGGGGCATTTTTAGCAAATCATTTGGTTCAGAATATTTTTTCTTATTTTCTCTAAACCCTATGTATGTCTTATAGTGTGAAAATATGGCAAATGTTTACTTCCAATTATTCTAAGACAGTTGTTTCTTAGTCTGACAACAATTGGCTGCAACTATTTCTGGCATGGGTCTAAGATGGTTTCTATTCACTCAGGTCATGGTATAACTGTTTAGATCACTTAAAAGCATCAAACCAGTTGTGGATTCTTGTAGATCCCTTTGATGATCATCTAAATGATCTTTCTCTTTTTTTAATTGGTATGGAACATTGTGATTAGCTGTTGGATGCAATTATTTGAGGCATGGGTGTAAGAAGGTTTCTATTCACCAAGATCATGTAATGTACATGTACCTAACTTTAGCCTACCTTGAGTTTGGTTAAAACCTCTAGTTTCTTACAACATCATCTTGGACTATGGTGACTAAAGCTTCATGCACACAAAATCACCTTCAATAGATATTAAACAGGCTCAAGTAAATATCTTGTGACAAGTGTCAAAAAGAGAAAAACTGGTGATCTCATGACACAAATCTCACAATATAACTATTGATGTGTGTCATGAGAAATGGTGAGGAGAGACAAACCTGTAAACCTGTACCTGTTCAAAATAATTCAAAATCAAGATGAGAATGCTTGGACTGGGGAAAAACGTGTGCAAATGGGTGAGAAATTGGCTTTATGATCGGAAGCAGAGGGTGTTTATAAATAGTACACACTCAGATTGGGTCGCTGTTACCAGTGGACTAACACAAGGGTCAGTTATGGGACCAATTATCTTCAATATATATATAAATGACAATGGGAACAGATTAAACAGTAAAGTTGCAGATGATACTAAGCTGTGTAAAGCAATTAAAACAAAAGAGGAGAGCAGGCAGCTACAAACACATTTAGAAAAATTGGAAGCATGGGCAGTTAAATGGCAAATGAAGTTTAACACAGATAAGGTTATGCACATGGGAGGGAGAAATCTGTGTCATGATTACATACTAAATAAAGAAACGCTTGGTAAAACAACAGTGGAAAAGGACCTAGGGGTTTTAGTTAAAAATAAGCTCAACTGTAGTAATCAATGCCAGGCAGCAGCTGCCAAAGCAAATAGGATCATGGTGTGCATCAAGAGGGGCATAGGTGCTCATGACCAGACAATCATTTTACCCCTGTACAAGTCACTGGTCAGACCCAATACAGAGTACTGTGTACAGTTCTTGGCACCTTTACATAAGAAGGAAATATCAGAACTGGAGCACGTTCAAAGAAGGGCAACAAAGTTAATAAAAGGAGTGCGGGGGCTAGAGTACCCTGAAAGATTGTCAAAGTTAGGTTTATTTAGAAAAAAGACGCCTGAGGGGTGATCTAAATATGTATAAATATATTTGGGGTCAATACAAATATCTGTCCCACAATTTATTTATACCCCGGAGTGTAACCATAACCCGAGGACATCCACTAAGGTTAGAGGAAAGACGCTTTCTCCACAGACATAGAAGGGGATTTTTCTCTGTAAGAGCAGTGACACTATGGAATTCGCTGCCAGAGGATGTAGTAAAGATGGATACAGTAAAAACGTACAAGAGTGGCCTGGATGCCTTCCTGGCATGTAATAACATTTCCAGCTATGGCTACTAGACCACTGGAAGGACATAAAAAGGCTGAACTGGATGGACTAAAGTCTTTATTCAGCCTTACATACTATGTTACTATGTTACTAATCTATATGGCCATGCATTTTTGTAGACCCTTTTGATCATCTCAATGGCTTTATTCAATTGATTAAGGTTGGTATAAAATATGTTATCAAACTGCAAAAGGCAGATTTTTGTCACAAAAGCCCCAGCCCAAAATTAACCACTAGCTTTAGTAGGTAAACTGGGAAAACAAAAATACCGTTTTGTGAGTACTCACCTTTAAAGCGGGTATTAGGTGTGCCATACACTCCACTCCGATCTTCATGACATGTGGGTAATCTCCAGTAGATGGCAAACTTCTGCAGAGATGAATATGCAAAAAAGAAAGACCCTCCCAGTCCAGATATACCTGGGACCTCCCACCAGTTTTCCAGTGTAAAAAAGCAGTAAGGGGACCAGGAAGAACCAATTATAACCTTAACAAACAAAACCAATGGTTCACCATATAAAAGCCCCAGAATACCTGAAAAAAAGGGGTGGGGCGAAGTGGAGTGTATGGCACACTCATAATACCCGTTTTACAGGTGAGTACTCACAAAACGGAATTATTCTAAGTGTGCCATACACTCCACTTCGATCTTCATGACATGTGGGACATCCAATAGCAGTGTCCGTCATGGGTGGGAACCAGAAAACAGTGAAGAATGCACCAACTCAAACCACTGCAGCTTGCAGAACCTTGCGGCCAAAGACAGTATCCGCTGAAGCCCGCACATCAACCTTGTAAAACTTGGAAAAAGTATGAATGGAAGACCAAGTAGCAGCCTTACAAACTTGTTCAACAGAAGCCTGGTGCTGAAAAGCCCAGGATGCACCAACAGCACCAACAGAGTAGAATGCGCAGTGACTCTAAAAGGGTGAGTCCTCCCCTTGGCAGAATAGGCCCCAACAATGGCCTGACGAATCCATTTGCTAATCATAGACTTAGCAGGCACCAAACCTTTCCTGGGCCCGCAGGGCACCACAAAAAAAGGAAGAAGTAGTCACCAAATAGTACTTCACACAGCTAACAACATCCAAATTGTGCAGAACCCTCTCCTTGTCATTGTTAGGCTTAGGACACAAGGAAGGGAGAACAATATCCTGATTGAGGTGGAAAGCAGACACCACCTTAGGAAGGAAATCTGGCTTAAAACAAAAAAAACACCTTATCCTGGTGTCTCTCAAAGTAAGGGGCCTGAATCGACAGAGCCGCCAACTCAGAGACACGGCGAACAGAGGTAATAGCCACCAAGAAAGCAACCTTCTGAGTGAGAACCGAAAGAGCAATATCCTGTAGCGGCTCAAAAGGAGGGCCCTGGAGAGCTGAAAGAACCAAATTCAAATCCCAAACAGGAACCACAGCCTTCCGAGGGGGCCGCACACGTGCGACCCGCTTGGAATAAGGTCTTAACCAGCGGGTGTAAGGCAAAAGACCTCTGGAAGAAAACCAAAGTACTAAGCTGGAACCCAAGTTCCAGATTATGCTGAAGAAACTCCAAAATCCTGGGAATCAAAAACACCCTGCAAGGCAAGGCCCTAGCCTCACACCAATCAATATAGGACCTCCAAGTCCTATAGTAAATGCCAGAAGAGGACCGCTTCCTAGCCCTAATCAAGGTCTGAACAACAGCCTCAGACAAACCTTCCTCTTTCAAAATGAAGGTTTCAGCAGCCAAGCCGTCAAATCCAGCGTTTGTAAATTGGGGTTAAGTAGTTGACCCTGAGATAGCAGATCCGGCAACAAGGGAAGCCGGTACTGATCTACGGCCAGCCTTACAACGTCTGCGTACCAAACCCTTCTTGGCCACCTTGGAGCCACCAGAATCGCTGGTGCCCCTTCTAGAACCAGTTTGCGAACTACCTTGCCCAGCATGGAGACGGGCGGAAACAGGTACAGAAAACCCAGATCCTTCCAAGCAAGGGACAAGGCATCCACTGCCAGAGATAGAGGATCCTGAGAAAGAGACACAAAGGCCGGAAGTTTGTGATTGTGCCTCGTGGCTAAGAGATCCACCTCTGGAGTCCCCCACTTGCGGCAAAGATCCAGAAAAACCTCGGGGTTGAGAGACCACTCTCCTTGGCGAGACGATCCCCTGCTCAGGGAATCCGCCTCCGTGTTCTCCACTCCCGGAATGTAGACTGCCGAAAGGCAAGGAACATTGCTCTCCGCCCAGTGCAGGATCAGAGAGACTTCCCCGAGGGCACTCCTGCTGCGAGTCCCTCCTTGGTGATTGATGTAAGCTACCGCCGTTCGGTTGTCTGAACGAACTTGAACCGGTAGACCCTGTAAATGTGAGGTCAGCCGAGCCAGAACCAGTCGGATGGCTCTGAGCTCCAAGACATTGATGGGGGTGTGAGCCTCCTGAGGACCCCACACCCCGCTGAACTGATGACTTTTCCAATAACCTCCCCAGCCCGACAGGCTGGCATCCGTTGTCTCCCAACAAGGGACCAGAAAGGATCTGCCCTTCAACAGGTTGCTTGATTTCAGCCACCACCGAAGGCACTGCCGAACCCAGGGAGACATCTTGAAAGGTTGATCCAATGAATGCGGACACCTGTCCCAATGCGTCAATAGGTGAAGTTGAAGAGATCTCATGTGAAACTGTGCAAACGGTACTGCCTCGAAGGAGGATACCATCAAGCCCACCAGTTTCATCCCCTGTCGGATAGAGGGACAAGGATTGGCCAGAAGAAGGCGGCTCAGACCCTGAATCCCCTGCACCTTGGTCTGGGGCAGAAACACTCTGGCCTGAATGGTATCCAGATTCATGCCCAGAAATGAAATCACACGAGACGGAGAGAGAGAAGACTTGGGGCGGTTGATCACCCACCCGAACCTCTCCAGGGTCGACACCACCTGGTGGGTGTCCAGCTCCGCCTGACGGAGGGAAGAAGCTGAGATCAACAGGTCGTCCAGATAAGGCACAATGCGAATGCCCTGAGCTCTGAGCAGAGCCATTATTCCCGCCAAGACCTTGGTGAAGACCCTCGGCGCCGAGGTCAGTCCGAAGGGAAGGGCTAGAAACTGAAAATGTTGATCCTCCACCGCAAACCGGAGGAATCTCTGATGTGCCAGAAAAATCGGAACATGCAGATACGCATCCTTGATGTCTATGTATTTCATAAAATCCCCTTGGCGAAGGGAATTGATAGCCGAGCGCAGAGTCTCCACGCAGAACTTTTTGGCTCTGATAAACCTGTTGAGAACCTTGAGATCTAGAATGGGTCTCACCAAACCCTCCTTTTTGGGAACCGTGAAAAGGTTGGAATAGTAACCCCTGCCTCTCTCCGACGGAGGCACCGGGTACCAGCTGTGAGCGACTTCTTGGTCTCAAAGTCCGCCGTCCACTGGCGGAGCCAGACCGATCTGCGCATAGCCACCAATAAGGCTGAAGTCCTACTACACACGACAATAGAATCTTCCATAGCATCCAAGACAAAATCCATGAACAATTCACATCTCTTAAGGGTAGCGAACTCAGCGCAAGCTGGATCAAACTGAGCGTTATTCAGCCAGTCCCTGATAAGACACCTGGTAGCAAGCGACACTAGGGCAGATGCACAAACAGGCCGCAGGGCCGAGCCCACGTTGGCAAATGCGTGGCACGCCATCTGATCAAGGCGCTTATCCTCGCCATCCTTAAGGGAAGTGGCGTCAGGGGTATTCAGCACAGAAGAGTTGGTCAAACCTAAAACAGACGCGTTGACCTCGGGAGGAGAAGACCAGTGCTTAACCGCCTCCACCGGGAAAGGATACTTCTTATCCCATCCCTGAGGAGCACCAGGAAGCCGACTGGGCCTCTCCCATTCTCTAAGGATCAGCACATCAAAGTGACTCTGGGTAGGGAATTCCAGACGGGGCTTTCGGACCCCAAAAAATTCCCCCTTCTTGAGAGGAGGCGCCTCAGGCGGTTCAATATCCAACACCTCCAATAGATGTGACAAAACAGCGGCCGTATCTACGGCATCCCCCAGCGCCTGCCTGACATCGGCATCACCAGACTGAACATAGTCAGCCTCTGTTTCCTCATACAATTCCCCCTCCTCTAACGGGGAATAATCTGCCAAATCAACGAATCGTCGTCAACATCCCACAAGGGCTGGGCCGACGACAAATGTCTCTTTTTAGCCTGGGCGTTCTTGCCCACTGTGCTAGCAATAAATTTCTCGATGCTGGCTAACCTAGCACAAACATCAGAGTGCGACTCCCCGCTGGCACCAATGTCACTTGGGGTACGGATAAGGCGGGGAGGGGAAGGCGATGAAGCGGGAGGAGCCGACCCAAAAGGCTGGGTACCAGACTGCCGCGTTATGGCCTTTTGTGCGCATAATCCCGTAAGGGATACCCCACACCCCACACATGGCCCGGATTGTCCCAGAGGGAGCCCGAGCCCAGTATCCTGCGGAGCCTCCATATGGTGATTTTTGTGGTCAGTCGCAAGACCGCAGGGAATTTACGCTTAAGCAACCCGGGATGCCCCTTAAAAGTCCCGGTGGGAGGATTTGAGGTGATCAAATTTACACTAGGGACCCCAGGACCAGGAGGAACCCCTTAACATGCACAATAATGAAGCAACACACAATAAGGCATATCAATTACTATACAGCAAAAAAAAAATAAAAAAAAAAAAATATATATATATATATATATATATATATATATATATATATATATAATTTAAATTAAATAATTCAATAGATAAAAGGCAAAACCTGCCAAAAACCAGCACCACAGGGGGCCCCCCCACCAGAGAGGGACCCCCAAGTGACAAAGAGGTGGCTGACAGGCCCCTACCTGTCCCCAAGAACGGCAGTAGCAACCGCAGCAAGGCAGCAAAAATGTCCCCCGATCTGTGGAGAAGCCGAGAAGCAGTAACCAGCGCCGAAGGCGCGCTTTTCCGGCCCCACCCCCCTCCCAGCAGCGTGGATCTGGCCAGCAAAACGCGCCGAACGAGGGGGCGGGGCTACCGCGGCCGCGCGCCCGGCCCTGCCCCCTTTTCTTAACACAGCCTGAGGGAGAGAAACTCCCCAGGCTAACAGGAAAACCACCACAGGCTAGAAGGCACCATGCACCAATTCATCCAGGGATACTTCCAGGAGATCCACACACACACACAACACAAAGTAAAGTGAACACCAACACACATACACACTCATATATAAATATTAACAAATGAAAAAGGGAGAGGCCGAGGATGACGGCCCGCCAGCCCCCCCCCCCCCCCAGAGGGAAGTAAGGGACACGGAAGGGGCAGTGGGAACCCGGCCATAATAAGGCCACAGGCATGTAGGGACGGGGCATCCCGCACCAGGATCACCAAAAACCTGGATAACTGCCTACCCCATAATGAGGTCTCACGGTGAGGCAAAGCTCCTTCCGCACCCATAGGGTGCTCCTACCCTCACCAGGACCCACAGCCTAAGCTGGGAGGCTCAATTAGGGGCAATTTAAAAAGGGTCCTGGCAGTAACAGGGATAATAAACGGCCGGGCGCGAGCCCGGCTTACCTGCAAATAAAAGAAGTCTTCATCTTCTGTCTTGTCGCCTTCCCTGCAGAGAAGGAACTGGGAAATTGGTGGGAGGTCCCAGGTATATATGGACTGGAAGGGGCTTTCTTTTTTGCATATTCATCTCTGCAGAAGTTCGCCCTCTACTGGAGATTACCCACATGTCATGAAGAAGGAAGTAGAGTGTATGGCACACTTAGAATAATGGTGTGAGGATAGAAAATGAGTGTACAAAAACAAAAAAACAATAGGAGACAGAAAAGACAGAGAGTATAGTAGACATTAAGGTTGATTCAGCACCACAAGTATCTTTTTACTCACTTTATTGTGGGTAAACACTTTTTCCCATGATTTTTTCATTGGTGTAAATCAGAGCTATATTTAGTTGTGCCATTTTTTTAAACATTTGCACAGCTAAATATGATGCTGAATTTCACCAACGGAAAAACGGAAACAGACGGTTCTTTGGATGAGTGGCAGAATACTTTGTAAATAAGGTGCGTCAGACCTTTCTGTCCTGAGATGTGCAGACTTGCTGACCTCTCTAAGCTTTTCCTGACTAGCCTATGAATTTTTACTGGCTATTCCATAGGGTACTGTTACTGCAGCATGTGTAACCTCATAACCTTATTGGAAACACCCTGCACTTCGCCTGTAGTTGCTGCATCATCACAACACTCATTGCATTGTGAGTTTTTCTCCTTCCCCAGCCATACTCTTTATCTAGGAGGCGTTCATCTTTGGAAATAGAAATCCTTTTGCACCCTGCATCACATTTTATTGGCAATATTATGATGATGCCTATATTTGATTTGAAATTATCTTTTGCTTACAGCAAGATGTAAACAGCATAATTTTTTTGTATTTTTTTGGATTTGACACTACATGCTGTACATATTGTAACTTCAACATACAGAGAGAAATGGTAGGCAACACTTCCCTTAACTTTTCCAGCTGTCACTAGAAAAGAGGCTATTCATCAAAAGATATGAGAGAAACATAAAACCCATAATAAATTCCAGATGGAACTGTTGGACAAGGTAGAACTAAAGTGGGTGGGTAGGAAGAACAATGCCATACACCAGAGTGGTACTTGAGATCTTATCAGGTGATACTCAGCAAAGTTGCAGGATGTTCCATATCCTTTAATTGATCTGTTGTCAGCTATAATTTACCCAAGCCTGATTTGTTCCTTAAAGTGGACCAATCACACCAATTTTACACTAGGGGCATTAAGAATGCCTCACTGTGTGAACCCCCCAGATCACCCTCAAATCGCTTACATTTCTGCCGGTCCCTCACTGTGATTGCAGGCCGCCGCATCCCCGGCATCTCTGCAGCTGTGAGTGCTCTCACTTCCAGACATTAAGATAGGTCGGGTGCGCACTCCACAAGGGAGTAGATGATGCAGCCGGCAGCGTTACCTATGCCGACACGCAGTCCAAAATTAGCATGCGTGGCATAAACTCTGTTTGGAGGAGCACCCGTACAAGCATTACAGGAACAGGTGTTCTGTGTCCCGCTGAAGACCCAGTAGGGATCGGAGGCCCCTGGGGAAGAAGAGACCAACCAAAACATTTAAGAGATCCCAGGCAATCCCTATATCCACTGGCGCTGGATCCTGGATGGATGTGGGCAGGTGCGCAAACTGGGGGAAATTGCCAAGCCTGTAGGATCTATGTGCTTGGCACGTAACAGTTGAAGAATCGAGCATATAGATTATATGTGCTTAGCATTTAAAGGGATTGATTTTGTCTATGTCTAATTGCCCATCCCTTTGCACTTTCCAGATTTGTATTAAATTTTTTGATCAGCTTCCATTTTTTCATTTTTTTCATTTGCATATTTAAATGTGTGTGACTATGAGCACATGGAAGGTGGGTCTTTAATTGAATGAGGCTACATTTGACCTTATGTTTAGGGCAACATCAGGTAAGCAGCAGTGTATTTTGCATGTCCTAAATGCAAGGGTCTCATAGATTAGATAAGACCCACACTTATGCAGGGGCATCCTGGCATGGTGTACGACTTTCACAAGCTTTTGATTTCTGCATATAACCAGAATTTAGAGACAGGTTATAGGACATGTTGCTCTCAGGCTAAGAAGCAGGGTGAGTACTGCAGACCAGGAAGCCCCCTTGTGGGCTATTGAGATACTACCATTGGTAGTTGTGGGCAGTGGAGGTTTTTAATCAAGGTTTTATCCACAAGTCAAGCCAGTCCAAGAGAGACCTAGTCAGATGGGCCATGTCATATCAGGGGCAATCCAAAGATTGGTCAAGGTAGTTAATGGGTCACAAAGAGGTAGTTCTGGAACACACAGTAACCTGAGATGGAAGAAGATCAGGCAAACTAGTGATGATGCAAGTATGTAACTTTTAAACATCAGAGCATGCACAGCACCTACATGCATGTGGAGCCACATGTGGGCCTTGTGCAAAGATTAGTGTACAGGCCTAGCAACTACTCACCACTTGCAAGGAGCAAATCTCAGCTTCTGCATAGAAATAAGAAACTCGGAAGGCATCCTGACAGTTGCCAAGGTTTGCGTAATGGGCCTCCTTTAAAGCGGAACAAAACCCAGGGTGGCCAGCCCTGGAATGTAAAATATCTTGGCCTTTTCCAGAGGTTTCCAGATAGGGATGCCCCCCCCCCCCCGGGGTACCGTAAAACTAACCTACTTGCTGGCTCACTCGGCTATGTCAATACCCTAGGACTGCATCATCAGGCTGTAAGCGGGCTCCCGCCCACAGGCATTCAAATAGGCTGGGGACAGGAGCGTGAAGTTTGCAAGGGATGCAGCCACTCTATTGCTCCAATTGCAAAGAGCTTTTTGCCAACCATCACATATGCAGGGCAAACCGGCTCTGATTGGACAAGAGCCAGCGAATGTGTCGTAGGACCAGGCAAGGGTGAGTTTGGACAGGCTTTCCAGGGGGTTTCACACAATGGGGCTTCCCAATTCAGGATGCCCTGGGGGCATGGAACAAAGCTCGGGATACTAAAAATCCCAGGCTAATGTTCTCTATGTTTAATACAAACTGCATTATCTGACGTGATTAGAGTTAATGAGAGGAAAAGAATAGGAAACCCCAAGAGTCATCTAGAGATAAAATAATTTCCTTTGATGACCACAGTTAAACCGGACCTTCAGCGTGATTTAATGAAAAGCCCAAACTCTTAAAAAACGGTTCCCCAGCATCTAAAATTAATATATTTTACGTTTTTAGTCACTAACTTATTATTCTTTCCCCCACTAGGCTGCAACTCTATTCAGGAATTTAGGATACGGGCGGCGCCATCTTGACTCAGAAGCATCACACTTACTGAAGAGAGGAGAGTGGGATAAGGTACAGGTGGGCGGATTATAGCTGTGCTTTGCTCAGAGCAGAGCTGGGGTCAGGTAAAGGTCAGCAGTCCCAGAATGCAGAGCAGCACAGTCAGGAGGCACTTCCTGTTTGCAGGCTGCCTGATAAGATGACGGCTTCCGTAAGTCGCCATCTTGGATGTTTAAAGGCTCATAACATACAGTAGATGCAGGTAGGATGATTTTTAATGTGGACAATCTGTATGTACAGGGTGTGGGAAACATATAAGACAGACTCTTATTCAGAGTGAAGGTCCGCTTTAAAGTGGGCCAACACCCAGGGGTGATCGGCCCGGGAAACTATAAGATTCCCGGGCCGATCACCTCACACACCGCGGGACATCCGAGATCGGGATGTCCCACGGGGTGTAACCCCCCCAAAAACCCGAAAAATCCTTACCTCTCCAGCCGCTGCTTCCGCCGCCGCCGCCTCTCTCGCGCTCCTCTAGACGTGCGCGCGCCCGCGCCGGCCGTCTCTAAATGGCCGGCGCGGGCGCGCACACGTCAACAGTGACGCGCGGGAGGCGGCGGCGGCGGGTGCGATCACTTGTCCGTCGGCGGGCATTGGAGAGCGCACTCACGTGGGAGCGTGGAGAGGTGAGTTTTCGGGGTGTTTGGGGGGGTTTCAGGTAGTGGGGCACCCAAAATCGGGGTGCCCCGGGGAAGTGGACCAATACCCAGGATAGTCAAAATCCTGGGTGTTGGTCCACTTTAAGCGGAAGAATTTTGATTGACTATCAAACCCTTATGACAACACTACGAAAGGAAGTAAGTATGTCAAGCCTGGTCTAAATGGAGAAGCAACCTTTCATCCAATAACTGCACATTAAGAATGGAAAATGGATTGACTAGATGTATATTGTACTTCAATAACTGCAGCTAAAGACTAAAGTAGACTGAGTAGTAACCAAGCAAGGTCTAATATGAAGCCTAAGCTATCCTGTAAATGAATAGTTATTTAATAGCAAAAGCTTCTGGTGACTTGAGAGGGAAAGAGGTTTTGCAGGACTGGGCGATGGACAGGGTGGTGATGAAAATCTAGCCTTTAAAGAGCATAAGTATATGTAATTTAAAGTATTTTAGGCAGAAACATATTGAGCCTGTAACAAAATGTGAGATATGTGCAGGCACCCCATGGTTCAACCAAAGCCATTAACGTGAGAGGCGGCCTCCAGAGCTATAATTGAAAACTGCTGAGTAGAGCTGGCGGCACATGGCTAAATGTTACACCAAGCAACAGGACCAGAGTTTTTAATTTCCTAAATCATAGGACACGCTGAGGCAAAGGGTGTACGGTACAGACTTAGAGCTGATCTTTCCATCAGTACGTACAGGGCAGAATTATGTGTTTGCCCTCACCTTCTGTAGAACCCAATGCTAACCTAATGCTGTATAAACTGAAGGAAATGCCTTCTGTGCTGAGATAAAGCTCCTGGGTAGACATGAGAGAAATTCTGGTTCGTCCAAATCAAATTTGTAACAAATGGTCATTAATAAATATTAAAGATCTCACCTTTGTCCAAGTTGGACTCTTCAGCGAAAAAGGAGCACATGGGCCCTCTGCCCTGTACTGGACACCCGTCGCTCACTTCCCACCGCAGCGAGGGTCTGATTATAGGCGCGGAGTGAGCCAGCCAAGAAAGCCCTTCAACCCCCTCTCACTCACACTGAAGGAAGAGGTGAGCATCAGTCACACAACTGATAATGAGGCTGGCTTCTCACTACTCCTAAGTAGGAAGTATAAGCATTTTGTAACACTCTACCTACCCACCCCCTCTTCCCTAAGACTAATTTGGGTAATAAGATAAAGAAATAATAATTGGGGGTGGGCACAGTGCCTCAGTATCAGGAAAGGGTGGCAGGGCGGGGGGGTTGTTTTGGGTTGAATTCCGCTTTAAGTGACAGGTCAGTCACCAATCCCATGTAGCAGAGTTACTGTACGTCTGGTCTGTCACACAAGTCCAACTGTCAAACAAGTCTACGGCTGCCCTCACAGGTCCTCATGTGCTTAATAGCCGCCCAGAATGCCTGGTGATACAAGACAGCAGTAAACATCAGACATTGCTGCTCTGAGTAATATTAGGATGTATATGAAAACATCTTAGCAATTTAAAAAAACACAGGGATATTTCCCCTGGGGAGGGGGGGGGGGGGGGGTCTAACTGAAAGTATAGTATTGCCTTGACAAAGTTCCAGTAGTCGGGACCAAACTCGTTGGTGGGAGGCTGGCCAAGCCCCCCACGCACAACCGGAGGACCGTATGGAGGAAGCACTCTGCACAATAGACACTGGGCGCTACTTCGGTGGGCACACATGTTGAAGGACCGCAGCGGTGTTTGCTTTGAGGACTGGAGTGGGTGAGAGTCACGCTGGTCTTGGAGTGCTCCCTGCCTGGAGGCAGCTTGGATCAACATTTCCTGAACACTGCTCTGCTGTATATACATATGTTCTGAGGCTCTGGTGCCTTCCTACAAGCATTGTTGGTGCTTATTACATGCTGTATGCCACTACCTATCAGGATAGCAGTCTGGGCTACATTCTGAGCTGTGTTTAAAGGCTATGAACTGCTACACATTAGAGAGCTTAATTCCCCCTAAATTAATTTTCTTTAGTCTTGTAAGTATTTTTGCCCATTCACATTTAGTCTATACCAGCAAAGCAGAGTTCATGGGTTAAGCCTACATACATTTATGGCCCAGGGCAGACCTTGCATTTATTCCTCTATAAAGCATAATTCATCAGGAAAGCCATTTGAATGGGTAGGTAAGCATTTTCAATACACAGCAAGTCCAGTCACTCTTGACTCATCACCAGATATTCCATAGCATATCTAACATAAGTATTGCACAGCTATACTGCCTAAGCTTATATTAGGCAATTTCAAAAAAAAGTATTTTGTAACATGTCAACAGTGGGCAAGTTAAGGCAGCAATACAAGCTACCATTGCTTGATCCTTTAAAATCTGTGCAAGGATAATTTTCAATAGCATAAACAGAAAAAAGAACCTAAATTGGACCTAAAACCAAAAGTGCCCTTAGGGCGATTCTACCCCCAAGGCTTCCCAGTTTGGGGTTTGGAAAGAACTTATTAATAATGGAAAGAGGGGGAGAGTTTTCAGTCCCTACAAGTTTTGTTTCAGCCGCTGATTCCGCCAATAATGTTGCGATAATGAAAATGGATAAAAGCCTGGGCCTGGACCACAGACAATGTTGAAGGTAATTGGAATATTTTTTATTTTATACTGAATACCGATAGGACAGAGTTGAAGGGCTTCTGTGGAGGAATCTGTTGCCTTAACCCGATACTTGTTGTGTTTCTAAAAAAGCTGAAATTGCTACTATTGGGCCGTATCTTTCAAATGGATCAGATTCATTTTTATATGTCACATCACTCCCCTGCTATTCCCTGAACTGTTCAAGGCTGGTTTTACAGTGTTGCATTGACCCCACCATTTTTTATATGTTTTTGGCTGCTGTTGTGCAGATGCATTGTACCTTTTCCTCGTAGCCTGATTTCATCACTACTGACTGGGTCGAGGGCAACATGTTGGCAACAGAAAAGTAATGTGTCCACATATCAGTTCAGAAAGTTTCTTTCTTTATGCGAACAGTATTCAAACCAGAGATTCCTGCTTGTTAGGAAAGGCCTGGATCACTGGTCAAAGTACCCCTTAGGCACCTGCTGGTGGCACTGTTTCACCTCTATCGCTGCCGTGTTTCTGTGCAGTCTGTCCAGCAGGTGGCCCTCTCGCGCATTCTAGTCAGGGAGAGTGCTCAGCTGCAGCCACTAATCACATGACTTTAATCAGCACCACAGAAAAGGCTCAGGGCTTCAGTATCTGATTGCCTTCCTGCATTAAAGGCTTCTCCTGAAACTCCAGGGCCTGATTCCATTCCTGCTCAGCCTTCAGTTCTGTTCTAGCCCTGCTTCTGTTCCTGCTTTCAGTTAGTTTAGTTCTGTGCCCAGTCATATCTTGCCATACCTTTTGTCCTTTCTGCCCTCTGGTTCTCCCATCCAGCTTCTCTCTGGCCTTTCTGGTACTTGGTACCCTGTCTGTGGAGCCTCGATACACTGTACATATTGTTTATATTGTGTTGGAGTTGTGGTTTGCCTTTAGTTCTGTATTTATATATATTTCTTGTTTGCTGTGCTCTGTGTCCTGTTGTATATACGGTAGTTTAGGTTGTTTGCTGTGTTTGTATTGGTGTAGGTGCAAGGTCATTAAATATATAGTTGTGTTTGCTGTGTTGTGTTTCACCCTGTCATCAAGTTACACCAGTTTAGCCTCAGTGTCTATCACATGCTGGTCACACCTTGCAGATCTGTGACACTGCTGTAGCCTGAGGAGGTGGGGTTGAATAGCAATGCACTTGGTTGGTTTGACAGGACATTTTACTGTAGTCCCAATGGAATTCCATTGCCCTAATCTCACTACTGTATCTTCTTTATTATAAAAACTGCTGGTGTGCGGTGCACTACTTCTGTATGCAGCCATGTATTCACGCACTCAAAATACGCGGGCCCGAGCACAGTATTGCAAAAGCATATTAAAAAGCTCATCAGTGCACAGGCTACTTTTTTGTCCTCCTTATGCCAACAGTATAAAGCAATACTGTGCTTATGCACGCCCTGGCCAGCATGGCAGCTTTACCGGCACACAAACTCAGGCAGAACAATGATCCTGACATGGTTGCATGAATGCTCAACCCCCTACCCAGCAGTTTGTATGGATCGATTTGTAGCCAAGTGGAATGCTATTCTAACCACCTCCCCTTGATTGTGGAACCCCATAATTCAATTGCATGTCTCTGTTCTCTATACTGTTGTCATAAAGACGACAAAAATGTGGTGGGCTTTTTGAAATAATATGCAGCCACACCTCCATTGAAGCCTCCATGCACCAACGAGTGGACACAGGCCCAAGCACAGTATTGTGGCCGCTTATTTCAAAAAGGAAAAAAAATAGAAAAATGACAATAAAAACAATGCGCCCAAATATCAGCACCCAAAGCCTTTTTTAAAATATAAAAGAAATTGTAGCAGGGTAAATGTAACATGGATTCCATAGGGAGTAGAGTAAAATTCTGTCAAACTATCCTTGGAAACTGAAACTTTAGGGATTAGGGGGAGTGTAACGTGGCATGGCTATGGGAAAAATGACAATGCATCCGAATACCAGCACCCAAAGCCTCTTTTAAAAGATAAAGGGAACTGTGGAGGGGTCATAGCAACAGGGATGCCTAATGGATTATAGTAAAAAGTCCTGTCAAACCAGCCTTGAAAACTGAAACTTTAACAAATGGGGGGGGGGGGGGGGTGACGTGCCAGGGCTACAGGAAAAATGACAGTAATGACAACATACCCAAATATCAGCACCCAAAGCCTTTTTTTTAAGATAAAAAACTGTAGTGGGGCCATTCATGGGGATTAGAGTAAAAAGTTCTGTCAAACCAGCCTTGGATACGTAAACTTTTAGGGATCAGGGGAGTGTAACACAATGAGGCTACATCCAAATATGGCACTGACAGCCATATCAGCACCCATGCACCTCCTTGCTCTTACAATGTAACTGTCACGCTACCGCAGGAGGAGCCCTGATCACGAGGAGGACAGACCAACTCACCTCTCGACCAGGAAGCCTGGAGTCTAAGGACCAACCTTGTCTTCACTAGGACCTCCCTAGTGGGGTAAACTGGGCTGCATGGAAGCCTCAGTTCAGACAACCAAGGAATGGGTTTTGCCGAATCTGTGGGCAACAGACAGAGCAGCACTTGAACACCAAAAAGAGCAGAGTAACCAAAGGTACACCAAGGTTGTGAGCAGACAGATCAGGATTGTAGTCAAAGAACAAGCCGAGGTCGTGGGCAGACAGATCAGAATTGTAATAAAAAAACAGGCTGAGTTCGTGGGCAGGCAGATCAAGATTATAATTAAAGAACAGAAGAAGGTTGTGGGCTAGCACATAAGGATTTTAATCAAAGGCCAGGTTGAGGTCATAACGTAAATCAGGATTGTAGTGGAAGAACAGGCCAAGGTTGTGGGCTAGCAGATCAGCATCGTCGTCAAAGGACAGGCTGAGGTAAAAAAAAACTGTAGATCAGAACTGTAGCCAGGAAAAAGCCAGGTTGTACACAGGAAGCAACACAGAAACTCGATGCACAGGCAGGAGATTTGATCTGTTGATCAGAGCTTACCAGTATTTATGGCACAAGCACGCACGTACACACTGCATATGCGTGCACATTGGCATGACTGCAACGACTGCTACAGACACATGTGCATGCTTGCTTTTGGCTGATGCCTTGGTGCGCAAATGTGTGCTCATCGGAAACCTTGGCACCCTCTGCTGCTGAGCAGGAGGAAAGTCCTGTTTCTGTGACAGTAACACAGTAGTGAGGCGGTCAGCTTTTCAAATTGTAACAGCAGGAGAGAGACAGCAGTGCGAATTTTAGAACTCCCAGCTCGAGTTGCTATTACAATGAGTATTGTGGCCTCTGTATATGCATGTAGAATGCGGACTCGGAAAGTATTCTACTGCAAATTAGCGAATTACAAGAAGAGCCAAACATGGCTTTCCTCTTTTAGATTGAAGCCTTTTTACAGGCCATTTAAACAATGCTTAGTAAGTAATTCCAATGCGCACCCGCAATTTGCATTCAGACCAGCTTGCCCCCGAGGGACTGGAAGTCAGAATGATGCCTTAGGGGCAATTAGAAGGGTTACATCAGACTATCTCCTCCATTAGCACGATGACATCACCACAATAATGTGCGACGGCGAGAAGAAAAACATTGTGTGTGTGTGCTTTCCTCACTCTGCCGGCCCTCAGGGACCCAACTAAGCTTAATAAACAGACTACCCTCCGGAAAGCTTTAAACTGAAATCACATCATTAAAATGAAATAACTCTGTTTAGCAGTTGCTTCGCTACGAAAAGAATCGTTTTGGGCGATTGGCACCCTCCACCAACCTGAATATAGGAACAGAAGGCCTTGTCTGTCTCAGAGGAGGATACAATGTCTGAAGGCCAAAAATACGCAAAGAGAAAGCAGGGTCGCATGCACCAAGCTCTACTAAAACAGTTTGAAAATTGTAATGTACTGGTTCAAACAGTCACTACTTGATTTGCTAAAAGACACATATTAATGTAATCTCAGTACAAAGCCTATATAATGTAACTGGAAAACAGCTTACCTGTCTGGGAAATGCAAGGTCCCCCCCTGGCTGGCCATTACGAAGGATTGTTCTCGGTACACTTACAGCAACTACAGCAAGTCCATCTTTATGACTAAACAAAGTATAGACTTTACATTGCCCCATCAATTCATCCTTCTTTTACCATACAGGTGACCTCAGTGGAGCTTGCAATGAATATGAATGCCAGAAGATTCAGGCAAGAAGATGATTTAAATTGCAGACCTTTTTTTTTTTAATTGCTGGTAATGGGGGGATGGTATGTAAGACCCCCCCCCCCCCCCATTAAATTAAGAAGTTTGCAGGTTACCTGCCTGCTCTAATAGGTAGCAAGCTTGCCATAGCCCTATCCCAATTATCCTCATCTTCTCCTGGGCACCAAAGGCCTATTTTATGAAAGCTGATTTCTATGGTCACATGTGCTCCGCTCACCTGCACACCACACCATTCTGCAAGTAGCAAAACATGGCCATAGGCAGAATGGTTGGCACAAGACCAGGATACACACACTCTCTCTCTCGAGTCCTCGAAAGCAACTGATGACTCTTCCGGGTGACGTCAGGAGCTGGCCCAGGGGGAAAGCTTCCTGGGCTGCCCACTGCGGCTTTAATTCTCTCGCACTCCTTCCCAGACCTCTCGAAGGGGATGGCCCAGGTTCTTCTTCTCCTGTTTGGGCCTTCCCCTCGGCTCCTCCCTTAGACAGTATGGTTTCTACCAGCAGCCTGTCAAAGCCCTACTACTGTTGCAACCTGCTTCCTGTTTTTCTGAGACCAAACTGTTTATTTCTGATCCTATGGTGCCATCCAGTGGCCTACAAGGGTAACTACACCTATGTTTGCTTTCTATTTCTTCATCTTAAAAAATAAACCAAACTCTGTCCTTCAATTATTCCATACCAGGTGGGGGGGTGGATATTATTGTCCTAACACACTTGGCTCCATTCAGTTCACTAGCCGCTGTAATGTGACAGCGGCTTGCAGCAATGTTCTGCCTTATTGTTTTCATCTTCTGGGATGTAAAGTAAACATCTGTGTTAGGATTGTGCCTCCAGACCTGTGATTTACTTATCAGCAAGTTCCCTATGTTCCTGTGTGTCTGTGATCCTAAGATGGTAGTGTTTTTTTCTGGCCATGAGTAAAAAGTACTGACAAAATATCCCAGAATCCTTCCACTGTAACAGGTGAGCATGTTAGCAGCTTTGGCATGTAACAGTAATGGCCATTCCCAGCTGGGAAGGCTGCCAGTAACCCTTTAGCTACTGAAATACAAGATTGCGATCCTCCCTATCTGAACAAGTTTAATTACAGCAGAATGGGTTAAACTTGTCGACTGTGTCTTAGCCAATCAGATAATTAGCAAGCTAGAGTGAGGAAGTCTCTGTATCTGTACATCTAATGCACAGGTTGATGTATATTGCTAAGGTAAACACATTGTTGCTAGGGAAACCTGTTTTCTTTAATAACACAGAGTTGCAAACGAGTAGAAAAGAAAATGGAAAAAACATAACAGATATGCTTAGCACATTGGTTACATCATTTTGGCACCCAATAATGGAAACTTTTAATAATGCTGTTGAAAGTGGAATTACTCTTTAAATGTCTTGATGTATGTAAATTGGAAACATGATTTATAATCTTAGAAAAATAAATATATTTTTTTCTACATTTTTTTTGGGTGGACACTTCTATAGTTTCTATATACAGACAAGCCTGTTGCCCATCAGCATCAGCTTGTTGCCCACCCAAGGGTTCCTATTGAGAACACATCCGTCAGAGCACCAAATCAATGATAAAGGGGGTTAGTAGTAGCTGTGCAGCTGAGCCATGCGGACACAAGCCCCTATGTATGGAGCCAATGGGGGACTGGCCACCAAGAGAATCCTCCCGACGGTGCCAGGTACTGACCCAGGACCAACTTCAGGGCAGTAGAAGAGGTCCAAGACTAACACTGTGTTTCTGATTTGTAAAGTATTTTGTGTGGTTATTTATTCAGTGAGTTACATATGTTATTTAGTTAATGAACATGACACATTATATTATTCAACAATCTAACTGTTTGAGCTGAAGGGTGGGCTCAACAATTATTTCCAGGACTGATTTCCTCTGGCAAGTCCAAGAATGATTTTCTCTCCAAATCCCACTGGGCTCATTGCCACCTATATACATGTAGTTAAGATAAACTAAAGGAAGCTCAACTGGGGAATTACGCTCCACTCCGTCCATGCTGTAGTAGACATTATTAAGCTAGTAAATAGTTTTTTCCTCTACATCGCAATGAACAGGGCAGCTTCTATGCAAAATTGCTCTGGGAAAAAACATTTTCTTCCCCCTCCTCACCCGTCCTATGGTGCTGCTGCTGTCCCATACAGGTATGTACCTTGTTGTGTCTCTACTTTAGCAGTAGGTGGTGCTCCCTCCTCATGACTGAGCCCAATATAGGGAGGTGAGGGGCCTTGACTCCCAGGGCGATCACCCTGCCAATGTATGTCGATAATAACAAATAATTCCGATATGCCCTAGGGTAATTAAGAACTAAATGCAAACTAGGACATCATGGTGGACCTACAATGTCATAGATCATGCTGGGAGGACAGACAAAAACCATGTAAAAAGTCTTGATACAAAAAAACTTGACCTTCTTTCAGATAGCCCAACTACAATTAAGTTAGATCGTCATAATCTAATATCGCCTCTCATTTCTAATCGTGACTCTTACTGACTAGCTAAGAAGGATAAGTCATTGGTCACCAAAGGATGTGTTTGCCACATCTCAGGATTTCAGGAAGTATTGAAGCCCAATTTTGAACTTCCTAGCACTTGGTAAGCAAAAGGGAGTTCCAATTCAAGATTATATGAGGGAGGGGGGTATGAGAACCTAAAGTATTTTTTAATGCTAGGGAGACAAAAGACCAGCTAAAATATCCACCTTGTGCTTCTGTGTCACGCATGCTCCACAGAACAGTTGGTTGCTTGACTGGCTGCCAGCAGACAAGGTAATATACAGGATACGATTGCCACATTACATTATCCCAGAAAGGAACTGAGACTTTACGTTTGCTAGGGCTTGGGGGGAGGTGAGATTGTTAAGCAGCTCTAAAGACAGGACACCTCCTGGCATTACCTGGCAGCTGATGTTTGTTTCTGATGACAGAAAGCAAGGGACATCTTTGATAGGTCACGTTTTCCCTCCCACAAAGTGGCGCTATCCAGGAACCAGGCCAAACAGGCTGGGCCAAGATTGAACTCCAAACCCATCACTACAAATACTCATGTTTACAGTAATTTAGAAAGTGAAAGTTCAATAAATAAGCCGCTGAAGTGTGAGAAGTAGAGAGGTCCAGTCCAGGCAATGTAGAATGGCTCCAAATGTGACCCCTCTATTTCGTTCCATTCTTCCATGACCACCTCTAAATGTGGTTGCCCGGGTTGCCTCTGCCCCTCCCAGATCAAGAAAGTTGCAATGCCCACACATGCCATGCTCATTCACTCTGGAACCGCTGTGGGTTAGGGGTGGCCATGTGACAATATTTGGACCATGGTCCTTAAAAAATGGAAAGGAAAGACAGGGCAAACTTTTGAACCCTGCTTTTTTTTTATTTATTTTTTTCCATTACCTGGACTGTCCCTTTAAGAATTCCTCATAAAACATGAGTAGAATCTTGTTTGAACAAGACATGGCCCGAGTCACAACAAGCAGCTGTGGAGGAATTGTTCTATCTTTACAACACAAACACAGCAACATCCAAACAATGTGACAGGTGGTGTCCCCGCAAATCACCAACATTCAAAGGATACCACGACACTCGCTGAAGCCCGAACAATACTTGCTATTATATCGTCGTTGCTTCAGAGGAACATTCAGGTAAAATGATTTCATCAAACACATCTATTGTGCTTCATTAGACTATTTACTGGCATCGCCCAATCCACAGTCTTGATTTTTATGCAAATTATTTTAAGGGTCTGATTTATCAAGCACTATCTGCCAGACTACATCACATTGGTGAAAATTGGAGTGGTGCAAAATATATATTCTTAGTGTGCCACACACCCCGCTTCCCCTTTAATTCTTACGATCGGGTTACTCCACCAGCAGGTGGCGACGTTGCAGGGAGAGCCCTTTCCGGCCTATATATACCTGGGACCTCCCACTCAAAACCAGTTTTTTTCTCTCTGCATGAAGCGACGAGACAGAAGAAAGAAGTCTCCTGCTTGCAGGTAGCCGGGGTCATCCCCGGGGGCATCCCCTTTTGGTCTATTTCTTCCCAGTTCTATTGTGTTGTTTATGCCTAGTTAAACGGAAGCCTCCCAGCCTAGGCTGCTGGCTGGGCAAAGGTAGATGGCACTTTATGTGCCTAGGAGCTTATCTCCTCCGCTCGACCCCACTTGTGGGGCAATGCGGCTATCCGGCATGGTGATCCGGATTTGGGATGCCCCTGTCCCGATGTTCCCTTTGGCCACCTTCTCCCGCTCGGTCCCTTCTCCCTTCGCTAAGTGTGGGGGGGGGGGTGTGTTGCATGAGGTGCTTTACTTAGTGTTATGTGTGGAAGTGCTTTGGCAGGGCAGCGCTGCGGTGGCGGCGCGTGGCTTGGGCTGCTGGGGCCTTTGTTTGTGTTGCACTTTCAAATTTCCCCCCTTTTTTTTGCTGTGTCTGGGCCCGCCCTTCACTTCCCCTGTCTCATTAGAGACAGGTGTGCTGAAGCCGGTGGGGGAAGGGTCCAGTGCGGCTTGAGCTGTAGAGGTAAACGGTCCCCACCATTGCGCACGTGGGGCCGTCCTTGTACTTTGTTATTGCCTGCCATGTATAGCGTTTTTTCCTGGGGCACTTCTGCTTATGTATGGGTCAAATGCCTGTATTTGGGTATGTGTGTGTGTATGTATGGTTATATATATATATATATATATATGTGCATATATTTATGCAGGTATATACTCTTATTTTTTATTGATGCACTCTCTGGCTTTGCCTTGAAATAGCATGTGTCATGTATATTTTATTCATGATGTTTAAACTATTCATATATGTTTGCCTTGTTGGTTATGTATGAATGTGGTGCATACTGGTTGGGGGACTGACTGTGGTCTCTTTTCCCCCACAGATTCTGGGATCCCCTCACTGCAGTGGCTCTCCCGGTTTGTTATACCTGGCTAGTCTTAGTCTCTAAATTGGGATTTTCCTAGGCTTAAAAAAAAAAAAAAATCCTCCCACTTCCGGGACTTTAATTACAAAGGGGCGTCCCGGGTTGTTTAATGCGTAAAACCCTGGGTTGTTGCGAATACCACAAATTCACCAGATGGAGGCTTCCAACGTTACCGGAAATGGCTCTTCTGGGCTATCCAGGCTGTGTGGGGGTTGTGGGGCTCCGCTCCCAGGCGATGATGTCATATTATGCGTTCCATGTGCAAGGCAGAACATTGCGTGCCAGTCCGTTGCTCCGGCTTCTGGCTCCTCGCAACTTCCGTCATCTCCTATCCCCCCCAACCTAGTCCGGACCCCGTGTGACATTGTCAAAAATGGGGATTCACATTCCGGGGTGCATGCGCGGTTGGCCAACCTCGAGAAAATAATTTCCGCTTCAGTGGCTCAGAAGGCTACGGCAAAGCGGAAGCACCTTTCTCCGGCAGTGCCTGCTTCGGAGGGTGAGGTACCTGAATTTTTGGATTGGTCCGATTGTTCCCCTGTTGAGGAGGGGGAACTCCTTGAGGAGTCGGATGAGCCTGCAGACCAGCTATTGTTTGACACTGCTGGTGATCAGGCTGTGGGGGTGTCCATTGACACTCCTTCCATTTTGGCTCAAATGTTTAAAGTTTTGGCCTTGGATCCGCCTGCGGTGGTCCCTCTGCCAAAGGGTGAGTTGTTTGACATACCCCAGCCGCGTTTGGTGTTTCCCAGGCAACAGCACTTTGAGAGGGTTGTTCTTAAGGAATGGGAACAACCCGCGCGCCTGGTTGGAACTCCTCCTAATTGGGATAAGCGTTATCCCTTTCCGAAAGACTTGGTGAAGCTTTGGTCAGTGCCCCCCGACGTCGATACCCCGGTGTTAGGGTTGACTGGCTTGGCTGCGTTGCACTTTTCTGGCACCACTACCATTAAGGATGGTGAGGATCGTCGGGTTGATCAACTGGCTCGCCATGGTTTTATCAGTGCCGGGTCGACACTACGGCCAATTTGTGCTTCGGCGCTTCTTCTGCTGGCAGTTAGATCCATTATTAGGGATCTGCTCACAGATCTTGATCCCGCTTGTGATATGTTTAGTTCTCTCAAGCAGTGTGAGTCGTTTGTTTCTTTTGTCCTGACTGCTCAGGACGATGCTCTTGCGACGAGTAGCAGGACAGCGGCATTGCTGGTGGCTATTCGTCGGTCTATATGGCTGCGCGAGTGGACGGCGGACCTTAACTCTAAAAGGGCGCTTACAGCGCTACCTTTCTTAGGTTTACGCCTTTTTGGCGAGAAATTGGATGCTGTTACCAGGGATGGTAAGTTGCCACAATTCAAGAAGCCTCATCGCTCCTTTCGGGGTGCGAGTTCCTTTAGTCCCTCCTTTCGAGGAGCCAGGGCGGGCAGAGGGGCTTCCCTTCCCGTTACCGGGGGTGTAGGTTGGTCCCGGGGAAGAGGTTGTGGCCGTCCTGGGGCGCCAAGCCCAAACCTACTGCTAAGCCGGCTCAGCAATGAGGGGCTGCCCTCACCCGTGCGGGTGGGGGGACGATTGCGACACTTATCCCTGGTTTAAGGCCGCGAGATTCCGGACACATGGATCTGGGAGGGGGTGTCGCCTGGTTACAAACCGGAGTTCGAGTCTCACCCTCCTTCACGGTTTTTCCTGGAAATGGCGGGCATCCGGCCGGTGCCGCGCTTAGAGGTGGGCCTCAGTTTTTGCTCCATTCTCTTCGCAGCCCCCAAGAAGGACGGGTCGGCTTGCCCCGTCCTGCATCTGAAGTTTTTCAACCTTCCCAGGTCCTCCCTTGCTCCGGCCAGGGTGGTGTCCTTTCTGGGAATGCGGTCGGATTCCGGTCAACACAGGGTGTTTCTCACTCAGCCCAAAATTTGTCTGATTCAGGAGTTGGCTTGGGTCCTTCTTAACTACCCTCGGCCGTCTGTTCTGGAGCTGAGAGCCTTCCGTCTGATTCTTGCTCTTTTGTCTCATCAGGGTCTGGGACTTCTGGTTCAGCTTCGCTCGGACAATCAAACAGCGGTTGCTTACATCAGTCATCAGGGAGGGACTTGCAGTCTGGGTGCCCTCAGAGTGGTGTCCCTGATCCTGACCTGGGCGAAGGCACATGTTCCTTGTCTCTCGGCAGTCTGCAGTCCGCTCCGGTGGGGGACACCGGAGGTGGTCCTGTTTCCCTTTCGTCACAATTGCAGGCTCCCTATCTTTGTGTCGCTCTCCCAGGATCCTCTGGCTCTGTCGGCGGAAGCCATATCCCTGAGCTGGGGGGACCCGGGGTTTCTGTACCTGTTTCCTCCGATACCCATGCTAGGCTGGGTGGTACGGAAGCTGGTTCTGGAAAGGGTGTCCGCCATTCTCGTGGCCCCAAGATGGCCAAGACGAGTATGGTGCGCAGACATTGTTTGGCTGACAGTGAATCAGCTCATTCTGCCTCTTCGGCCCGATCTGCTCACTCAGGGTCGGCTGTCTTACCCCAGTTTACCAACGCTAGTTTTGATGGCTTGGCCGCTGAGACCTCCATCTTGAAGGGGGAGGGTCTTTCTGACTCGGTTATTAAGACTCTGATCGGTGCCCGAAAGAGGTCTTTTTCTATCACCTACTATAGGACTTGGAAAGCCTATATCCCTTGGTGTGAGGTTAGGTCCTTGCCTTGTAGGGTCTTTTTCGGTCTCCAGGATTCTGGAGTTTTTACAATCAGGGCTGGACTCCGGTCTTCAGCTGAGTACTTTGAAAGGGCAGGTTTCTGCCTTATCTATCTTTTTTCAGAAGCGTTTTGCGCTTCTTCCTTTAGTTAAAACTTTTTTCCAGGGGGTTACGCATGTGCGGCCTCCCAGGAAACCATTACTCCCTGTTTGGGACTTGAATTTGGTTCTTTCTGCTCTTCAGGCTCCTCCCTTTGAGCCTACCCTGACTCAGAAGATTGTCTTCTTGGTAGCTATCACTTCGGTTCGGCGTGTCTCGGAGTTGGCGGCCTTGTCTATTCAGGCACCCTACTTTGAGAGGCATCAGGACAAAGTGGTCTTTCGGTTCAAACCGGACTTTCTTCCTAAGGTTGTTTCTGCTTTTCATTTGAATCAGGATATTGTTCTTCCCTCCCTGTGTCCTAAGCCTAAGAATGACAAGGAGAGGGTTTTGCATTGTTTGGATGTAGTACGCTGTGTTAAGTACTATTTGATTATTACTTCTCCTTTTCGTAAAACTGATGCCGTTTTTTTGGTGTGCCCTATGGGCCTAGGAAGGGTTTGGCGCCGGTCAAATCTTCCATTAGCAAATGGATACGTCAGGCCATTATTGCGGCCTATTCTGCTAAGGGGAAAGTTCCCCCTTTTCGTATCACTGCTCATTCTACTCGCGCCGTTGGAGCGTCTTGGGCTTTTCAGCACCAAGCTTCTGTTGAACAAGTTTGTAAGGCCGCTACTTGGTCTTCTGTTCATACTTTTTCTAAGTTTTACAAGGTTGATGTGCGGGCCTCAGCGGATGCTGTGTTTGGCCGCAAAGTTCTGCAGACTGCAGTCATTTAAGTTATGCTTCACTTTGCCTTCGGATACCCATCCCTTGTGGACACTGCTTTTGGATGTCCCGATCGTAAGAATTAAAGGGGAAGCGGGGTGTGTGGCACACTGAGAATAATACCATTTTGTGAGTACTCACCTGAAAAATGGATATTGTCAGTGTGCCACACACCCCACTTCACCCGCCCTTTTTTGGTATCCTGGATCCTTTATATGGTGAAGCTTTTCTTTATTTTGAGGTTACCGTTGGATTTCCTGGTACCTTGTCTTTCTGCTTTTTAAATCACTGGTGTTGAGTGGGAGGTCCCAGGTATATATAGGCCAGAAGGGGCTCGTTTTCAAGACTTCTCCCTGCAACGTCGCCACCTGCTGGTGGAGTAACCTGATCGTAAGAATTAAAGGGGAAGCGGGGTGTGTGGCACACTGACAATATCCATTTTTCAGGTGAGTACTCACAAAATGGTATTTTATATTCTTTTTTTACACTGGCGCATGTTGCTGCATTCAAAGAAACACATACACTTTAATATTAGTGGTGCAGCAACATTCTGAAAAATAAAAAATAATTTTTAATAATGAAAAATATAAATTTAGTTTTGCGCTACTCTAATGTGCACTGATTTGGCATAGTCTGGCAAATAGTGTTTGATAAATCAGGCCCTAAGTATTTTAATTCACATACAAATATAATTTTGAAGGGACAGTCCAACCATCATTTTACTTAAGCTACTGTAGAAGGAAAAAATAAATAAAGGAAAAAAACAACAAACCATGTGCCTTGAAAACAGGGGCTTTATTGAATACAGTGGGAGAAATGGGCCCAGGTGAGTTTCTTCCGTTAGGTCTGGGCAGGGAGAAGGGTTGGAGATGCTTGTTTAGGGAAAACAAAGGATTCAGTTAATAAATGGAACTGGTCCACTTACCATGTAGGTGCAGGTAGGGTTGTGTGTGCCCTCACGGGGAAATTGTAAACCCCAATGGTGGGAATTCTATGAACCAGGATCAGCCACAGTCTTTCGGGAGGGCCCTTTGTCATCCTCGGGCAAACCCGGTGGATCCATCCAGGTTAGTGGGGGAGGGCAATGGGGGTTCTCAGGCCTGGAAGGGTGAGACAAGGAGTGTGCTTACCTTGGCTGGGAACATGCAGCCTCCATTACAAGTGGCTCCAGTCCTTGGAGGGTTGGTGGGCGAACCCACTGTCCCTTGGGGATGCCACATGGGTCTTGGGAGTGTGTAAGGCCAGCGAGAGGTGCCTGAACTCTGGTAAGGTGCAGCTACCCTGTTGGAAACCCTTAAGCCCCCGGGAAGTGTTGAATCCAGTTGGGAGTGTTGTCCATGGACATTCTACTGTGAAACTGTAACTTAACTAAGTAACCCAATGCCCTAAGGTGGAGAAGGTAAAGTGAATTTTGTCCCGTGCGATCCCTTGCCTGGGAGTCATTAGTCCCATCAAAGTAGGGTGGTCTTGGCCCTGAGTTGCCCTCCCATATGGTGAACTGTGAGCTATGAATGAGGGGTTAATTGAGTATTAACTGAGCCTGATTTGGATACCATGAATGCTTTGAAACTGTGCCTTGGAACTATCCTGGTAAATTCAACGCTGAGTGGTGTGAACGTTTTTTGTCCGACCCGGACATAGATCTGTTGGACTGCTTTACCCATCATCCGCTGTTTGGATTAATATCACTGTGCTTTAGAACGTGACATATGGCTGTGGAGTGAACATTAAAGCTGACCTTTATTACCACTGCAGTCTGCGGCTACTTGTGGACTGGGTAGCCCCCTGCACTACTGTATAAGAGTATGAACGTGGTCACAAACAACTGACACACTACACAAACAGGACCACAGGCTCCTAAGTGTGTTGAAGGAAAAATGTAGATGTTCTTAGCAGAAACGTAAAAAAAGATGGGGGGGGGGGGGTAGGAAGAAGGGTAAGATTTTTTTTTAAGCCAAGCTTACATCAGATATGTATTTAGTACAAGGAACTGAAAAATCACACACTTTTATACACATAAAGCCAGGACACATCAAATAAAAATGTAAAAAAGCATCAGGACATAAAGAGGTCAACATTTTTACAATGAGCCAGGATATAAAATGTAAATTTGTCAGGTGTGAAAAGGCCATATTAAATCTTAAATTTTCCTGTTGTCTTTTTTCTGGCAAGAGAAACACTTTTTGGCCTTAAAATTCAGGCTATCAACTTTTTTGCATACATTTATATTGCCATTCTCTCCTTTCCTTCTGCATTCTGAAATGTCCCATCAACACTGGAATCCTAACTGAGTGGCCTGCTCTGCAGCCAGTGAAGTGTCTGAATTGGTGTGAGTTCAGGGGATGATTAAATCTCGTGGATCTGCCCTGGATCTGTTTCAAGCAGCAACACTCACTTACTTCAAGCAGTCTCTGAAAGCAGACTGCTCTACACAAGCGTCATGCCTACATACTAAATATACTACAATTAATGGCAAAAAGCTGCATCCAAGTCCAAAATCACCATGTGCAATGACAAACTGTTGCTGTGGCTCATCAAGCATGCCACCTGCATCACAAACATAAGTCCCTTTCATTCACTAAAGTATGCGTATATGCCCTGATTATATCCCAACTAACGATGAGCCAGAGTGGGGATTATCTGTTTTGGAAGCCCTCTGCCTGGTTAGACCCTAGTATCTAGCATTCAATACTCTTGAATGCTGAATACAATGACTCTGCCCCCCTAATCTTTGAACTAGTATTGAGATCCCTTGAACTTGAATAAGTAAAATAAAACATTTTTTTAAAGTACTCAGCCCTCCCCATCTTCCACTTGTCCCCCACCATGCGGCTTTCTTTCATCAATTCTGCAAGTTGGGGGCTTCCTCCGGGTCTGGTGGGCAAGTCTTTGGATGCTGGTGGCGTTACTTCAGCAGCTGCCCCATCTTCATCTGTTGTGGAGGGGCTCCCCCTTCCACCTACTTTGGCATCCTGCCAAGGTTAAATGGCAGGCCCCCATAGAGGGAACCTTTTATACTACAGAGGTGGAGCATCTGTGAAATCTCTTTGACCCTTTACTAGTTCACAGGTACAAAATTAAAAAAAACACGGACAAAAAAAAGTTCTTAAATTAAATTTCACTATACTTACCCTTCCACTCCTTATGTCCTACACCATCCCCTTTGATACTGGCAGCATCGGAGCGGTGCTGCCGGCATCTGTAACCACTGCCTTGTTCCTAGGCATCCCGCAAAGTGTAATGCCGGAGGGGGGAGCTCCAAGAGGGACACCAAGAACTATCCTACATGCCCTTCTCCTCCAGTGACATAATTTGTATCATGGGAAGATTTTGCCTCTGTAGTATAGAAGGTTCCCTTCCTGATGACCTTCTATTACCTCTGGCAGATGTCAATGTAGGGGTAAGGGGGCCTGTGTTCCCCTGAACACCAGATGCCATGGCTAAAATTGAGCTGCCAAGCATCAGAAGACCATCCTGTACATCCAAGGAACACCTTCTCGACACCGGTGGGTGGTATGTCGGACATGTGGGATAGGACAATCTGGACTGAATCGTCAAGATCCGGATCAAATCTAACTTTGGCACGGATCTGAAGCTCATCAAATTGATCACTGAAACAAGCTTCCGTCTCTGGTTAACAACTCTTACCAATACAATCTATGATGGAGGTTCCCAACCTTTTATCATTAAGTAGCATTTCCCGATTTATATCAAGTACCACCTTGGTGGTGCGTGAGGATTGTCAGTCACCTAAAACCGTAATCAAAACACACATAACAGCCATTTAAAGAGAATGAGGAACACACGAGAGTAATATATAGGTAGCAGAAGATCAGGATTGTTTACAGGTAAGTCTACAGACTTGTTGAGTACCACCTGAGAGGATCTAGAGCACCACTAGTGGTACTAGTACCACCTGTTGGGAACCCCTTATCTATGATGAATGTTGTTGCTGGTATTTTCACTGGCTTCTAATTCACCGGAAGAGACAAATTAAAGCAAAAGCTGCCTTTACTGTATAAAAATTACTTATACAGCCAGGGGTTGCACAAATAAATTCATAAAAGTCTGGGTATACAAGTCAAGCCTCATATGAGCATATGTATGTTTTTTTGGTTCACAATTTATAAACAAAAATATAAAAAAAATGTTGTGATGAAACTGTTGTAACTGGAAAAGCTTGGAATAAAGAAACCTTTTGGTTATACCTCAGCTGAGTGATCTCTTAGCCACACCGCACCTCATGATCAATTGACACTAGAACCCCCAGAACCCCCCGTGCCCCTCACACCCACTACCACTGGCCGGGATTGCAAGATGATCTGAAGCCCCCTTCATAATATTACTGCACATCACTCATTCCCACCACCTACCTGTGCAGGAGAAATCGTCCACACGGGTGTATCCGGACGCACATTCGCAGCGGTAGGATCCCGGTAAATTGACACACACAGTGTTGGCTTGACAGTAATGCATTTTGGCGGCACATTCGTCAATGTCTGAAATGAGATAGAACAAAATACACAAACATTAGTGGCAAATCAATAAACCGTCATAGCTTCATCTTAATGAGTGCTCCCTCCGCCAAAGCATTTTACAGCGCTGCAATTAGGGCTGACTGGTCATGTACATCATCACCGAAATAAATAGGACCAGGGAAATACAGTATCTAGAGATCATCATCATGAAGCTGGGGTTTCCTGGCTGTTATAAAGCTCCATCCACCTCACTAGTGTGCCTGGAATCTTCCTCTGCTCTCTTTGGCTACAGTTCAGATACATTTTTGGGGCATATTCATGTCTGAATCGCATCTAGTTGCGGGTACTAGACTCTGGAAAGCAAACAAAAGTAGCCAAATGCCTCTAAACATCACCATGGGAAGACCAGCAAATATCTGAGAAACTTTGCATTTAAAAGCCAGAGAAAAAATTAGGAGTGAAAGAGTGTAAAGAGAAATATCTCTTCTGTTGGTTCTCTCTTAAAATGTGTTAGTTTGTTAAAAGGACTATTTTAATCCAAACCCCTGTTTTGCGATTTAAAGTGACCCTCAAGTCATTTGATTAACGGATGCCCTGTTCCACTTACCCACACTAAGCACAAATCCCTGTACCTGGTAACTTACCTACCGTACTGCACTTTTGCTCCTGGAGGGAGAGTTGGTGCCTTGTGTGGATATGCAAAACAAGGTATGTGCAGTGATAGACCAAAATACGACAAAATGAGTAACTGGGTCTGCATAAGCATGACTACTTTACCAGGTGTGTGTGAATGGCAGGAACGGATGACTCAGGTGTTTTTCAGTTGGAGGCAGCAGGAGGTGGCTGAGGAGTGAATATGAGTCCAGAATGACTCCTAGGCACAAATTAAAAATAATAAATTTTAACTCTAGGTCAGCTGCTGAGACTAAGCCCAGTCTCTAGAGGTCTTATATAATCAAGACTAGCATGAAGGTAAGTATTAGCCAGCCAGCAAGTCTCATTAGAGCAACTATGCGATAAGTCATGGAACAGTGTTGGCTGGAGTATGTTGGTGCCACTTGAAAAAATAATTCTTGTGCCCAAACCACAGTGCTTCATTTCACCCATTTCCTATTAATGCTGGTTCCCTGGACCTCCAGCAAGTAGTGATCGTCCAGGCAAAAACAAGAAAAAAGCTTATAGTCACCTTTTGTCCACAGTTGCTCCTCAGGACAGGTCCTCTGTGCCTGCGCAGCTCCTTTGAACAGCACCAGCAACTTCATGCTTACCAAGGGCGGGGATCCAGCGATTCCTTCTTTCAGAGCTGGCTGCTTTGCATGGTGGCATCCGTGGGGCCTTGTTCAGCAGGCCCAGTCTCGGAACGCCCCTCCATATCTTCTCGACTCTGGACGATGGAATCACTCATCATTGGTAAGTATGGTGATGGCGGCACTGCACAGAAGAGCTGCGGGGGACAAAGGGTGAGGATAGACGTCTTTATTTTAATGCCTGGACAGGGACTTACCTTTCGTCCCGTGCAGCTGTTTGGTGCTAGTCCGGAGATCAGTATCTCAAGTGATCGCTGGATCTAAGCCTGTGCTGCAGCCGTCACATTCTGCGTCTCCCCAGGGCCTGAACTTCATTTACTGACTCTTGGGGCCCGAGTCCTTCCCCCTGCCATCAGCCACAGGGGCTCCAATACAATGGAGGGGGGCTTATCAGGCCTCAGCACACTCCCTCCATTGCAATAAATGGAGAAGGCATGGCAGCACAAACCCGTGAAACCAACCTGACATCAAACCCAGCTCCATGTAATTGCCCCAGATGGTGCATGATGTAGCAGCTGCAGCCGGGGCTCTGATTCAGGGTTAAGATTAGTTACTGATTCCCGGATTAGAACCAGCTGTGTGGGACAAAATGGTAAGTGCCCTTTTGTTTTTTTTATTTGGCAACTGAATCACTTATATTATTTATACATGACCACCTTGCCCATACAGGAGTATCTGCTGTACTACCTTTCTGGGACTCAGTAAAAAACAGAAATACATGGTGTGTCCGGGTGTGTTCTGATTATGGAAGGTAATAGAAGGCTCACAAATGTGGCTTGAGCCATGTGTGGCATGTGACCCAAAATAGACATAGTATGAGTTGGGCTATTTCGGAAACAACTCTCATTTAGTCAGTGTCTTGTAGCTGAGGAGCCAGAGAAGTAAGACTTGATTTTGAGACTGTCCAGCAGAGAGATCCATAGAAGGGAATGGAAAACTAGGTCTGGGTAGGAATCAATACTTTTGGACCTGAACAAATAAGTAAGACCAGCTTTGCCCAGTTACCTCCTAAAGAAAACATAGGTTGTAAGAAGCCATCTGTGTATGCTGCTCTAGCAATTGTACTGCTGCTACAAGCTGTAACTTATTTTAAAGGAAGAAGTGGCGTTTCTGTCTCAATGCAGCTACACTGGAATTAACTGGTGACCTTTGCCACACTTACTGTACACCACCTCACCTGGCACCAGGCACCCTGGGTACAAAAAATACCCAACCCTTTCCACCCCACCGTTGACCAGGTCCATGTATTGGCTTGTGTTACCACTTTGGTAGGATAAAAATATGATGAAGCCTTGATCTCACCAATTTGCTTTAGGACCAAACAGTTCTCTTCCTAGAAAAGAAAGTGGTAGTAATGATGTTATCTTATGCAGCTTACATATGCTCTGATCAAGTAAGGGTTAAAAAGGGGACACGCGTGTGAAAAACTGCAGAGGGATTATTAAATGCACCACCACAGGGACTGAAAGTTTCTAACGGAGTTCTCCCATTAAAGGAAGAAAACACTGCTGCCATGTTAATGAAACAGAGAGAGAGCGGAGCAGCAGGACGCACCGCTGGAATACTGACGAGCAGAGACAGGATTAGGTTTTCATTGTGACTTCTCCTAGGGTGTAAGTTTGTAGTTTTTATTGAAATGTCTTCGCCTGATATTTTATTTGCAAAGTGGCCTCAATGGAAAAGATGGAAATGATTGATTAAAGTCCCTTACATCAGTTGACCTTTGGCTTTTAATCCTTCCAAGCCCTTAACATTCCAAATAGGAAAGCCCTGGGCTACCTCTCCCTTCTGCTGTGACTGTAACAAACAAAAGGAGCCAGTCTAAAAAGCCTGCCAGCTCACTGCTGAGAGGTCCATTGCGTTACATTATTTAAGCCAAATAGCGATTCATTTATCTTAATTGTTTCTATTGCAGTCATGAGTCTTTAATTGGAATTCAGATAACGTACATTGCAATGTGATGTGTGCACCGTGCTGTGGGATGGAAAAGACTCCTTTGTACATTGTGAAAAGCCAGCAAGCTCTCTCCAAGGTTACATTGCCAGATATGTGACTTTTGTTACAATGTATTAATACAATGTAATGTGTTACAATGTAAACAGCCTTACAGCTGACTGTGATGTGTAAGTGATCTCTATATCATGTTGCTGTGAGATCTTTCCTGTTTTTCAACAGAGGGTCTACTATGATCAAAATAGAAAAGAAAGAATGAAGTTCCAAATATTAAAAACAACGTATCCACTAGTGTCTGGACTCTGCTGGTACCTGAAGGTGGAGTTCCTTGTGGTGAGAATGGTAGGGTCTTTATCCACAAGCACACAGTTATCTACCACTGAGTTCCATCTTGTCCGTTTAGAGAGAGAGAGGTAACCATTTAGGTGAGCAAGCAGAGTCAACAAGAATAGCTACGTTCATGGAGAACGTTCAAGAAGAGGTCTATAGGTGGTTATACAGTTCAAGATAGAGGGGTCGGCAGCCTAGAATGACTACAAGAAATGTAACTTGATTGGAGGCATTTGCAGAATCAAAATACAGGCCAAAGTTTGAACTAAGGCACACATGCTCAACCTGCGGCCCGGGTCCATATGTGGCCCTTGGAACCATCTAATGTGGCCCTTGACCTGCTGTGGGAAAGTGGCAGAGGTAAATAGAATGGATGTGTAAAGGTAGTTAAATAGAGGGTCAGTAAGGGTGATTGCAGGGAGCGTGATATAGGAGGGGTGCATTGGCACATAGAGGTGACATCAGGGTATTGGAGGAAGGCTGTGACACTGATTGTACAACACTACCCCTGGCTGAAATCTTTAGCAGAATCATTTGGTAAAATAGTTTTTCTATGCTTAAACAAAAGGGATCAGCACCACATATATAGTCTTAACAATAGGGAGTGCACCAATAGCTCCAAAACACAATATTGAAGCTAAATTAAAGGGCACAACAACAATAATAACAATATTATTTTTATTATTAATCATTGAAGCCACAAACAACATCTAAAAAACATATTAAAACGAAAAAACTTAAAACCAAGAAAAAAGCCTGTCTACCCTTGACCCAAGTTGCTACATATATATACAAATTAATGGGTAGAATACCCTGGGTGGACTATTTTGGCGCTCCCCACAAATTCCTCAATATGTGACCAGCAATAATAATCCCCCTTATTATAAAAAGTCATTATGCCCTCACAATAACTAACATAAATCTGAATTTCAGTACATAGAAATTACAATAAATAATGCCAATATAAAGTGCAGGGTGCTATTTGTAAACAAGTATACAACCTCAATAATTAATCTTACATACACTAAAGTGCAATCTTATAAATAAAGTGCAAATAATGCAGAAAATGCTGTGCAATTAATCTGGTGTGTGCAATATCCTGCTCAATCCCAATAAATATATCAGTCGACTGAGCAGCTATATATTCAAAAGCAATGGCATTGAGGGGGGCAAAAGGGAGGGAAGAATGAGGGAGGAAATGAGAAGGAACAATCAATCTATTATCTCAATGCACAAATAGTGACATAGCTACCGCCCAATAAACATCAGTCAGAAAGGGTCCAGGTTGGCAGGGGTGCTGCCCCGTGCACTCCGCTATGTGCCCACAGCTTCTGGAGAGGTAAATGTTACTCATCAGTCCCTTCCTTTATGCTCCCGACGAGTGCCACGCCGCAGGCCGCCATGCGTCCTCCTCCACGCCGAATTTCCGACTTGTGGAACGCAGAGGAGAGTTTTTGCTATAGTAATTGTATGTGTAGTATTGGGAACATGGTTAAGAACTATATATTCAGAGAGGTAAGCCGATTGGCATGTGTATTACTTGCATGTGGGGATTATTACATATAAATGTAGGCGAGTGGTGGAAGGACATTGTGGAGTTGTGGAGACAGTGGGTGAACTGATTGTTGGAGAAAATCTTTAATATGACATTTCAAATGAAACCATTAATTGTGGCCCCGTGGCCAGGTTCCAAATCATTTAAGTGGCCCGTGCTCATCAAAAGGTTGATCACCCCTAAACGAATTACCTATCATGCAATACCATTAAAGCAGCATTTGACGGCCAAAAATGTATCCCACAGCAGGACAATTGCCCCAAACATACAGGCAATGTCATCTTAGTATTAAAGAGTAACAACAGACCTTCCTTAGAGTAGGGCTATTCAATAAATTCACCCCCCCCCCCCCCCAGGGCACTGCTTATCTTTTGGATGTTGGCCATCTGTGTATCGCTGACATCCTGTTGTATTCCCTGTCTGAACCTTTAGCTGCTCAGTTAGTGTCATCAAGTCTTGCATTCCCGCTCCCAGTCGTGCTTCAAATATAGCGGATTTTTCTCCTCCTCTAGACAGCAGTCTATACAACAGACAGTGCGCGGGTGTGAGATCAGTGACAGGTGCAGTGTCTGCTTGGAAGAAGAGGAGAAGGGAGATAGGTGAAGAACCTTCCTGTAAAGAGAGCTTGCAGCTTCTAAGACCAGTTTATAACTAACCTGTGAGGTGCATGTGAGCAGGGAAATAAGAATAGACACAATTTAAAGGAGCCACAGAATACAACCCTGTTAGCTATCAACCAATCTGTCTCTAAAATCTAGTGAAATACAGAGGTTTGGGTTAGCACGCTTCTGCAGCAGTATGTTAAAGCTACACCACCAGACACCAAGGTGTCTCTGTATAGGCACAGTCCTAGCTCTAATGTGTGCCAACAGAGACCTTTGTTTTTATCTAGAGTTTAGAAACTGGTTATAGGATTGGTTGCTAGCTAACAGGGTTGTGTGTTGTGGCTTTGTGTAATAGAGTCTCTAGAAGAACTGAAACTGGTTTGAAGGCTTAGGGTCAATGGCGTAACTGCAGGAGGTGCAGATATATATTGACCACAACCAGTCCCATAAGATCAGCATTGTTGCTGCTTTTCCAAATTAACATATTTGTGCTCACATCTGGCCCGTATTTAGCATTAGGCCCATCTAGGCACCGGCCTAGGGCGGACAGAATATGCAGAGGGAGGGGGTGCGGTAGCAGGGGCATTAAATAATTTAAAACATGTTAAATTAAAAAAATGTTGTAAGCATTTGCAATGGATTAGTATATATTGATATGGGGCCCCAGAATTCCACAGACACTGCTGCTGCTGCTTGTTCAGTGGACCCACCATTCCTGACCACCCCACCTACCGAATATGGTTTGACCCAGTATTTATTGAAGATGACCAGTTGCTTCAATGCTAACAGCAGCTGGGCGGGGTTGGACTGGGGTGTGGCACAGCACGGCTGGCGACTGCTAAGGTGGTGATGTATGGACAGATGAGAGCTTCCTTGCATGACCTCATCCTGGACTCGGCATGCAACAGCTTGGCTGACCTGACACCTGGCCTGTCCCAGGCTTCTCCTCCTCTGAGCAGTAAACCGATCCACCAAGTACAAGTAAGATGAGCGCTAAATGTAACACTGGGCAAGCCAGGCTGCAGCACCCCTCAGGTGGGTGGAAGCAGGGACACCAGCAGAAAAGCTTTCAGTGTCAGGAAGTGTTGGGTCTCATGTCTCACAGTTCTCATGTCCAGGAAAAGACGGAATGACAGAAAGCTTGTCTGCCGACTCCTCATATAAGATTATGTGTGTTCCCTCCCCCCTCACCCCCTCTGTCTAAATTGCGTGGCTCTGAAACATCACCAGCAATGCCTTCGCTGCCTCTCTGGGGCTTTGAAGGATCAGGAATGCAGGGCAGGTGATGGAGCTGGATATTGCTGCTCAACAAGTCTGATCAGTAGTGTGATGCAGCCTGCCTTTGCTGTTTAAATAAGTGTTATACTGTACCTATTTCCCTTCCTGCTGCATGCCATCATGCTCCCTTTTGGCTGCCCATTCTTCCTCCTTTCTGCCCCTCTATCCTACCCACACTGTGCCCACTTCCTTATCCCCCCCCTCTTCTGCTCCCTTTCCCTTCTGTGGCAGCCCCAGACCTAACATCCCCAATACTTATCACTTGCACATTACAATCTATAGCTGTCATTCACATGACAACCGGCAACCAATCAGGTTTCAACCGGCTCTTGGTACTGACATTTTTGGGGGACATTCCAGGGATCCGCACTTAGGTGATGTGCTTTTTGCTATCTCATTGCTGTTTTTGCACTACTGCGTTTTGCTCATCTTGTCACATTATCCTGTTGGTTTATATGAGATTGATAATTGCACTTCATATATTTTGCACAGTATTTTTCACTTTATATAATTGGATTAATTCTTATACTGTTTTAAATTTTTTGGGATTTCTTACTTTGGATGAAATTGGGATTATGGATCTACTAGGCATACACCCTATAATGGATTGTTTGTGATGTATGTTTTTTAATGGGTAATATATAATAAATATGAATTCATGAAATTTGTTGAATTTATTAGTTGCGGTGGAGGGGGTGCTGCGATTTGGTGCTATTTGGGTGGCTGCTGGAACCACCACTAAATACTACTTGAGTTTCAAGCCCACTGGGTAAAGCTGTTGGGAACAGCGGAAGAGTATAGCAAGCATTGAAGTGGTAAGGAGCAGGCTAGACTGTCAGGGGGATGTGTACCAGGGCATCCCAGATCTAGATGCCTTAGTGCTTAGATGCCAGATGGACTTATCACAAGGATTTTCACTATCCTGTCGATAGTTTGGGATGCCCTGCTGTGTCCAACTCCCCAGATCAACCATGGCACTCACCATTCCGCCGTTCCCTTGGCACATGCGTTCATCCAATAAACGCTTTATGCCATGTTTTGAGCGGTGCATTGGCATAGGGAATGGCGGCCCGTGCATTCCCCAGATTCCCTGTGGAGTGCACACTCCCACACTTTGCCTATCTGAATGGCTGGGCGCGGCCGACGGTCACATGGAAAAGGTAAAAAGCTTGTGGGCCTGTCCGGGGTTCACACAGTGCTACATCCTGAATTGAATTTTGAACTCCAGGACTGGCCTCGCCACTGGTAGGTCCCCTTTATAATGGGGGGAAGTGTGACCATAAGGTGCCTAGGGCCTAGTATGAACCCTAAATACGGCCCTGGCTCACATGGTATTATGTCCAGAAGGAAAGAACTGTTGTAATAGTATCCAATATTATTCACATAGTATAAATAATGTAATCTCAGGAGCCATGACTGGGCCTCTTTAAGATCTTCACCAGGGTGCAGTCACATGTAGTTACACCTCTGCAAAGGGTGGTCACACCAAATATTGATTTGATCTAAATTTCTTTTCTGTTGAGTCACTTAGCAGCTTGTAAATAAATATAAAAATAAACAATTAGCACTTCTATTTTTAAAGCGTTGTTTGCAGCCTTTTTCACATACCTGTCTCATACACACATTTGTAATTTTATTATAAACCCTTTAGATCTGCTTGTGGGTTTTGCAGCATATGATCCACAGCAGGGCTTTATCAGGACGCCGCATACATCGCCTGCATCCTATCTATGTTCCGATGTATTGACTAGTGAACTCCTTCAATTCCACACAGATGCTATCTGTCCATGATAAATTGGAGCGAGCTATGCGCAAAATTGATCTCGAATCCCAGCGCCCTTGGCAACCTTTCACTGTGGCATTTTGAAGGTCTGTATCTGCCTGAAAAATGAAATGGAGCTGAAAACATTGGCAATTTTTGCTGCCGCGGCACTCGGATCAGCCGGGAAATCGGCCCCATCAATCCTACCGATGCTTCTTATTTGTAACTAAGTTACAAATAAACAGCAGCGATGAGGGCCGCATTGTAGAGCCTCACTGACGGACTAAATCGTTCACTTTCCGGGCAATTAGTGGGTAATAAAATCCTCTCCGCAAGACATTGACGCCGTAGCTCATTTTAGTAACGCCCAATGAACTTGTTATACTCTATAAAGAGATGGTGAATTACTCAAGTTACAGACATGTTTATGTATCACTTTCTAATAATGTTTAATTTTTTTTTAATGCCTTAATTTAGAATGGTGGAGCCTTGGCCTGAATCTGCAACAGATCCTAAATCAGAGAGTCTTAGAATGATGTCTTGTTGCTTATCTGCTATGCTCTTCTCTCTGATCAAAGGTAGAGATAAGCTTGGGATTCAGGTGGTGGCCTTCTTCCACCAAAATCCCTATTTACTCCGGTTTGGTAGCGTCACCATTGGGTAGGAATCAATTTCCTTCTAAACAAAATTGCACCACCTGGGCAGGTGGTAAATAGTTCATCCCGTCATAAACACAGGATTCAAAAAATTATTGTTTATAGTACAATTAATACCCCGTGATTTCTGTTCTTCCATATCAGGTATGATAACTGTTTTTGAAACAAGTCCAAGCAGCACTTCATTTATTGTTATTAGAATTCTGTGACATTGCATCACCAGCTGATGGTGGTTCCAAGATGTATAATCAATTACCTTTTCCAAAATCCCTTGCTTTTTGCCATCAGGAACTTGCTAGGAGGTCCCCTGTCTTTCATGCAGTCAGGTAATTGGATGTCTTGGTCTGCTCAGGCAGTTATAATACCCAAATACCCCCCCCCCCTATATACTGTAGCCTTTAAAGGAGCACTATCACAAAAAAATATCCCAAAAATAAAATTACATACAAATTTACTGGATGGCGGGAGGAGGGGTCACTTATACACCCCCCATCAAGAAATATCCTGCCAGGCTTGTTTCTGTTTTTGTTTTGTTGATAGAAGGCAGAGGAAATCAGGGGGACAGGTTCTGTCTCCCCTAATACACTCAGACCTGTCACCCCTGAATTTTATTCCTACCAAAAGAAACCACAAGCTTGGCCAAAAGGTACCCACGTTATGCCTGTCCTGCAAATACTCATTCCTCCACCCTAGTGCCCTGCCCCCAATGCAACTGTTGTATGTTCAAGCACACACACTGGCAGACAGAATGGATGCTCAAAGGGATTGTCCAGGCACTTTTTTCCTTGCAGCTCCTTTTTCAGGTTCTAGTGTTTTAAAATTCACGGAGAGCATCCATCCTTCATCATCTTCAGTCTCCCTCTCCTCCAAAATGAAATTCCGCCCCTATGCGCAACTAGTCAATTGCAATAAATACTGTATATTGGGCGTGCTTAAGGGGCAGATTTCCATCTTGATGGAGACTGTCATGTCTAACCAGCACTGGACAATGGGGTGGTCATTTTCTGCATTGGGTAAGTTTTAAAACCCTGGAGCCAGATGGAGGAAGCACAAAGGACAAAAGGTAAGCATAGTTTTTTTCTTCTCCCTGAACACAGCTGTTCAGGGAAAAAAAAAATTTTATGCTTGACTTTTGTCCTGGGTGCTTCCTCAGTCTGGCTCCATAAAGCCACCCACCTCTGTGCCATGAAGGGTTACTAATGTAACTAGCCCCCTTATGGCATCAATGAGTCCTGCATTAGAGAGTAGAGCTTCATTCAACACGGTATTGAAACATATGTTTTCCTAGTCCCCCATTATGGAGAGCTCTGCGAGGAAAAGGTGAGAATTTCCTAAATTTGGAGCTCTTGAGCAGTGAGAGTAGGTTTGTTCTCTGTAGACCTGCCATGGAGGTAACAGTTAGGGTCATGTCCTTTTTGTAGACGGAATGGCCGCTTGGCTGGTCCTCCAGTGCGTACTTTTCCTTTGTATTCTATGTGTGTTTAAAGTCCAGCTACAGTTTTGTTCCCCACAATATTTATTAGGATATATACCATCACTAGCCTGGAATTTACACCACTGCTGGTGGCTGAAAGGAATTAAAATGTACCTGTGTTCTCCACGTTTATAGGTTCATCAATGTTTCTGGCTCACCTCAATGCCAGACATCAAACAAGCAAGCCGAAATTATTGTTATACTCAAAAATATTGTCTTTGAGATGAAGGTCAAAGACAGCCGAGTTGGTGAACACCTGAAAATATATCAACACTTATATGAAATGCTTTGTTTCATATCACTTCAATATGCTTAATACAGAAAGCACTTCAACTGTAGAGGCTTCAGTATGACCTATCTCTGAGACACAATGGCCTCTTAAAGTATATCTGCACCCCTGAATCTTCCATGACACTTCCACTGTTCATGTGACTGCTGGAAACTTTGCTAGCCAGACACCCTCCATTTTCCAGAATTGGCATCCATAATAGGGGTTCCTGAGGGATGGCAGGCCCTTAGATCTTATGAGTGGAAGTTTGCTTTAAACTTGTGATCCCTGGTTGGAAGTTTGTTATAAACTGTTGATCCCAGAAATATCATTCCACATACTCTATGTTAATATATTTAACACCATCCATTATATCGGATTTCAGATGCTAGTGACTGAATTTTAGTAAAAAGTGGCCAGGTCACAGTGACCTTTTCAAACTGTAATGATCAGGTAGTTCTGCAGACATCCTGCTGGGGGCACTGTGCTATTATTAAGCACAGTTTCTGTTGACATCAGTAAGTATTTAATAAAGTTGCCTGGCCAGTAGGCCTCATCTGCTGCACTTGGCCAAAGATTTATTTATACTCGCCACTCCCTTCGCCAGGGGCATCAGCAGGAGCGTACAGAGGATTTCAACAGCAAAAATCATAATGCCCCTCCCCCTAAAACAGATCTAACCCCCAGCAGGAAAAGGCCTGCAGGGACTGCGGCCTTGATTTGTGAGTAGGCCAATCAGTCAGAGACCAGGCACAGACTGGTTGACCAGGGAATCCCCCTGTGGGTCCCTGAATTAAGGGATCCCTAGAGGGTCCCTATTTCCAAAAGGGAGATAGCAAATACTGTGCAGGAGAGAAGCAGTAGGTAATGTCACTGATCTATGGCAGCAGTGTACTGCTTATCCACTGCATAATGCAAAATTCAATTTGGTTTAATGTTTGTGTACAGAAGTCCTAAAAAGGCAGTAATATTTGAATGAAACTGTAAGGTGGGCCCCAGAGTCTGTTCTCCTGGTGGGCCCCAGACACCCCTGTCCAACACAATCAGAGATTGTGGTCTTATTGTAGTTCTAGGTAATGTTGGTGCACTGTGAGGCCATGGTTGGTGGGGGGTAGTGAGGTCTATTTCTCTCTGGGGTGCTTGTCTAACCAGGTGCCCTATACAAAGAGTGCTGGGGAAACAATGAGCTGGAATCTTAGTACCGCCCTGCAGAACATACAGTGCTCCTTGTAGACAGCGTACAAACACTGCATACTGCTGTAGCTCCAGTCCGATGCTGCTGCCACTTGTTCTGCGAAGCTGTTTGCATTGGGACCCCTCTGCCATGGGCCCAGAAGCAGTTGCCTTCCCTGCCTCTAGGGTATGTACGCCCATGGGCAGCAAGTGTTTCCAGTCTGCTCTGCTCCAGACATAGCTAGCAGGCCCCTATGCTCCTTTTGTGGCCTGGCTCAAATCATTGTGACCTCAAAGGCTTTCTTCCCTATCTAGCTTCACCCAGCTCATAAGTAGGCCTTCCTTGCTCTGCAGTACTCAACCAGCACATCAGCCTGACACTTCGTTTGCTGGAGTAGGATGAGAGAATGATGGGATCCATGTCCACTGGTCTCATAATTACATTGCTGGTTTTGTGCCCTTAAATCAGGCCCTGCATCTACTCTAGATGTCTGTCTGTCTGATATCTGCTGCCTAATCCCTAACACTTACCTGCAGTGGCCTTTCTGTTTATGGCCAGAGCAATACTGGAGTAGACTCAAATTTACCACCTCTCTTACTTTACCCAATGTGCATAAAAAATATTCTAATTCTCCAGCAAGTAGTATGATACTTCAAGTGCTATATTGGAGAAAAGATTTAGCAAATATTCTCTGTTCAACAAATCTGCTGTAGGGCCCACTCCACCAATACAGATATTGTAATGCCACACCGTGCTCAGCAAATTCGGAGTGTTAGCTGCTGACAAAAGCAATTTCTATTTATTATTTTATCGCATAAATATAATAAACAAAGTTCCATCTCAGTGACTTTATCACATCTAATGTTCCGAGAGGTGCAGTGTTTGATGATGAGCTTTCTGTAGCTCGTTTCAATATTCTGTTAATTTTGTGACTGTAGGATCAGTGTCACTGGCCAAGTCTTAATGAGTTTTTTTCCCCCTATTTTCCACATTCAATTAAAAGTAATCTCTGCCGAAATGATCCCAAATATGTACCTCCAGGGTCACTGAGAGGCTGCATTACCAAAAAAGAAAAATAACCATAAAACAGGCCATCAAAATCATTATTTTATTTCATTTTTATTTCATATTCACGTTGACGCCTCAATGTTTCTTTTTTCAACATTTAATCACCTGGCTGCCGGCAGTTTCTTTCCAGTTGGTGGTTAGTGGGTGCAATTGTTCTCTTAATAAGTATAATCAGGTTGCCTGGACTGGTATTGGACTTGGATTTAAATCAACAGTTAAAATAACTTTAGGTTCCTTTTTACAACTCAACCCAAAATCTCACCAATAACAAGGACTTAGGACCAGGATCCATGAAATAGCAAATGAGGCTTGCTGGGACATCGACACAAGGAAGAGAGCTTAGCAGCCTAAAGGCACACTAGCAAGGAGAAGGTCTACTACAGTAGCTCAGGAAGAAGCATGAGAGCCTAAAAGCCTCCAGGAACAATAGCTAGAAGAGGGCCTACTAGTTCACAGGCAATGAACAGCCTAGCAGCCACCAGGAGCATCAGTGAGGAGAAGGTCTACTAACACATGGAGAAGAATGAGAGCCAAATTTCAGGAAAGCAATAAAAAGAAGGTCTGCTTGCTCACAGACAGAGATGGGAGCCTAGAAGCCTTCAGGAACAGCAGTGAAGAGAAGGCCTGTTAGACTGGGATTAGGCACTAGTGGCTTCCAGGAATAGCAGTGAGGATAAACCATGTTAGCTCATAGACAGGGATTATAGATTTGAGCAAGGAGAAGGCCTATTGGCTCACAGACAAGGATGAGAGCCTAACAGATGCCAGAAACAGTAGAGAGGAAAGGGCCTTATTGTTCACAGACAGAGATGAGGGTCTAGGAGCGAAGTTAAGTGAGATAAAGGCATGTTAGCTCACAGACAAGGATTAGTGACTAGCAACCTTTTAGAATAGCAGTGAGGAGAAGGCCTACTAGCACACCGACAAGCATGAGAACTTAACCACCCTAGTACCCTCCAGGATCAACAATCCTGGATCAACATCAACAAACCCTCCAGGATCAACAAAGAGAAGGCTTACTATCTTACAAACAAGTATGAGAGCCTAGTAGCATCCAGGAACAGTTAGGAGAAGGCCTACTATCTCACAAACAGTGAGAGCTGTTAGCTCCCAGGAACAGCAGAAAGTATAAGGCCTGCTAGCTTACGAACAAAGATGAATGGGCAAAGCAATCCCACACCCATTTTGGGAAGACCTCATGGGTAAGTGAAAACAGGGTTTGCACGGATAGGGTGGGGGGGCTCACACAGTAGATCATCAATCAACTCATTTACTCAAAAGTGGCTGTTGATCTACTTTAACTGCTTCTAGGAAAATTAATAGGGGAAAACTTGCTAGCTCACAGACATCGATGAGCATCTAGAAGTCTCTAGGAACAGGAACGAAAAGAAAGCATGCTAAGCTCAGATACAAGGTTGATTGCCACCCATTTGTGCACTGTCAGCTTTAAAGGGTAACTCCACTTTTAATGGCATTTGTCCAATTTAGTGTGCCAATATGATGAGCTCAAGGTGCTGACTTTAACTATTAATTTCCTACTTTTCTATGTTTTTGCAACTCCATGTAATAAAAGAAAACAGTTCTCCATAGTAACAACGTGTTTACCTTAGAAAGGTACATCAAACTGGTCTTCAGATGCACATTTCAGAAGATTCCCCACTCTGGCTTACTAACCCTCTGATTGGCCTTATGCAAACACAACAAATTTAACCCCATCTGCATTATTTCACTCTCGTCAGATAGAAATAATCAGTCTAGAGGATTACTAGCAGAATTCTCAGGTTAAAAGGGGGATCGCTGCTGTCTTGTTTAGCCAAAGCTGCTAATAAACTCACCTGTTACAGTTGAAGGATTCTGGGATTTGTAGTGAGCAAGGGATACTAGGAGATTTACTGAATATAAGAAACTTGGAAACAGCATGATAAGTAGAGGTCTGTGGGCAAAAACACAAATTTTTATTATTACATCCCAGAAGAGGAAAACAATAAGCCGAAACACCAAAAACCTAAAAAATAGGGAGTTTCCCTTTAAAGTTGACAGCCTCCAGGAACAGTAACATGTAGAAGTCCTGCTAGCTTGCAAAGAAAGATGAGAGCCTGGCAGTCGTTAGGAACAGCCGCAAGGGGAAGGAGTGCTAGCTCACCAACATTTCACAGACAAGATAGGGAGGTGCAAGTATATTAAACTCCCCATTCAGATTCAGCAAATAATAAGGGCTGATGGCAAGGGCAGCCCCACAAGACACCTGCTGCCCACTACTGCAGCTGTGCTAAATAGCAACACACTGCCACCAATGGGATGTCTGCAGAACTGCCTAACTACCATGGGCGTACATACTATAGAGGAAGGGGAGGCAGCTGCTACCAACCTGTAGCAAAAGGAGGCCCAAAGCCTCCCCCCCCCCCTTAGTGCAGCACCTGTGAGCCACCCGGTGTGGTCCATTTTATCTGCCATCACAGTATGCTAGTGAATCCTAGGTGCCCTAACCACTGGCACTCCATGCAGACAGCACCCCGACACTGCATGCAGATGTGGCATTCTTCAGAGTATTCAGCCCTCTGTGAAGTGTGAGTCATCTCTCCATCACAGTGCTGCAATGATGACATGATATAATCATTGTGGTTAACTCTTAACATGTTGATTGAAAACTGTCTACTATAATATAGGCCCTTATTTATGAATTGCGCCCTTAAGCATCTTTCTAGTGGCTATAGCACCAGTTTTGAAGTGCCGGGATGTGTTTTCTTTTTTGGTGCTGCCTAGGCGGTGCTGGAAGTAGCAGCAGCAGATGCTGACCATTTAGCAATAGGCATTGGCTGGCCTATGTCAGCGCCTGTTGGACCCGACTGATTATAGCAGTGGCAGTGTCCGCCACTATGTCCCGTCATTTTGGCACTGCACATTATTTGTGCACAGTATTTATGATTTGTTTCCACCCTGAAAAGATTGGCGCTGTATTTTTTAAAGGCTGGTCGAAGTTCCATCTTTACAGTTACAAGAAATCACTGCTGGGGACAAAGGCGACAAACATTACAGTGCGTTTAGGCTGCGTTTTAGTAGTTGTTGTCCAAATGACACATTGGTAAGCAAAATAAGTCATAAAAATGTTTATAACAGAGAAAAAAAATGACATTTGGCCACATCTAGATCCTGCGTTTACATTTCTGACAAGTCACAATGCCCATTGTGCTCTATGGGAACTTCACCTACAGCTCCACTTTAAACTAGCGCAGCTTCAACCAGAGCGACCATAAGACACAGGCTGGCGCCCGCATTGGTGCAGCCTGTTTTTGGTTTCTTAAATCGCAAACTGAGTGCCGCTGAGACAAAAAAAGTGGTGCTGAGTGGCACTGATGCTTCATAAATCAGGCTTCCCGTGTAATTCAGCAGAGAGCCAGCCAGCTTTCTACAATGTAAGAGTAACACAGGTTTTAAAACTCCCAGCTTGGTTTTATTGCTCTCAGTGCTGCCTCTATACCATAGCAGCACCATGGAAAATAGATGGACTGTGCTGGGCCCCGCTGCCACCAACCCCCCCCATCAGTCTGCAGTATCAGTAAGTAGAGTACACCTTTTTTTTTTGGGGGGGGGGGGGGGGGGGCATTATCAATTTTGCTATGGGGCCCTATGAAACCTATGTAGACACCTGCCAACTACAACTATTTTTCCATACCTGGTACAGAGAGGAAGACCTTAGTCCTTAAAGTGGAACAAAACCCAGGATTTTCACTATCAAATGTTTTGGTCCGTCACACTGGGCAGGCTCAGACTGGCCCACAGGGTTGCCAGTTAAAAACCCAGTGGGCCCCAGGTCCCCCTGTGAGTTCCTTTATTATCGCCAAAACCTGAACTATGTATAGCTTAGTTGTGACATCCCAATCTGGCGTAATGTTTCTGTGCATGAGCGCTGAAAGTAAGGTGATACTTCCATGTGGGCTGGGGCCCCCAGAGGCAGTTCTACTGGTGGGCTCCAGGCATCTGGGTCATTTTGATTTGGGATGCCCCGCTGTGTGAAACCCTCCAGATCACCTGCTATAAAAACCTCCCATGGCGCAGGCACATCTGTCCCCCAATCAGCTTTATCAGCTGAGGAAACTGAAACAAAGCCTAGCCGAACTTGAGATCAGCTCACCCCCTGCAACTCTCCCTGTGTGCGGCCTGCCAGCACATTCTATAATGGCAGACGGGGCTGCACAGAGCTGGGGAAGGATACAAGATTCCACTGCTGGTCACACATGCACCGTGGGCTCTAAGGAAAGCAAGCGATCAGTGGCGGTTCACATAGTGGGATGCCTCAGGGGTGGTTGTGAAACCAGGCTTACTGTCCTATAGTCGCTAGTTCGAATTTTAGTCCACTTTAATTTGCTCCATCCTGACCATCCTCTGACTGTCAAATGGAAGATCAGCTTCATAGTGGAAAAAACTAAAAAAGGAAAATGGTTGTGCCCCACATCTAAGTTATAGAAATTACATTACATTTTGTTAAAGCCCAGAGTTCAGCTTCAAGCCTTAAACTTCCAAGATGTCATTTGTCAGGCTCGATATTCTCTGTGAAATGTAACCAGGTAGAAGTAGAAAAGGAGGAAATGAAAGAATCTGGGTTAATGCAAATCCTCAGCACAGCACTTTCATGTGTCATTTCAACTCAAAGACATTTTTGTCAACTGAGAGCAGTTTTCTTCTAAGAGAACTGTAGGAGATGTGAACACGGGCTGGCCAGTTATAAATACTCCAGCCCGACCTGAAAAAAAGGTGCATGTTATGTGAATAGACATCCCTGCTATGTACAGCAGTCATGGCATTGTTTCCAGAAACTGCCGAATCGGTTTTGAATAAAAGAGCCAAATGCGCTCATTATTTGAATAATTGCTGTTAAATCAAATTTAAATGTAAAGTTTCATGCTATTGTGAACATGGTATTGGATAACATGGCATTTTTCTTCAGAGAGAGAGTTTTTCCCCATAATTTTGGTATTGGCCATTTATATACCTATACAAGTAAATCTGAAACTACTAAACTAAATCAAACTGAATAAAACCCCTGCCAAGCTTGTGGTTTATTTACTTATGATAGGAATAAAATCCAGGGGTGGCAGGTTTAGTTTGTCAGGGGTGACAGAGTCTGTCACCCCGGCCGTCCTTTTCCTTCCTTTAAAAGAAAGAAAAACAAGCCTGGCTGAATATTTCTTGATGCTGGGTGTATAAGTGACCCCTCCCCTTGATATACAACATATTGATATGGATTTTTATAATTGGGCCTTTTTTCGTGATAGTTCTCCTTAAGTAGATTTAATAATCATAGTCTTCATAATTAAAATCCTTCATTCCGGTTATCAGTTTGGTGGCTCTCCTCTGCACCATTTTCAGGGCATCCTTACTACTTTATGAACTGGTGCCCACAACTGGACCACATATTCCAGATGTGAGGGCACCAGTGCCTTGTAAAGAGGCAATATTACTTACCTGTCCCATAATTCCATGCATGCTAATAACTTGGAAGCATTGGAACTTGGAAGCAGCTGCTTGGTATCGCATGCTGCTATTTAGTAACTGGTTTACCAGAGCCTCCAGATCCTTACCAGCTAGTTACTCTCCAAGTTTTACTCCCCCAAGGCCTGCAGATGTTTAGAACCCAAGTGCATGACTTTACATTTATCTACATTGAACGTCATTTGCCAAGTGGATGCCCAGACACTCAACACAAGTGTCCAAGCCAGCCTGAAGCTTGTGGACATCTTCAATAGACTGCACTGTGCGGCATATCTTTGCGTCATCTGCAAAAATACTGCCAATAATACTATCTTCTATATCATTTATAAACAAGTTGAATAATAGTGGGCCCAGCACTGAACCCTGGGGTACACCTCTTACAACAAGTAACCATTCAAAGTAGGTATCATGAACCACAACTCTCTGCACCTGATCCTTCCGACAGTTTTCAATCCAGTTACAACCTGGATTTTCCAACCCTGAAGACCTTAATTTACCCAAAGCATATATGAGGGGCAGTGTCAAATGCCTTTGAAAATACAGAAAAACTATATCTGCAGCTGCCCCTCTGTCCAGGCTTCTGCTTCACAAAAGCCAATCAGATTAGTCTGGCATCTTCTAAAATATAGTCACATAATCCTGAATGTAGTCTCTACAAGCTATTTTCCCACAATGGATGTCACGCTTAACGGTCTGTAAATTACCCGGAGACGACCTAGAACCCTTTTTAAAAATGCAACATATTTTCATTTTAATGTCTGCCAACAAGTGGTTAAACTGGACCAACACCCTTAAAAGTACCGGTGCTTATATGCATCCAACCCCAGGGCAATTCAGATTGCTGCACATAAACATTAATTTACCTATTTGATACTTCTGTGGTGGGCGATTTTTACCCTCAAATGGCTTCCTATGGAGCTGCAAGTAGACTGCAAACAGGAAGTGCTGCTGGGTTTTCTGATGCCGTGCATTGTGTGCTGCAGGCCTCCTACAAAGAGGAAGTGATGATAAGCAGAAATTATGGGTTATAGGAAGGAAGCCTCAGGGTGCTTCAAAATGGCTGCTACCTGGGGAAAATCAGTGAGACTGTGTTTCAGCTTTCAGTGGATACAGGAGCAAATGTAAGTGCTGACAATGATTCAGTATCATTCATGCAAGGCTGTTGGTCTGGTTTAAGCCACCCAAGGAAATAGAATATTAATTATCCATTACCGGCATTGTCAATTTAAGGGTAAAGATTGTTTAAACAAAACAAAAAAACAAAGAAAAAGCTCAAATAAAATATATATATATATATATACATTCTGCCGTTTCACTTTCAATTTAAGTTAGTTTGTCCCCCTAATCATCAGGAGCTTCAGATGAGAATTGCAGCACAAGCATCTCAAGATCAAGGAAATCATGTGACATTTTTAGCTACGATGGGGCAACAGAATAAGTCATTTCATGGTAATTGAGGGATGAGACTACAGCCAAAAAAAATGAGGACCCAGGAGCTTTCCTGAAATTCTGATATTTAGATAGGCGCATGCTGGAAGAGTGCTCGCTGGAAGCATCTCAAGCCTCACTTGTCATGGCTGTAGTGTAGCTTTTCTGCCTGTAATTTATTACGGGACCCATTCGTGATCTATAGTTAGGATATCATTTTATATTATTATTATTATTAATAATAATAACAATGTGATAAGCAGAATGTGCCTCAATTCTAGTCTTGTTTGCGTAATTAGTTGCCATGGATCACCTGACACAGTCTATGTACACGTTCCTCATGGTTGTATGGCAGCGTAGATGCCAAGGATAGATCCCGAACTGGTGCCAGAGCAGCCCAATTGAGGGCCACTCTACAGCGGCTGGCTCTTCTGGTGGTAGCAGCAGTAGGAGATGGGTCCATGCGTGGTACAGCTGACAGCGGTGAGCGACAGGTGAGAAGATAAGATGTGGTTGGGCGGTTGGAGTCGGCAACAGATGAGTAGATCTGAGGTGTTCAGGCAGGCAGGTATGGTAATAGACAAGTACTGTAGATTAGGGACAGGCTGGGTCGGCAACATGTGAATATATTAGACAAGGAGCTGGCAACAGGTAAGTAGATCTAATAAAAATATTAACAGGAAACAGTATGACGTTAAATGTCATTGCATATGTTAATTAATTTAGTTACAAGCTAAACTGTCACATGATGGTTGGTTATAACTTATAAGTCTGACCCCCAATGCTGAGCTGTGTGTAACTGAAGGGGGTGGAGCTGCTCGGCCAGGAAGCAATATAGCTGACTGCTTTCTGTTAGTGTTGTTAGTGTTGTTATGAATATTGGGTAAAGGCTTTAGTAAAAAAAAAAGAAACTCAGGCTGTTTTGGGGCACTGGGCTGCGGATAGAAGGTGATGACATAAACTTCCTTTCTGAGTAAAGTAAAAAAAAATATATATATACCGTATTTTTCGCCCTATAAGGCGCACTTATTTTGGGGGGAAAATGTCCATGCGCCTTATCTGGCGAATGTAAAAAAAAAAACTCACCCTTTCCCGGCGCTCACGCGATGCCTGCCACACTGCGGGAGCCCAGAAGAAGACAAAGGAGCGGCGGGCTCTGTCCCGGCCCCGCTGCTGCTATCCCTGTCTTTTCAGGCCAGAGACAGCGCCCGCCGCTCCTCTATCTGCTGCCTCTTCCGCCTGGGGCACATGAGAGCACCCAGGTCCGTGCAGAAGGTGGGCGTGGCCTGCACCAAGAAATGGGGGAAGAGGGGGATGCCACACAGCCAATGGGAATGGGGGGGGGGAGAAGGATGCCACACAGCCAATAGGAATGGGGAGGAGAGGGATGCCACACTGCCTATGGAAATGGGGGGAGAGGGGGATGCCACACAGCCAATGGGAATGGGGGGAGGGGGATGCCACACAGCCTAGGATAATGGGGGGAGGGGGGTGCCACACTGCCTGTGGGAGTGGGGGGGGGCACACTACCTATATGGGGAATAGGAGGGGGGAAATGCCACACTGCCTATGGGAATGGGGGAGGGCACACTGTCTATATGGGGAATAGGAGGGGGAAATGCCACACTGCTTATGATAATGGGGTGCACACTGCTTATATGGGAATGGGAGGGGGGATGCCACACTGGCTATACGGGGAATGGGAGGGGGAATGCCACACTGGATATACGGGGAATGGGATGGGGCATGCTACACTGTCTATGGAATGGGGGCATCTCACACGGCCTATGGGAATGGGATAGGGGAATGCCACACTGTCTGTAATAGTGCATTTTTGGTTTAAAATATTTTTTTTCTTATTTTCCTCCTCCAAATCCTAGGTGTGTCTTATGGGCAGGTGCATCCTATAGGGCGGAAAATACGGTACATATATATATATATATATATATATATATATATACACACTGTTAATATATTGTTAATAATATACTGTTAATATATATATATAAATCCTTTAATACCTGTAAGCAAATATTTTTAGTCCTAATTGATGTATCCGCCATATATTTACCTTGGAAATCCAGCATTTGGGTCCCTGTGTTGCGCCTCCTCCTCTCCGCTTCCCTGGAGGTGGCTTTTATGGAGCCTCGATACATATTTATTGCACATCCTAACTTTATACGACGAGGCTTCTACAGCTTAACCAGGTTCCAGCGAGGCCCGAGTCCCTGCAGAATCCTCCACTGAGCATCTGTAATGATCCAGCACCTGCCATGCTCATTGTATGGCCAGCAGGGGAATAGACTGGAGGAGACATGCTGGGAATGGCCATACACAAGGTGGGGGGGTCTGCAGCTACGTGTTAGTCACTCGCATCCGGCCGAGAGGAGTCATCAAATGTGATTTAATATCAATAATTGAAATAACCTTCAGTCGATTGCGGCTTGTGTTGATTTTTGCCGGTACAGCGGCACAACCATCCTTGGAGGAAACAACGAACGACAAGCCGGGAATTTACTAAACCGCACTGATTGGATTATAAAAAAGAAAAAAGCAACATCACACAGTGCAATGAATAAAGCAATTGAAAAAACATTTAAAATGTCAGATGATAAAATCAGTCACTGATATCGATAGTGTTCAGTTATTTTTATTAGGAAGCTGAAATCACGATCCAAAACTCAACCTGAAACTGTACTAAGCCTGTAAAATGGGTGTTGGTCCACTTTGGGGGGGGGGGGGCATCCCTATTGCCTGACCTCTCTCCCTGAGGGTAATGCAGCCGCGTGATTAGCAAGCGGCGGTCATGTGCCCCATTCTTTGCCGGTAAATGACAAAGCGGAAGCCAGTCATGCGGCTGCATTTCCCAGAGGGAGCGAGGTCATAGGTAAGATTTAGTGGCTTTGCAGGGGCATGATCTGGGGGGGGGGGGACCCTGGCAATTGGAATGCCCCCCTCAAAACTTGATTGATCCGGTTTAAACCGGACCTTCAGCATCATTTCATAAAAAGCCCAAGCCCTTTAAAAACGATTCCCCAGCATCTAAAATACTTACTTATTATTCTTTCTCTCACTGGGCTGCAACTCTGTTCAGGACTCTAGGTTATGGTCTGAGGAGAGGAGGGCAAACATGCAGAGGGCGGGTCATAGCTGTGCTTTGCACAGAAAGAACAGAGCTGCGGTTACAAAAAGGTCAGCAATCCCAGAAAGCAGAGCAGCATAGTCAGAAGTCACTTCCTGTTTGCAGGCAGACTGAGACTCCATGGACCACCATATTGGGAAATATATAAGATATGCTCTTATTCAGGGTGAAGGTCCGGTTTAAGCAGACCTCCTGTCAGCCGCTGTAGGCTATATGCCATATGCTGGACATTAATATGCATGCATGGCATACAGCATCGATTGGATGAGAGCCCATGCATGCTCCATGGAAAGGTAATTTTGTGGGGTTTTACATATCAGGGCATCCCATATCCATGGAGAAAAGGACAATAAACCTAAATTTTTCAAATTCCAGATTTTTCTTTATCTCTAAGAACACAGTATTCCGTTTTTACATACAAAACAAAACATTTAAAAAGGGGGTTCTTCTACTACTGCAAAAATACATTATTTGGCTATAAGAGTCTAGGGACAATGATGTTTTGTGAGAAATCGTAACTTGCCACAGATTCCATGGCACATGCTTGCATTGTGGCCGCATCGTTGCTCACCTCTATCTGTGCCGCCCAATTTGGTACGCGCTGAGGAGCAAGGGGTGCTGCCAGCGACACGCACGCTTTCCATTTAGCTTTACTCCACGGAAAACAAACGCTGAATGAAATGGGGGCAAAGGAAAGGTGAGTTTACAGGTTATATGGGGGATACACACTGGGGGGGGGGGCATTCCAAATTGGGGTGCCCAAGGCAGAAGGCAGGTGGAACCTAGAATAGTGGAAATCCAGGTCTTTTTACCTCCTAAGGAAAACTCCCTTTTTGACAGGTTTTTGGTGTTTTGCCTTATTGTTTTCCACTCCTCTGATGTAAAATAAACATTTGTGTTAGGATTGTGCCCCCAGAGCTGTGATTTACTTATCAGAATGCTGTTTCCATGTTTCTTATATACCCATGGCTCTGTCTCGGTAAAGTAGGAGTTGAATTCACGGTCTTTAGAAAAGCTCTTACAACCTTCTGACTACAAATCCAAGAATCCTTCCACTGTAACTGGTGAGCTCTTCAACAGCTTTAGCTAAACAAAGCAGCAATAATGACCTCCCCAGCTGAGAACACTGCCAGTAACCCTTTAGATACTGTAGCACAAGACTGTGATCCTCCCACCTGAAGAGGTTGCATTAGTGCAAACAAATAAAAAGAACAAAAGCTCAGCCTTTAGCACATTATCGGTTGAAATTGAAACTGTAAGCATAATATTTCTCAGTAGTTCGCGGGTCCTTCTATCACGCTAATTAGGCGCAGTTGGCTTCATGAGTTCATTTCCAGAGACACAAAACTATTTCAGAAATGTTTCCTATTTAAAGTGGACTAAAACCCATGTTTAATCGCTCGGGTTTTGGTTCACTTAACAGGATCCCGTTTTTGCTGCATATCCCCTTGGCGTTCTCACGACAATGAAGCATGCTGGGCTTCATTGTGATATAAAAGCCTCCCTGCCCCAACAGATGCCCTTCACTTCAGATGCCAGCTTGGCAGCTGCATCAGCAGCTTCATGGTATTACACCAGACCCTCAGCACCATTGACAGAAAACCCCAAATCCTGCCAAATCAAAAACTATTTCTCAGCATTTAAAATTAATATATTTTAATAAGGCGCTTACTTATTATTCTTTCCCCCACTGGACTACAACTCTCAGGACTCTAGGATACGGGCGCTACCATTTTGCCTAAGAAGCATCACATATTGAGGAAAGGAGAGGGGGTTAAAATTGCAGGGCGTGGGGTTGCTGTGCTTTGCACAAACAGAGCAGAGTTGGGGTCAGGAAAAGGACAGCAATCCCAGAATGTAGAGCAGCATAGTCAGAAGACACTTCCTGTTTGCAGGCAACCTGAGACTCCATGGGCCGCCATTTTGGATGTTTAAAAACCCAGAAAAGGCAGTAGATACAGGTATGATTTTTTTAATGCCGGCAATCTGTATGTACAGGGTAGGGGAAACATATAAGATATGTCTTATTTAGAGTGAAGGTCCAGTTTAAAAAGATCACAACTGATCGGAGCAGGAGGGAGCTCTTGACCCGGTGGACCTGTAGAGAGGATGCCACCTGGTTGGGAGGAAAAAGCGGCAACAGTGAGTTTTATTTAATTTTTTTTCTAACTGTCAAGGATTTGGTATACATAGGCCAACTCACATGTTCTGCGTTGACCAGAACTATTATATCAGGAATTAAAAATGCACCCAAAGACGGGGGGTCCCACACACCCACCCAACCCTGACACAGCAGCACCACTAGACAATAATAGCTATGCAAAAAATGACCAAATTTATTATTACATATAACTACCTACATTGTATACACAATACCATATGACAATTTTAAAAACATATTAAAAAACATGTAAGACAAACTAACATCGAGGAGGGGGCACAAAAAAGAAGGGGGGGAGGGTCAATTTGACCCAATGACAACGCTGCTATAAATTCCTATCTAATAACAAAAACTGGCCTTAACTATACTGACGCACCTTGAAAAAGTGACGCTGTGACGCCACGAAACGCGTTGGTGGTGAGGAGTGTGGGCAGGTGAGGAGGGGGGGTCTGTCTATGTGAGCCTGCTTTATTCATATTTTGTGTTATATTTTTTCTTTGTTGGCACATTTTCCACCTGGTGAGTCATCTTAGTTTCAGTTAGGTAGTGTGTTCGACAGTGTTCATTTGTGTTTCCACGTCATTGGTAAGGTGATAGATATATTAGGACACTATCTAGCATAATTACTTAAAGTGAAGCACCAACAGCACATTTTCATGAATTTTGTATATTATGTACACTTGCTTTATCAGTATAGTTAAGGCCAGTTTTTGTTATTAGATAGGAATTTATAGCAGCGTTGTCATTGGGTCAAATTGGCCCTCCCCCCCCTTCTTTTTTGTGCCCCCTCCTCGATGTTAGTTTGTCTAGTGGTGCTTCTGTGTCAGGGTTGGGTGGGTGTGTGGGACCCCCCGTCTTTGGGTGTATGTGGTAACAGTTGTTCTGTCCACCCTGCACAGTATAGCACACCATTATATCTTGTTGGTGCGGTCTCTTTTTTCTCTCAGGAATTAAAAATGAATACTGACTACTATTTAGCCAGAGGGTTTTGGAGCCGGATTGTCCCCGCTTCAGCTCATCACTAGTCATTAAACAAGACTGTATATTGCCTTGCTCATTTTGCATCTTTTGTGGATGTTTCCAGTTTTTCAAGCTGGTATTATATTAGTCTAACTTTATGTTTGAAAGATTTACTAAAAGTGCCTCAACAGAGTGGCATAATGTTACATTTCTCAAGTTAAAGGGCTACTAAACCCAAAAGAAAAACAGGCAGTAACCTTCTCTCCCGATTCGTCCGCCACTCAGAAACAACCTGTTTTTTGGAAGGGATTTTTCTTTTTTCATACAATGACGATATCCTGCAGCTTCAATTTGGAGCTTAATCATTCTTGTACTTACCTGAAGTTTCCTAACAAAAACTCTAACTTCTACAAGCACAAATTTGAACACACATTTTCTCACGACAAAAGCTACCCAGGACGTTCATATTGTAATGAGCTTCCTTTGCATAAATTGATGAATTACCATCAGACAAACGTAAAAAATGTCTTTTGCAGGATTGGTCTTTGAAGTCTGTTAAGTTGAGGAGATGTGTCACTCTATTAAATCAATTCAGATCCTCTTCAGATTATGGTGGCAACACTCCATTATACCTTCAGATGCTTAATGGCGGGCTGACTTGGCAGTCATCCTCCTAATAGGTTTTAACAAGCGACACATTTGCAGCCAATTTCCAGTCTCGTCTATGGCAGTCTGGCAATAAAGAAGCCGGCGCATATTACAGACGGCCTCCAGCTCCTAATAATTTCACCTTTTGTGCCGCGTGAGAAGTGCCAGCAATAGTCATTTGCCTGCTCATCGCAAAGCGGGCAATTCTTTCGCCTTTTATACTGGATTGTGTAGATGAAAAGGAACAAAGGAAGCACTCTTAATCAAATCAAAACCCATATAAGCGTCAGACTAGTTGAAATGGGATTAGTCATTCTGGTACAGAGCCCCAATTCACTAACGTGGAGGAACTGACGTGTGGAAATGCTGACCACTTAGAAGTGAAAATTACAATTTTCCCTGCAAGTCAATGTCGCATCCAGTTCTCACACTGATGATGAGCCGGAGTGGGGACAACACGATTCAGAAGCCCTCCAGCAAAATAGTCCCCAGTATCCTGCATTAGGTACTCTTGAATGTCGAATACAATAGTAGACCCCTACACAAGGTGTGAACTGGTATAGGGGGCCCTTGGAACCCTTAGAAGTTTACCAACAGTTAAAAAAAGAAACATTTTTTTAAATTAAAAAAAAAATCCTTCATCTGAGGAATCTCCCTCTATGTCCTTCCCCTCCAGTGATGTCATTAATCACATGGGGGTATTCCACAGAGGCTTCTTTTCTGGGGCAGGCCGGGATTAGCTTGTCAGCATGCCAAGAAAGGAGGAGGGACCTGTGTTTCCCCTCATTACTTTAACCCAAAGCACAGCGGAGCAATCTCTAAATGTAATTGTGGATCATTTTTTTTCTTCATGGACTTAAGGAGTTAACTGTGCTCCGTGATGAGCCCTGTGTAGTACCTTCCAGCTTCCCAGCTTTTGCAAAAACACAGTAAAACTGTTACTTGCAGAGGCCGAGGAAGGAAAACAGGAACGGGTGAGGGTCCCTTGCTGCTGATAAAATCAGACCCTCGCGCCATGGCCATAACACAGCAATCACTCGAGACACTGACTGAATCTGACGCAGCAACCCAAGGAGTGTCGCCTATCTCGAGTCGCAGAGCTAGGAGGCGAGGAGGACACAGGGGTTTGTCCCTCCATCGCTGGCCCAGAAATGAAAAGGACATGAAAGTGACCAAGTATGTTTCCTGGACACTGGACTTACAAGTAATCCGGAGCCAATCGTTGTGTCAGGACGAGGGTGAGGAAGAGCTGTACCCTGTCTGCAGTGCCTGTGACATGGTGGTACCTCACCACGCTGGCTGGAGGATCTGCCCTAGTTGCTGATCACCGCTCTACGAACTTCACGAGGAAGCTGGAGGGCTGGCGATGTTAATTCGGAACCGCCATACCCACATAACATTATTCAAAAGGTTAATTCCCGCACTGCCGTCTATGGTTATGGGATTCTGGATGCTGGCTTGGGAGAAAACAACCCCAGGGGTTGATTACATCTAGAGAATGGATGGTAGAGGACCAGCCAGCCTCACCAGTATCTCCCTTCTATTCATACAAATAGGCCGCTCAACAGAAAAACGATTACCTCTGTATACAAAAAATTACAATGTTTTATTATGAGCCAATAGAAAAGAACATACATACATTTAAAAAACACAAGTTAAAATTAAAACCCCACTGGTGGGGTGTAGCGGGACTTAACTGGACTTATTGCTAAACATCTAAGAATAAACTGCAAAAATCCACTGGGGCTATTTGTACTACTTTGTATATGCTTATTGCAACAATGTCTATACCAATCCGGTGATCTAATATATGCCACGGGAGCTATCCCTTAGTATTGTGGAGCTGTGAAAAATTGTGCTAAGAGCATGCAAGTGAGTGAATGAGCAAGAGACGTGATTTAAAGAAAACAGTGAAAAACTAAGCAGAACAATTAAAGCAAAAAGAGGGACATGAGTGTCCCAAAAATGACCAGTGAGAACTCAAGTATTAAATATTACTACAAGTGCAAGTTTGAAAGAAGGGGGGTAGATACCCGGGCATATATTTATATAAATAAACTAATTTAGATGGTTATATATAGTTTGCATGTACATACAATAGCCACAGTATACACAAATTGCGCTATACTACATAAAAATTAATAAATGAAAACACAGAGTGATGTACATTACCATGTCATATTGTCCAGGTCCTCTTACACCCTCACCATACCAACACTGACGCGTTGCGTGGCCTGAGCTTAAGCCACTCTGATGAAGTGGCTTAAGCTCAGGCCACGCAACGCGTCAGTGTTGGTATGGTGAGGGTGTAAGAGGACCTGGACAATATGATATGGTAATGTACATCACTCTGTGTTTTCATTTATTAATTTTTATGTAGTATAGCGCAATTTGTGTATACTGTGGCTATTGTATGTACATGCAAACTATATATAACCATCTAAATTAGTTTATTTATATAAATATATGCCCGGGTATCTACCCCCCTTCTTTCAAACTTGCACTTGTAGTAATATTTAATACTTGAGTTCTCACTGGTCATTTTTGGGACACTCATGTCCCTCTTTTTGCTTTAATTGTTCTGCTTAGTTTTTCACTGTTTTCTTTAAATCACGTCTCTTGCTCATTCACTCACTTGCATGCTCTTAGCACAATTTTTCACAGCTCCACAATACTAAGGGATAGCTCCCGTGGCATATATTAGATCACCGGATTGGTATAGACATTGTTGCAATAAGCATATACAAAGTAGTACAAATAGCCCCAGTGGATTTTTGCAGTTTATTCTTAGATGTTTAGCAATAAGTCCAGTTAAGTCCCGCTACACCCCACCAGTGGGGTTTTAATTTTAACTTGTGTTTTTTAAATGTATGTATGTTCTTTTCTATTGGCTCATAATAAAACATTGTAATTTTTTGTATACAGAGGTAATCGTTTTTCTGTTGAGCGGCCTATTTGTATGAATAGAAGGGATATACTGGTGAGGCTGGCTGGTCCTCTACCATCCATTCTCTATACCCACATAACATGGCGCGCACCACTTGAGAACAGGTGTCTGTGACTGCGCCTATGTTTTTGAGCCTGCCAAAGAAGACCTGCCGTTAACTCTGCTGCAAAGGAACCGTCTAGCATTAACCCTGCTGCCACTGGCGAGTCCAAGCTGGAGGAATTTGACCCTGCTGACGCCATTCCGGAATGTGCCTGGAACAGCCGTTGCTGCTGCCTTGGAGGAAGCCATCCCTGATGTGGTGCCTGACACTGCTGTTCTGGAGGTTGATCAATTTGCGGGTATCATTGCCCACCGCTGCCACAATCGGAGCTTGCCATTGATGTTTCTCCAATGATAGAAACCTTGCTGAAGTTGGAGAGAGTACTCGGTGCCCTTTTTGGATTTACCACCGTTGCAGAGGATGTTGCACTGCCATGGAGGAACAACAGGAAAAGGTTTGTGACGTTGCCCCCGTAGTACACAATGGGAAGAGAGGGTGAAGAGGACACTACCACTCTAGAAGCGATCCTCCAAGACATAGCCACCATGCCACTCCATTTATTTTTTCCCCCGGCGCACAGATAATCCCTATGTGTTTCCAGGGGAAGGGGATCCCGCTGCCCTGTGTAACTTTTCTTGTGCCCAACGTATAATTCAACAAAGGGTGGTGATTGAGCTGGAGATGGAGTACCATCTGTAAGGCCCTGCTTTCAGAGTAAGCCCACAACCCCCAATCTCCGCTGCTAGCTTCACCTTTAGACAAGCCCCCGTTTGCCGGGATGCTTTATATGCCTCAACGGACACGGTGGCCCCCAGGACTTGATAGCACAAAGGATGTGAGCTTACGGGAGGGTGAAGGCAGATGAACCAAGGGCCCGACAGGGCAAGGTCGACAAGCTGGGTCATACACAGGAAAGGCAGTCCTTAAATATCGCAGCACCAAAGGGACAGGCAAACAGAAGAGTCGAGGTCAGGCCAAAGGTCAATCCGGAAGGTCACAGGTTCGCAGTACAGAGGGTAAGACGGAAGCATGGTGGGGGTACAGGCAAAGGTCGGTTCAGGTGGCAATCAAGAATGGTCAAATGAAGCAAGGTCGGCAACAAGATCAAACCGGACTTAATGACAATCCAAGGCACACTCAGCAAGTGCTATCACGGGCACTGAAGCGCTGCAGGGGTAACGCCTTTATAGGATTCCTGACAGGATTGGATAAGGGGGAAGTGTACGTGTTTGGTGCAACCACAATCCTATGCTTTATTGGTCTAAAGAAAAAAGGGCGTATAGCCCAAAACCCCCTTTGGGGTCATTGGCCCTTTACTCAGCAAAAAGGGCGTTAAAGCCCCACACCACCTCGGGCTCATTGGCCCTTTAATTCTGCCTCCGGCGGGCGCTAAGTGCAGCGCCGCCGGAGGGCATAAGAGATAGGTGCTCGCGCACGCACGCAAGGACGTTCGTAGGGGCAGGGACGCACCCGAGAGCAGGGGGAGTGGCCGTGCTCGGCGCCACAGGGGCCGTCGCTGCCCGAGCCGCCGCTCGGCACGGCCGCCGAGCAGGAAGCGTCCTGGCCAGCTGCCCGGGGGCGGCGCGGGACCAAAGGTGAGGTGAGTTAGCCATGACACCATCACTTAGGAGAAGGTGACATGATCTTTGTGGAGGAACGTAGAAATCGCTTGGTGGATGAGGTCATTAGAAGCCACCTGGTTATCCCCAAACTTTCAGAAGTTTACCACTGAGGAAAAACAATGTTACACCTCATGTCAGCTTACTTAGATAGTTGTACCATTTACATGGACAGAGTTGTGCTATCTAGCCCCAGTAAGAAGACATTGTAAAGAGTATCACGGTGCAGAGACCGGATGGCTGCCGTGTTAGCCTGCAGCACCCAGAATTCTTTGCACCTTGAACTAACCTCAATTTGAATCTTCCTAAAGAGGTTTACTGTGTTTTATAGTTATTTTCTGTTTGAAACCAAAGATATTCTAATATTTTTGCGCTGGAGAGACTATTGAGCTTTGTTTACTGAATTGTTGTTTAATCGTGGTCACATGGGTATAACAACTCTGACTCAGATAAAGTAAAAGTGAAATACAGTTGGCATGGTTTAACAACAATATAATGCTGGTTATTCTCTCTTAGATAGGAGCTGCTCATATTTGTTGTGTAATAAAAGCTAATATGGTGGGTTATACTTCTTAAAGGTGAAGGGACCTCATTTTTTTCTTGAATAGTGTGTGTAATGTAATAACTTAGTGAGTCCAAAAAAATAATTTAAATAATATGACTACTGGTGTTTTCCTGAAGTACATGATGCAAGTATCCAAAGGGAACAGAAAGGAAAAGTGTTTTGAAAATGTTCATGTACGGTATATTTACTTAAACCAGACCTTCAGCATGATTTAATGAAATGCCCAAACTCTTAAAAAACTATTCCCCAGCATCTAAAATGAATATATTTTAAGTTTTTAGTCATTTATTATTCTTTCCCCCACCGGGCTGCAACTCTGTTGAGGACTCTAGGATACCGGCGCCGCCATCTTGACATAGAAGCATCACATACTGAGGAGAGCTGAATAAAATACAGGGGGTGGGGTTATAGCTGTGGTTTGCACAGAGTAGGGCTGGGGTCAGGGAAAGGACAGCAATCCCAGAATGCAGAGCGACACAGCCAGAAGGCACTACCTGTTTGCAGGCTGCCTGATGCTCCATGAGCTGCCATCTTGGATGTTTAAAGGCTCATAACATGCAGTAGATGCAGGTAGGATGATTTTTAATGTGAGCAATCGGTATGTACAGGGTGTGGGAAACATATAAGATATGCTCTTATTCAGGGATTAAGGTCTGCTTTAACTCTAATCAGAGCCATGTGCACTTGAACAAATGTGTGGGTAGCAAATGCAACACTCAGGTGAAAATGACATTGGTGTAGTTTAACCTGTTGGGTCTTCACACTATTTCACTGCTGAGTTGAGGTCATGGTCAATAACCAGTTGCAGCTACAAAAGGTAAAGAGTGGGATCAGCTCTTGTCACTGAAAACTCCTCTAAAATAGAAGCAAGGTGCAGTCTTTTCACAGTCTCTATAGAGGTAAGTAGCCGACGGATGTAAACGCAAGAGAAGCACAAGGTAAGCTAAAGTGGCGCCAAAGTAAATAGAGTTAGGGGCTAGTGGACACAGATTTTTAGTCAACTGAAGAGACACATATCCTACTGCCAGCGTAGGAACTTAAATAGGTCAACAGACTTTTACATGTTAGGTGGAAAGCAGTTGTTGTTTATTTACCCTTTAGAGGCCACAAACACAATCAAGTACACTAATGTCACAAACTATAAGTAAAGTGTGTACACTACTTTAGCCATAACCATGGCTGTGAACATACTCATTCCTTTGTAGTAGTTGGTAATGCCACAGTTGTGTTAACATATTAAACACATTTTAAAAGGGTCTGACAGACCTGGGGTTTTACATGAATGACCTGATCAACCTCATGTGTATGCAAAGCCTAGTAACACTAGGACCCCAAATAAAACCCTACCTTTTAAACTAAATAGTTACCTTAAAGGAACAGTTACCTCACATCTACAGTGAAGAAGTTAAAGGTAAGTACCACCTCATCTCAACAGTGGGAACTTCTGATGTCGAGGACGCCATTTTTCCCAGAGGGGGAGAGTGTGGTTGGTATGGACCAGTTTATCATTAGTTTAGGTATGCATTGATATACACTACCTTAAGTGCTATTTCCAATACTAGATGTAGTGGAGCTTACACTCTAGTTTGATTTAGAATGGCTTAAAGAGGACCAACACCCAGGGGTGATCGGCCCGGAAATCTATAAGATTCCCGGGCCGATCACCTCCCACACCGCGGGACATCCGAGATCGGGATGTCCCGCGGGGTGAAACCCCCAAAAACCCCCAAAAGACCTTACCTGATCCGCCGCCGCTTCCGCCGCCTCCCGCGTGCCCCTCTAGACGTGCGCGCGCCCGCGCCGGCCGTCTGTTAATGGCCGGCGTGGGCCAAGAGTGACGTGCGGGAGGCGGCGGCGGCGGAAGCGGCTTGGACGTTCCTGTCACCCGCTTGGACGTCGGCGGGGATTGGACGGCGCGGTCACGTGGGAGCGGGGAGAGGAGTTTTTGGGGGTTTCTGGGGGGTTTCAGGGAGCGGGACACCCCCGATCGGGGTGCCCCGCCGAAGTGGACCAAAACCCAGGATAGTCAAAATCCTGGGTGTTGGTCCACTTTAAGTACATAACGTAAATCACACCTAGTTCAGTAGAAGTACAGAGGAAGATCATTGGTTTAATACATCAGTTTAGGAGATCAGATCCTGTAAACATCTTGGCACCTGTGCTGACGGGTGATGAGTAGAAACATTGGTCTGACTCACAGGTTTAGGAGGGACTCTAACCTTTGGTTTAGTAGTAGAACAACACTATAAAAGGGTTATAGCGGAGGAGAGATTCATTTTTATTAATTGTAGTAACTGGAGTGATGAGACGTGTGCAGGAGGAGAGATGTCATAGAACCAGGACTGTTCCTATGATTTCCCAGAGGGTGCCAAGGTTCCCAGTGGCGCTCACTGGCGCTGGGATAATCGGCAGGTGGGTCCAACAGGCCGGCCAATACCTAGTTCAACAATCAAAGCTTAGTTACCATTCTGCGCAGTGACTGTTAGCGCCAATGTAGTACACAGCACGGCACCAGAAAAGATATACTACCGGCACTCCAAAACTAGTGCTATAGCCACATGAAAGATGCTAAATGTGGCACATCATAAATAAGGCCCAAACACCTTTATTGGAAAACCTAAAAAGACAACCAGATAAAAACATTAATGAGGGGTTCGCCCAACAGACACAATAAATTAATCAAGTAAGATAAAGTAATCCAATGCATAGATAACTAACAAGTGATGAGTAATAAACATGATGAAAAGTACCCCTCTCTAATTTGATGATAACATATATTAAAGAGCTTGCAGTGCTACAATACTACTATGTAGGTGCCAAAAGGGTCTTGTAAGTAGATATTACAGGGTAAATATTGTGGAGGTATTGCTCTGTAGCGGTAGTCAGAGACAGGGATGCAAGAGCACGGTTTAAAACCGGGCTTTCCGGTTCATATTTTTGTAGCGAAAAATAAAAATACAACCTTTACACTCAGACATAATACACAAATAAACCCTGCTTGACTGAGCTCGAACTGAACAACGGGTCTCCCTTTATATACAGGTGATCTACCACCACATAAAGTAAAACAGTCAGTGTTACCTCAAACTAAATGGCCTTAGTGCTCATATACATCCCACCCAGGGCAATTTAGAAAAAAAAATTAATGTAACTCCTGCCGTGATTGATTTAGCCCCTCAATGGCTTTCTAAGAAACTGCCAGTGGCCTGCAAAGAGGAAGTGCTGTTGGGCTTCCTGTTGCTTTGCATTGTGGGTTATGTCAGTTAAGTCCAGGTAGCAGCATGGCTAGGTGGCTGGAAAAGGAAGACTCCTCCTGTGTGCTCCAAGATGGACGCGACTAAGAGAAAATTGGAATTTCAGCTTTGAGTGGATGCAGCAGCAAATGTAAGAGCTGACAATGATTCAGTCTCATGCATGCAGATGGGGAAAGTGAATTTTGCGTTGTTTTTTTTTCCAACTGTGCTGCTTGGCCAGTTAAGTAGGGGACGGTTCCCAACAAAGAGCCCCCTCGACTGCTGGACAGAATTGTCAATGTGTCCCACCCCACGCAAACACAGCACCGCAGCCACCAAGGCTGGATGCGGGGAGATGGGACGCATCATGACATGCCTGTGTAAAACTGGAAGCCGAAAGTCCCCACACTCCACCCTGGCCCAACTCCCTGTGGCTTGGCTGCAGTCAGCATTGCAGGTAACCATAAAAAACACATAAGGGTTAATTCAGTGCCATCTTTTTTTACTCTTTTACTCTAAGACATTGCTTTTACTTTTGTTATTTTTCATAGCTAAATATGATGTGGAATTGCACAGCGGAAAAAATGAGTTAATATATACGGGGCTGAATCAACCTCATAGTTGCAGAATGATACAGTTAAACATGGATAGAAATGTAATTTGTTAAGATAATAACCACATACATATAAAGCAGACATTTTCTGTGAGATCACCAGCAGATTGCAGTCAGATGTAGCTGATTACTTTGTAAAAGCAGAGTGCATGGCTGTTTTTACAATATTACAGCAGCTGTTTTACAATGAAACAGCAAGAGATCATCCTGTTTGTTACATTGTACAGCATAATAGTAGTGCACATTTTATAATTGACAGTGCTGTATCCTCTGCACAGAGCGGCACAGCGGTGGCGGATGCCTGTGGTAAATTCAGTGCTTTGACCATGACCAACTGTGCTCTCAGGGCGGATTTGCCCAATCACCAGCAGCTACTGTCAGTTGCATTGGGACATGTGAGTGCCACAGTAGCATGGGGTTTTTTTCTGGAAGAACCTCCAGGAAATGGGCATCCCAATTTAGAATGCCCAGTGGGTTAGGCATATAATAGTCTATTGGACAGCTTTTGTGAGTTTGCTTTAAGCTCAAGGTATATGCCCTGGCCTGTAATGTCACAACCTGGGGATTCCCAAAGATACTGAGCCCTAGACCAGCCCACAGTGTCCCTATATAATTATACTGCACACCATTATATAGAAAAATATATATGTACATTTATTGGATCATCCTTAGAACAACGAACAACATCACAAGACTTAATTAAAAAACATATACACAATTGTTGGGGAGAGGGGAAGTCCTACTAGGAGCTATTAATGATTACCAATTACATAAATATAAATTCATTAATAAATTCATTAATGACTAAAATATCCTTATATGGCTATATGGTGGCGTGTGAAGATGAAAAATATATAAGTGCTCAAAGATAGAAAAAGAAAGAAAAGACCAAAATTGATACAGTGTAGTAAAGTGCAGAGGGCCTAAGTGACAACAGTGCAAGGAAAAGTGTCAGAATGCATAAGTGCTGTGATGTATAATACACATAAGAAATAAGTGAATAGAAAGTGCTCAACCTAATATTGATTAAATAGTGCACACGCCAGCATAATAGCCAATGAATCAACAATAACAATTCAATTGTAAAGTATTAACATCACCACATCCTAGAGCTCTGGACCCCCCAAGACAGCAACTATACACCGACGCGTTGCGTGGCCTTCTGCCACTTCGTCAGGGTGAGTGAGTACCTGGGGATTCCCTGATACTCAAGGCCATCTGTGTAGACTCCGTGTTTGGCAGCCAGGGCCGGCCTTAGGCCAAGGGTCGCCCTGTGCAAGATTTCAGGATACACAGGTTACCTGAAATCTTGGATACAAACAGGAGACACACACAAACACACACACACACACACACACACACACTGGAGGATGAGTAACTAAGTAACTAGGTAAAAGAAAGAAAGAAAAAGAGAGAGAGAGAAAATGAGAGAAAAAGTAAAAAAAGGAAGAAAGAAGAGAGAAAGATTGTGTGAGAAAGAGAGAAAAAAGAGAGAGGGGAGGGGGAGAAAGAGAGAAAGACAGAAACAAAAGGAAAGAAAGAAAGAAATAGATAAAGAGAGAGAGAGAGAAAAAAATGAAAGAAATAAAATGAAAGAAAGAAAGTGATAAAGAAAGGAAGAGGGAAGAGAGAGAAAGAGTATGTGAGAAAGAGAGAAAGAAAAGGAAATAGAAAGAGAAAGAGCGAGAGAAAAAGGGGAATAAAAGAAAATGAAAGAGAGAGAATGAGAGAGAAAGAAAGTGAGAAAGAAAGGAAGAAATAAATATGTGAATAAGCTAAAAAGAGAGGTAGAAATGTGCAAAATAAAAGTAGAGAAATTGTGGTATTTAAAAAAAAAAAGAGACGCCTGCTGTTCCAGTTAAGTGATCCCGGGGGCCCCTTTACAGAGAGGTTGGCATGGCAACCTGTGCCACCACTCGCTATGCACAACCCAAAGGCCGGCTATGGTCAGGGCTGTTGGCAATGGACTTCTTTAGTAATCCCCACTGATTCATTGGTGAGTAGGAAATTAATACGTCAGGAAAGAAAATGAAGAATAAGCATATTTAAAATACCAGCCTGCTAGTAAATCAGGCCAGTGCAAGTGGGGTGTCAGTGGGAAGAGAGGAGGAGGACCCCCCTGGTTCTCCGGAGTGGCTCCTTCAGGGTGACAGCACAATGCTGCTGTCTCTGTACATTTCGCTTTCATTTATTAAGGCAGGAGAGAAAGCAGATAAGGATCTGCTGGAGGAAGGGTGGCTGTAGAGCTATTAATAAAGCGCAGACTTTGGCCTTCTGCAATGTAAATCTATTAGGCGGGTAAGTCCGAGGCACATTCATCCCGCCAGTGCCCGCATTACAAGCTCTTTATTATGTCGCTGATGACTCCATCCACAAACAAAGGACGTGTCTGCTCTCTACAAGCTGCTGTATATTCATGGGGATGTTATCTGGGAAAGAACACAGAATGTCATTATGCATTTCTCTCCTGTACACTGGGCCGGGAGATTTCAATTTACCTGCAGTTCGCCTCCATCCCCTATATTGAGATTTCAGATGGAAATGATCTTCAGGCAGCACAATTTGCAAGGAAGGCATCTATCGGCTACCAACCTGTCTGACAACTCCTTGCATGCAGCTCTGTATAGCAGCCCAAAGGCAGAGGCTCCTGATAACTGGTTATTCTAACACTAGCCACAGCCCTATGGAGAACTCACCCATGGAGAGGTCATACCAAGTGTCAATATAGCTATACAGTGAAGCTACCTAAAAAGAAGTTACAACAGCAGCCCGTATAGCCCTAGAGAGATATCTGCTGAATGGAGGGCACACCAGCAGTCCATATAGCCCTACAGAAAACTCAGCTGAATAGAGGTCATGCCAGAAGTTCATATAGCCCTACATAAAACTCAGCTGAATAGAGGTCATGCCAGAAGTTCATATAGCCCTACAGAAAACTCAGCTGAATAGAGGTCATGCCAGCATTCCATATAGCCCTGCAGAGAACTCGGCTGAGTGGAGGTCATGCCAGCAGTACATATAGCCCTAAAAAGCACTCAGCTGAATAGAGTTCATGCCAGCAGTCCATATAGCCCTACAGAGAACTCAGATGAACAGAGGTCATGCCAGCAGTCCATATAGCGCTGCAGAGAACTCGGCTGAGTGAAGGTCATGCCAGCAGTACATATAGCCCTAAAAAGCACTCAGCTGAATAGAGTTCATGCCAGCAGTCCATATAGCCCTACAGAGAACTCAGATGAACAGAGGTCATGCCAGCAGTCTATATAGCCCTACAGAGAACTCAGCTGAGTGGAGGTCATGCCAGAAGTTCATATAGCCCTGCAGAGAACTCAGCTGAATAGAGGTCATGCTAGCAGTCAATATAGCCCTACAGAGACCTCAGCTGAGTGGAGGTCATGCCAGCAGTCCATATAGCCCTACAGAGAACTCAGCTGAATAGAGGTCATGCCAGCAGTCCATATAGCCCTACAGAGAACTCAGCTGAGTGGAGGTCATGCCAGAAGTCCATATAGCCCTGCAGAGAACTCAACTGAACAGAGGTCATGCCAGCAGTCCATATAGCCCTACAGAGAACTCAGCTGAGTGGAGGTCATGCCAGCAGTCCATATAGCCCTGCAGAGAACTCAACTGAACAGAGGTCATGCCAGCAGTCCATATAGCCCTACAGAGAACTCAGTTGAGTGGAGGGCATACCAGAAGTTCATATAGCCCTACAGAGAACTCAGCTGAATAGAGGTCATGCCAGCAGTCCATAAAGCCCGGCAGAGAACTCAGCTGAATAGAGGTCATGCCAGCAGTCCATAAAGCCCGGCAGAGAACTCAGCTGAATAGAGGTCATGCTAGCAGTCAATATAGCCCTACAGAGAACTCAGCAGAGTGGAGGTCATGCCAGAAGTTCATATAGCCCTACAGAGAACTCAGCTGAATAGAGGTCATGCCATCAGTCCATATAGCCCTACAGAGAACTCAGCTGAGTGGAGGTCATGCCAGAAGTTCATATAGCCCTACAGAGAACTCAGCTGAATAGAGGTCATGCCAGCATTCCATATAGCCATGAAGAAAACTAAGCTGAATAGAGGTCATGCCAACAGTCCATATAGCCCGACAGAGAACTCAGTTGAACAGAGGTCATGCCAGCAGTCCATATAGCCCTACAGACAACTCAGCTGAGTGGAGGTCATGCCAGAAGTTAATATAGCCCTACAAAGAACTCAGCTGAATAGAGGTCATGCCAGCAGATAATATAGCCCTGCAGAGAACTCAGCTGAACAGAGGTCATGCCAGCAGTCCATATAGCCCTACAGAGAACTCAGCTGAGTGGAGGTCATACCAGCAGTCCATATGGCCCTGCAGAGAACTCAGCTGAACAGAGGTCATGCCAGCAGTCCATATAGCCCTACAGAGAACTCTGCTGAACAGAGGTCATGCCAGCAGTCCATATAGCCCTGCAGAGAACTCAGCTGAACAGAGGTCATGCCAGCAGTCCATATAGCCCTACAGAGAACTCAGCTGAATAGAGGTCATGCCAGCAGTCCCTATAGCCCGACAGAGAACTCAGCTGAATGGAGGTCATGCCAGAAGTTCATATAGCCCTACAGAGCACTCAGCTGAATAGAGGTCATGCCAGCATTCCATATAGCCATGAAGAAAACTAAGCTGAATAGAGGTCATGCCAACAGTCCATATAGCCCTACAGAGAACTCAGTTGAGTGGAGGTCATGCCAGAAGTTAATATAGCCCTACAAAGAACTCAGCTGAATAGAGGTCATGCCAGCAGATATTATAGCCCTGCATAGAGCTCAGCTGAACAGAGGTCCTGCCAGCAGTCCTTATAGCCCTACAGAGGACTCAGCTGAGTGGAGGTCATGCCAGAAGTTCATATAGCCCTGCAGAGAACTCAGCTGAATAAAGGTCATGCTAGCAGTCAATATAGCCCTACAGAGAACTCAGCAGAGTGGAGGTCATGCCAGAAGTTCATATAGCCCTACAGAGAACTCAGCTGAATAGAGGTCATGCCAGCATTCCATATAGCCATGAAGAAAACTAAGCTGAATAGAGGTCATGCCAACAGTCCATATAGCCCGACAGAGAACTCAGTTGAACAGAGGTCATGCCAGCAGTCCATATAGCCCTACAGACAACTCAGCTGAGTGGAGGTCATGCCAGAAGTTAATATAGCCCTACAAAGAACTCAGCTGAATAGAGGTCATGCCAGCAGATAATATAGCCCTGCAGAGAACTCAGCTGAACAGAGGTCATGCCAGCAGTCCATATAGCCCTACAGAGAACTCAGCTGAGTGGAGGTCATACCAGCAGTCCATATGGCCCTGCAGAGAACTCAGCTGAACAGAGGTCATGCCAGCAGTCCATATAGCCCTACAGAGAACTCTGCTGAACAGAGGTCATGCCAGCAGTCCATATAGCCCTGCAGAGAACTCAGCTGAACAGAGGTCATGCCAGCAGTCCATATAGCCCTACAGAGAACTCAGCTGAATAGAGGTCATGCCAGCAGTCCCTATAGCCCGACAGAGAACTCAGCTGAATGGAGGTCATGCCAGAAGTTCATATAGCCCTACAGAGCACTCAGCTGAATAGAGGTCATGCCAGCATTCCATATAGCCATGAAGAAAACTAAGCTGAATAGAGGTCATGCCAACAGTCCATATAGCCCTACAGAGAACTCAGTTGAGTGGAGGTCATGCCAGAAGTTAATATAGCCCTACAAAGAACTCAGCTGAATAGAGGTCATGCCAGCAGATATTATAGCCCTGCATAGAGCTCAGCTGAACAGAGGTCCTGCCAGCAGTCCTTATAGCCCTACAGAGGACTCAGCTGAGTGGAGGTCATGCCAGAAGTTCATATAGCCCTGCAGAGAACTCAGCTGAATAAAGGTCATGCTAGCAGTCAATATAGCCCTACAGAGAACTCAGCAGAGTGGAGGTCATGCCAGAAGTTCATATAGCCCTACAGAGAACTCAGCTGAATAGAGGTCATGCCAGCAGTCCATATAGCCCTACAGAGAACTTAGCTGAGTAGAGGTCATGCCAGCAGTCCATATAGCCCTACAGAGAACTCAGCTGAGTGCAGGTCATAACAGAAGTTCATATAGCCCTACAAAGAACTCAGCTAAATAGAGGTCATGCCAGCAGTCCATACAGCCCTACAGAGAACTCAGCTGAGTGCAGGTCATAACAGAAGTTCATATAGCCCTACAGAGAACTCAGCTGAATAGAGGTCATGCTAGCAGTCCATATAGCCCTACAGAGAACTCAGCTGAGTGGAGGTCATGCCAGAAGTTCATATAGCCCTACAGAGAACTCACTGAATGGAGGTCATACCATCAGTCCATATAGCCCTACAGAGAACTCAGCTGAATAGAGGTCATGTCAGCAGTCCATATAGCCATACAGAGAACGCAGCTGAATAGAGGTCATGTCAGCAGTCCATATAGACATACAGAGAACTCAGCTGACTGGAGGTCATGCCAGCAGTCAATAAAGCACTTCAGAGAACTTAGCTGAGTAGAGGTCATGCCAGCAGTCCATATAACCCTAAAGAAAACTAAGCTGAATAGAGGTCATGCCAACAGTCCAAATTGCCCTACAGAGAACTCAGCTGAATAGAGGTCATTCCAGCAGTCCATATAGCCCTACAGAGAACTCAGCTGAGTAGAGGTCATGCCAGTAGTCCATATAGCCCTAAAGAAAACTCAGCTGAATAGAGGTCATGCCAACAGTCCATACAGCCCTACAGAGTACTCAGCTGAATAGAAGTCATGCCAGAAGTCCATATAGCCCTACAGAGAACTCAGCTGACTGGAGGTCATGCCAACAGTCCATACAGCACTACAGAGAAGCTATCTGAAAAGGTTACACCAGCAGTCCATATAGCCCTGCAGAGAACTCAGCTGAATAGAGGTCATGCCAAAAGTCCATATAGCCCTACATAGAACTCAGCTGAGTAGAGGTCATGCCAGCAGTCCATATAGCCCTAAAGAAAACTAAGCTGAATAGAGGTCATGCCAACAGTCCATATAGCCCTACAGAGAAGCTATCTGAAAAGGTTACACTAGCAGTCCATATAGCCCTACAGAGAACTCAGCTGAATAGTTTTTATGCCAGCAGTCCATATAGCCCTACAGAGAACTCAGTTGACTGGAGGTCATGCCAACAGTCCATATAGCCCTACAGAGAAGCTATCTGCAAAGGTTAAACCAGCAGTCCATATAGCCCTACAGAGAAGCTATCTGAAAAGGTTAAACCAGCAGTCCATATAGCCCTACAGAGAATTCAGCTGACTGGAGGTCATGCCAACAGTCCATATAGCCCTACAGAGAACTCAGCTGAGTGGGGGTCATGCCAGAAGTTCATATAGCTCTACAGAGAACTCAGCTGAATCGAGGTCATGCCAGCAATCCATATAGCCCTACAGAGAACTCAACTGAATAGAGGTCATGCCAGCAGTCCATATAGCCCTACAGAGAACTTAGATGACTAGAGGTCATGCCAGCAGTCCATATAGCCCTACAGAGACCTCAACTGAATAGAGGTCATGCCAGCAATCCATATAGCCCTACAGAGAATTCAGCTGAGTGGAGGTCATGCCAGAAATTCATATAGCCCGACAGAGAACTCAGCTGAATAGAGGTCATGCCAGCAGTCCATATAGCCCTACAGAGAACTCAGCTGAGTGGAGGTCATGCCAGCAGTCCATATAGCCCTACAGAGAACTCAGCTGATTGGAGGTCAAGCCAGCAGTCCATAAAGCCCTGCAGAGAATTCAGCTGAATAGAGGTCATGCCAGCAGTCCATATAGCCCTGCAGAGAACTTAGCTGAGTAGAGGTCATGCCAGCAGTTCATATAGCCCTGGAGAAAACTAAGTTGAATAGAGGTCATACCAACAGTCCATATAGCCCTATAGAGAACTCGGCTGAATAGAGGTCATGTCAGCAGTCCATATAGCCCTATAGAGAACTCGGCTGAATAGAGGTCATGTCAGCAGTCCATATAGCCCTGCAGAGAACTCAGCTGAATAGAGGCCATGCCAGAAGTCCATATAGCCCTGCAGAGAACTCAGCTGAATAGAGGTCATGCCAGCAGTCCATATAGCCCTACAGAGAACTCAGCTGAGTAGAGGTCATGCCAGCAGTCCATATAGTCCTGAAGAAAACTAAGCTGAATAGAAGTCATGCCAACAGTCCATATAGCCCTACAGAGAAGCTATCTGAAAAGGTTACACCAGCAGTCCATATAGCCCTACACAGAACTCAGCTGAGTTGAGGTCATGCCAGAAGTTCATATAGCCCTGCAGAGAACTCAGCTGAATAGAGGTCAGCCAGCAGTCCATATAGCCATGCAGAGAACTCAGCTGACTAGAGGTCATGCCAGCGGTTCAAATAGCCCTACAGAGAACTCAAGTGAATAGAGGTCATGCAAGAAGTCCACATAGCCCTACAGAGAACTCAGCTGACTAGAGGTCATGCCAGCAGTCCATATAGCCCTACAGAGAACTCAACTGAATAGAGGTCATGCCAGAAGTCCATATAGCCCTAAAGAGAACTCAACTGAATAGAGGTCATGCCAGCAGTCCATATAGCTCTACAGAGAACTCAGCTGACTGGAGGCCATGCCAGCAGTCCATAAAGCCCTGCAGAGAACTCAGCTGAATAGAGGTCATGCCAGCAGTCCATAAACCCCTTCAGAGAACTCAGCTGAGTGGAGGTCATGCCAGCAGTCCATATAGCCCTACAGAGAACTCAGCTGACTGGAGGTCATGCCAGCAGTCCATAAAGCCCTGCAGAGAATTCAGCTGAATAGAGGTCATGCCAGCAGTCCATATAGCCCTACAGAGATCTTAGCTGAGTAGAGGTCATGCCAGCAGTCCATATAGCCCTAAAGACAACTACGCTGAATAGAGGTCATACCAACAGTCCATATAGCCCTATAGAGAACTCGGCTGAATAGAGGTCATGTTAGCAGTCCATATAGCCCTGCAGAGAACTCAGCTGAATAGAGGCCATGCCAGAAGTCCATATAGCCCTGCAGAGAACTCAGCTGAATAGAGGCCATGCCAGAAGTCCATATAACCCTGCAGAGAACTCAGCTGAGTAGAGGTCATGCCAGCAGTCCATATAGCCCTTAAGAACACTAAGCTGAATAGAGGTCATGCCAACAGTCCATATAGCCCTACAGAGAAGCTATCTGAAAAGGTTACACCAGCAGTCCATATAGCCCTACAGAGAACTCAGCTGAATAGAGGTCATGCCAGAAGTCCATATAGCCCTACAGAGAACTCAGCTGAATAGAGGTCATGCCAGCAGTCCATGTAGCCCTAAAGAAAACTAAGCTGAATAGAGGTCATGCCAACAGTCCATATAGCCCTACAGAGAAGCTATCTGAAAAGGTTACACCTACACCAGCAGTCCATATAGCCCTACAGAAAACTTAGCTGAATAGAGGCCATGCCAGCAGTCCATGTAGCCCTACAGAGAATTCAGCTGACTGGAGGTCATGCCAACAGTCCATATAGCTCTACAGAGAAGCTATCTGAAAAGGTTAAAGCAGCAGTCCATATTGCCCTACAGAGAATTCAGCTGACTGGAGGTCATGCCAACAGTCCATATAGCTCTACAGAGAAGCTATCTGAAAAGGTTAAACCAGTAGTCCATATTGCCCTACAGAGAACTCAGGTGAGTGGAGGTCATGCCAGAAATTCATATAGCCCTACAGAGAACTGAGCTGACTGGAGGTCATGCCAGCAGTCCATATAGCCCTACAGAGAACTTAGCTGAGTAGAGGTCATGCCAGCAATCCATATAGCCCTAGAGAAAACTAAGCTGAATAGAGGTCATGCCAACAGTCCATATAGCCCTACAGAGAAGCTATCGGAAAAGGTTACACCAGCAGTCCATATAGCCCTAAAGAGAACTCAGTTGACCAGAGGCCTTGCCAACAGTCCATATATCCCTACAGAGAGCTCAGCTGACTATAGGCCATACCAGCAGTCCATATAGCCCTACAGAAATCTCAGCTGAATAGAGGCCATGCCAAAAGTCCATAAAGTCCTACTGAGAATTCAGCCGACTAGAGGTCATACCAGCAGTCCATATATCCCTATAGAAATCTCAGCTGAATAGCGGTCAGCCAGCAGCCCATATAGCCCTGCAGAGAACTCTGCTGACTATAGGCCATGCCAGCAGTCCATATAGCCCTACAGAGAACTCAGCTGACTAGAGGTCATGCCAGCGGTCCAAATAGCCCTACAGAGAACTCAACTGAATAGAGGTCATGCCAGAAGTCCATATAGCCCTACAGAGAACTTAGCTGACTAGAGGTCATGTCAGCAGTCCATATAGGCCTACAGAGAACTCAACTGAATAGAGGTCATGCCAGCGGTCCAAATAGCCCTACAGAGAACTCAACTGAATAGAGGTCATGCCAGAAGTCCATATAGCCCTACAGAGAACTTAGCTGACTAGAGGTCATGTCAGCAGTCCATATAGGCCTACAGAGAACTCAACTGAATAGAGGTCATGCCAGCAGTCCATATAGCCCTACAGAGAACTTAGCTGACTGGAGGTCATGCCAGCAGTCCATATAGCCCTATAGAGAACTCAGCTGACTAGAGGCCATGCCAGCAGTCCATATAGCCCTACAGAAAACTAAGCTGAATAGAGGTCATGGCAGCAGTCCATATAGCCCTAGAGAGAACTATCTGAAAAAAGGTTACACCAGCAGTCCATGCTTTAAACCCTACAGAGAATCCACCCAAGCAAGGTGGCACAACAGTAGTTCATATGTGAGGAACCCTGCGAGGAAGCCACCAAAGGAAGCAGATATACCAGAATGTACAAATACTATGCAGTAGCCCTACTGAGAATCCACTCAAAAAGAGTTAACACCAGCAGACCACATAACCCTACACAGAACCCTCCCCATAAGAGGTCACATCAGAAATCCATATAGACCCAGAGAGGGCCCACCTGAAAAGAGTCAGGACCAGCAGCCCAGGCAATCTTATAGATATCCCACACAAAAAAGTGGACTGGCCATAGGGAGCAGATGGATAATTTCCAAAGGATTGAACTGCTTTGAGGCTGAGGGAGCTGGATATAGACCACAGCACCCAGCCCTGCACAACCAAAACCTGTGCTGAGTTTCATTAATTCCTCCCCCAATGTCTCTCCCCAGGAGTTTTTGCATTTTCTGCCCCTGCAATGTTTTTGCTTCAGCATTATGTCCTATCCCCGTCACAATATGTTCCCTGACTTAATACTTAAGCTTCAGTATCATTTATTTAAGAGTAACTGTATCCTACCCATGCTCATCTGTCTCACAAATCTATAATGAATACTGAAGATGAAGACTGGAAAGCACATTCAGGGTAGAGCATAGTAGCTCATGGGCTGTTCTAAGGCTGGCCAGGGCCTGTACATTTCCAGTCTCCACTCCAACCCTGCATATAGACCTACACGGAACCCATCTGTGCAGAGGTTACATTGATAGTCCCTACAGAGAACCCACATGAGTTCAGACTAACAGTCAGTATTGCCCTACAGAGAGTAGAGGTCTCACCAGCAGTCCATATAGCCCTACATAGAACCCATCTGAGTAGAGATCTCACAAACAGTTCTTATAGCCCTACATAGCACCCATCTGAGTAGAGATCTCACAAACAGTTCATATAGCCCTACATAGAACCCATCTAAGTAGAGATCTCACCAACTGTCCTTATAGCCCTACATAGGACCCACCTTAGCAGAGATTACACTGGCAGTCCATATAGCCTTACAGAGGACCCACCTGAGCAAAAGTCACACTGATACTATTTCCCTACAGAGAACCCATCCAAGTAGAGGTCTCGCTAGCAGTCCATTTAGCCCTATATAGAATCTATCTGAGTAGAGGTCACAAAAAATGTGAGAAAAAATCTCACAGTGCTGAATCAGCCCTATCGCTTTAAATGGTCCTTAGCTGAAATCAATTTGGCCAAATCTATCATTCCTCAGTTTCCCATCTGTGTGTGATTTTCATTTGGTTGTCAGATCTGCCTAGGGAACTGTGTTTCCCTATTATATATACATATATATATATATAGATGTATACATGCATAAATATGTATGGAAACATCAGCTCTGTTTGGAGCACAGTGCAGTTATGGAGATGGTGGGTGAGCTGACATGACATGTAAATGCTCTTTATGATCACTGACAATGGGCTTTCCACATCACACATTCCATTTTGACTTTCGATCTACAGTCTTATATTGTAGCCCCATTTTCTCTGCAGGCGGTATCTCAATCGCGCTGCTGCTTTTATCGGAACTTGCTTTTATCGGCACGTTCCCGTACATATGTAGCGTGACAGAGAGAAGAGCAAAAAACTAACCTTTTCTAAAGGACGTCTTATAAAGGGCAACTTCTTCAGGAGACAAATGGCGTAATTTGGTATGGGGGGGAGGAAAATTCATATGCATCACATGACACTGATCCACTTACTGACAGGAAGGGTGACTGACAAGTCAAAATCAGACTAATCCACAGCCAAAGTGACAAGTGACCATTTGTAATCTCTCTAAGACTTGAGACTTTTACTTAAGGACGTAGGCCCTGATTTACTAAGTGTGCCTGCACAGGGAGATAAAGCAGCTGGCCTGATAAGGAATCGATCTTGTGACTAAAGGGTTGCAGGTACCAAGGTTTGTGCAGCCTTCCTCTTCCGCATGTGTATGCACTCATTGCTTGTATTTGTCTCACTGCACAGATGGGTTAAATGTGGGGGAAAAATACCTGTGTGTGACAAAAAGTGCTAAACTGCTAATAATATGTTTCCTTACCTTCCCATTGTGTGGAAGTGAGCCTCACCGTGAAAAAGGGAGCCCTACAACCTGAACTAAACTAACCTATTAAATACGGAATCCCTTTAGTGTATGAGCATGTCAAGGCAAACATACAGTAGCTTAGTGAATACTGGGCCAAGCTTTGCCTTATTGGCGCAGCCAGACATACAGCTTTGATAAATCAGGTCCTTGATATAAAAAGCCTTTTCACCATATTCTGGTGGCAGTTTGCAAACAGTCCTCTGTTACCACCACATTATGCTTTTGAATATGAGAGCTGTGCTAACTTTCGCTATGAAGCTTTGCGAAAATAAATGTCGGAGGTGCCTTCTGTTTGACCTTTCAGTGCTCTATATCTTACAAAGCTTGAGTGGCATCCCAAGTAACAGAGCAACTGAATGAATAAATGTCAGTCATCCCAAATAGAATAAAAAGAATCTCTGGAAACAGGTAAGCCTGAAAACTGAACACAAAGAAGCTACTTAAATAGCCTTGAATGCGTACCTACCATATCAATTTCAGGTTGAATCCTGTTGGTTCAACTCAAAGGATTGTGGTGATATCATCTTCAGTTAGGGTTGTTAGCTGTGTATTTGCTGGAGGGAAATTGAAGTTGAGGAACCATGACCGAAGTGGTGTCAGAGCAGAGGAGGCCATATGCGCGAGAGAGGGGACCATGTCTAGGGGGAAAGGAACGAGGAGACCATTGCCAAGGGGAGGGAGAGTGGACCATGTTAGGAGAAAGAGGAGATCATTCTTAAGATGGTAAAGGAGACCATGCCCAGGGGGAAAGTAAATAGGAGACCATGACCAGGACAGGAAAGAGGGCTATCCTTATGTGGGACAAAGCTGTCCCCTCTAGCTCCAAAATATTGGTAATGGCATTGGTTTTAACTTGGAAAGTTCTCCTTGCACTTCTGTGTACAATAAAAAATTTCTTGAACTTTTACTGAGCTACTTCAGACCCTATTTGCCATCTTTAGGTTAGTTTGGAAGGTGCCATCTTTTGGGCCTTTTAATGATTCATATCTTAAAAGTTATATATCAAACATTAGAATAGCTGAGTGCCATCTCAAATTGGAAAGAAGACTCTCAGGAAGAAGCCTGAAGACTGAACAGAAAAAAAGCCACCTAAATAGACCTGGATGCGTACCTACCATATTGATTTCCAAAGGGTGAGCCCTAATGGTTTACCTCAAAGGATTGTGGTGAGATCATATGCAGTAAAAGTTTAAAAAAAAAAAAGTGTATTTGTTGCAGGGGAGATGAAGTTGAAAAATCATGGCAGGGGTGGTGTCAGGGGAAGGAAGGGGATAGGGGTTCATGCCTAGGGGAAGAGGGGACCATTTCAGGGGAAGGAACCAGAAGACAATGCCCAGGGGGAGGAAGATGGGCCACGCTGAAGGAAAGAGGAGACCATTCTTAGCATTGGAAAAGAGACCATGCGTAGATGGAGGGAGATGAAACCATGTTGGGGGAAAAAGGAGAACATTCTTAAGATGGGAAAGATGACCATGACCAGGGGGAGAGAAAGGAGAACATGTCTATGGTGGACAAATGGGCCTCATGTAGCCCCAAAACATTGGCAATTGCATTAGTTATCACTAATGCCTTTTGTTGGATGAAGAAATGTCAGTCATCTCAAATAGGAAAAAAGACTTATGAAAAAGAAGAGCATGAAGACTGGACAGAAAAGGGTCACCTAAATAGCCTTAGATGCGTCCTTGCCATATCAATGTTCTTAAGAATGAGTCTTGATGGCTTTACTCAAAGGATTGTGGTTAGATCATCTGCATTAAAGGATGTTTGTTGTGTATTTGCTGGAGGGGAACTGAAGTTGAGGAACAATGACTGGTGGTGTCAGGGTGCCCAGGTGGAGGCAGAGGGGACCATGTTGAAAGAAAGAGGGGACTATTCTTACCATTGGAATGGAGACCATGCCCAGAGGGATGTAGAATGGAACATGTCAGGGGCAAATTAAAATGGAGATTATGCCCAGGTAGGGAAAGGGGGCCATGCCTTGGAGGGGGGGGCATTGGAAATTGCACTTGTTATCACTTTGAAAGGAATTGCTTGGAATATTGAGTACAATTTCGGATTTCTTAAACTTTTAATGCTCCATATCTAAAAGATTTAGTGGCAACTCAAGTAACAGAGCAGCTGAAATAAGAAATGTTATCTCAAATATCTCTTGGGAAACAGAAGAGCTTAAAGACTGAACTGAAAAAGGCCATCTAAATAGCTTTGGATGCAGGATGGATCTGCAGTAAAGGTTGTTAGCTGTGTATTTGCTGGAGGGAAACTGAAGTTGAGGTGCATCAGCTTATTTCTAGTGTAATTTATTTCTAGTGATCATGTAATGAGTTCCTCCACTAGCACATTACACCCTGCACAATGCTAGGCGTGCAGCCAGATGCAACGCAAAGACAGTTCAAGGCATCATAGGACTTTACACCGATTGTTATAATATCTTCTACAAATCAAAACCTGTCCCTTCTGCTCCAGCACATACAGTATTAGAATGTGAAATCGGTTCTTTGCACGTCTTTAGCCTCCAAGGTCATGAGCAGCTCTTAGAAGGGGGTATCTTTAATTGAGGCTATTGATATAATAATCATGTCGATTGTGAAAAGTGGTTGGGAGGGGGAACATGTGGAAAACAAACCGCTTCCAAGCAAAGACTACTGCCTACACAGTGGAGAATATGGAGAGAGAGGAGGAGGCTGATGTAGATGCATAAGTATCATATAGGTAATCAAAATGGTAAGCACCAGTGTATTGCTCTCAACATGTTTCTCTCATATGGGGCTTCCTCAGAAGATGGCTAGTAACTTATTTGTAAGGTGCGGTCCCGAAAGTATGGGATGCCCTCGGTATGTAGCAAGGTTTACCAATTTGGGTTTGTAGCATATAGTTGACATCACTGAGAAGATAGCCTTGAATGTTGTAGCAAGTAGAGACGGGGAGGCCGATTCATTAATAGCGCCAGGTAGCGACAGATGAGCGACTGTAGCGTGATTTTTTCAGCGCCAGCCAGTATTCGCTGTGCTTGGCCGGCATTAGCTTGATGACAGCGACTCAGTCGGTGTGCGGTAATGTTGAATACGGGCTGGGGGGTCGCTGTTTCACAGGTCCAGCGTTGTATGTGAGCGCCTGACAACGAATGGCCAGAGCGAACGGCTAGCTTCATATTCATCAACAAATCACACTCCGAATGTGCTGTCGCTGTCCATTCCTTGTTTAAACCCCAGAGCGCTGGCGGCGATGTGTATTAACTAGTTTTTAACCCCTAAACAACCATATTTTTTGAATGTAACATTATACATGTTTTTAGAATCATTTTGTAATATGAATACATTAATCTCAGACCTGTTAGATCAATATTGCACATATTTTTTTTAATTTTTTTTTTTACTTAAAAATAAATCCTAACATTGCAGAAGTGGTCTCCGATTTTTTGACATTAAAAAAATAAAAAAAAAAAAATAATACCAATTAATTATGAATAATTATAGATTGCTCCATTGAAATGCATTGGACATCGCCAGGGAGCGACAGCTCATACCTGGCGCTGTGAGGGAATTTGCAGCGGCGCTGTTCGGTCCAGGCGGCTTCATGATGAATGCCGCGCTAGCCGTCGCTCTCGCCGGCGCTAGCCTCATTTTACTTGATAAATGCGTCATTGTGACCGCCGCCGGGCGTACTTGAGTCGGTAGTCGCCGTTAGCTGCCGCTACCTGGCGCTCGTCAGACACTACCTGGCGCTATCGCTTGATGAATAAGGGCACAAGTAAATGAGCAGATGTTAATCATGCACTTCTGTGCTTAATCCTTCCACCTTACTTCAAACCTTCACTCTTTGCAGCATTTCCTTCATTTATCCCCCTTGCTTCCACACTTCATCGATTTCTCTTTGTCTTTTTCAAATTCCCTCTGTCTTTCCTTTTTTCCAGCATTCCCTCGATTGTTCTCTTTCTCATGTTCCATTTTTCTCTCCTAAAATATTTCACTAAAAGTAGTGTCCATTTCTTGCTTTATTTCAGAACAAGACATGAGATACATTAAGAAGAGGGACCATTACAGGAGTTTATAAATGCTTAAAAAGGCAAAAATGCTGGTTATGAACACCTTAAACTTTCAATCTAGGGAGGTATAAAGATTGACTGACTGAACAACTTAAAATTGACTTAAGATTTGTCTCATAACTATAGCAAACTATTTAGGTGCAAATCTTGCCCCAAATTCCCCCATTAACTATATTTCTCCTTATTTTAACTCATGTCTTATTTTGAGTCCTAATTTTCATGAAATATTGTGTCCAGAAATCCCTCCATCTCTCCCTTTCACATTCTTCATCATTTTCCACTTTCTCTCCATTGCTGTATACATTTCTGTATGTGTGTGTTTTGGAGACACCATTCTGAAATCCTACACAGAGAGACACTTACCCCCAGGCCGGTGGTGGTGAGTCAACGACATGTGTGCCAGGGGCGTCGTCCCAGTACACAAAGCCCGCAGAAAGCCCCTAATTAAATTAACTCCCCAACTACTAACCAAAACCACTCATTAAAGCTACTTCCCCCAGCTGCTGACCAACATCCCTCACCTAACCTCAAGTCACTTATCAACAACCCCCTCATAATCCCCTTCCCAGCCGTCTGACCCACAACCCATACCTAACCCCCCTACCAAGCTTCTCACCTAAACACCTCAAGTAACCCCTCCCCAGCCGCTCACTTTAACACCTTACTTATCTCACCTAAACCACCTTACCTAGCTGACCTAAACCCCTCACCTAACAGCTCCCCCAGCTGCTGACACATAATTCTCACCTAACCTTCCACCTTAGTCGCTAATTTATTATTAGGTTGAATGGCAGTGCTTTGACAATAAGCCTCTAAAAGGTTCACTATCACTGCTCTAGGCTGTCCCTGCTGCCATTTCTAAGTAGTACAAAGCTACAAAGCTTCCCAGATGTGACAGTTTCCAATGCAACACACCTACCACTGCTGAGATCGCATGCTCACAAATGGCCAAAGTACTGATACCGAGGAAGGTGTGGGTGGGGGGGGTGTAAGCCTGTTTACTATGTGTACACCCAAGCCTCCAAGCTGCTGACCTAAATCCTTCACCAACTCCCCCAGCTGCTGACCTAAGCTCTTCATCCACCCCTCCCCAGTTGCTAACCTAAAATCCATAGCCAAATCCCAACTACTGACCAAAACCACTCACTTAAGCTATCCCCCCCCCCCCCCCCCAGTTGCTGACTGACATCCCTCACCTAACCTCCCTCCCAAGTCACTGATCAAGAACCCCCTCATAAACCTTTCCCAGCCGGCTGACCGACAACCCTTACCTAACCCCCCTACAAAGCTTCTCACCTAAACACCTCAAGTAACCCCTCCCCAGCCACTTACTTTAACACCTTACCTATCTCACCTAAACCACCTTACTTAGTTGACCTAACCCCTCACCTAACAGCTCCCAACTGCTGACCCATAATTCTCACCTAACCTCCCACCTTAGCCACTAATTTATCATTAGGTTAAATTGCAGTTATATTGAATGTGCACAAATGGCCTGGATTAGAGCGCTCATAAGTTTTCACTAGTTTGCTCTACCAATAGTGTGCCATGTGCACTGCAAATGGGAATCATAGCTTTTGCTGCACTTCACCAGGCTGGACATTTGTTGCTTACTTGAAGTGAAAGAAATCTTGCTGAAAGCATACCTTTACAACTTATGTCAAAATGGGAGGGGTCTCAGAATGAACGTGTGGTGACCCAGAAGTCTTGGTTGTTTGGAAAGCCTTATATAATTAGTTTAATTATATAAATATCGGCTGAAAGCTTATATATCTATGAAAATTGAACTAAAGAGACAATCTTGGAAGAACTACCATTGATTTCAATGGTGTTCACTGAAAACATCTGGCAACTGATCCAGAGTTCGCCCTGTCTTCGTCCAGCTATGCTAAACCAGTGGTAAATACAACTAACACACCGTAGTTGGGCAACATGACATACTTGGTTTGGTAAATGGGGCAAACGCGGAGGATACCCGTGAATGTCAGGCAAATACGGGCAAATCATTTAGTAAATAAGACCCCAGTTATACTATCACAGCTCAGATCTGCAAAGTTTTATAAACCGTTTCATGTGGCTTGTGGTCACTTCGAAGAGATGTACGACTACGACAATCCTGATCAATGCCGATGCGGTCCCAACATTGATGTAGACAGGAGCTGCACAAGCATCCGCTTATCAGATCTCTTTATCTTGGTTTGTTTTGCATGATGGACAGAGTCTTCTGTTAGAAGCGTGAGAGCCGTAGAAACCAAGGACAGTGCGTATTGTTGTTAGTGATAAAACTATGGCAACCGCAGCCCGTACAAGATACGAATAACCTTGGATAGAGTCATCCTTGGCTGTCTACGTGAAACATCCTTTGTATATGCAACATTCATACTCACTACATGGTAAAACATTATTATGTGTGGCCTGAACTCTTGATCAAAGGGTGTGGTGATTAATTGGCTGTTCATTAATATATTTTACCCCCTCCTAATAATTTTCCTAAATATTTGCTGTAAAAATGCTTATAATAAGAAGCTTGATGACTCAGGATTGTTTCACCTGTCTTCCTGGCCATCCTATATAGAGATGCCTATCCACTTTAGATCCAGAATATGTGTTTACTCAGCAATAATGATGAGCTGAATACAGAATGTCTTCTTTGGGTTTGGATGCTGAGCCCTCCAGGGTAGGAATGGGGGGGCTACCGATACACATGTGGTACTGCTGTAATCGGGAGGGATGGGGCTTACACACGCAATATGTTTTTTTTAAGATTTTTTATAATAAAAAGCACAACATTTTTAAAACATTTTTTTCTTTCTTTTACTGAAAAATATTATGAAAGTACATGGTGAAAAGTGGTCTAGCAACAGATGATGACAAAATCTCAAGTAGGCTGGCAGCTAAAAGGGTTAAAGAAGCTATGCATGTTGGGTGTTATTCTGTTCAGGGGGACCTTGCGCTTTCAAAGATAGCGTTTTTGAAATATTTTTCCACATATTTCCACCAAAAATATCGAGAAAGCACTGAAAAAATTACAAACAAGGTAGTCCACGTTAAAGCCCAAAAAACAAAATATAATTTTCCAGAGAAATCCCTGGACATTCCTGCAAAAATTACCATTTTGTGAGATAATCACCTGTAAAATGGTTATTACAAGTATGTCACACCCCCCACTTCCCGATATTCATGGCACTTGGGAACCCGGCCTGTAGAGGGCGATCCTGCAGAGATGACATGGAAAAAAGGAGCCCCTCCTGGTCCATAAGTACTGGGTTCCTCCCACTATTCCTCAGTCTTTTTAAACAGCAGTGAAGAACCAGGAAGAGCCAATTATATTCAATAATTGTAAAATTATATGAGAATAATAATACCAAATAAAGGATCCCTTACAACAAAAAGAGCCAATTATATTCAATAATTGTAAAATTATTTGAAATAATAATAATCACCATATAAAGGATCCCTCGAACAAAAAAGGGCGGGGGAAGTGGGGGGTGTGACATACTCGTAATAACCATTTTACAGGTGAGTATCTCACAAAATGGTATTATTCCTAGTATGTCACACCCCCCACTTCCCGATATTCATGACACTTGGGACATCCAATAGCAGTGTCTATAATGGGTGGGGATCCCAAAGGAATAATGCATAAGTTAAATTACTGCAGCTTGCAGAATTTTGCGGCCAAAAACAGCATCCGCTGAGGCCCGCACATCAGCCTTGTAAAACTTAGAAAAAGTATGCACAGAAGACCAAGTCGCAGCCTTGCAGACTTGTTCAACAGAAGCTTGGTGCTGAAAAGCCCAAGAGGCTCCAATAGCACGAGTAGAATGAGCGGTGACACGAAAAGGGGGAACCTTCCCGTTCGCCATATAGGCCCCAATGATAGCCTGACGTATCCACTTACTAAGGGAAGATTTGGCAGGAGCAAAACCCTTCTTGGGCCCAGAAGGCACAACAAAAAAGGCATCCGTCTTGCGGAAGGCCGAGGTAGTAACTAAATAATGCTTAACACAACGAACTACATCCAAAGAATGTAAGACCCTTTCCTTGTCGTTACTAGGTTTAGGACACAAGGAAGGAAGAACTATATCCTGATTTAGCTGGAAAGCAGACACCACCTTAGGAAGGAAATCCAGTTTAAAACGGAAAACAACCTATCTTGATGCCTCTCAAAATAAGGCGCTTGAATAGACAAAGCCGCCAGTTCAGAAACTCGGCGGACAGAAGTAATAGCAACCAAAAAGGCAACCTTCTGAGTAAGAAGAGGAAGAGGAATATCCTGCAATGGCTCAAAGGGAGCAGCTTGCATAGCCGAAAGCACCAAGGCTTTCTGGGAGTCCGCACATGCGCAAGAAGAAGAAGAAAATTGCCAAGGCAGAGACTTGCCCTTTCAAAGTACTAATCTGTAATCCCATATCCAGACCTCGTTGCAGATATTCCAGAATTCTAGGAATAGAAAATACTCTACAGGGCAAAGCCCTGGATTCACACCAATCAATATAGGACCTCCAAGTCCTGTAATAAATGACAGAGGAAGACTTCTTCCTAGCTCTAATAAGAGTCTGAATAACCACATCAGAAAGACCTTCTTCTTTCAAGATGGAGACTTCAGCAGCCATGCCGTCAAAGCCAGCGTTTGTAAATTGGGGTAACAAAGTTGACCCTGAGTGATGAGATCTGGAAGAAGAGGCAGATGGACACGATCCACTGCCAGCCTTACGACATCTGCGTACCACAGACGTCTTGGCCACCTTGGCGCCACCAGAATTGCTGGCACCTCCTCCAGTGCTAGCTTGCGCACCACCTTGCTGATCATGGAGAATGGGGGAAACAAATATAGGAACCCCAGATCCTTCTAGGCTAGAGACATGGCATCCGCTGCCACTGCCAGAGGATCCTAGGATAGAGAAACAAAAGCTGGCAGCTTGTGATTGTGACGATAAGCAAACAGGTCCAACCGTGGAGTCCCCCACTTGTGACAGAGGAACTGAAAGACCCTTGGATTGGGAGACCATTCTCCCTGGCGAGAACATCCCCTGTTCAGGGAGTCTGCCTCCACATTCTCTATCCCCGGAATGTAAACTGCTGATATGCAGGGAACATTGATCTCTGCCCACTGAAGGATCAGATACACTTCCCGGAGGGCACCCCAACTGCGAGTCCCTCCCTGGCGATTGATGTAGGCAACAGCTGTTCGGTTGTCTGACCGAATCTGAACTGGCAGACCCTGTAAGAAATGGGTCAGTCGAAGTAGAACAAGACGTATGGCCCAAAGCTCTAATACATTGATTGGAGAATGAGCCTCCTGAGACCCCCACAATCCTTGGAACTGATGCTTCTTCCAGAAGCCCCCCCCAGCCCACCAGGCTGGCATCCGTGGTAACCAGTTCCCAACACGGAGTCAGAAATGACTTGCCCTTCTGGAGGTTGTGCAATATTAACCACCACTGAAGGGACTGCAAAACGTGGGGAGACAATAGACAAGTCTGATTCAATGATAGTGGGCACCTGTCCCACTTTGCCAAGAGGAAGAGCTGAAGCGCCCTTATGTGAAACTGGGCAAACGGGACTGCCTCAAATGCAGCTACCATCAATCCCACTGGTCTCATCCCTAGACAGATAGACTGACGAGGGTTGGACAAGAATAGACGAATCAAGTCCTGAATCAAAACCATTTTGGACTGAGGAAGAAAACCCTTGGCCTGAAATGTATCCAGGATCAGGCCCAGGAAGGGAATTTCCCTGGACAGACAGAGAGAGGATTTGGGGTAACTTATTACCCATCCGAACCTCTCTAGCGTAGAGACCACCATCCTGGTGTCCAACTCTGATTGTTCGAGGGAGGAGGCCGTGATAAGAAGATCGTCCAGAAAAGGCACAATGCGGATGCCCTGGACCCTGAATATAGCCATCACTCCTGCCAGCATCTTGGTAAAGACTCTTGGGGCCGAGGTAAGGCCGAATGGCAGGGCCACAAATTGATAATGCTGGTCTTCTATCGAGAACCTGAGAAATCTCTGGTGACCCGGAAAATAGGAATGTGCAAATAAGCATACTTGATGTCTATGAATGACGGAGAGCATTGATCGTTGATCGCAGAGACTCCATGCGGAATTTTCCGAAACTGATAAATTGATTGAGTCTCCTTAGGTCTAGGATAGGCCGAACAGAGCCGTCCTTTTTGGGTACCGTGAATAGGTTGGAGTAAAACCCCGAACCCCTTTCCGCTGGAGGCACTAGGCTGATAACAGCCATGTTTAACAGATTTGCTACTGCTGCCCGCAGTCCCTGCGCAATTGCCGGATCTGACGGCATCCAGGACATGAAAAATCTGGGAGGAGGCCGGGACTCGAATTCCAGTTAGTAACCGGAAGAGACTACTTCCAGAACCCAATTGTCTGATACCTCCTGAACCCAGACCTGGAAGAAGATCCGCAGCCGTCCCCCCACCTGTAAGGGTGAGGGCGTCCCCTCATTGTTGAGCAGGCTTAGTGGCAGATTTGGTTTTGGACCCCCAATTCTGACTTGGACGGCCACGTCCCTTTCCTCTATTCCACGAAAGCAATGACGTTGTTTCTTACGCTGAGGTAATTTACCTCCTTTAGTGACAGAATCCAATTCTTTCTCCAAAGAGGCGCAATCCCACAAAAGGGAGCGCTGTAAGCGATTTCTTAGCTACAATATCAGCTGCCCACTGCTGCAACCATACTGACCGCCGGATGGCGACTAACAAGGCAGAGGTTCTGCTGCACATGAGCAGAGTATCATCTAAGGCAGAAAGTACAAAAGATGCAAACATCTCACATAGCTTAAAAGCGGCGTTCTCATCAGAGGCCGGATCAAGCCCTGAGTAATTCATTAGGTCTCTCACAACAGACCTAATAGCCACTGTCATGAGTGCCGAAGCACCAACAGGCAGCAAGGCCGAGCCCACACTGGAAAAAGCGTGGCACACCATATGATCAATACGCTTATCCTCTCCATCTTTAAGTGTAGTGGAGTCAGGAGAATGCAACACAGAAGAATTGGATAAATTAAGCACAGGGGCATCCACCCATGAGCAGAGCATTTTTTAAAAATCCAGTCTCTCTATAAATTAATTAAATATTAATGCATAGATGGCCATTGTATGCTTGCGCACACATAGGAATTTGTCCTCCGCATTTAACCCATCCGTGCAGTGAGTGTACACATGCCCAGAGCGGTGGGCACAGGTGGTGATGACCAACTCTTAACAGTATCAGCTGGGTAGGAAAATATCTTGTCCCAGCCCAAGGGAATGCCAGGAAGCCGCGCAGGCTTCTCCCATTCTTTAAAAATAATTTCATCAAAATGCTTTTGATTTGGAAATTCTAAGCAAAGTTTAGAGACTCCAAAGAATTCCCCTTTTTGAGGAGGGACTACTTCAGGAGGAGTAATAACCAAAACCTCAAATAACTGAGCAAGAGCGTTTGGGGTATCCACAACACCTGCTCAATCTCAGTACCAACAAATTAGTGTTCATCAGAAACATCTGATTCCTCATAATAATTCTCCTTCTTCTAACTGAGAAGGACCAGACCAATCAAGCAATTCACAATTGTCTGACTCACTTGCCGGAACGGCATGAGTCAAGTGCTTTCTTTTAGCTGAGGCCTTCTTAGGCACAGAGGTAGACATTAATCTTTCAAGATGAGCCAATCTGGCACATAAATCAGCATGCGACTCACCACCCATGACAATATCATTGGGGGTACGGACAAGACATGGCGGAGTAGGAGATGAGGCATTAGCTGCAGGCCCTGAAGCCTGGGCCTCAGTTTGCTGCATAATAGTTAATTGTGCACAAGGGACGCAAAGAATTGAGTTATCCCCAACAAGGGATGCCCCACATCCAAAACGAGTCTGTGCAGAGGGAATTGCATGTCTGTTATCCTGGGATGCCTCCATATGGTGTTTAGTATTATATTATAATTGATTATAGTCGCCAAGTATATATGGGATTTACGCAATTGCTACCCGGGATGCCCCTTTAAATAGTCCCAAGTGGGAGGATTGAAACACAAATGGACCCCCAAATAAGGCTTAAGGGCTTTTTTTTTATATAAGGACCAGGAGAAACCCCCCTTTTTAAACAAGGAGTTTCTACCTACAGAGAAAACAAAAAAAACAGTCACCAAATGCACACAATATAAATAAATGACAGAAAAAAACTCCCTTCAGCCAAGCTGAAGGGTACTCACAGCCCATGCAATAAGCTCACATCATGAGGTAAGGCCACATGGAAGCAGGAAGTCAAACAGAGCATACAGGTGCTCTCTGAATAAAAGCATGCCTAAGCCCCGCCCGCTTCCAGGATCACATGGCCAAAAATGGAAGAAATAAATACTTATTTTATATATCTCTTTTTTTTGTGTGTGTGTGCATGGTGACAAATAAGCCCAGATAACGCCCCCCTTCCCCTCTCCTTTTTACCCAGCAGGGTTAAAGGAGACTAAGGGGAGAGGATAGAAATGCACCCATAAGGCACAAGGGGATTATAAAGGGACAGGGGCATCCCATGCCGGGATCACCAACCCGGAAGCCGCCTACCCACATTTGGGTCTCACGGGGGAGTAATACTCCTGTATACACCAGAAGGTGTATGTATCTACCTTTGCCTGAACGACACAGCCAGGGCTGGGAGGCATACAATATAACCAAACAGGCTTAAAGAGTTTCAGACAGAAATAGAAAAAAAAAGGGCCGGGGCAAACCCTGCTACCTGCAGCTTGAAGGAGAGTCATCTTCTGAATGCTTCGCCGACTGCAGAGACGAAAAGACTGAGGAATAGTGGGAGGAACCCAGTACTTATGGACCAGGAGGGGCTCCTTTTTTCCATGTCATCTCTGCAGGATCGCCCTCTACAGGCCGGGTTCCCAAGTGTCATGAATATCGGGAAGTGGGGGGTGTGACATACTAGGAATATCACAGTTAAACATATATAGCACACATGCTAGGCTGACAGCGAAAGGTTCAAAGGGACTCTTAACTCGACCACCAATAAGTAGCGGACCTGATGCCTGTCCCATGTGTCTCCCCTCCATTACCTGCAGCACATGGTAGAAGTCGTAGCTGGGCTCCTAAGATTGCTCATTTTTCAAATGTAATCCTCCAGGACCCCACAAAAAAAGTGGTCCTACAGCTACTCTGTCCCTACAGTATGTGCTCTCAGCATCAGCAAGCCAGTGTCGCCCTGCAGCTTTCTCTGACCACAGCACAGCATGCTCAAGACTCAAAGCTGCGCCATGACACATCCTTCCCACCTCAGCCATGAACCAGAAATTGAAGCAAAGAAATCAATGTAGCCTATAATACACAAGGTATTATAATCAGAGATTTCCAGATGCCTAATTCTATACTTTTCCCAAAGGGGATAAGGTGGAAGAACGTTAGTGTGTGCCTGTACAGCGACTTTACATGACTTGGACTTATCTGATGGTGGTTTATAGTTCAATGATGGTTCATATTAACAAAATGAATTTAATCCATTACTGATTGGAGGAGAAGTGAGCCCAGGAATATTATATGGAACCCAGAATGTTATGACTTAGGTAAAATTGGTTCCTTCAAAATGGCCATTGTTTGATCAGTTTAAAAGCAAATATTAACAGAACCAGTTTAAAACATAGAATGGCCAATTTCTGACCAATGTTCCAGAATCTTTTCAAAGTGTATCTCATTTCTAGCTATTGCCTCTTTGCATATACTGTTGCTTATCGCTGATTTACTGAATAAGCCTTTATGTCTACCTGCTTTACTTAGAAACCCGTTAAAATGACGGATGACCCTCCTGCGGCAATGCGTGGTTGTTAGATATAGCCTCCCCCAGAAGACTGGACTCTGGAAGCTGCCAGAGGACTCAGCACATTCAAGCAGCACATAATAAACCACAATAAACCCTTGGGGTCCTCAGGAAACATTTACTCCATAGCTTATTCTGCAGGGAGACACTGGCCCTCTAATGAAGCCGAGGATTGGTGGGGGTGTACGACTATCAAGCAGAAATACGTGCGCATATAATATTCAGAGGTGGCTACAATTATTCCTCATTTGTAGATATCTGAATGTAGCTGTCTGAGCAGCTCTGATTGACATGAATACTCAATTATCGACAAATCCCCAAGAACACTACCTAATTGACGGCGCCAATCTCCTGCAAGGGTGCTGAACTAGCTGCTGTCATAAAAGGATGCTGAGCAATACTAAAGCCTCCAGGGAAGAGGAACCTATAGCAGATGACAACTCTAAATATATGCATAGCTCTGACAGGAATAATGACTTGCTATCCTTAGAGATGAGCCTGCTTGTTAGTTCAGAAGAGGACGAGATACTAAAATCCTATTCACCCTCATCTAATAGTTCCTTTGCCGCCAGTAGACTGAACTCAAAGGTGCATTTTAGGATCAGTTCATAGCTTTCACTCTGATCAAAGCAAGCACAACTTGTAATAGGATATTTCCTAGCTGGGGTTCATTTGGAAGGGCAGTCCCTGGAGTTGAGGGTTTGGGGATAATGAAAATTGTGGGTGCAGTTAGTAAGTTTGCCCACTATAAAATAGGGTGTTAAAAGATAAGAGCCTCCCTGCCACACAGTGGTTAAACTTGGGCCACAGGTATAAGAAAGCCCAGGGTGGTGGAAAAGAGGTGGGTTGTTGTTGGTTGCTGTCCAGAGAGGCTGATGTCTGGGCATGGGAGGTGGGCCCTGAAATGCCAGAAGCATGTAGTACGTAGCCAGGAGAAACTGGGCACCTTAAGCGGGTGTCAGACCACCAAGAAGCCAGTGCAGGTACAGTACTATACATGCCACTCATCAACGTGGAGCAGGAGTCAGTCATCATGTGAAAGGACAGTCTTTGAACCAGAGTGGGCCAATGAAGAGCCAGAGACCAGGGAGGGGGGAGCTAAGACAGCTGGTAGCCCTACAGTGTGGCAGGGAAGATATGATGTCTAAAGTGAACATTTGTGCCTAATAAAGAAACGGGCATCCCGGTGTCTGGAACTTGACTTAATTCTTAAGCATGCCTCGCTGGAAGGTGAGCTCTTCCTCATCCTCGGGGAGCCAGGATGACCACCCACCCCTGAACAGTGTGAGTAAGCAGCTCTTTCCTTAGCCACCACCCCTGAGCCCCATTTAGTAGTCAGTGGCCCTAAACAGTGAGGCATCCCCAAGTGCATGCACCTGGCATAGGTGTATTACATCTTACAAGATGGGAGCGCAGGCATGCTCCTTGTTAGAGGGTGGCGGGAGGTGGGAAACTATAATACCCGAGCTATATACTCTTTTGGGTTCCCATGGTGGTGACACACAGAAGCAGATCAGCAACATGAGGGAAGTGAGCTGAGATTTAGCTCTTCTGCAGTGGCTCCTGCACAACATTACTGCAAGAACACAAAAGAAGGTCCATATACATTATGTATTCTCAGGATTTACTAGCGATTCCCACTGCAGGGTATAATTGAGATATCACATACACTGCAAAAAGCTGTGAGCTGAGCAACCTCACTGTTACAATGTAACACAGCAGAGATATGGTTTGTTTGATCTTACAGCTTTAGTTTTTTTTTTACTCTCAGCACTGCGGCCCCTGTAAGTCCGCTGTGATTCAATGTTCTATAACAATGGAAGCAAATGAGTGCCTTGCCAAAGCATGCTCTGGGATCGGGGACCGGGTCATATTAATTAACCACTAACAGTAGCTGGCGATTTTGGATTGAGTTCCATGACAATAACCTGAGACTTCCAGGGGGAGGAGTGCAGGTAACTGTTGGTTGATTTTTTTCAATGTATCAGCAGCACTCTGTCTTGCTTATTACATTGTACAGCGTGGCATCAGTGTGCATTTTATTACTCAAAGCACTGTTGCCACTTCATGTTCATTGTAATTTAATGTTTCATGACATTCGACTAAAATTTTAAGGATGAGAAGGGCAGCTAACTTCTGGCTGGCTTTGTACAAAGTATCAGCAGGACTCCATCCTGCTTGTTACATTGTATAGTGTGGCAGCAGTGTGAGTTGTATTACTCTCAGCTCTGTTGTCTCTCTAAATCAATTGAAATATAATGTTTAATGACAATAGACTGGAACTTTGAAGTGGACCAATAACCAGGATCTTTGGCTGCCCCACTTTGTGAATCCCCTCAGATCGTCCATCCACTCCACTCACCTTTCCGTCATTTCCCATGGTACATATGCGGCGGTTGTCTGATTTTATTAATGTACGGCATTAAGCTGTGGTTTTGGACTGTGTGAATTTAAGGGTGAGAGGTGCAGATAACTTCTGTCTGGCTCTTTAAAATATATCAGCAGAACTCCAACCTACTTGTTACATTGTACCACATGTCAGCAGTGTGACTGTTATTGCTCTCAGCACCTTTGCCACTCTATGTCCATTGTAATGTAATGTTTCATAAAAACAGACTAAAACTTTGAAGGTGAGCAGTACATGTAACTTCTAGTTGCCCTTTTATAATATATCAGCATGTATCAGCAGGACTCCATGGTGCTTGTTACATTGTATAGCGTGGCAGCAGTGTCAGTTGCCAGCCTTTACCTTGTGACAGGCTTGCATTAATATGGATCCTCCTGGATCCTCTACGATAGGCTTCCTCTGATAATGTTTTTATAAAAGGGAGTTTCTAATACAAATATCTGATGAATCCAAGAAATGTGGAATATCGGCAGCTAAAGGTGCGAGTTTTCCCTTAGTCTCTCAATAAAAGGTGTTACACCCAGTGTCGCGCAGCAGCCACAAACCTGAGATGAAGGTGGCATTAAGCTCCCTAAAGTACTGCAGTGGAAAGGAAAAGGAATTTGAGGAAGATATAAGTGCCTGCAAGAGAATGAAAGAGAAAAAAATAACAAGCCCCCCTCATCCTTTGTTTCCAGCCCTCAACACCCCAGCGGGTGACGCGTTACCACAGAGCTGCACACAATAAGAAAAATAACCCCTGTTGCCTGCCTTTTCTCCAAAGATTTTATTTACTCAGATTTCAGTGTTCTGAAATTGCACGGTGTGGGTCAACTGGAGAGCTTTTCACGGTCGCACCAGCTCTGATCAAAGGCAAGGTGCAAGGCCGCCTTTGGCCCAATTTTCCACCGTCACCGAAAGAAAAGGTGTCTCGGGAGATATGGGCGAATATTACTCATGATGTAGAAGGACTGAAAGGCTGCCAGCAGTCAGATCTTCCTGTGTGTCTCTGTGTTTAAAGGACAACTATCATCAACACTACAAGAAAACCAAAGGTACACAGCACTTCAATAAAACGCAACATCCAAACTGAATTAGCAGACATACAGTACACACATCATACAACTACATAAACGATAGAGCTCAGAGAGCCATATACTTGGATAGGCTGTCTCTCCCTCCTGCTGGGACTATAACATACAAGAGAAGAGTCACTCTGAAAAGTTTGCCAGCTCCCTGCTGAGAAGTCTATTGTGTTAAATGATTTAAGCCAAGTAACAATTCATTTATTTTAAATGTTTCTATTGAAATCAGCTATAAAACTTTATAAAGTAGTCAGGAGCCTACTACTGGAATTTAGATAGCTTACAATTTGGAAAAATAGAGATTGTCTCCTTTGTGCAAGAGCTGGACAACTATTGATAACACAACCTCCAAAGTTGAATGTACACAAACACACAGCATATGAATTCAGGATATTTGAAAACTGTCAGTGAGACAACAAACTAAATGCACATATACACAACCAGATGTCACCCATGTCAGTACAAGGCTTGGACAACTTCTGCTAACTAGTGATGGGCATTGAATTGGGGCTGAGTGGGCCAGTTTTAACACGAAAAATGGATCTAGTGCTAAGCTGAATTTGGGATTCATGCCAATTGAAATTTTCAGTGAAATATTGAGAACCCCCCCCCCCCACCAAACTCACCTATCCTCTGGAGCAGGTTTCCCCTGCCGCTCCCTACTCTGCAGCCACACAGAAGACATAGATCCAGGAACCAGATATGTAGCCTAGGGCTAGGTCTACCAACCCTCATACCCCAAACTGCACCAGACTCTTCTGCAACTCCCTGCTGATGGGGATGCAGGTAATCGGTGGGGGGTTTCTGCAAGTTACCAACTTGTCGGCGGATGCCTTACTGGCCCCTCCTGGCCATTGGGAACTGGTATTGTGGTCCTTAAGGACACCTTACCAGTTCGCAAAAAGTGAAAAAAAAAATACCACACACCAACAAAAGTCTTTTCATAAAGTCTAATTTTACACCAGTACTTACCTCCTTCCACGATATCTCCTTCCGCTTTCTGCTTTGGAAAATCCTCTCTACATCCCGCTTTGCAGGAGGATATATGTGAGGGAAATGAACAAGTAGAGTCTGTATGAGTAGAAATACTTGGAGGGAAAAAAAAGTAAAATACTTCAGAATCCACAGAAAACCTGCTGCTAAGGCAGAGATGAAGCCGCTAATTTAAATGAGGTAGTTATTATTGGGCACTTTAATTACATAGACACACATTGGGAAGCTGAAAGCAGTGGATCCCAGAAATCTAAAAGATTTATATCAATAATTAAAGATGGCTACCCTTCCCAACAAATGCATGCTCCAACCAGGCGAAAGAGCATCTTGGACTTAATGTACCAGACAAAATAACACAGGTGCAGGTCAGGGGACATTTTGGAAACAGTGACCATAATATTATTAATCTCTACTTCCTTATCAAGGAGCCACAGAACTTCACTAAGGTAAATTTGACCAGCTAAGAGATGCCTCAAACCTCACTGACCAAATGGAATACTGTTAAAGAAATTCTTAATACGGAATGTGATAGATATATCTCTTACAGAAATAAGAATGGTAGAAACAAGAGTAAACCTATGTGGCTAAACAAAGGGGTTAGATAAATAACAAATAAAGGGAATTTAAACATTTAAAGGCGGAAGGCACTGTGGAAGTGTTACAAAATTATAAAGAAACAACAGATAAGGGTGACAAAGTTGGAGATGGAAAGATGGATCGTCAAAGAGAGTAAAATTATCCCCAAAATGTTCTACAAGCTATGTAAACAGTAAAAGAAACCTCCCCCTCAAGGAGGGGGCAACTATAGAGGGGGATGCAGAAAAAGCAAGTGTACTAAACTTCCATATTCACAGAGGAACATGATATGCCATGTGCAGGGGCAGACTGGCGATAGAGAGACCCAGGACAATGCCCGGTGGGCCGTTCTGCTTTGAGACCAGTTGGACTACTGCTTTTAACACCCACATTCAATCCCTGCCCCCTTTGTCTCCTTCTCATATCCCTGTACCCAGTCCCACTGTACCCACAAGCCAAGGAATCCGAGCCCCCAATGTCATAGCCCCAGCATTATGGTTGGGGCCCCAGCGGGGATATCTCAGGGTGGCAAGGGCTGGTAAAATCCAGGGATGATTTTTGGCCCCAGTCCACCACTGGCCATGTGAAATGCAGAGCAATAATTAAAAGTCCCCATTAAATGCCACTGGTCTGACCTAGGAAGAAGTGCGACACCGCCTTAAACAGATTAAAATCGACAAATCCCTGGGACCAGATGACATTCATCCCTGTGTGTTAAGGGAAATATATACAGTAATAAACCAGCGTTATTTTCTAATATTTATAGATTCCATAATGTCAGTGACTGTTCCACAGGATTAGCACATAGCAAATGTGGTGCTAGTATTTAAAAAGGGGAACTGGGAACTACAGGCCGGTAAGTTTAACATCTGTGGTTGCAAAGTTTTTTGAAGGCTTTCTAAGAGATGCCATCAGGAAGTATCTCTGTGAAGCTGAGCTTATTACTCCCTATCAGCATGGATTTATGAGAAATCGCTTGCCTACCAGACAAAACTCATCAGCTCATTATGAGGAAGCAAGACTGGATCAGGGCGAGTCATTGGATATCATATATCTTGACTTTTCTAAAGTATTTGATACCGTGCCACATAAAAGACTGGTACAAAAGATAAGAATGTTTGGACTGGGGGAAATGTGTGTAATGGGCGAGTAATTGGCTTAATGATAGGAAACAGAGGGTAGTCATAAATGGTACATACTCAGATTGGATCACCTTTATTAGGGGAGTACCACAGGGGTCATTGCTGGGCCCAATTCATTTTAATATATAAATGATATAGGTAATGGGTTAAACAGAGAAATCTCAATATTTGTGTGGAAGATACTTAGCTGTGTAAAGTGACTAACAGAATAGAGGACAGCAGGCAGTTACAATTGAATTTAGATAAATTGGAGGTTTGGGCAGATAAATGAAAACTGTAGTGATCAATGTCAGGCAGTAGCTGTCAAGGCAAATAGGATCATGGGGTGCATCAAGAGGGGCATAGGAGCCCATGACCAGAGCATCATTTTACCCCTGTGTAAGTCACTGGTCATACCCCCATATGGAATATGGTGTACAGTTCTGGGCACCATGGCATAAAAAAGGCATATTGAAACTTCAAAGATGAGCCACTAAATAAATAAATGGAATGAGGGAACTAGAGTACCATGAAAGATTGTCAAGATTAGGTCTATTTAGTTTGGAGATACCTGAGGGGTCTAATAACTATGTATAAATATTTCCAGGGTCAATAGAAAGATATGTCCCACAATCTATTTAAAACCAGGACTGTAAGTAAGAGGAAAGATGATTCTTACACCAGCATAGAAGGGGATTCTTTACTTTAAGAGCAGAGAGACTATAGAACTCGCTGCCAGATGAGGTTGCCATGAAGAATACACTAAGAGAGATAAAAGTGGCCTGGATGCCTTCCTTGCATGTAATAACATTTCCAGCTATGGCTACTAGACCACTAATAAACAGTCTACACTGGATGGACTACAGTCTTTTTTCATCTGTACAAACTAAGTTACTATGTAACACAACATGAAACTGGACACACACACGCACACACACAATGCATACTGTAATAATAAATGGCTTGGCCAACTGTTGCATCCAAAACATACAACATTTAAATACAAGGCTTGTACAACCATCAACACAACATCCAAACTGGACACATGTGTGCACCCAGCATATGAGTGCAAGGCTTGGACATGGATAGCTCAGTATTCAACCTGAATTATCACACATACGCAAGTACACATATGCAGCATATAACTATTATTAGTAACACAACATTCACAGTGAATGCACATAGACACAGTAAGTTTTGGCCAGCTGTTACTGTTACAATTTGCAGTATCGGGCAGGATATTGCCGGGCAGGAGGCCAAGCTGGAAGATGTGGGTGTAGAGCAGCTTCAGAAGGCTAATTAAGCTTGTCACAGTGGGAAGACACCACCACTGGCACCAACAACAGAGTCTACAGTGCTGAATCAACCCTTATCTGTTCTTGTATAATGACCTGACCTGTTTTATATTCCATGCAGGACTCTTGGCTTGAGTCCTGCATCAGAATCATCCTATAATGTATTGGGTCGCTTAGAGAAAGAGGATCTTTTTTAGTCATTCTAGCCAAGTCAAACACAGAAACAGGATTGGGATTAAAGTTGGCAAGAATAGAGACGTGCCTCACCTTCTGACAGTCTTGCTTCCTGTGATTCCTGTAAACTTGACTTTATTTGATGGCTCTTATGATTTCTCCTTGTAAATGGATTTCATGTTATGGCCTTGGACTGTTCTGATCATTATGGTTTAGTACGGGACTGATCTACTGGTCTAAATTTTGGCTTGAACCCCTTAATTGATAGCCAATCACAGTGCATGCTCCATTCAGCTTTTTATTATGTAGGTGTGAGCGTAGAGTGGTGCATAAAGCTAAATAGGGAGCACATTCCTGGGCACACCCTCCTTCTACCTTGCCTACCTGTGCTAGCCATTCACAAAAGGCAGATGCGGGTATGCATCGATAGTGGTATGCAGAAATTCAGCTTTAACATGTGTATGCCCTGTGGGTCGCAGCAAGAGTTTGCAGGGATCCCCAGGGGTTTTACACATTGGGGCATCCCATATCGAGACACCCCACAAAAATGGAGATCACTGGCCAGGGTATTATATATTCTAGGCCAGTGGCTGATCCTTCTGAAGTGTGGCAAGCCTTTCCACTCACTTACCCCACGCACCTCAGTTGCTTTCCCCCACTCATCCTGTGCAAAGGCTATAGAACCCTATGGCACACCTTGCTTAGGTGAAACTTTATACTGGCTAGAAAGAGATACTTAATACAGAGGAGACAATCCTTAGAAAGTCCTTCGAATTCCACAGTGTGCGATGCACACATCACATTGCAATGTGAGCGATCTATATTCCAATAATAGGCTCATAACGGCTTTAGAAAGTATCACAGCTGTTACAATAGAATTAATGAATTGCTATTTGGCTATAAAAAATATAATACAATGGACATCTCAACAGGGAGTGGGCAGCTTTTCAGAATGACTCATCTTGTTTGTTATAGCCCCAGGAGGAGGGAGAGATAGCCCATCCCAATTACTCACATCTCAATATATAGCTCCCTGTTGCTTTGTATTGGCTAGAAAAAGGAATAAGGGATGTTTTTCTGTCTATTTTCCCAGGTCTTCATTTTCATCAAACAGGTGGCCGCCTGTCATGGGAGCCCCTGTCTCGTTACAAGCACTCTCGGGAATCTGGCCTATCCTTTAACAGAGCCCTGCCCGTACCCTGCACTGAGTAGCAAAATAGGCAACACACAATACACTGGTCCAGCACTGAAATTTCCTCTGCCAAGATGATGCCATTTAAAGGTGCCTAGGTGGGAGGCTCTCATACTGGGCTCCGCCTCAGGGTGCCCCAGGCTCAATATTCATACTCTTCGCCTAACGGCTGTTTTGGCAGGCCTTTTCTGAGGCTTTGCCTGTCAGCTTCCCCCCAAATCAATGCCTGTTTAACCCTGGATCCACCCACTGTTCGGTTTCATTTTTCATCAATCAGCTCGCCTCCGGCATTAGGTGCCCCTGAATACGTGTAGGAATCTGACCTTTCTCTTGCCAGAGCCCTATCTGTACACTGTCCTAAGTAGCAGAATAAGAAATGTGCATTATTCCTAACACTGAACATTTCCTGTAAGGCACTGTAATGTCTGCCTAGATGGGAGGCTCTGCCTTGTTACTTTTGTCCCCTCCTAGTCCTTCTTGTAACCAAATGTACTGTACTTGCCCCCCTATTGAAGAAAAAATCCTTGTATGAATGAATGGATTATTTGTGTAATACGGAGATAGAGTCCTCAGATTTGTAACTCTTCAGCAAATAAATAACACAAGAACTGGTTCTAATCAATGACACCATGGTACACTAATTATAATAATATACTTTCACTGAATAGTTTATTCCTACTTTGTAATTACTGTCCTGGCATTCCACATATGATCTGTGAAAAAATGTGGCAAATATACATTGTCTTTCTCGAGACTAATTGACACCGCCAACACAATGCGCGTGTTAATGAAGAGACGAAAAAAGATAATAACACATTGGCAAACACCTAATTGCTTGCAGCTGTTGGACCTGTACATTACCGGGAGGAGGCTCCACCTACATCCAAAAACCTCATTATGGGATCGAGTATATTACTCTCTACTACGCTATGAAACAGTTCTTTTCGATAACCTGGGGCACGCAGGCAAAGCACATCCACCGAGATCATCAGAAGGTTCTAACTACTAGAAGAAGCACACAAGTTGCTCTACAAATTTCCTTTTTTTCTAAAGCCATAAATTTAGAAGAGTAAAAAAACGCCAATTAGCCAAGTGAATACGTATCTATATTTCTAGCGTCCACGGTGATAGAGAATTAAAAAGGGCTTTGCTGAAACAATAAAAGGCCGCAGTGTGGATCATAAAAGAGAGTGGCGAGAAGGTTTAACTATAAATATGTAAATGAATATTGCATAGAAGTGACGGCGGAGCATAATTAATGGCCACCACCAAAGCTTGGCAGACTGTTGGTGAGGCAGAAACACTTGCAAAGATCAAAGTGGAACTATAGTAAAAAAAAAAAAGGCTACACAGTAGGTTTCCTAAAACTTATTTGGTATATCCCACTTACCTCACCCTAGGATGTCCAGCTCTCCCTGCCCTGATCCTGGCTCTTTTCTTGTCATAATTGCCTTAACTTGGCAATACAGCCACAGATCCACCCACACTTGGCCTTGTTTTCAAGCACTTGCGGCTGCCACCGCAAAGCCCACTCCAGCAGAAGTCCCACCATAGACTGATGCACAAAAGGGTAAAAATGTTTTGACCTTTTGACTTTTAGGTTCCATATCTTACCATCGACTACAGCTTCGAACATTAGACATTCATCATTTCATAGACAATCATCTTGGCTCATACATAATTTGTACTATTTATCAATTGATTAGTAATGCAGATTCCTGTCATGGAACTATATTGTTACTGTTTTTCTCCTGGTGGTGGAGCAAACTTTATCTTCTCGTATACTACAAATTTCAAATTATTCTCACATTCCATTATAGCTCAGTGTGTTATTAGGTTGATTCCCAAGCAAAAGGTCACTGGTTTGAATCAAGGAGCAGCCATGAAGAAGATAAACAGCATCATCGATAGCAGTATCTCGGGCCAAGAAAATTGCCAAGCTGCATCAAGTGAGAGCCAGACAGTTGGAGGAATACAACAGGAATATTGGAGTCAACAGGTCAGCTTATGGCAAGATCTATCAGTTGTGACGCGACAAACACAGCAGTGGAGGTGACTCGTTTGCTTCGTAATGGTATGAAATGTGTATAGAAGAAGACTGGATACAGCTGATTTGGAGTGATGAGGGGAAAGTCAATAAACTGGGCTCTGATGGGTGCAAATGGGCTGGATGAAATACAGGAAAAGGGGGATAACAGATCAAGACACTGAACAAACTGTCAAGTTAGGTGGAAAATGCCTAATGATATGATGTTGTTTCACACATATTGGATACTGGACCAGGTGTCAGACGTTCTGATGACTGCAGAGCTGGATTCAAGACAGTAGCAGACAAGGTGGATTCCCATGTGTAAGGAGGGGACATTGTCAGAGCAAGAAACCAACCCTCTGGGACTGAAGGCTACTGGCCGGCTTAGTGTTCAATGGAGCCCCACGCAAGGAGGAAGAGACTGCCCTGCAGACACAACTGGGTGGTTCCCCAGGAACAGATAAAGAGGCAGAGTACAGAATCAGTAGGCAAGAGGATGGTTAAATGAGCTGAGATCGGGATCTCAAGGTGAGGATCATAAATGAGGTCCACGTAAAAGGGAGTCGTGGTCACAGGCTGAGGATCAGCACACATTTAAGCCACCAGAGGCCTGACATGATCAATGATTGTCTCATTGCTGAGCTATATGTGAGTATCCTACAAGGCGAGTTACTTCATACACTCAAGTACTGTGGGTATGAAAAGGACAGCGTGTTCCAGCAAGACGATGACCCAAAGCATATGTCACGATTGGCGAATAAATGGTTCAATAACATTAAAGTAAAGGTGTGGGTTGGCCACCGCAGTCAATCAAAACACTTGTAGGTAGAGTTGAAAAAAAAGCTGCATTGGTACCCGAGTGAGTATGCACCAACTTGGGAACACGTAGAAGAGACCTGGGAACAGATTTTAATTGAGGCATGCTTGACTCTGATCGAGAGCATATCCAGAAGGATATAAATCAGCTGTCTCCGGGGCCGTTGGAGCCAATACGCTTCTGAACAACTAACTGTACCAGATTCTACAATATATGGACCTGTGAATAGATCCATTCAGCCAGAGTAATTGAACATTACAAATAAGAAACTGATACTGAGAGCATCACTTTATCACTAACGTTAATTTTTGGGTAATAGTTACTTTGGACAATGAGATCCTTCACACACAAACCAGATGGGATCATGACATACACAAACCCCACACAACCACCATTGTCAACTGTGGCTGTTGGGCAGATTTTCCCAGCATGTTCTTTGTTGTTGTTACGCAATACTGTGTCACAAGATGAATCCTAAGAGCTTTGTTTCTTAGGTTTCAAAAGCATGAGGCTGGCACATCGTGTTTTAAGGAAAGGACACTAGTGGTGATGGAGGGGTACCAAATAGCAAAAGAGAGACAACGGACCCGTGGAGACAAGTACGCTGTAATCGCACCACAGATCTTCAGTCATCACTGACAAAGCATGACTTAAAGCAACATGCCAGACCAGGTGAGGGCCAGTGGATCAAGACAGGGACTGCATTTCAGCACCTCTACTTTAAAGTAATTGAACCATTTCTTCAACAACCATGACATATGCTTTGGGTCATTGTCCTCCTAGAACACATCTTCCATTACATACCCTTAGTACTCGAGTGTTTGAAGCAACTCATCTTGTTGGATACTCACTCAAGCTCAACATTGAGGTCCTTGTGGGGTGTATGGTTATTTTTTTTTAAGTATGTCTATGTATTTATTTTTCTCTTTGACTCTCTTAAACAGGTAAAGGGATCAGTTCAAAGGGTAGAACGGTCAGCAAGCCATCTGCTGAAAGCCAAAAGGAGAGCATCCTACCCTTTGTACTGGTCCTAAGGACCCCTAACATGTTTACCCCACCCCAATTCTCTTAAACCTCTGCTGGGCACTGGAGGTGGAAGACCTTGGTGCCCATAGGCAGGTCCTCCAAGTCCTAAGGATACCAGTCCCTATCATGCCTGGGTACCAGGCTAGTAGACAGCAGGGGGAGCAGGAACTTGTTCAAACAAAAATGTAAAAATTTAAATCAAAAGAGTCTGAATAATTTGACTCAAAAAATTAGACCAGTCCAAGCCTGAACCAAGCAGTAATGAGCCAAAGCTCATTACTATTCAGGATATATTTTCTGTCCTCTTGAGAGCACCTTTCGGGTACATATGCCAATATCTAAGGGTTTGCTTAAGTAAAGATCTGTTCCAAAGTGCAGAATTCAACGCATACGCATTAGTACTTCCGCGCTTCTGGATGCCTTGAAAATAGACGTAACTGCAGATGGCCACTATTCCAAGCGCACATGCCTTCTTTTGCGCTAAAAGGGCAGATCCAGCAGCTTACTTCCTATATTCCTTGCTCCTGTGTTCCTGCTTTTGGATTGTTCCTCAGTGTTTTGACCCAGCTATCCCTTCTAAACTTCTCAGCTTTGGCCTGGGTTTTGTATTGACTCCAGCTTGTACTTTAATATGTGCTGCCTGCCTTTTGACCTTCGGCTTAGACTTTGAGCTGCCTCACTCTTTTGCTGCAACCCTCCAGTAACTGACCTTTCTGTCCTCGATGCCTTTTATCTTTCCAGAGGATGGCCCTGGTTGTGCCTGCAGTGCAGTCTGTCCTCCGGTGATTTCTATGCCTGCCAACAGATTCCCGGCCCAGATCCTCATGGGGTGGTCACTCGCCCTGGGCTAGGCATACCCACAGCTTGAGCTCCACCTTGGTCTGCTGACCATCCCCATCACCACCTCAACAGCCAGCCAGCCTGACACCACAAAAAGCCTTGGAGAGATCTGGAGTGGTCAGCAAACTGGGGCTTGAAACTTGGGCATTTTAATAGGGGGCATCCTGATTTGTGCCCCGGGTGTATAAACATACCTTTGTGTATTTTAGGCAGGGCCATCTTAGGATGAATGGCGCCCTGTGCGAGACTACAGAATGGCGTCAAAACACATTTCTGGGCTTCCTTACTTAACTTCCTGCTATGGAGTAGTGAACTGGCAGCCAGTGGGTAAGCAATGCAGAAGTGGGGGAAGTTCCTCTGTTATCAGGCATGATGCTAGGAGCAAGCGGATCACTTTAAAGTAGACCAAAACCTGTATTTAAATTTACATCATTTTGTGTTGGTCTGTTCTGGACCTCAAGCATCTCTCTCTACAATGCAGCTAAATGGTTAACATCCCAGTCCATGGGGCCTATAATGAATGCGTGCGAACCTGAAGCCACTTTAAGCTAGCGGGAATACAAAGCGCCAATCTAGCAGCCTTTTCCTTCATTTAAATCTCGCCGTCCGGCTCGGCAAGAAAAAATTTGTTAGACGCTATAGAGATGAAGGGAAGAAAATCAATTATCTCAGCCTTGCAGATGTCTTTTTTGCTCTAACGAAGAACGGAGAGGGAATCCAGTTGGAAGCTGCGTGTCAGTTTTATGTAACCCTTCGTTTGCAAATCTCCTTGAACAAAAAAAAAAAATTGCTTTGCAGATTTAAAGCAGGCATTTATTTTTGGAACATCATGGTGTCAAAAAAATACAATCAGGGGTGATGCCTGCAAATCCCATGACCTTCCCAGGTACCTTTGGTGGTAAAGTCGGTTAAACAAAGGTTTGGAAGAATTGCCCAGACTAAGCGTAAAAATATACCGGTATATATATTGTTTGCTTACCTGCCAAATAGAGGTCTTATCTTGGTGTGCTGCTAAATAAAGCTGTTGTTGCTGAGATTTAGCCTCTTTGCTATGTCCCAGGCTCTAGATTTAATTGATTCATTATCACCTTCTTATCTAGCATTGAGCGGTAGACCTATCTCCAGCCATCCTGTATCAAACTGTGTTGAACATTCTGATGCTTCTGTGTGCAAGGGAGGATAGCTGCTCCTCGCTTTATGTATCTGTCTTTTTCCTGTTTCTTTGCAAGGGTCCACCTTTCAGTACTTGTCCATAGATGGAAAAATCCAGGGTCTGGGCTACAGAATAGGGGTTGGATTTCAGCAACAACAACTATATTCAGCAGCACACCAGGATGAATCTTCTGCATGGTAGGTAAGCAAACAATGCTTTGTTTTTAGACTTAGCCTGGGAAACCCATTTAAAGCAGAACAAAACCTGATACTTTGTCACTCATCAGGTGGCTCTCATTGAGTTGAATGGGGAGCTGCCTGCCGAATCACGTAGACATAGTGGACGCTCTCATTGGAAGAGCGCCTGTGCATGTGCCGTTGGAGTGGGAAAAGGAAAGTGTTTCTGGGCAAACTGGGGGGTTTCAAGCAACAGGGCATCCCAATTTAGAATGCCCAGGGGAAAAGCCAGCGGCCAGCCTGGAATCTTTTTGATTCCGGTTTATTATTTCTTTTTGATTCCTGTTTAGTATTTCTACCAGCAATGCAAGTGGGCTCTAACTCTTCTACTAAATATAAAATATATAACATATAAATATATATCTTATATAATCAGCGGCGTAACTAAATATGATGGGGTCCTGGTGCAAACATTAACATACATGAAACTTTTTTCTGTCTTTTTCGGTCTCAGGTGCAGCTAGACAACTGAAGCCTGAAACAGCAGAGAATATTGCTGCTTTCTTTCTCTAAATGATGCATCGTGAGCACAAATATTATAAATACAGTGGAGGAGCAACAACAATGGTACCCCCTGACCTTTTTGGCCCGTACCCCCCTTCAACAAACTGGAGGCTTTATTAACTTTTATATTTTGTGAATGAATCACTGTACCAATTTAAACCTATTTTAGTCAGCCTAAATAGTTACAATGTCCATGCACCAAGGCTTTGTGTTTGGCCATTGTATATCTGATGCCTGGGTGCTCTGCCAATTTTACCCAATTATCACCATCCCACTGATCCTCTTATAGATATTTTGACCACAATCCCACTTTCTTCCCTGCACCTAGGTTATGTGTTTAGCCACCGTGCTTCTGGTGCCAATGTGTGCTGCCAGGTCGTGCCAATTCTTCCAATTCCTACAGGAATTCTGGACTTATACCCCACTCCTTAACCTTCTGCATTGCACCTAGGCATTTTGTTAAGCCTTTGGGAATCCAGTACCAAAGTGTTCTGCCAGGCTCCTCTGATTCTTTTATAGCAGTTTTGTGCCATTACTCAAGTGACCAAGTCTACTTCAGGCTTCGAGTTCAGTCACTAGGCATCTGGTGCCAAGACATTCTGCAAGAATGATTCTCCATTCTCTTATATAAGTTCTGGGCCATAACTCCATTGGCCCAGCCTTCTTCCATGCACCTATGCTTTCCCTGCAACTAGGATTTTTGTTTAGCCATTGGGCATCTGGTATGTGTGTGCTACCAGACCTGCCTGATTCCCTAATCTTCTTTGGTAGCTTTGGAGCAATACACAAATGACTCCACTTTCGACCCTTGCACCTAGGCTTTGTATTTAGCCATTGGCCATCCGATGCCAAGGTGTTGTGTCAGGCTCGCTTGATTCTCCATTCTCTTACAACAGTTCTAGACCATTAACACCCTCATTTAGTCTTCTTCCATGCACATACAGTAGGTTTTATGTTGCATCCACCGGGCATCCCGTAACAAGGTGTGCTATCAGACCTGCCTGATTCTCCTTTGTCAGTTTTGGACCAATAGCCAAGCGACTTTCTTCCCACCTAGGCATAGTGTTTAGCTTTTGGCCATCTGTTGCTAAGGTATGCTACCAGGTCAGCCCAATTCTCCATGGTCTCATAGCAGTTCTTGACCATTGATTCAGCCACCCTCCCTGCACCTAGGCTTTGTGTTTAGCCACTAGGCATTTGGTGCCGAGGTGTTCTGCCAGGCCTGTCTGATTTTCCATTCTCTAATAACAGTCTGTGCAGTGTTTATCCACTGGGCATCGCATATCAAGGTGTGCTACCAGACCTGTCTGATTCTCCTTTAGCAGTTTTGGGCCAATAGCCAAGTGTCAGGTCGGCCCATTTCTCCATTATCGTATAACAGTTCTTGACCACTACCACACTGATTCAGCCACCTTCCCCGCACCTAGGCTTAGTGTTTAGCCACTGGGCATTTGTTCTGCCAGGCCTGCCTGAGTTTCCATTCTCTTATACGAGTCCTCACTGATTCAGCCTTCTTATTTGCACCAAAACTTTGTGTTATGCCACTAGGCATCTGGTGTCAAGGTATGCTGCCAAGCCGGCCTGATTAGCCAATAGCAGTTTTGGACCAATGCCCAAGTGACCTAGCCTTCTTTCTTGCAACTAGGCTTTGTGCTTCAGGCATCTGGTGCCGATATGTACTGCCAGGTCTGCCTAAATCTTCATTCTCTTATAGCAGTTCTGGGCTAATATGCCACTGACCAAACCTTCTTCCATGTACCTATGCTTTCTGGCCATCTGGTACAATGGTGTGCTAGAAGACCTGCCCGATTTCCTATTCTGCTTTGGCAGTTTTGTACCTATACCCAAATGAATCAGCTTTCTTCCATTTCACCTAGGCTTTCTGTTTAGCCGGTTATCTGATGCCAAGGTGTGCTGCCAGGCCTGCCTGATTCTCTGATCCTATATAATAGTTCTTGATCACTGTTCCATTGTTTTAGCTCTTATCTCTTCTCCTAGACTTGTGTCTAGCCACTGGGCATCTGGTGCAAAGGTGTTCTGCCAGGCCCATCTGATTCTCCAGTACTTGGACCAGTATTAAACTGATTCAGCCTTCCTAGGCTTTTTGCTTAGCCATTGGGTATCTGGTATCAAGGTGTGCTGCTTGGCTGGCCGATTCTCCATTCTCCAATAGCAGTTCTCGACCACTATCCCATTTAGACTTAGCTCTGTCCTCTGCTCCTGGGCTTTCTGTTGGGTATCTGGTACCAAGGTCTGCTGCCTGATCAGCCTAAATCTCTATTCACCTATTGTCGTTGTGGACCAGTACCCAAATGCCTTCTTCTCTGCACCAAGGCTTTGCATTTAGCTACTGGACATCAGACTGATGATGAATATTTAGACTTATAGCTTATAGACGTATAGCTATTGGACCAGTATCATGATTCTTTTACTCATTGCTAAGTGTCCACCTTTTGCCATTCGGTAAAATATACCAGAAGCATTACTTCTGATGATAAATTAGTATGCGTATTGTGCTGGGGAAATATGGCAGGATGTTTTGACACTCCGCAGATGTCCTTGGCAGTGACTTGGGATGCTTCAGATGTTTACACACGAGGTTGCTATGGCAACCAGCATCAGTGATCAAAGATTTGGGTTTATCTACATTAGAACATATGACATGAGCAGAGGGGGGTAGGGGGTGTTTAGTTGATACGATTATTGAGGTCCCGTCAGACATCCCTCAGCAGATGTTCATGGGATTCAAACGGGACTGGTCACACCACCAATGATATAGTAGTAAGAAATAGGTACATAACTCTACAGAGGTGATATCACATTTATTTTCGGTATAAAAATTATATAAAAAATATAGATCAAGTATATATGAATATAAAATATTTAACTAGGACATGGCATGTTGCTATCAACCCCTTTCTCTGCGGCGTGTCACATAACAGCTCAAGAGAACAGAGAATAAAAAGTTCACCCCATAATGAGAACTGGGACATGTGTAGGAGAAGGGTTTAAAAAATTATTTTTGACTAGGAATTAATGGAGACCCATAGAGGGGAAGGGAAGTATGAGGGCATCAAACTAATATTATTCAGCAGGAAAGGAGAAATGAAAGAAAAAAAAAAGGTGAAGGAGAAAGCAATAGAAAACAAATAACAAAGAAGGAAGGGAGGGAGAAAAAAAGAATGATTCAATTAAGATGAAAAAAATAAAGAACTTTAGAAAGGAAAATACTAAATGAGACAAAGAATAAATAAGAGTAACAAAGAAACAATATAAAAAAAGATGAAATAGAGAGAGGGAAAAAGGGGCAGAGAGAAAGAAGGAAGGGAAAAAAATAGAGAACTACAGAAGAAAAGAAGAAGAAGAGAAAAAAGTAAGGACTGAAGAAAGGAAGGGGGGTGGAAAAATAGAAAAGACAAAAGAAAGAAACAAAGAAAGATAGAAAGAAAGAAGCAAATAGCGAAGAGAGTGAGAAGGAAAAAAAAGGTAGGAAATGAAAGAAAATTTAAAGATAGAATAAAGCTTTAAGGAATGAAAGTGGAAAAAAAACGAGAAGGAAGGAAAGAAAGATAGAAAGAGAAAAAAGAGGTAAGCAGAAAGAAAAGATAGAGCGGATAGTGAAAGACGGGATATAAAAGAATAAAGAAAATAGCCAAGAAAGGAAGATAACATGAAAGAAAAACAGGAAGAAACAAAAGAAAAAATAGAGGTAAGGGAAAAAAGCAAGTGAAAGCAAAAATGAAGCAGAGAAGGAAAGAAAAAAGTGAGAGTGATAGAGATACATATAAACTAAAGAAAAATAGCAATATAAAAACACAATAAAGCAAAGATGCGAAAAAGAAATGGAAGGGAAGGCAAGAATGAAAAAATAAAACAAGAGATGGTCAAAGGAAAAATAAAAAAAGAGGAAGTTAGAAGAAAGAAATAAAAGTGTGAAGAGTCACAGTAAAGTCTGGAACAAAGAAGAGAGAGAGGAGACAAAATGGAGACCGTTATATATGTGAATGGATTGAATAAGGTTCAGGAGGGAAGTGTCTTTAAGAGGACACTTAACGATAGAGCATGGGGGCCCAACCTGAAGCTAGTCGGGGGGAAGATCAGGAGTAACGTCAGAAAATATTATTTTACTGAAGGTGTAGTAGATGCCGGGAACAAACTTCCAGCGGAGGTGGTAGGAAAATCAACGGTTAGTAGATGTAAACAGGCCTGAATAAGCATACATCTATCCTAAGATAAAGAGAACACACACATAAGGGCAGATTCGATGGACAATGTGCTCTGACGTCACCCTCCTATGTTTCTAGCACAAAGCATGAATAAGTAAGTGAATAAAATAAAAAGAACGATAAGAAAGAACATTTAAGAAACATTGAAGAAAAAGTAAAAGAAAGGAATGTGTTGGCAGATATATGGGCGCCATAAATCGGCAGCTCATAAATACCCAGCTAGGGGGAGTGCTGCCATAAATTAAGCGGCAGTAAAGCTGGTGTTAATTAATGAACAGAGCTCACCCATTTATGGGTGTGCGGTGACGGCTGGCACATAAATATCTGCTGCTCGCACCTCGCAGGGCAGAGCAATGTTGCAGTGTAAAATCCATTCTTACATCAGCCTGTTGTTTCCGCACACTTTATAAACAAGCTAAATGCTGCTGACACAATATACATTGCATATTAACCCTCTCCTGGCCAGAGTGCCCGAGATCTCTTGCCAGAGCCAGCCACTGGAGGAAGTTTGGCTGGGGCTCACACATTGCACAGTATGGAGAGTCCTCGCGACCTCGACTGACGTCACTGCCACCCGCAGTACAGGTTCTTTATACAGTCCGCTCAGGACCCTGAGAGGCTGCACCAATGAATATAGTCTTGCTAGCCACCTAGGACTGCCACCAGCTCAGTCTTATATAGCCACAGTCTTTTAATGAGATTATATTGGGCCATAAGCCAGTCTGGTAGTGGGTAATACAAGCGGGTAGCACGGAGGAGTGTGTTTGGGTTCAAGATAGCAGAGTAGCCCAAGATGAAATGATATGTTTAATCATTAGACATCATTATCATTAGCACATTAGACAAACTATATACATACAATGAATAGATTTATATACAGGTCAGAAGGCCAAATACAAGTGACAAAGTTACAATCACAATGAGTAGATTAAATGTATGGCAGTTACTGTAAGTTGTTAATCCTGAGTAATGTAATGCAAAACAGCAACACCCTCTCCTATAACCTGCACCCTGTCCTAGGCACCAGGGGTGTAGAAGAGCCTGATGCTCATTAGTACAGACCATCACACTGGTCAGAGGCCAAAAGGGGAAGTAATGATAAGGGCCGAAAGCCATAAATGTAACATGTCAGTGCTTCTGCACCACTCACACAGCACTGATGGTGGACAAAAAAAAGTTTGGCAGAAACGCATAACATTTGCGAGTCCACCCGGGGAACCCTATTGTTCACTGGTGAAGTACTGGGCCATGATGTATTCTTTGTCTTTGGAATGGGTGCACCATTAGCAATGGGGGCTACCACTTACTAAGAAAAACTAGAACCCCATCTGCAGGGTAGAACACTAACTCCAGCCGCAAGCACTCCCGATAAACAACATGTCACTAGTCAGATGCCTCACCTCTAGATGGAGCTAGACCTCATCCACAGCTTATCTTTGGGTGCACTGAGAGAGACAAGTGATACAGATGCAGAGAGTCACACCAGTGCCATGGAGAGATCACCCACAGGACGCCCCAGCCCAGCATTATATCCACTGGATCTTGTAGGGTTCTCCTGCTGGAATCTGCCATCCCTTGGGGTATTATGACCTCATACTTACTGCCCTCCGGCCTTTATGGATGGGGACTGCAATTGGCTGATGTGTGTAAAAGACAGTTGATGTGTTTAGGGCTGCTTGTATGTCTGTGTTAGCTTCTAGATGAACATAGTACATTTGCAGTATCTCTTCTCCTCAGAGGGGTTGGGGAGCTCTCTCACACTTTTTATTCTCTTCCTTTCTTTTAAATAGGAGAAAAACCTATTTAAAGGTGACCATGTGGGTTTCATACTGCGTGGCATGCTACTATAGGATACTATAGATTAGCCCAGCCACATGAGTTTTGATCTGCTTTAAAGGGGCATTTGCATGTTTTTCACCTTGCAACCCAGGACCAATTGATTAGCCGGCATTCATGCAAGTGTACCAGACCCTTTGCACATCATCACAGGTCCTCAGCAGCCCCAGAACCACACTGGACCTTTGCTGGTGAGAATCAAGCTCTTTTGCACCCCACGTGCGCAGTGTGGTTGCACCCTTGGAAGAGCAATTAAAACTATGCTGAAGAGGGCCTGATACACTTGTAAAGGTTGGTTGATCTACCAAGCCCTAATTATGATATGCCAGGCCAGTAGCCGCAGATAGAGGGGTGCCATAGATGTTTGCAAAACAGAAGGATTAAACAAAAAAACATCTAGAAGCAGGTTCAGTTGTAAGATGTTTACATTGTAATAGCAGGCTCATTGGTAGCTGTACAATGTATCACATAAGGTCCTGCTTTTGTTACAATGCATAGAAGGCAGCTGGCTGTAAGAGTTAGAGCATAACTTATCCTGCATGTTACATTGTACAGTGAGAGGAAGAGAGGCAGCAGCCAGAGTTAATAAACTCACAGTAAAAGTTTGATTACTCTTGAGCTACTGCCTCTGCAATTTGATCTACAACATTATCCTGGTTTAGATGGACCAAGATCCAGGTCAAATTTAACACTGACCCAGATCCTGAGTGTCAAGCCCCGTGGGACACCCACCTTCTAGGTAAATCCACAACCCCCAATCTCTGCTGCTAGCTTCACCTATAGCCATTTGCCGGGACGCTTTACACACCTCGCTGGACATGTTTGCCCCCAGGATCTAGTAGCACAAAGGTTGTGAACTCACAGGAGTGAAGGCGGATGAACCAGAGGCAAGACTGGGCAAAGCCGGGTAAGCCAGGGTCATCAGTCCTTACTAAGTGCAGTACCAAAGGGAGAGAAAAGAGAGGTGTCGACGGTCAAGCCGGGAGATCTTGGGTACGCAGCACAAGGGATGAGACTGATTCGTGATCAGGGTACAGGCAGACGTAGGTCCAGGTGTCAGTCATGGAGTGGTCAAGCAAAACGAGGTTGGCAACGGAAATGATCAAGAATCACAAGTACTATCACACCCAGCAGCATGCTATCATGTGAGCAATGAGACAGTGAGGAGGGAAAACCTTTAATGGATGGGAGCTAACGAGATTGGCAGGGGGAACATTCGGGCTCATTGGCCCAGCGAACAACCTGTGGGCTCATTGCCCAATACATCATTAGGGCGTTTCGGCCACCAGTAATATTAGGGCTCATTGGACCTTTAACAAATCCTGTAGCAGGCGCTCTGTCTGTGGCACCACCAGAGGGCATAGGAAAGCCGTGCTTGTGCGCGAGCATAGACAGACAGGCTGGGGATGCAGCCACAAGCGGAAGGCACCGCTCAATCCGGCTCCGACCGCAGATGCAGCTGCTGCCTGACAGAGTCTCGGGGCATTCTGGCCAATGACACTGCATGATCAGGCAGGTGAGTGAATTGTGAAACTTAGCCTATCCATACTAATAAAAAGATTATTGTGGCATGTTCAGGCACTTCCAAATGGGTAGATGAGGAGGGTGGGGGACACAGAGGCACAGGGGCTGCTTCAAAGGCTGTGCCAGTTAAAGCTCTATGAGCCTGAGAGAATCAGAGGGCCTTAGGACCACTTGATCCTGTACAGGGCCTGTTTGCTCCTATTATTGAGAGTATGTGGACTTCCCAATAAAAACACTGAGTGTAAAATCATTTCATTTTGCCATTCCTTTCCTACTTATCACTCTTTTTTTCTGTGCTCAGCAGAATGCAGCGGCGCCGTCACATGACCATCACATCTCGCTCATAAATGACATTGAGGGCGCCATCCACAGATCCCGGGGGATAAATGGGAACAGGGCGAGCCGAGTCAGCAATGCCTTTAATAAGAAAGCCGCCACAGCCGTACCTTAGCTTACTGAACACTAAGCAGACCTTGTAACTGTCAGGAACACAACAACGCTGCTAATAACGGCAATGTTGCTAAAGCCGGCATTGTGGGAAAAAAATATTGACTATACTGCTTTTTCAGCCAAAAAATGTGTAAATGTTGATGTGCTGTGTTTTGTGTTCGGGCATGTGACATACACAACATGTATACTGCTCGTGTTCTTTGGAACTTACAGTGGTAAGCAAAAGCCCTTTAGTTATTTATTTCACTCATTTTCAGTAAAAAGCGCTGACACTGCAGACTTTTGTAAACTTTTCCTAAGACTCCAGGGTCAGGCACTCCAATAGGGGACTAGGGGATCCACCTACCCTACCACCATGCCGGCGCTGTTGATCGATCTACCCAGGGCCGGATCAAGTGTGGTTGGAGACCCTTGGCCACAAAATCTGGTGGAGGCCCCAATTACAGTATTTTTTTCCTTTAAAATAACAGTCCAGTCAAGTAACTGATTGGTGGTTGTCTGGCACCCTTGCACTTACTGGAACTTCAGAACGAGTCCCTTGTGCCACCCTTGTGCGGGTGCGTGCTGCTCGGGAACTCCTGCTTTGCCATTCTGGGCGAGGGGTAGTGTAGTCACCCAGCTGGTTTAGCAGAAAACAATTCCCTGCATTGAGCTGCCAGCGGCTGTGCTTGGTGGTTTATGTGCAGTGAACGGCCGCCAACTGACAGCTTTGCACGTACCCATCACTGTAGCATTGCTGGCGGCAGCTTTGCTGCTCTAGACTCTCTGTCCTGCCCTGTGGTGGCTTTGGCTGCCCAGGCAGTGGGGGGTCCTTGTTGCTGGCCCCACGACCCATCAGACCAAAAACTGAAAAGCCTCCTGAACCAACTCCTTAACCCAAAGGTTGGTGGACGCCCCCTTTGCAGGGCAAGTGGTGGAAGCCCTGGGGTTAGCTCCCCTTGCGCCCCCTCATAATCCAGCCCTGGATCCACCCCATCCCCAGTTTGTGAAAACAGTAGGTGCCTCCATACACAGACGTTCATCCGGTACTGAGGCCCCCATTGTACCCCTTATCGATTTATAAATGGTTAAAAAAGAAAAAAAATAGATTTAGATTTAAAAAAAAACTCACTACTGTTGATTCTTCATTCATCTGCTCGACAACGCCCTCTCTGCAGGTCTGCCGTGCCATGGATCCCCTGGTTTGGTGGGCTGTGATGCTGGGAAGCCACTATTGCAGCCCTCCTGTCGGCATCTGTAGTGGGGGGACACAGGTCCCCCCTCTTCCTTCCTTGGCATCCCGCAAAGTTAATGCAGTCAGGCTTTTTTTTTTTTTAAATTGTACATTTTTATTACAGAAGCGCAGACATTACAGGTCACGTTCAATACAGTAATACATCGGTACATAAAGCAAATATAAAAGGCATTACAATCAGATGTTACCACGACTTAAGGAGAAGCTAACTGCATCCCATACACAGCTGCAAGGGGGGGGGGGGGGGAGAGAGTAGGATACAAACAATTATAACCCTTGATGGTTGGTCATCTCCGCCCCCTAGTGCAGCATCTCACGGGCGGGGGATAGGCTATAGCCATTTTCTCCAACCCCATAATGCAAGATGAAACGTGAAATCTGTAGCCTACGCCTCCATTTTTGTTATAAGAAGAAAAACAAGGTATATAAACAACTAGAACTAACAAAGCTATGCACGACAGAAACAATGGGAGGGGTATAGACAAGACAACACACAGGCAGAAAGGGGGAGGGAGGAAACATGGGGGAGGAGGAGGAGAGGCAAGGAAAGAGGGGAGAAGAGGGACTGTAGGCTTTGGGGGGGTATCTCAACGAGCGTTATCCGCTACTCCTGTAAGAGGTTAAGGTATTCTCCCGAAAATGTGAAGCGTACCCACTCCCGCCATCTCTCGTTATGTTCATCTACCTTCCCTTTTATGGAGGCTGTCAATTCCTCCATCCTGCTAATGTCGCTAACCTTGGAGAGCCACATTGCTGTTGTGGGGGCTCAGTCGACCAGCGGGAAGGGATGCATGTCCTGGCCGCATTCAGGAGGGGAGCAAGCAGCGACCTAGTCCTTCTGCGGATGGTAGTGAGGGCTAGCCCCAGGAGATAGCATGCCGGATCTTCACCCAAGTCTATATCTGTCAATTTCAGCACCACTTTCCTGACATTGCCCCAGAACCCAGCGAGGTTCTTACATTCCCAGAAAATGTGGAGCATTGTACCCCTAGCCCACGAACATCTCCAGCATAGAGGGGAGGAGGGAAATATTCTCGCCAGTCTGGAGGGGACCAGATACCAAGAACTTTGTAGGCGGCTTCTTGGTATCTGCAGGCCTTGAAGATTTATGAGCCACCTGCAGCATGGCCTGTGTTTGTTCTTCCGTAAATTTCCTATTCAATTCCCTCTCCCACCCCTCCACAAACGGGGGAACAGAGGAGTCCGGGGGAATGATCAGTAGGGAGTATATTTAGGACAATGCCCCTCTAAAGTGTCCATTCCCTGAACAGGCCTGCTCAAATGGGGTCAGAGGTCTGAGGGATTCCGCTGCTTTGGTAAGGGAATTTTGGTAATGCATCAGCTGAAGGGTTTGCCAAGCGTTCAGGGGAGCCAAGGAGAACCTTGACACCATATCCTCCACCCTGGTCCAGCACGACCCCTCCCGTAAGTGCATGATTCTAAAATGATTCTGCTTCACCCATGATCTAAAAGTGCCCTCCGATAGATCCGCCGGGAAGTCTGGATGTCCCAGCACAGGAGTTAGTGGCGACGCCGGGGGTTACATGCCCAACCTCGGTGAGGCCTTGCTCATTATCTTCCGGGTGGGGCCTACCGTAGGGTGTTTGTTGAGGGCGGGGACCCTGTCTAGTGGTATCCAGGGGAGACCCGAAAGGGGGATGACCGAGGCCTCCTGCTCAACAAGCGTCCATTGCTTTAGAGAGGAATGCCTGCACCAATCAAGCACTCGTGCCAGGTGGGCCGCTGTATAGTAGGACTTCCAGTCCGGGAGTTCCAGTCCCCCCCTCCGCTTAGGGAGGGCGAGGAGGGGGGCCGCCAGCCGGTGTGGTCTCCCCGCCCAAACAAACCTTGAGCAGATCCCAGTTAATTGTTTGAAAAACATGTGGGGGACCTCGATTGGAAGCACCTGGAACAAATATAACAACACTCTTGGCAAAATATTTATTTTAATAATATTTATCCTGCCAAACCAAGAGAAGGCGTGTTTGTTCCAATTCCGCAGGTCCTTCTCTACTCTCTTCAGCAACGGGGGAAAGTTCAAGTTATAAATCTTTTGGGGGTGTGCCGGAATTTGTGTCCCCAGCTAGGTGATGGCCTCGGATTCCCACCTGAACTCTCAGAGATTAGCTTCAGTCTCTTAGGGGGATGCTAATGTTAAGGGCAGAGGATTTTTGGTAATTTGTTTTATAGTTGGACACCGTTTGGAAGGCTTTGAGTTCAGCTAACAAAATGGGGAGGGTCGTTTCGGGCTTAGTGATGAAGAATATCAAGTCATCGGCGTAAGCCGCGACCTTGTGTTCCCCGCGTCCTACGTCTACTCCGGCAATGTCCTGTTTTTTTTCTCACATAGCGTAGAAACGGTTCCAATGTCAAAATGAAAATCAGGAGGGAGAGGGGGCATCCCTGACATGTCCCATTTGCCAGGTTAAATGGCTCCGATGCCTGCCCGTTCACCACAACGGACGCTGAGGGGCACCAGTATGAGCCATGATCCAATGAGTTATGTTCTGACCCAAACCGACCTGGCGAAGGGTGGCTGAGATGAAGTCCCAGCTGACCCTGTGAAAGGCCTTCTCGGCATCCGTTGGGAGGAGCATCGCAGCCGGGACACCCATTTGTGCGGTGATATTTACTCTCAGGTTGTCCCTCGGGGGGGTTCGCCATCCCTCAAGGAGCTGAATGATGAGATAAAGTGGGGGCCGAGGATCCCTGCAAAGTCTTTAAAGTAATCCAAGGTGAACCCATCAGGTCCCGGTGCCCGCCCAGTTCTGGTGTTCTTAATGGCTCTCAGAAATTCCTCTATTTCTAAGTCCCTCTCCAGGGCTTCCGCCGCCTGGCACTTTAGGTGCGGGAGACCTGACTCTTGTATGACCAAATCTATGTTACTTTGGCTAGGGGCCGGGCATCCGAGCGGTAGGTTGTATAGCCTTTCGTAAAATTCTCGGAAAATCCTTGCTATGTCGGTGGTCAAATGGAACCCACTACCCCCCTGGTCTTGAATGTGGGAGACAAAATTCCTGACTCGCTTTGCTTTCAGAGCACTGGCTAATGCCTTGCCACATTTATTGCTATATTCCTAGAAATATCTCTGACACCTCACAGCTAGGCTTTTGGCCTCTGTAAGGCAGATGTCTCTGAGGGATTCCCGAATGCTCGCAAGTTTGGCCCCCAGGGCAGGGTCCAAGGAGCATTTGGGCAAACCCTTCGTCTGGAAAATCAGAAGGTCAATTTGTTTGTTCTTTTCTTTTATAATACGAGCCCCGTGCTTTATCAGCAGGCGATCACACATTTGTGGGCTTCCCACAGAGACATCCGCGACACCTCACTTGTGTCCTTTGTTGCAAAGTATTCCGAAATAGCTTTTTGGATGTCAGCCTTTACCCCGGGGTCTTGTAGGAGGGAGCTGTTCAACCTCCATTGACCTCTAAGGGGAGCCGTGTCTGGTATGGAAATTGTCAGGGAGACAGGGGCGTGATCGGAAACAGTGATCTGCCCAATATCCATGTCAACGATAAGGTGCAGATACTTGTGGGGGACCAGGAACCAATCGATGCGCAAGTAGGAATTGTGGGCGGATGAGAAAATAGTATAATCTCTGCCCTTGGGGTTCAATATGCCATGCATCAATAAGATGTTTTTTGAAGAGCATGGATCTGAGTTTTTTCAGGGAGGAGAAGGGGGTATGAGAGGACCCTCGGGACGTGTCCAAGGTCGGGTCAAGGACTGTGTTGAATTCACCTCCCAGCAGGAGAACCCCCTCCGCAAAAGTGTCCAATTTGCCCAATGTGGAGTGAAAAAATTTAAATTGATTGGAGTTGGGGCAGTAGCAAGTCGCCAGCATCACCTTCAGGGAAAGGAGGGTACCCCGAATGAACAGGAACCTCCCCTCCGGGTCCTGCAGTGTCACCAAATGGGTCTACGGCAGGGACCCTGCTATTAAGACGGCTACTCCCCTGGATTTGGAGTCTGGTGAGAGACAATGTTATTGGGTCTTAAAGTAGTGGTTGGTGAGATTATGCGTCCTCCCTTCCTTGAGGTGGGTTTCCTGCAGAAAGGCGACTTGTGTATGCAAACGCCCTAGTTCCCTAAGGACCATGGATCTCTTTAACGGGGAGTTAAGCCCCTTCACATTTAAGGATGTGACCTTCACCCTGGACATAACAGGCCGACTAATCTCTCACCTACCTAGGCAAAGAGAGAACAAAGCACGAGATACCGGGCGAAAGCTAGCCTGGAGAGGGGGAGGCTGGGAGCGAGGAGTGGGGGAGGGGAAAGGTGTAGGGGAGAATGTAGGGCTAGGAAAAAAAAAAAAAAGACGGACGGGTAAGACAGGACAGACAAAATGGGTTGAGCACTTAACACACGTAGAGAAAGAAATAAACAACGAAAAAACAACAGCTACTACACCGGGCCGGACGCAAACAAATATCGCATCAATCCCTATGGGGAACAAAATACTGTTTCCCAGTATCGAATCCCACCCTGCCCCAAAAGACGGACAGGAGGGGATTCTGGCCTACTGTGGAGGCGAAACGGGTCCGAAGGGAGCGAGGCATCCCCCCAGCTAATCCCAGTGAAATACAGCAGGCCCCGAGGGGGTCCCGTCAACCACCCCAGGAGCCATCTCCAGGGGCGGCACCCACCCAGAACCCCAAACCAATGGTTAAGAAGGCAATATCCCAGCGTGACTGGTGCCTCCCGCGGGTGCGTGCCCCCCAAGCGGCGCACGGGGGCGCCACCGGAGCAAAACACAAGAAACAGATTAATCACACAACAATGATAATGAGATAATGATAACGAAATAACCGAGGCAACTAGACCGTCAGGCAGCAAAGTAAAGGATATCCGGGACTCAGCGAGTCCCAACTCCTGTCACTGAAAGTCTCAAGATTCGTTTGCCAGAGGTGGCGGCCCCACTGGCGGACGTCTGGGTCGTCTTGCGCGCGTAGCGTTAGCGTTTCCCCCTTGATGGGGTCTCCGTGGTTGGCCGTCCCCCACATAAGCCTGCGGGGGCAGTGGAGATGGGTCTAGCCAGTCCCGGACTTCTATTGGGGGGGAGTCCAGAAAGTCAGCACGGGATCTCAGGGCGAACACCCTCTGATTTTTGCAGATGAGCAGATGAAAGGGGTAGCCCCATCGATAGGTAGCTCCGCAATCTTGGATTCTGGCCAGCAGGGGCTTCAGGCATCGTCTTATCTGAAGTGATCTTCTGGACACGTCCGGAAACACTTGGATAGTGGCCCCATCAAAGTTGATTGTCTCCCTGTCCCATGCTTTCCTGAGGATCTCTTTCTTGACAGCGTAATAGTGTAGGCGACAAATTACGTCTCGGGGGCAGCTGGGATCTGTTGGTCTAAGTCGGTCCATTGCTATTTCGGTGGTAGGTGGGCGGTTGAGGATCCTGTTGATGCCTACGATCGTGGATAGTAATTGGTCTTGACCCGTCGCTTCCGGCAGGCCTCTCATCCTGATATTGTTGCGTCTACTCCTATTTTCAAGATCATCCAAGTGGAGGACCGTGGCCTGAGATATTGCTTGTTGGAGTGACAGATTTATTTCCAGGGCTTCTATCCTTTGAGTGGCAGCGAGTTGAGACTGTTCCAGCCCCGCGACTTTAGAGTCCAGGCCCTCTACTGAGCTTTGCAGGTTGGAAATGTCCTTCTTAAAAGAGCTCTCCACCCTTAGAATAAAGGATTCGAGGTCAGCCTTGGTGGGAAGGGCTTTGAGCTCTGCTTTGATATCTGCTAGAATAGGATCGGAAAGGGCTGTAGCTTGCACCTGTGACGAACTGACGCCGGTAACTACTGTATAACCCCCTGGTGGTGGGGCAGAAGGGTCGTCGCCAAGGTCCCGGCAGGGTGTGGGGGTCCATCTTGCTTTGATGGAGCCGGATGAGCGGCTGTCCCTTCTCGTTCGCCGAGGGTCACCCCTGAGACCCTGTTTCCAGGGATCGGCCTGAGTAGCAGCACTCTCCTCCTTGTTGCTGGGCCATGTCGCCCCATCGGAGCTGCCCCTCGAACGCCATGTTGGGGAACCGCGGTCTCCCCGGGTGAGAAACAGCCTCTGAGGGGGCTCCGGGAAGCATCGACCAGCTCCCGAGATCCCGGACTGGGTGGTTGCATTTTGGGGGCCCCGGTCTCCTCACCCCGCCCATATGAGGAGGGGGACATATCCCCCCAGGACCGATCAGGGCTTCTTCCGCTGGTGGGGGATGGGGATTCTGACCCCTGATGTCAGGGGCTTCTTTCCCCTTCTCTCCGGGGCTCCTCACATGGAGTGGGCTCCAGGTCCCGGGGAAGTGCTGCAGAATTCACTTTAACTGAGGGGGAGAGCAGGTCTGTCACTCCCAAGGGCCCCTGCACAGCCGTGCTCCTCCGCCCTGAGACAGGTGAGGTGGTGCGGGATCTTCTCTCCCTTCCCCCGACTGCTCCCCCCCCCCCCCCGCGCCGCTGCCACCTGCTTGTCTCACCTCTAGAGCGGGCAGGGGAGCACAGCGTTCCAGCCACATCACAGGCCCCAAGCTCGTCAGGGCTGGGGACTGGCGCTCAGAGCTGCGCTCCTCTCCTACTGTTGCGGCCGCAGGCACTACGCTGCCGCCTCCTCTCCCTTCAGATGCTGGGGAATGCCGCCGCTCCGGGACCTCTCCTCCACCCCTCCCGCCGGATGCTGTTAAAGGGGGGTCGCCCTGCTCCCCTGTCCGTGTTCGGGGAGCCCTCTGGATGGGCTGCAGTTCGCGGCCACGCTGTCAGCCGCCGTCGCCATTTTGGGACCAGCTTCTCTTCTGCCTCCCGTCCATTGGGCTGCCAGGTAGGAGCTTATTTTCCTGGTCGGGGGGGTGAAATGTTTTTTGCCCCCTTACGCTTCTTGGCCATAGCCTCGGGTTGTGGAACTGGGTGGGATAAGGCCACAAAAAAGCTAGAATAGTGGGGTAGCCGGAGGGAGCTCAGTAGCTTCACGTCCTCACGCCTTCATCGCCGGCCACGCCCCTGCAGCCAGGCTTTTAAACCAGAAGGGGAGACTCTGTAGAATCCCCCAATGTGACTAATGACATCACCGGAGAGGAGGGACATGGAGGAGGATTCCTGTGGAATCTTCTCACTACAGATCCCAGTGGGGTGGCTGCAAAAGCACCATCAGGAACATCGTAGCCCGCTGGACCAGAGGCCCCCGACCCGGCGGACCTGCAGCGAGGACATAACCAAACGGGGACTGATAAAGGAAGAAGTGGCAACGGTGATTTACTTCAGAACTGGATTGTCCCAACTCCGGCTCATCACTATTCAAGATGAGTCACGGAAAAGAAAAAAAAGATCAGGAAAGCAATAAAACCGAGGAAGACATTAAACAAGACCAATAATCCAAGTTATAATTACATTATATAAAATTAGGAAACAACAATACAAAGAAATAGGAAATACAATTATATTTTAAATACAATTGAATGAACTAAAATGAATAGGTGAGAGAAGAGAAATTGAAGAAATAGACAGAAGAAACTGGGAGACATCCATCACGCCACCAGACAGACTGTAAAGAGGTGTCAGGCTGACCCACATCGCCCAGAGATCGAAGCCGGCTCATGTACTTCCTACTGACTTTCTGATTGAAATAACCCGTCCTGAGCTAATTGCTGGAAACAGATTGTTCTACATCCACTAATTAATTCAGGCTGGGATAAAGACCTCTGGTCTGCAGGAGCCTCAGCAGCTCATATCTGCTTCCATTAGCAGATTTTCTTGAATGTGCTGTAATATAGCAAGGAGAACCTGTCAGTAGAATATATATATATATATATATATATATATATATATATGCCTGGATTATGAGGAGGGTGCAAGGGGTGTGCGTCTTGGTGCCTCCACCTTTTGCCTTGCAGCCAAAGCCACCACAGGGCAGGACGGAGAGTCTAGAGCAGCAAAACCACTATCAGCAACGCTACAGTGATGGGTGCAGAGCTGCCAATCGGTGGCCGCTCACTGCACATAAACCACCAAGCACAGCAGCTGGCAGCTCGATGCAGGAAACCGTTTTCTACTGGACCAGCTGGGCGACTACACTATCCCCCCACCCAGAATGGCAAAGCAAGATTTCCCAAGCAGCACACACCCGCAACCACAAATCAGTTACTTGGCTGAACTATTATTTTAAAGGAAGAAAATACCTCCACCACACTTAATCCGACTCTGTATTTATATATATATATATATATATATATATATATATATATATATATATATATACACACACATATATATATATTGGGGATTCAGACCACACTTCACAGAAAACACATTCTTTTCTAAACCTTTATTAATGGAATTCATGTAGTACAGTACAGAGGTAACAGGTATAGTGGCACAGCATAAATAAAACAAGCACATGGGGTGGAGGGTCTGAAGCTGTACTGCGAGGCTTTTGACCCATCCACCCCATGTGCTGCACTTGAGCATATAGGGCAACCTCAGGTAAGCTGCTCCCAATTTATCTATTGTATTTTATGTCCCAAAGCGAGCTCTCAGAGATCAGAGTTAGGACTGCACCTCACAGATGCACCTTGGCGTTTGGTGGTGCAGCTTGATGTGACGGGTAGATACAGTGGTCAACACTAGATAGGAAAGATCAGAGCCCTGTCAGTGGGGTAGGCCCTGACTATTAATAGCAGTTAAATGTGGGACTTATATGCCATTGCATCATGAATCCACATGATGGCAGTGTTGCCTAAGGAATAAGAGTAGATAATATTAATTAGTCTAGCTTATCCCTTAAAGTAAGTAAATAGAGACTCAGCCAGGTGGCATTGGCAACATCATCTGCCCTGCCATTGGTTGAGGATAGTTACATGTTTGGTAAAGGCAACATTTCAGAGGTTATATAAAGGAGGACCCAATCCTTCTAGAGTGTTCTTCTAAGTTTGGTTCTAGTTAAGAGGGGAAGACTGTTAATGTAGTGGAGGGGCAGCATAACAGTGAGGGAAGAAGCCTGTGGATAGTAACTGGAAGCTGTAAAGATTGTTTGCTGTAACTGCTAAGGAACATTGCTTGTACTGGATTATGCTGTTGAGATGGATGGATGCCCTCAAATAAAGAACCTGTTGTTTGCCACAAGACATGTCATGATTGGAGACCAGTGACGGCTGAATCAGTAAGTGCGCCTCACCCCACACATGCCACACCAACCTGACTCGCCCTACCCTAGGTCCAAGAACTCCCCTCGCTCCTCAGAGTGTGTGCCATTGGTCAGACATGCGCCCACTCCATTTAGCATACTTTTGCAGATGTGACCTCTGTTTTTAACCAGATTTTGATACAGATTATAGGTTTGGCTGCAAGCTAACAGGGTTGAGTGGTGCTTTAAGACTTATTAATAATACACAGTGTAGTCAATTCTAGCTTGTGCAAGCAAAATAGAATTTCTTCAATTTTTCAATAAAACTGTTAGCCTCCTGGACCAGACCAGTGTCGAGCTGTGTCAGGCTCCCGGCCCCTAGAATGATACTGTTAAAGCGGACCTTCAGCATGATTTAATGAAAAGCCCAAACCCTTAAGAAACGATTCCCAGCTAAAATTAGTATATTTTACGATTTTATTCACTTATTATTATTTCCCCCACTGGGCTGCAACTCTGTTCAGGACTCTAGGATACGGGCGCCGCCATCTTGACTCAGAAGCATCACACATTGAGGAGAGGAGAGCGAGATAAAGTGCAGGGGGCAGCTGTGCTTTGCACAGACAGAGCAGAGCTGGGGTCAAGAAAAGGACAGCAATCCCAGAAAGCAGAACCACACAGTCAGAAGTCAGTCAGTCAGTCAGTCAGAAAACACTTCCTGTTTGCAGGCTGCCTGATGCTCCTTGAGTCGCCCTCTTGAATGTTTAAAGGCTTATAATATGCAGTAGATGCAGGTAGGATGATCTTTAATGTGAGAAATCTGTATGTACAGAGGGGCATATAAGATAGGCTCTTATTCAGGGTGAAGGTCCGCTTTAAGCAGAGAGTGTCTTCTTAAAATGCAAAGCATTATCATAGATCATACAAGCCAAGGATAATAGAATTTCTCCCAGAATCCCTTGCAGTAGATAGGCCCATGAAAATTATCACCTTGAAGCTATAACCGGCAGGATGCTGTAAAAAACATAAGCAAAAAAACATTGATAATCAGCATGTCTGCCTCCCTTACATTTCAGCTTTAGCTGGTCATGCCTGCACCCAGCCACACGCTTTTGCTTATAGAGACAGGAGGCGTGTAGCAAATGAGAAATGTTTTTCTAAGCAGGGTAATTCACGGTGTCAGGAGCCTAACACCTCTCATCTCTGCCATGTACACCAATTTTATTGAGCATTGCTAAATTGAAAAGAGAGACCACCCACACACCTTGCGAAGGGAAACTAACTGCTGCTCAGCTCAATACGGACCTAGCCCCACGCGTACTCAGGTAATAAAAGATGCCAGGTGTCACCTAAATTCCCCCTTATTCCATTTTTTCTCTTAGCATGCCTAATCTCATGGCCTATTTTTCTTGTGTCCAAGATAAATAACCATTCATTACCCTGGACACCAGCAGTCGCGCTGTTTTATTTAGTTAGTTAACATGCCAACACTCTCTAATGTCGGTGACAAACTACTTGAAAATAAATGAGAACTTCCCTCTTTAATCTTTCTTCTCTGCTTTCTCTTTTAGTGGGGTGTAGCTAATTTCATTACAAAAAAATACATGAATCTTGGCGTGATTACACAGCACAGAGTCAAGAAGGATGGAGAAGACTGTGTTTGGAATGAAGAGAAGCCACGGGCTTACATCCTTATAATGTCTGACAGAACATAAATTAGGTGGCAGTGCAGTGATGTCACACCATGAGTGCTAACCAGGCTGCGCAGTCATTAATGATAATAAATAACTGATTAGACACAAGCGATGACAGAGCTAGCAGAGATAAGAAGAAACATTGGTGTAGATGAAGAGATCACCAAAACGAGACAACGCCGAATATGAGCTTTCATGCCAGGCTCCCCACCCAGACAGGGCTGCCTTGTATTACTAACAATATGAGAAAGGAAAACCAAGAAAGACAATTGAAGACTACTCCAAGAAACCATACCTTTCAACTTTTCAGGGTGAAAAGGAGGCACAATCTTACCATTTAAGCCACACCCACTCACCATACCTAGACCACACTCCATGCAAAATGTCCTGCCTATTGGCGATGGGATTAGCAGAGAGGAGTTGAAGGGATACAGATACAGTAGGTAGGAGGAATGGCTGGGATGAGCTGGGGGGCCACAAGAGAGGGATGGATGGAATGGATTTGATTCATTGACAGTAAGCACGGGTGTCCCTCAAGGCTGGGGTCTCTCTCCATTTATCTTCTCTATATATATAACAGCTGTCACTCTACAGTGGGATCGGTGAGAATTGTCAAATTTGCAGATGACGCAACAGCCAAGGGCAGGGGAGGTGTCAGGACTGGGCATGGTTCCTTCTATGTTTCTTTCCATTTATTTTTTTATATTTTTTACACCTTTTCATCTATTTTTTCTTTTTGTCATTCCTTTTCGCTCATTCTTTTCTGCCTTTTTCTGTCATTCCTTCTATTCTTTTGTTCATTATTTCTCTTTCTATTTGTCATCATTCAGCATACATGCAACTTTATCACCATGTATGGAGTATCATACCACACTGCAAGGGGCCCATTGAGACTCTATCGCCCGATGGCCCACTTAAACCTGGAGCCGGTCTTGGTTATTGTCCTTATCAAGGACAATAATCGGTTGGACCACAGACCAGGGGTGGAGCAGATGAGCAGATGGTGTAAAGAGTGCAATCTGATAACAAAACCAAGAAGCTGGAAATGGTTGTTGACTACAGAGGTAATCCTCCTGCAGCTCAGCCTATCTACATTTATGGAGAGGAAGTGAAAATAGGGAGTGAGGTCAAATTTCTAGGTGTCACCATCACAGAAAATCTCATTTGGAAAAGACATATCACTATTACATTAAAGAAAGCTCAGCATAGTTTGTTTTTCCTAAGACAACTCAAAAACGTTGGATTGTCACAGAAGCATCCGGTTCTATTTTTCAATGCAGTAATAGGCTCTGTCTCCCTATGAGGGGCAAGGAAAAAAGCCTGACTGAGACTGCAAAGGACTATCAGGGTTCCTGAGAGGATCATGGTCGCTCCATTACAAGCAATGCAGGATTTGTATGAAAAGAAAACAAAAGCTCTCACACAAAAGATCCTTACTGACTCCACTCACCCGGGGCAAGCCCTACTGCAACACCTGGCCGACGATTGGGGTCAGAGCCAGGTAAGAACACTCACTTCATTTTAGGAGAGGAAACTGCCATTCATTTTCAATGTCTACCTTGGTGCTGATTCACCTGGTGTTAAACGTAGAAAATGAAAGTGAATGGCAGTTTTTTCTTCTGTAGTCACTAGGTTATTAAATAATGCACCTATCTGCAATATGAAAAAGCCAAGAAAGACAATTGAAGACTACTCCAAGAAACCCTACCTTTCAACTTTTCAAGGTGAAAAAGAGGCACAATCTTATCACTTAAGCCACACCCATTCACCATACCCAGGCCACACTCCATGCAAAATGTCCTGCCTATTGGCGATGGGATTAGCAGAGAGGAGTTGAAGGTATACAGAGATAGGTAGGAGGAATGTATGGGATGAGCCGGGGGGCCACAAGAGAGGGATGGATGGAATGGATTTGATTCATTGACAGTAAGCACGGGTGTCCCTCAAGTTCTCTCTCTATTTTTCTTCTCTATATACACCAACAGCTGTCACTCTACAGTAGGATCAGTGAGAATTGTGATGCAATGTCAATAACATTCTGCACTCCTATTGATTATTGCACCCCTATTGGTTCCTTGGCTTGAGGGTACAGAGGGGCTGGGTACAGAGGGCTGAGGGGGAGACTAAGGGGGCAGGGATTTAATGTGGGTGTTAAAAGCAGCAGCCCAGCTGGCTCCATAGCAGTAAGGCCCATGGGGCATTGTCACGGGTCTCCCTATGGCCCTTGTCCACACTGCATCAGAAGCAGAAGCAAATAGTGAGTAGGTATATTTTATATATGTGCTTTTCGGTCTGCCGATTGCAAAGCTTTGGTTCATTGCCCACGTTTTGTTATTGAATATATTTTTCTGGCCTTGGATTGGGAACAGTGTGTCACCAGCCCAACACGAAATGCCCGCTTGTGTGTTTGGAGCTCATTGTCACAGCCCACACAACACGTGTGAAACTAGGCGACAGGACTAGCGGGCATTGCTGCAAACAAGCGGTCGTTTAACAAACCCCTCCGCAGCACCGCTGACAGCTCAATCATGGGGCGCACAAGATGTTCTTTTACCATGACATGACGGAAGGTGATCCGCTGACTACGAGACTGCAAAGGTCAATGTACACAGCAAAGAAAACATTCTGCCTAATACCTGTCCGTGTTCAGATATATAAGGTATACAGTAGATTTAACAAAGTTTACCATAACACATTAGACTCGATTCTGCAAAGGTTGTGAATTCCTGGTGCCTGTGTGCTATTGCTGGCACATGAGGAAATGTACTTGTGGGTACATAACTGGTGCATAAATCAGGGACACATGTGCTCAAATAATGCTCGTGAGTCTAAGCCATGAGTACATACATGTGCAAATGTTCAACTCGCATGACAATTCATTAAAGCACATTCAACAAGTTGTAAATTAATTCATTGATAGAAGCCTACAGCCAGAATGTTTTTTATCAATACAAATGACAGCCAGCGTTTGTTTTTTACTATAGTCTAACCCAGGACTCAGATGCCACCCAGGTGTGGCACCTGTCCCTGCAGGTTTACCAGCCTTTATGCACTTCAGTATTGGTTTGAGGCTCTTCCAGTGGTGCCCATGTCCCAAATGGGGGGTGCAGGTAATCAGGCGGGGTACCACCATGTCGCCAATGCTGGCAGGTGACAGGGCGACCCCCAACCTTGTGAACCTGAACCCCTTACCAGTTTACCCCAAGTGGTAAAATAATAGGACATTGTATAAAATACATGAAATGTTCTAAATGAAAACTACTTACTGGGCCTCCCTTGGATCTCCCCCACATGACTACATTCATCACAGGAGAGGAGGGAGATGGAGGGGTTTTCCAGAAAACACCCCTCTATCCCACTCCCCTCCTGTGACATGTAAGTCAGGTGGGGGAGATCCCAGAGAGGTTCCGCCTCTGGGTATAAAAAGCCATTCCCTGCAGCTCAATAATCATTCCCTGGCCCAGAGCTGGAATGAAAGGAGGGGAACCTGTGTTCCCCTTCCTTCCAAATGCCGGCGGAGCATCAATAAATGCCCCACCAGCATGATTTGCAGATGTAGTGCTGGATAATGGATGGGGAAAGGTAAGTATAAGTTAATTAGGAATAATAAAATATTTTTCTGAAATGTCTGGTGTGTTTTTGAACTTTTTCACTTCCCTTTCAAACTGGTAGAGGTCCCATGGACACCTATACTAGTTCAATTCCCAATACCCGCATCCACCAATGGGCATGGTGGTGAGGATGAGCCCAACAGCGCAAAAGGTGGGGTCCTGCGCCACAAAGTCTACAACTCAGCATATGACGCCCGCCACCGTCAAAACAACATGGCGGAGGGGCAGAGAAGAGCCCTGAAGGTCAGAGGAGACCTGGCATGGGACACAGGGCAATCCAGCAGACCGGACGGAGGAAGGTGGTGCGCAGTCGGGGAAAGAAGAAATAAGCCTATACCATTTCACATGGTAGGGGGCCGCCCTGTTACCTGTCAGCATTTGCGGGTAATGTCGGGGTACCCCGGGAGTGTGGAAGAGCCTGGTACCCATTGATATGGGCAAGGGGTCTTCTTCTTATAAGCCTGGAGCCCATACCGAAGGGCATAAGTGCTGGTAAAGCTGCAGGGCCAGGCAGCCTCTGAGTCCTGAGCTGCCAGCCCTTAGGCCTGGTGCCCGGGCAAGCTGGCAATTAAAAAAAAATCTTAATAATATAGTAAAAAAAAAATGCTGGCTGGCATTTTCATTGATAAAAAACAGGCTGGCTATCGGCAGGAGTAAACTGAATCCTCATCAAAACCTATTTGCATACAATTTCTCCCCTGTAAAATACTACCTGAATCACACACAAGAAAGCTTTTGGAGAAAATGTGTGAGATCTGGTGCAATGTGCACATTCACTTTAAAATTACTCACTATACTCATTGTGCTGAAACAAGCCTAATGTGTTTACCTTAGCAACCATACAGGAACTGGTGTGTTTGGTGTATGTAGCAGAGACTTCCTGGCTAATCATGTAATTGGCCGAGGTCCACGCTGCACATTCCTGAGCTCACATGTTTAATTTCTCCTGCTCTAATTCAGCCTCTTCAGGTGAGGGGATCACACACAAAAAAATAATAGGAAAAATATTTTTTCATTAAAATGCCCAAAAATTACAAAAAAATCTAAAAAAATAAACCCGCAGGAAGTTTCAATGTTACATCAAATGCCTTTAAAAGTGGCATTTAGTAATACACTTAAAACTGAAAAAAAAATATTCGCTAGAAAAATATTTTTTCTTACGTTAAAATAATCTCGCAGGCAGTTTCAATGTTAAGTTGAATGCTGTTAAAAGCGGAATTTAGTAAAACACTTGAAACTGAGTTAAAAAATAAAATTGCCAAAAAATATAACAATTTAAACCTGCAGGCAGCTTCAATGTTAAATTGAATGCAGCAATGAAAACTGAAAAAATACAATTAAAAAATTAAAAGTCAGGCTATTTTTCATTTGATAAAAACTAGCTGCAGTTTACAAACTGCTATAGAAAATCTCACTGGCCCCATTATCACTTATGCTAGCCTACAAACCAGCTCTGCTTTGATTGGCCTTTTGTCTCGGCAGTGCCGTTTCTATTAGAAGAGGTTACTTGACGTTGGTGGTTAATGAGCATGCTCCTGTGCTGTTTTTATTTACTTGCTCTGTTTCAGCAAGCAATTATTTTCATTCAATTAAAACTGCGCTCATTGGAAAATGCTGGCAGTCCCGCAATGACAAGAGATGATGGTGGCGCTATATTCAGCCACAGCTCTATTGCTTACCCTTCTGTTCCCTTCACACTTTTATGCGCTGCTCCCGTAATGCTTATTTTTATCCAACGAAAAGCAAATTAAAGCAGCCTTATCTTTACGAAGCACAATTTACTATACATTTCCCATTACGGGGCTCACAAATCTTGTGTGCCGGGAAGCGGCAAAGCCCTCGGTTATCATCTCGGCTTGTGCTGAAAAGGTGATTTTAAAGGAAGGACCAATGGCGGATGAACTTGAGAGATTTAGATGGCGCAAAGTGAGAATAGAGCTAAGGATTTTGCCGAAGAAATCTGCATCTGTTTTGTAGCTTTAATGCTTAAGATGAACCAGACACCCCTTATACATAGCTGCTATTGTAAAAATAAATCCATAACAATGTAGCAACCCTAAACTTGTAATAATATAATAGGATATGCTTCTTCCTTAGCAGCAGACAGTGCCTCTCCACATGACAGAGCACAATATGAGGGGATGAGGGGGTTGACGCATGGCCGGAACCACTAACAGTGGCACTGACAAATTTGCTGGGATAAAGGCGCCCCCAATGACTCGGGCATTCAGCCTTCTCACCCTTCCCTGCTTTCTGGATACTGTCTACATTTTAAATATCATAACTAAAGCCTGTAGATTTTAACAGTACGCTTGAAGCCGGGATCTCCTTTCTAACCTAAATTAATAGCCCACTACTCTAAAAGATGAGCTGTGTTAACTCACACTTGGACACCTGCCTTCTGTCAGGGGTCCACTCCAGCTTGAAGATTTGGTGGTGCTGGCCATCAGAAGCTGACGACTGCACCACCATTTGAAAAGTGTGATGTCAGCAATGATGTCAGGGAGTTTCTATAGAGGCTACACCTCCAAGTATAAAAGCCAACCCCCCCCCCCCCCCCCCCTGGCCTTCACTTCAGTCCCTTGCTGGGTAGCTGGAGGCACAGATTTCAATCTCTGATGGCTGGTGCCGCCACATCTACAGTGGGAAGGGGCCCTGAAAAGCTGAAGTAGGATGAGAAGACAGGCATGACAGGTGTGATCCTCAAAAATGCAGTAGTTGGTGCAAGCTCTTATATCAGTGTTTCCCATCCCTCTGATTAACAGTCTCCAATAGGTCAAATTTTGTGGCTCCATGGTAGAGTAGATGGTAGTAGAGTAGATGGCTCCATAGCTTTGTCCACGCACTAATCTCTTCACCTGTACACCAGTGTGGAGATCTGCAAAACATGACCTGTTGACAGCTCTCGGGGCGAGGGTTGGGGGAATACTGTCTTTTATGGACACTTGACTTATACTAACATTTACTGGTTAAAATGTATATATATAATAAGCCTCTTTCATATCAAACAGGATAATTCCTGGAGGGCCATTCTACTTTGGAGCCTGCTTGTCTGGGCATAGTCCCAACTCAATCCACTTCTAGCACCCTCCACTCCTTACCTTCCAAGTCTCCTCCAAACAGTACCCCATATGTGTGCCCCACTGTACCACCTAGCTTCAGAATTCTGTGCGGGAGTTCTATACTCAACCCTCCCACAGGAAAACCCCACAAAAAAAAAGCTTCAGTACCATCAAAGCAATAGCTACCCCAACCCATGATCTGTCTCTGCAATGCTATATCCTTAAAGCCTTGAACTAGAGATGAGAAAATCATCCAAGATTCATTTTGGGCCAATTTCTTCGAACGCAAGATATTTTTTTCGAGTCTGAAGTGATTCAGACAAATAGGTAGACTTAAAAAAAGAGTAATCAGAATCATTAGTTTTAAGAAACTGATCTCATCACACAAAACTGTGAGCTTACCACCACATACGATGACAAGATCATGGAAATATTTCCAAGTTCAAGCTGGACAGTCACAAGGCCGGCTTGTTCTATAGCATGACGTTCTCTGTGCTGTATCATTGTGTTTTATTGTTCAATTATATTACATATTACATAAAGGAGTTGTCAGCATTGTCCTGTTTCATTTACGGCCCATCAGGAACCATACAATAAATACGTCTGACCCACTGTTATTTTGATGATTGTTATGCGTAGGTCCCGGTGTCTGGATTTGTCTCTCGTCTCTGCAGTTATCTCAAGCTGATGTGATGTCCTCCTCCCTCTAACTTATAGCAAGAACAACATGGGGGGCCTGGGGTTACCACAGAGGAGACAACCTTTAAAGTATATTTTCCATCCCACAGCATAATTTACACATCACATTGCAAAGGAAGCTTTCTAAATTCCAATAGTAGGCTTGTGACTGCTTTAGAAAGTATCACAGCTTATTACAATAAAAACAATTAAGATAAATGAATTGCTCCTTGGCTGCAATAATGTAACACAATGGACCTTTTCATAATGACTTATCTTGTTTGTGTTCACCGGCGATCTCCAGCATCCCTTCAGGCGTGCTTGCACAGCCCCCAACCATTCATATAAGTCAAAGGCACAGGAATGCACGCTCCAAGGGGGTGCCGGGGATGTGGCCCTGGATTTCCCCATGCAGATGCACAGTCCAAAACAATGGCTGATATGGTCACTTTAAGAGGGCCAAGCTCATGGCCTGCACCTGCAATGCTATAGTCTCAGCTATGGAGTGCAGTCATTACCAAGCTGGGAAACACTTTGCGGGCACGGTCCAGGAGCACATAGGCTGGCCAGCGACAATAAAATCACAAGATTCTTTTTGGCCCCAGTCTGCCCCTGGCTATGGTTAAAGCTGCACTGTAGGTTAAAATGTTTTAAGCGAACAAAGGGGGGGTGGCAGCCGCTCAGACCATTTTATAACTAACCTGGGAGGTGCACGTTAGCAGGGCAATTGGTACACACAAGTCTTAAAGGAGCCACAGCACTCAACCCTGTTAGCTTGCAGGCCAGCCTATAATCTGTCTCTAAACTTGGTTAAAAACAGAGGACTTGGTCATAAAAAAATGTTTTAAGCAAAATACTCCCCAGCCCTCCCACTACCTTAAACTTTAGTAGTCCACACACCTACAGCGCTCACATTTCAACAAAATCCACTCTGGTGATGAGAGCATTCTTCCAGGCTGACTGTTGTGCAAACAAGACCATGCTGACTTGTGGTCTGCTGCGCACCCCTTATAACTGGCAGCATGAGCATGTCCTGGCTGCATGCTATCAGCACTGGAGCTGCAAAACTGGCAAGCTGCAGGCAGCCATACAATAAGGCTCATTTATGCATGAAAGCAAACATGCAGCATGTGAATTCCCGAATGCTTGTGTGATTCACAGCGTCCTCTGAGATTAGTTCATTTGTGCAAACACAATCAAAAGTGTTTCCTGTAAGCTTTCGTTCCGGGTGAGTCTTTACTTTTTTGGGTTGCGAAAGTGCATCTTAAGGCAAGTTTTTCCTGTTTCCATGACATTTGTACTCATTGTGAATTTCGTTCTTACTACGGCGAGACCTAGCTGGGTTTTTATTACTTTTTTTGTAACGCAAAATAGCCTGACTTTTTATTTTTTAGCTTTATTTTTTACGTTTTCATTTTTTAAATGAATGCCGGTTTAACCGGCATTCATTTTAGCAGTAAAAATGACAGTGGGGCTTTTTTTTTTTTTTTTTGTCCCCTCAAAGCCAACCAGCCTGGGCACCAAGCATTGCAGCTTGCAACCCAGGGCTCAAAGGCTGCGCCGTGTTCCCAGTAGGGCACCCAGTGGGAACCCTTGGAAGAACCCCATGCCCACATCAATGGGAAACGGGCTCTTCTGCACCCCGATGCCCCAAATGTGGGTGCGGGTAATATATTGGGTTACCGGCATGTCACCCTCCGAGTCCCACCTGACCCAGGTGAACAGGTATAGGGGCCTCTAGACAGCAGCGGCAGGGGAAGAAGCTAGAAGAAGGGGATGGGTGAATAGTCAAATTTAGTATATTAAAGATTGGTTTGTGTTATGTACCAGTTCACCAGGGTCAGGCATAGCATCGCTGGGTGACATGCCGCTTCCCCGACATATTACCCACACCCCATTTGTGACAACGGGAGTGCAGAAGAGCCCAGTGCTCTTTGGTGTCGGCAATGCTAAAATGAATGCTGATTAGGGGCATTTATTTTAACAATGAAAAGTGTGGCAAACATTTTTTTGTTAGATACCAATTGTATCTAATGAAAAAATACAAAATTATGAATGTTAAAGTTAATTTTACTTGTTAAAAATATCATAGCGAGTGCATGATTTTTAACAACATTCCCTTGTGCTAAGCCGGGCGCTCTAAGAAAGGCCGGGCCCAATAATTTGTTCTTGCTCAGTTTTTCCTGTAAGAAATAGGCCCTAAATCACACGAATTTAAACTTTTTGGGGGATTTTTCATTGGGAAAATTCTATCCCAAATGAAAAATCCCGCATAAAAAAAGGGCCCAAAACGGGAATTTCCGCAGAAAAAACAGACGAAAAAGGGGCTCTGAATTAACCCTTAGGATGGATCGAGACAGGTTAGAATGCTATTAAAGAAAATATCCACTCTAAAAGTCATGGCCTAGAGGTAAGGAAGTGCCCTTGTGATCGGGGGGTAGCATGTTCGATTCCCGGCCATGGAACATGGCTGAAGTGCTTTTGAGCAAAGCACAACTGCTCCCTGGGCGCTGGAATTAGGGCAGCCCACTGCTCCGAGCATACAGTATGTACACTCACTGCATAAATGAGTTAAATTTGGAGAAAGAATTCCTATGTGTGTGCAAGCACATAATGGCCAAAAGGCCTATGCTCAGCTTCTGTATCTCGCAGCTCCACTGTGTGGGTCCGGTGTATTTAGGAAGCTCCTCAGTTCAACACCAGCATCTTCATACTTACAGAGGACGGAGATCCAGTGATTTTGTCTCCCAGTGTGTCGGCCTCTTATGGCAGCACCCCACACACCTCCTCTATTCATTGCAATGGACAGGGAGTGTCAAGGTGGGTTTGGCATGCCCTGTCCCCTCCATTGCAATAAACAGAGTAGGCTTCTTGAGGTGTGACAATGGCCTGATGGACGGTACCGGTGGAAGGAAATGACTCGAGCTCCATAATCCGTAAGTGTGAAGACAGCAGCTAAAGGTGAGTTTAGACATTTTTTTAATGCCTGGACAGGGACTTTAACACATTTGCCTAAATATATAAGATAAGATAAATATATTTTTAATTGTATTAGCCTGCAGAATAAGATACTGTATCCTATTCCTGTTCTGGCCACTGAACTAATTACCAAAAAAGAAAATTGTACTCGTTAGTATTAATTAGTATTATTATGATTTGATATTTACATTAATAAATGGGTAAACTAAAAAACAATGTATTTATTAAAAAAATGTAGCAAGGCTGTAAATCAAACTCCCATTACAAGTGAGTAGGATTGATGCGGCATCCCATAGCTCTGCTCTCCTCCTGACTCCTGTCATTGGCTGCGCCAGGCCTGAGATGAGTAAGCCACAGATAATCACCATCTTCCTTCCATTTAACAAAACCCCCAGATTGCATTTATGAAATATTAAAAGTGTTGGGGCAGAATCCTGAGGATTCCTTTCTAGGTGGAGATTGCGGTATGGATATTCATTTTACCGCAGCAATAAATTTACCATTTTTAGTTCTAGAAAGCTGAAGACTCTGAAACTTAATTTTTCTTACCTGGGCTCAATCTCATTTGTCTTACTGGCCTGGAACTTTGTTAGTTTAGATAGGTCGGCAAAAATAAAGTTTGCTATAAAGGAAAAAATAACTGTAAAAATGGCCCTCTATAATAGTGAAATTGTTTATATACTGTAACTAGGTACAATACGACTAATTTATAGAAAGTCAGGATGAGCAACAGAAAGAAAAAACAGTCCCCTATGCATCTAAAATCACTTTGGAAAATGTGCATAATAAGAGAAAAGAGGATAAGGTTAGAAAGGGTTAACATTAAACCGGAACCTCCAAGGGCCATGCCCTTGTTTTTAAAATGGAAATTAGTTTAGCGCACTGCCAAAAGTAGCCCAACACAATGTTCTAACAATTAGCTATGCCTGAAATATCACTTTAACCTTTATTGTGCCCTGTGCCCTCCACACAGTCTATTAAGTATCATTACCTACTACTGGCCCTACTAGCTATTCTTGGCCCTCTCTTCTTAATTTCTCAATGGCAACCCCAATGACTATTCCCAGCCCTCTCTTCCCAATCTTCCAGCTCTGGCCCTGGCCCCAATCGCTCACTCTTATCCCATTTCCCAGCTACTGACCCTTATTACCTTCTCTCAGGCCTCTTGCCCCAATATCTCAAACCTGGCTCTACTATCTATAACCAGCCATCAACTCCCAATCACTCTCAATTTCTAAATTCGATCCCGCTACCTACTATTAGCCTCACTACTTACTCTCAGCCTTCTGCTCTCAATCTTCCAATCCTGCCCCTACTATATACTCCTAGGCTTCTCCTCTCAATCTCGAAATCTCTGGACCTACAAACTAATTCCAACCCTAACAAATGTTGGCCCTCCCCTTCCAATCTCTCAAACCTGCCCCCATTTACAGTTGTCCCTCTCCTCCTAATCGCTCAGCCTGTTCCCCATTACCTCTACTGTCCCCATTACCTACTCTTGGTCCTCTCCTCCTAATCTCTAGTAATTACTCACAGCACTCTGTACTCAACCCTTCAATTTTGGTCCTGGGTCTACATACCATTCCTTTTCTCTTTTTTGTTCAGTCTTGTCTCCATTACATACTGCTGGCCCACTCTCAATCTTTCAATCCTGTCTCAACTAACTACCCATCTAACTCCCCCCAGCCCTTTCTTCTCAAACTCTGTATTTTGGCTCTGGTTCTACATACTACTTCTGACTCTCTCCTCCCGAATTCTCAGTCTCATCCATTACCTACTGTTGGCCCCGCTACCTGCAGTACTATGAGCCCTTCCCTCAATCTTTCAGTCCTGTCTCCAGCCCACTCTTCCTAAACTCTGTATTCTGGCTGTGGTTCTACTCACTACTCCTGACGCTTTCCTCCCAATTTCTCAGTCTTGTTCATTATATACTACTCCACTACCTATCATCACCACCTCTCAATATCTATATTTTGTTCTAGGCCCAACTAACTAATCCTACTGCTCTTCCAACCTCCCAGTCCTTTCAATCACATAATCATGGCCCTACCAACTACTCCCAGCCCTCTTTTCCCAAATGTTCAATTCCAGCTCTGGCCCTCTGACCCATTCCAGGTCTAATCCTGGTCCCATTACCTACAGTATTAATTCAAACATTTGGACATATTTTCATTCCAATGATCCTTTTCTACAATATACATTTTATTGAAGATATGATATATGCACATAGGGAATTATGCAGTAAACAAAACAAACCAGAACAGGTTTAATATGTTATATTCTTCAAAGTAGCCCCCCTTTGTGTTGATATTAGCTTAGCACACTCTTTGCATTGTCTTAATTAGCTTTAAGAGTTAAAGACCTGGAATGGTTTTCCAACAGTCTTAAAGTTCCAAGAGATGTCAACCACTTGTGGGCTGCTTTTCCTAATAGTGAGCATTTTATTTGGCATTAGGTTGGATGATATTGGAGGCCATGTCATCTGGTGCAGCATTCCATCACTGCTTCTTGGTTAAATAGCCCTTACATAGTCTGGAGGAATATTTGTAATGAAAAGTACCTGTGAGGTACAATGGCATTTACTAACCCAGCTGTAAGGAAATTGTTACATACAGTACCTCACAGGTAGGTAAACAGAAGCCTGACAGTGCATCCACAGGGGGCTCAGCTTCAAAAGAATTCCTGTTACAATTATCATCCAAGGTTGGGAGGTGAGACGGAAGGTCTGACCCAAAGAACAACTCCTGCCAAGAGGCTCCTATGAAATCCCACAGACATTTATTGTCAATCTATGAGATACAGGGACTAGAGTTCTGGAGAACTTAGATTAGAAGCCATATCAAAGAACTGTGTTTCATCCCACAGGGTGTGCTTCAACCTACCGAGACCATTGGCACCAGAACCAGCATTCTACGACCTTCAAACAGAAAGTTATGCCACATAATAGTGTGTTCAAGTTTCAGCCAGGATTGCAGAGGGAGGATCTTAATCTTGGGCTGCTATATTATCTTAGATAACACACAAAGGCAGTTACCGTGCTAGATTTCACTTACCATAAAAAATAACAAAGCATAGAGCTCTTGTATTGCAGACTGACAAAAAGTTAAAATGTCCTTATTAGGGTTGATTCACAGCCTTCCATATTCTTTCCCGTTTTTATCTCTCCGTGTGAACATTACACATGGCTTTCTTTAGTATCGGAGCGGTCACATGATTCAGAGCCTCCATCGGGAGCATCTCGCATTGTTCCCGATGATGTGAGAGCCATTGAGAACGCTGTGAGAATCTCTCTCAAAGCCAATTTCACAGACAAGGCTTTTGTGCATGTTGATGTGAAATTCTCACTCGTAGCTTTTTTAGAGCGCTTTTTAACGTATTTTGTGTGAATATCAGGTGAGATGTGTGAATGTCAGGTGAGATTCTTCTAGTTTTCATTGGAAAGTTCCCGTTTTACCTTTTTTTTAGCTCCTAAATTCCGTGAACGTTTCGTTTTTGTGATATTTATACACAGACACTGGCTTCTTTGGTAGAATCTACACATATGCATGCCTATTTTTTTTAACTGTTTCACATACCCTGGTCCTGCTAGCCTATTACTTACTTATTGCTGTGCCAACTCTCCTCTGTTCCAAACTACTTAGTATGCCATGCATGCCATGCATTCTTCTTCTCCTAAAGCATACCTTAACCACTTTAATGCATTCTTCCTTTTAATTCATAAAGCATACCTTAACCACTTTAATGCATTCTTCTTTTTAATTCATAAAGCATACCTTAACCCCTTTAATGCTTACCATGCATTCTTCTCTACTTCTTCCTAGTTGAATATTTGGGATGCCCACATGGATATATTGTAAAATTTACTGAGGTAATGATACCTAGTAGCACGTAGCATCTGGTGAACGCCGGGCGCTATATGTAAAACCACATTTAATAAAGCGAATCTGGTGAGCGCCTCTAACAGCTCCATGTAGTGTCACATGTATTACTACAGGAAGCTCAGCAGGTTCAGGAGTGCCACACATTACCTTTCGCTCAGTGTCACTCTGCCATAGATTTCACTGGGGTTTCATTTGTTGGTGTTTAAATAGTGTGTTGGGCAATTAAAATTATTATTATTATTTTTTTTTTTTGCTCAAATCATTGTGTGACCTCTCCTGGCTGCAAACAAACACTTTTGTAACACAGGATTAGGTATTTTTTCTTGCACCTAGGTTAAAAAGATATATTAAAAAAAATTAAAAAAATCTAACTCCCTGACCTGTTGCACCAGGCCCCCTGCTCCCCAGAAAAAAATACATTCCTACTTCCAGGTAAGTCACCTAAGCAGTGTGACCAAAACTTTAAATAAACAAATGGGGATAATTTGAAAACATTCAAGCAGACCTTAAGAGTTCTATAAAAACATAAATATATATAAACTATGAAATTATTATTCTTAATGTATTTTTTTTAAATATTTCTAATATGTTGGGGGGATGGTTAATGTTTTTGAAAATGTCATTTTAGAAAATATAAAAGTAAAAAAAATTATACCTTATCAAAAAATAGGTCACATTTTATTCAAAAATATTTAAAAATGTTTATTTTGGGGGGTGTTTAAAAGAAGGTGACAGCCTCCCAGTGCCCTAAGAACTCAATTCTGTTTTCTCACACACCACGAAAGCACAATCTCACCAACAAATAGTGCCTGGAAGTGCCACTGGAAATTTCCTGTTGTAAAGTCACTCTCTCACATGCTAAATTTGGGCTCTGAATCATGTGGAAGTCTCACTCATCACGAGTTTTACACATTAATGTGAAAAAAAACAACGCAATTACACACAATGGAAAAGACTTTCACACACAACGAAAACACTAATACGATGGAAAAAGTCAACGAGAAACTCACAAATGGCCCAAACCCAATAGAAAAAATACACATGCTTTTTCATGTGAAAGTGCATGTGAAAGAGGTTTTGAATCAGCCCTATTATGTTGTAATTACTCCAACGCTATAAATTCCACCACCACAATATCGTATGCACTCATTAGGCTCGAGTCAGAGACACATTCGTCTGGACTTCCGTAGCTGTCTGTGAAAGTTTTAGTGGGTGTTTGTCATTTTTTTGCTTTTTTTCGTTCATTTTTCATTCGTACGTACGTTCGGGAAAATGCGTATATGCACTTTCGATGAACGAAAGCAAATCGGATCATTTCCGTTAGTTCGGATCATTTTCCAAACAAAATCTGATATTTTTCGTTCTTTCAGATAACTTACGTTGTTGGTATGGGCTTACGTCTGATTCAGAGAGCTGAGACTGACCACCACCTTATAAATCCGTTTCATTTCCGATCCACTTACGGGACCTTTGAGGGCTCGGATTGCTATTGCTGAACATGCTTTGCGGCTATGTGGAGGAGTCTGTGCGCCTTTAGCACCAAGGCATTGCATGTATCAGCATGGCCGAGTCCATAAATTGTATAGCAATGCATACCTAAATCAAGATATTTCATGTATGCCTTATAGAAGCATTTTAATGCTGACCTAAATTAGTTCTTAGCATGTAAACATTTATTTTCCCACACATCCATATAATTGCTATATTTTTTAGACTTATGTCCTTTGTGAATTATATTTGGATTGTTGAACTTGAATCTTAATTTGTTGTAGGAGTTATTGTTTTAGTCGGTTACCTTTGCTTTGTGTAATTATTTTATATTTGGTTGCAGGATGCCGTTCTTTGCCTGCAGAATGCGGGCCAGGGGTTCTCTAATCGGGCACTATGCAAAACCCGGGCCTTGGTGGCGAGGGCCCTCTTGCTTTTGAAGTCCAGATTTAGGTGTTTGGACCATACGGGGGGGGGGGGGGGCACTGCAGTATGACCCCAACAAGGTTATACCAATATTTTAATTTACATTTTTTAACAGGGACCACACGTGCCAGAGTGGCACAACTGAGTGTCATGGTCCTTCAGTTGGTGGGCGAGATGCAGGAGCTGCGTGACTCATTGGGGACCACAGATGAAGAATAATGTTCTGTGGCCAGCCATTGCTATGAATTTTGTTTTTTATAGTTCAAAATGTTTTAAGATTTTATGATGGAATTAAAAAAAAAAATGTTTCAGTGTCATTTCATTTACAAAATACATTAACACAAAACTAATGGGCCCATAAATATTTAAAGATGAATATTCACATGACCGAGATGTGATTTAGGTAAGTTTTAGGGGGCTAAAATGGAAGAAGAACCTAACCGCGAAGTGGTTTGGGTGAGCTTTAAGGGTCCAAAAGGGAAGATGGAGGATAGTGCTAAGTGATTTAGCTAAACATTGTAGTAGAAGTGAGGGTGGCAAATATGTAGGCGAGCACTTTAATGAGTTAAGTTTGTAGTGCGCAGGCGCAAGATCGTAAGGATTTCCGTCTGAACGATTATTATCTATCGGGAAACGTAAAGGATTCGTGGGAGGATACAATGGAAAAAAGGGCAAAAACGAGAGCCTATGTTGTAACATGTGAAAATGAAACGGAAATGAAACAGAAAAGTCACACTGGAAAATGACATCCTCGTATTCGTAATCTGACGTACGTACGTACGGAAACTTTACAGAAGGATTGCAATGCATGCATAGAATCGCTCGCGCACTCATACGAGAGCGGAAACATTTCCAAAAAAAAAACAGATCGGCACTAAAACAAGAGTATTTTTTTGTCTCTCTGAATCGAGCCTATTGTATCTAACATGTTGGCAGAGCATATAATACATTCAGAGAGGTTCACTTCCACAATGTCCAATATTTATATGGATTCCATTCTTCCAACACCCTTAGAGGAATCTTATAATTACTTTCTTCTCCTAAGCATATAACCCCAAATTCCAGGATTCAAATGGAAAGTATAGAAGAGACCACTGTGTAATCCTGTAAAAGCAGACCAATTTAATAGCAAATTAACTTCCAAACAAAATATAGCAGTGGCCCTTGGGCTTCGTACCAAGACTTTATCTAGACTCACTGCTTTATTTTGATTCTATATCTGGGGCGTCCGCAGATCTCCCTCCGCATGACGGACGCAGGGGAGTTAGGAGATATTTGGAAAGTAGCTGTTGTGTATATGGAATGTGCTTTTATCCAAGTGGATCCTTTGTAAGTACATTTGCTTTTAAATTGGTCTTGTGCTTTTACTGGATTACACTATGGTCTCTTTAATATTTTCCCTTTGAATCCTGAAATTTGGGGGGGTTATATCCGTAGGAGAAGGAAGTAATTATAAGATTCCTCTAAGTGTGGGAAGAATTCAACAGTGGAATCCATGTAACTATTGGACATGGGATTGTACCTCCTTGAATGTATTATATGCTCTGGTGAGTGCATACCATATCGGGGTGTTGGTGGTCGAATTGATAGCATTGGAGAAATTCCAACATAAAAGGATATTTTAACTTTTAGTCTGTCTGCATATATATAAGAGCTCCATGTTTTATTGTTATTTTTCTCCTCTATTATCTTGTTTCTCGGTTATATCACATGTTACTGGTCTGGCATGATATAATCCTGCAAATGGACTGGGATGTATGAAAAAGAGGTGCTGGCAATACTATGGGCTGGCAGGGCTTGGGTCATTGATAGCAGTGAACTGGCCCAGGAGTCTGTTCAGGTCATCAAGGCCTGTATAAACGTAAATGTACAGCATGCTCTAGGAGACAGTGTTGTCAGCCAGGGCCATGAGGTATGGGTTTCATCACAATCCTCTATAATTAAGAGAATAGAGATGAAAGACCTGCATCACCTATATCTGCCATTTCATGATTCAATGACACTTCTATATGGGTATTAAAATTTAAATAAAATTAATAAAAAGGAACACTGCAACTGCTGAACTATTATCATGACAATTATGCAAGAAAGTCAGCGGAAAAATGAGTAACATGGTCTTCTAATAAAACAATTAACCTCTGTCATGCAAAGTGATGTTCACAGGTCAGTGCCGGTCTTCAGTGAGGTGATGCAATTGGCGTTGTGTTTTCGAGACTATCTGTGATTATCTGCTGAATTGTGGTATAGACCAACACTATAAGAGGAGACAAAGAAATCTTGCCCAAAGACAGTAAGCCTGTAAGCTAAATGTACCATTTGCTCTGAAAAGTCGTATAATAGTATAGTAGTATAGTAGTGGTATAATCTAAGTTGGAAGACAGTAATAATCACTATATGTATATAAATGAAATATATGTATTGTTGATGCAACGTGTTTTTATTTTTATTTATTCAATAAATTGTACTTGTTTTAGGCACAAGCATGATAATAAATGTATATATATAATTGGGAAAAGAGTAAAGCCATGGTGAGGGGTGGGGATTACCCCCGATGTGTGGGAGTTGTTTTCCCCCTCACTCTCAAATTTAGTTCCGTTCAATTAGTTAACTGTCCACTCACTACCAAGAATATATAAATACACCTGAAAGCCTGGTTAGGGGACAACTGGGTTTTGGAGAATTATAAATCCATAAAAAATGTCTCCAACTCCTGTTCTCCTGTCCTGGTGGAGTTAAAAGTAATTCTGCGGAAAAAAAAGAAAAGGGTACTCTACCCTTTGTTCACTGCAGGTACAGCGCTCCCAAGCTCACCTGATTATTTGATTGGGCCCCCGTCGCAGCCGCCCTCTGCTGTGCCTTCTGGGGCCAGACCCCAGGGATGTGATTGATGGTGGGACGATCACACCCCCTATGACTGATGGTGGGGGGAATGGATGGAGCCGGTTCGTGGGCTGCGACAGGGGTGCATATTGTGCGATCAGGTGAGTTCCTGATCCCCATACCTGCACCGATTAGCGGCACAGGTCAAAAGGTAAGTGCCCTTTTGTTTGTTTGTTTTTTGCTGTAATTAAAAAATAAAAATTATAAGCAAATCTCAGAAACCAGCGCTTGAGAATAAGCCAGGTCCTAACAGCAGATCAATATGGAAAACGAAAGGCAGGATCAGACACCATCTCTTAAGACAGCAAAGTATTGTCCCACATGGCGTGGTTGATGGTAATGTTTCCAGGCCACAGCTGGGAATGACAGAATAATGTCAGGCATGTCAAGTAGAGATGAGCGAACTTTTGAAAAATTCGATCAGACTGATTCGCCGAATTTTCCGACAAAAATCGTTTCGACCCGAATAAATTCGCGACGAATCGCTATTAAAAACGGCTATTTCTGAGCCTCCTACAGCCTCAATAGGGTTGTAAACCATTCAGCCTTGCTGTAACACGCACAGGATGCGTGCTGGGTTTGTTAAATAATACTTTGAAGAAATATCACATGCAGATCAGAGGCATCGCTAATAGAATCGCAGAGCGGCACAATTGCAGAGAGTTGAAGTGGCATCACTATGAGGGGCAGAAGGAGCCCAAATATACACTGGAGTTGGCCTCAGGAGCCCAAAAATTGGATGAATCACACCCTGGAGTTGGCAGAAGTTGGCAGCAGCAGCAGGAGCCCAAATATACACTGGAGTTGGCTTCAGGAGCCCAAAAATTGGATGAATCACACCCTGGAGTTGGCAGAAGTTGGCAGCAGCAGGAGCAGGAGCCCAAATATACACTGGAGTTGGCCTCAGGAGCCCAAAAATTGGATGAATCACACCCTGGAGTTGGCAGAAGTTGGCAGCAGCAGCAGCAGGAGCCCAAATATACACTGGAGTTGGCCTCAGGAGCCCAAAAATTGGATGAATCACACCCTGGAGTTGGCAGAAGTTGGCAGCAGCAGCAGCAGGAGCCCAAATATACACTGGAGTTGGCCTCAGGAGCCCAAAAATTGGATGAATCACACCCTGGAGTTGGCAGGAGTTGACAGTAGTAGCAGCAGGAGCCCAAATATACACTGGAGTTGGCTTCAGGAGCCCAAAAATTGGATGAATCACACCCTGGAGTTGGCAGAAGTTGGCAGCAGCAGCAGCAGGAGCCCAAATATACACTGGAGTTGGCCTCAGGAGCCCAAAAATTGGATGAATCACACCCTGGAGTTGGCAGAAGTTGGCAGTAGTAGCAGCAGGAGCCCAAATATACACTGGAGTTGGCTTCAGGAGCCCAAAAATTGGATGAATCACACCCTGGAGTTGGCAGAAGTTGGCAGCAGCAGCAGGAGCCCAAATATACACTGGAGTTGGCTTCAGGAGCCCAAAAATTGGATGAATCACACCCTGGAGTTGGCAGAAGTTGGCAGCAGCAGGAGCAGGAGCCCAAATATACACTGGAGTTGGCCTCAGGAGCCCAAAAATTGGATGAATCACACCCTGGAGTTGGCAGAAGTTGGCAGCAGCAGCAGCAGGAGCCCAAATATACACTGGAGTTGGCCTCAGGAGCCCAAAAATTGGATGAATCACACCCTGGAGTTGGCAGGAGTTGACAGTAGTAGCAGCAGGAGCCCAAATATACACTGGAGTTGGCTTCAGGAGCCCAAAAATTGGATGAATCACACCCTGGAGTTGGCAGAAGTTGGCAGCAGCAGCAGCAGGAGCCCAAATATACACTGGAGTTGGCCTCAGGAGCCCAAAAATTGGATGAATCACACCCTGGAGTTGGCAGAAGTTGGCAGCAGCAGCAGGAGCCCAAATATACACTGGAGTTGGCTTCAGGAGCCCAAAAATTGGATGAATCACACCCTGGAGTTGGCAGGAGTTGACAGTAGCAGCAGCAGGAGCCCAAATATACACTGGAGTTGGCCTCAGGAGCCCAAAAATTGGATGAATCACACCCTGGAGTTGGCAGAAGTTGGCAGTAGTAGCAGCAGGAGCCCAAATATACACTGGAGTTGGCTTCAGGAGCCCAAAAATTGGATGAATCACACCCTGGAGTTGGCAGAAGTTGGCAGTAGCAGCAGCAGGAGCCCAAATATACACTGGAGTTGGCCTCAGGAGCCCAAAAATTGGATGAATCACACCCTGGAGTTGGCAGAAGTTGGCAGTAGTAGCAGCAGGAGCCCAAATATACACTGGAGTTGGCTTCAGGAGCCCAAAAATTGGATGAATCACACCCTGGAGTTGGCAGAAGTTGGCAGTAGCAGCAGCAGGAGCCCAAATATACACTGGAGTTGGCTTCAGGAGCCCAAAAATTGGATGAATCACACCCTGGAGTTGGCAGGAGTTGACAGTAGCAGCAGCAGGAGCCCAAATATACACTGGAGTTGGCTTCAGGAGCCCAAAAATTGGATGAATCACACCCTGGAGTTGGCAGAAGTTGGCAGCAGCAGCAGCAGCAGCAGGAGCCCAAATATACACTGGAGTTGGCTTCAGGAGCCCAAAAATTGGATGAATCACACCCTGGAGTTGGCAGGAGTTGACAGTAGCAGCAGCAGGAGCCCAAATATACACTGGAGTTGGCCTCAGGAGCCCAAAAATTGGATGAATCACACCCTGGAGTTGGCAGGAGTTGACAGTAGCAGCAGCAGGAGCCCAAATATACACTGGAGTTGGCTTCAGGAGCCCAAAAATTGGATGAATCACACCCTGGAGTTGGCAGAAGTTGGCAGCAGCAGCAGCAGCAGGAGCCCAAATATACACTGGAGTTGGCTTCAGGAGCCCAAAAATTGGATGAATCACACCCTGGAGTTGGCAGAAGTTGGCAGCAGCAGCAGCAGCAGGAGCCCAAATATACACTGGAGTTGGCTTCAGGAGCCCAAAAATTGGATGAATCACACCCTGGAGTTGGCAGAAGTTGGCAGTAGCAGCAGCAGGAGCCCAAATATACACTGGAGTTGGCTTCAGGAGCCCAAAAATTGGATGAATCACACCCTGGAGTTGGCAGGAGTTGACAGTAGCAGCAGCAGGAGCCCAAATATACACTGGAGTTGGCTTCAGGAGCCCAAAAATTGGATGAATCACACCCTGGAGTTGGCAGAAGTTGGCAGTAGTAGCAGCAGGAGCCCAAATATACACTGGAGTTGGCTTCAGGAGCCCAAAAATTGGATGAATCACACCCTGGAGTTGGCAGAAGTTGGCAGTAGCAGCAGCAGGAGCCCAAATATACACTGGAGTTGGCTTCAGGAGCCCAAAAATTGGATGAATCACACCCTGGAGTTGGCAGGAGTTGACAGTAGCAGCAGCAGGAGCCCAAATATACACTGGAGTTGGCTTCAGGAGCCCAAAAATTGGATGAATCACACCCTGGAGTTGGCAGAAGTTGGCAGTAGTAGCAGCAGGAGCCCAAATATACACTGGAGTTGGCTTCAGGAGCCCAAAAATTGGATGAATCACACCCTGGAGTTGGCAGGAGTTGACAGTAGCAGCAGCAGGAGCCCAAATATACACTGGAGTTGGCCTCAGGAGCCCAAAAATTGGATGAATCACACCCTGGAGTTGGCAGGAGTTGACAGTAGTAGCAGCAGGAGCCCAAATATACACTGGAGTTGGCTTCAGGAGCCCAAAAATTGGATGAATCACACCCTGGAGTTGGCAGAAGTTGGCAGTAGCAGCAGCAGGAGCCCAAATATACACTGGAGTTGGCTTCAGGAGCCCAAAAATTGGATGAATCACACCCTGGAGTTGGCAGAAGTTGGCAGTAGCAGCAGCAGGAGCCCAAAAAATGGCCTAAAGACATAAATATGTTTTGCACCATTTGTAAAGTGTAAAACGTGGCACCATGCTGAATCTAGTCGCATGCATCAGGCATTGGTGGGTGGAAATCCTGGCTGATCCATCCCTGATTCATTTTGACAAAGGTGAGTCTCTCCACATTTTTAGTTGACAGACGAGTTCTCCTCGCCATAACTATGGCCCCCGCCGCACTAAACACCCGCTCAGATGGCACGCTACTTGCCGGGCAGGACAGCTTTTCCAGGGCAAACTCTGCTAGTTGCGGCCACAAATCAAGTTTGGCTGCCCAGAAGTCCAGCGGATCCTCAAGGTGTGTTGGCATGGTCATGTCAAAGTATGACATGACCTGCTGGTTCAGGTCCTGCTCCAGGTCTTCCTGCTGCTCATGAGTAGCCTCACTATGCGGGTGTAGAAAGCTACTCATTAGCGACTGAAGACTGAGGCTGCTGCTGCTGATGGAGCTTCTGCTGCTGCTGCTGCCAACCCCCCCAGCGGCCATGGCAGTGGAAGGTGAGCGCAGAGGTCCCCTCGAGTCAGACCTGCGAGAGTATGGACCATGGCGCAGATAGGCATCGGCCAACTGCCTACGTAGAATGTCTTTGTAGTAGTTGAGTTTGTCCTCCCTCTCGGTGGGTTTAAAAAATGCCCCCATTTTGTGCCGGAAGCGAGGGTCCAATAAGGTGGACAGCCAGAAGTCATCCCGCCGACAGATGGAAACAATTCTGGGGTCACTACGCAAGCATGTGAGCATGCTTCGTGCCATTTGCGCAAGTGACTCGGATGGACTACCTGTCTCCATCTCCACTGCATACTGCCACGGTGTGCCCGGGTCCTCTGTCTCTCCTTCCTCAAAAACCTCTAGCTCCTCTGGCTGCTCCTGCTCCTCCTCTCCTGTCCGCTGACTAGATAAACCAGCCATTTCGCCAAGCCTAAACTGTGTTTCGCTGGGCAACTCCTCCTCCTCCTCTTCCTCCTCCTCCTCCTCCAGTTCAGCTCCAACGGGGTTCATGTGGCCGTAAGATGTAAACGCCATGTCTCCAGTGCCCTGACCAGCCATGGTTTCCAACATGTGCTGTAGTACATGAAGCAGTGGAATCACGTCGTTCATCCCGTAATCCTGCCGACTGACAAATAAAGTGGCTTCCTCAAAGGGCCTGAGCAAACGGCAGGTGTCACGTATGAGCTGCCACTGGTTGACATTGAAGTTACACAGGGGAGTCCCCCTATCTGCTTGGATCATCAGGAAATCCGTGATGGCTTTTCTCTGTTCATATAATCGGTCCAACATGTGAAGGGTGGAATTCCAACGGGTGGAAACATCGCAAATCAGACTATGTTGGGGGATACCATTCTGACGCTGTAGCTCAAGAAGGGTGTGTTTGGCGGTGTAGGAGTGGCTGAAGTGCATGCAAAGTTTCCGTGAAGTTGTTAGGATGTCCTGCAGATGGGGGGAACACTTCAGAAACCGCTTGACAACCAGATTGAAGACGTGAGCCATGCAGGGGGCATGGGTCAGGCTTCCTTGGCGCAGCGCAGACAAAATGTTCTTCCCATTGTCGGTAACCATGATTCCCATTTTAAGTTTTCTCGGAGTAAGCCATGTTTGGATTTCCTGATGAATACATTTAAGCAGTTCCTCCCCTGTGTGACTCCGTTCGCCAAGACAAACCATGTGAAGCACTGCGTGACACCTCCGTGCCCTGCACACATGGTAGACTGGAGGGGCACTGAGACTTGAGCCTACAGTGGAGGGTGAGGAGATGGCGGAGGATGAGGAGGCCGAGTCGCACGGTGTCACAGGCCCAATGGGCAGAGAGCGCGGAGGCCGAAGCGGCGTGACCTGTCCAAGTTGCTGCTGCAAAGGGACCACATTCACCCAGTGGGCCGTAAACGACATGTACTGCCCCTGACCGTAGTTACAGCTCCAGATGTCGGCGCTGCCATGTATTTTGCTACACACCGACAGGCTCAAGGACTGGCCCACCTTCTGTTCAACAAAAGTGTGCAGCGCTGGTACTGCCTTCTTGGCAAAGAAATGACGGCTTGGGACTCTCCACCTCGGCTCGGCACAAGCCATCAGTTCTCTGAAAGGTGCAGATTCCACCACCTGAAAAGGGAGCGACTGCAGCACCAGCAACTTGGACAGGAGCACATTCAGCTTCTGCGCCGTAGGATGAGTGGGCGCATACTGCTGTCTCTTGGACATGGCTTCGCTGATGGATTGCTGGCGGGATGCATGACTTGGAGGAGGAGGAGGAGGAGCAGGAGCGACAGAGGATGGGTGTGACGCACAGCTGCCTTCGGCTGAGGTGCTGGAGCCTTGGCTGGCAGAAATTGGGAGCTCACTTGGTGAGGAAGCAGACTGGACCACCCCTTGGGAGCCTCGGTTCTCCCAGGTCGTTTTATGGTGACGCATCATATGTTGACGCAGGGCCGTGGTGCCAACATTTGGACCCTGGCCACGCTTCACCTTTTGCCTACATATCTTGCATGTGGCCATGTTACCCTCCTGCGGATGCCTCAGGAAAAACTGCCACACTGCCGAGTAGCTACTTTTCCCACCCCCTGGCCTCACTGATTCACTGCTGCTGTTGCCAACTCCAGGAACCCCTGCTCCACTACCTCCCGATAAGGTAGACTGCCGCACAGCAGGTGCTCTACCCCGGCCCCGGCCCCGGCCGGCTCCAGCCTTTGGAATTGTGCCCCCATGCTGACTGCTACCACCTTGCTGCCTCAGCTGCTGACTCCGGGGCAACCTGCGCCCCTCTTCTCCTGATGATGACGATGAAGCCCCTTCATCACCCGGCTCCCAAGTGCGATCGGCTTCATCGTCATCATCATCATCATCACCGGGTTGTGGCTGTACGTCACTGATGTTCGTGGATTCGTCAACAGTGTCTGGCGCAGGAGCTGGAACGCTCGCAGCACCCACGACACTGTCCACATCACTATTTGTCTGCCTAGCTAAAGAAGCCACCTCCATTTCTTGGCTGGGCAGTAGCTGCTGACTGTCCTCCTGTATCTGATCGTCCTCCTCACTAAAGAGTGGAGCTGAACCCAAAGCATAGGATACGTCGCTGGGGGAGGGAACGGCGTAGGACAGAGGCAATGGGAGGACAGGGACTGCTCTCGGGGCATGCCAACTCAGGGTTGTGTCAGAGGAACCTACCGACCCTAGACTGGGGGTCTCAGATGTAAGTTGTGATGATGTTGTTGATGAGCGCGTCAGCCAATCTACCACGGCAGATGCGTTACTGGTGGAGACCCGACCGCTAGCAGATACTGGCAGATTAGGTCTCTCAGCGTGACTCCTGCTGCTACTGGCCCCCAGTCTGATGCGAGCTCTGCCTGCGGAATCTTGGCCTCTGCCACTCCTCTTTTCACTTCCAGGCACTTGTCTGCCCGACATAGTCTAACTGGCGTGGTAGTAGGTGATATTTTAAGAACCCCCAGGCAGCAGTGGGTCTATATAAAACAGAATATAATGCACACCAAAAGTGAGCAGTAACACTCAGCCTCCAACAGGCCTGCTTAGTGTAAATAAGAGAGCTGCTTAGTGTAAATAAAGAGGGGTATGCTATGTTACAGAATGGGATGCCTCAACAGAAGTGCACCTGGCAGGCAGCAGTAAGCCTATGCCCAGCAAAAGTGTCTTATAATATAAATATAATAAGAGCAAATGCTTATATGGTCTTAAACAGAGGCTGCTTTAGTCACAGAATGGGATGCCCTGGGCAGGAATGGACCTGGCAGGGTCCAGTAGGGCTTTGGCCAGCAAAAGTGTCTTTATCAGGCTAATTTCAAATATGATAAGAGCAAATGCTTATATGGTCTTAAACAGAGGCTGCTGTAGTCACAGAATGGGATGCCCCGGGCAGGAATCGACCTGGCAGGGTCCAGTAGGGCTTTGGCCAGCAAAAGTGTCTTTATCAGGCCTGATTTCTATGAGAATAAGTGCAAATGTTTATTATGCTATTAAATAGAGGCTGCTTTAGTCACAGAATGGGATGCCAGTGCCACAAAAACCAGAGAGCATGCACAGCAAAAGTGTCTTTATCAGGCCTGATTTCTATGAGAATAAGTGCAAATGTTTATTATGCTATTAAATAGAGGCTGCTTTAGTCACAGAATGGGATGCCAGTGCCACAAAAACCAGAGAGCATGCACAGCAAAAGTGTCTTTATCAGGCCTGATTTCTATGAGAATAAGTGCAAATGTTTATTATGCTATTAAATAGAGGCTGCTTTAGTCACAGAATGGGATGCCAGTGCCACAAAAACCAGAGAGCATGCACAGCAAAAGTGTCTTTATCAGGCCTGATTTCTATGAGAATAAGTGCAAATGTTTATTGTGCTATTAAATAGAGGCTGCTTTAGTCACAGAATGGGATGCCAGTGCCACAAAAACCAGAGAGCATGCACAGCAAAAGTGTCTTTATCAGGCCTGATTTCTATGAGAATAAGTGCAAATGTTTATTATGCTATTAAATAGAGGCTGCTTTAGTCACAGAATGGGATGCCAGTGCCACAAAAACCAGAGAGCATGCACAGCAAAAGTGTCTTTATCAGGCCTGATTTCTATGAGAATAAGTGCAAATGTTTATTATGCTATTAAATAGAGGCTGCTTTAGTCACAGAATGGGATGCCAGTGCCACAAAAACCAGAGAGCATGCACAGCAAAAGTGTCTTTATCAGGCCTGATTTCTATGAGAATAAGTGCAAATGTTTATTATGCTATTAAATAGAGGCTGCTTTAGTCACAGAATGGGATGCCAGTGCCACAAAAACCAGAGAGCATGCACAGCAAAAGTGTCTTTATCAGGCCTGATTTCTATGAGAATAAGTGCAAATGTTTATTATGCTATTAAATAGAGGCTGCTTTAGTCACAGAATGGGATGCCAGTGCCACAAAAACCAGAGAGCATGCACAGCAAAAGTGTCTTTATCAGGCCTGATTTCTATGAGAATAAGTGCAAATGTTTATTATGCTATTAAATAGAGGCTGCTTTAGTCACAGAATGGGATGCCAGTGCCACAAAAACCAGAGAGCATGCACAGCAAAAGTGTCTTTATCAGGCCTGATTTCTATGAGAATAAGTGCAAATGTTTATTGTGCTATTAAATAGAGGCTGCTTTAGTCACAGAATGGGATGCCAGTGCCACAAAAACCAGAGAGCATGCACAGCAAAAGTGTCTTTATCAGGCCTGATTTCTATGAGAATAAGTGCAAATGTTTATTATGCTATTAAATAGAGGCTGCTTTAGTCACAGAATGGGATGCCAGTGCCACAAAAACCAGAGAGCATGCACAGCAAAAGTGTCTTTATCAGGCCTGATTTCTATGAGAATAAGTGCAAATGTTTATTATGCTATTAAATAGAGGCTGCTTTAGTCACAGAATGGGATGCCAGTACCACAAAAGCCAGAGAGCATGCACAGCAAAAGTGTCTTTATCAGGCCTGATTTCTATGAGAATAAGTGCAAATGTTTATTATGCTATTAAATAGAGGCTGCTTTAGTCACAGAATGGGATGCCAGTGCCACAAAAACCAGAGAGCATGCACAGCAAAAGTGTCTTTATCAGGCCTGATTTCTATGAGAATAAGTGCAAATGTTTATTGTGCTATTAAATAGAGGCTGCTTTAGTCACAGAATGGGATGCCAGTGCCACAAAAACCAGAGAGCATGCACAGCAAAAGTGTCTTTATCAGGCCTGATTTCTATGAGAATAAGTGCAAATGTTTATTATGCTATTAAATAGAGGCTGCTTTAGTCACAGAATGGGATGCCAGTGCCACAAAAACCAGAGAGCATGCACAGCAAAAGTGTCTTTATCAGGCCTGATTTCTATGAGAATAAGTGCAAATGTTTATTGTGCTATTAAATAGAGGCTGCTTTAGTCACAGAATGGGATGCCAGTGCCACAAAAACCAGAGAGCATGCACAGCAAAAGTGTCTTTATCAGGCCTGATTTCTATGAGAATAAGTGCAAATGTTTATTATGCTATTAAATAGAGGCTGCTTTAGTCACAGAATGGGATGCCAGTGCCACAAAAACCAGAGAGCATGCACAGCAAAAGTGTCTTTATCAGGCCTGATTTCTATGAGAATAAGTGCAAATGTTTATTGTGCTATTAAATAGAGGCTGCTTTAGTCACAGAATGGGATGCCAGTGCCACAAAAACCAGAGAGCATGCACAGCAAAAGTGTCTTTATCAGGCCTGATTTCTATGAGAATAAGTGCAAATGTTTATTGTGCTATTAAATAGAGGCTGCTTTAGTCACAGAATGGGATGCCAGTGCCACAAAAACCAGAGAGCATGCACAGCAAAAGTGTCTTTATCAGGCCTGATTTCTATGAGAATAAGTGCAAATGTTTATTATGCTATTAAATAGAGGCTGCTTTAGTCACAGAATGGGATGCCAGTGCCACAAAAACCAGAGAGCATGCACAGCAAAAGTGTCTTTATCAGGCCTGATTTCTATGAGAATAAGTGCAAATGTTTATTATGCTATTAAATAGAGGCTGCTTTAGTCACAGAATGGGATGCCAGTGCCACAAAAACCAGAGAGCATGCACAGCAAAAGTGTCTTTATCAGGCCTGATTTCTATGAGAATAAGTGCAAATGTTTATTGTGCTATTAAATAGAGGCTGCTTTAGTCACAGAATGGGATGCCAGTGCCACAAAAACCAGAGAGCATGCACAGCAAAAGTGTCTTTATCAGGCCTGATTTCTATGAGAATAAGTGCAAATGTTTATTATGCTATTAAATAGAGGCTGCTTTAGTCACAGAATGGGATGCCAGTGCCACAAAAACCAGAGAGCATGCACAGCAAAAGTGTCTTTATCAGGCCTGATTTCTATGAGAATAAGTGCAAATGTTTATTGTGCTATTAAATAGAGGCTGCTTTAGTCACAGAATGGGATGCCAGTGCCACAAAAACCAGAGAGCATGCACAGCAAAAGTGTCTTTATCAGGCCTGATTTCTATGAGAATAAGTGCAAATGTTTATTGTGCTATTAAATAGAGGCTGCTTTAGTCACAGAATGGGATGCCAGTGCCACAAAAACCAGAGAGCATGCACAGCAAAAGTGTCTTTATCAGGCCTGATTTCTATGAGAATAAGTGCAAATGTTTATTATGCTATTAAATAGAGGCTGCTTTAGTCACAGAATGGGATGCCAGTGCCACAAAAACCAGAGAGCATGCACAGCAAAAGTGTCTTTATCAGGCCTGATTTCTATGAGAATAAGTGCAAATGTTTATTGTGCTATTAAATAGAGGCTGCTTTAGTCACAGAATGGGATGCCAGTGCCACAAAAACCAGAGAGCATGCACAGCAAAAGTGTCTTTATCAGGCCTGATTTCTATGAGAATAAGTGCAAATGTTTATTATGCTATTAAATAGAGGCTGCTTTAGTCACAGAATGGGATGCCAGTGCCACAAAAACCAGAGAGCATGCACAGCAAAAGTGTCTTTATCAGGCCTGATTTCTATGAGAATAAGTGCAAATGTTTATTATGCTATTAAATAGAGGCTGCTTTAGTCACAGAATGGGATGCCAGTGCCACAAAAACCAGAGAGCATGCACAGCAAAAGTGTCTTTATCAGGCCTGATTTCTATGAGAATAAGTGCAAATGTTTATTATGCTATTAAATAGAGGCTGCTTTAGTCACAGAATGGGATGCCAGTGCCACAAAAACCAGAGAGCATGCACAGCAAAAGTGTCTTTATCAGGCCTGATTTCTATGAGAATAAGTGCAAATGTTTATTGTGCTATTAAATAGAGGCTGCTTTAGTCACAGAATGGGATGCCAGTGCCACAACAACCAGAGAGCATGCACAGCAAAAGTGTCTTTATCAGGCCTGATTTCTATGAGAATAAGTGCAAATGTTTATTATGCTATTAAATAGAGGCTGCTTTAGTCACAGAATGGGATGCCAGTGCCACAAAAACCAGAGAGCATGCACAGCAAAAGTGTCTTTATCAGGCCTGATTTCTATGAGAATAAGTGCAAATGTTTATTGTGCTATTAAATAGAGGCTGCTTTAGTCACAGAATGGGATGCCAGTGCCACAAAAACCAGAGAGCATGCACAGCAAAAGTGTCTTTATCAGGCCTGATTTCTATGAGAATAAGTGCAAATGTTTATTATGCTATTAAATAGAGGCTGCTTTAGTCACAGAATGGGATGCCAGTGCCACAAAAACCAGAGAGCATGCACAGCAAAAGTGTCTTTATCAGGCCTGATTTCTATGAGAATAAGTGCAAATGTTTATTGTGCTATTAAATAGAGGCTGCTTTAGTCACAGAATGGGATGCCAGTGCCACAAAAACCAGAGAGCATGCACAGCAAAAGTGTCTTTATCAGGCCTGATTTCTATGAGAATAAGTGCAAATGTTTATTATGCTATTAAATAGAGGCTGCTTTAGTCACAGAATGGGATGCCAGTGCCACAAAAACCAGAGAGCATGCACAGCAAAAGTGTCTTTATCAGGCCTGATTTCTATGAGAATAAGTGCAAATGTTTATTATGCTATTAAATAGAGGCTGCTTTAGTCACAGAATGGGATGCCAGTGCCACAAAAACCAGAGAGCATGCACAGCAAAAGTGTCTTTATCAGGCCTGATTTCTATGAGAATAAGTGCAAATGTTTATTATGCTATTAAATAGAGGCTGCTTTAGTCACAGAATGGGATGCCAGTGCCACAAAAACCAGAGAGCATGCACAGCAAAAGTGTCTTTATCAGGCCTGATTTCTATGAGAATAAGTGCAAATGTTTATTATGCTATTAAATAGAGGCTGCTTTAGTCACAGAATGGGATGCCTCACAGCAGACTTAAGATCAGTTCAGTATATATGCACAGTTAGTATAAGCAGCCTGAAAACGCTAACAAAGCCTGTCAGGCTGGATGAAAAAAAAAAAAAAACTGACAGCCTCCGATTTTCCCTTCCTTTCCCTGTTTTTTGCTGACTTTCTGTCTGTCTCCTGTCTGTCTCCTGCCTGTCTCCAGCCTGTCCCTGTCTGTCCCTGCCTGTCTCCAGCCTGTCCCTGTCTGTCCCTCAGCTACACAGCGTTCTGTCTCTCACGAATGCAATAGAGAAATGAGGAAAAGCAAGATGGCCGCCGTTAAATACCGCTGTGTGACGTCACCGGGCTTGCTGGCTGCTGATAGGCTGCATGTGACTGCCCCAGCTTGCACTGGCGCGGGATACATGTCCAGACATGTCCCGCCCGCCATCTTAGAATGCCTGTAATGTAAATGAATGGATGTTAAAGGAAAACTTCGAGTGATCGAATCGCGGGGAAATTCGGATTCGATCCGAATCGAATTTTTCCTGAAATTCGGATCGAATCCGGGTTCGTCCGGATCGATTCGCTCATCCCTAATGTCAAGCATGGTTTCATAGTTAAAGCACAAAAGAAGAAATCTTGTTGCACGTCAATGTTAAATTCTGCCAAAAATTTAGTTGGGTCAAATTTTGGCATCTTATTATTTCAAAATGTGCCCCTCCCCAAGCCTACTAGCCTGGCATACCAGGCTGGCATTCCCAGGGCTCAGGGCAGGTACCTATCGCTTGTATGCCTCTTTGGCATAGTTCTGCTGCTCTTTCATGGGTGCTTGTAGCCTATGCCTAACTATGGACACCAGGCTCCTCAAACATCTGGTGGCTGGGGTGCCATGAGCATCCTTGAAAGGACATCCTTGCATGAGTTTTGGGTTTTTGTATGATGCCTTTGAGCCCTGGGATACCAGCTTTTATGACAAGTGAACCAGGCTAGTGGCCCTTGGAGGGGAACCCCACAAATTTTTTTTTTTTAGACATAAAAAGTGAAGAAAATACCAAATCTTTTTCAAGGGACTTGGATTCAGCAGAATACTGAATATTTGACGACAATGCAGCCAAAGAGCATCCAAAATTAAAAGAGACATGTTCTTCTCATCACTAGTGACAATATCTAGCCTTGAAGCCTGCTTTTTCATTCAGGAGGACAAATCATAGTGGTAGGATAAAAGGTCTTGTCAATGGGTCAGAAGAACGTCTGCTGACAGTTTTAGAGTATGGGAGACTGTTACTGTTTAGACATCTTCTTATCTATAGATGCATGTCTATAGTATAGTCTGATATAATTAATTTATACGTGGTCTTCTGACACTGGATCTCACTGACTGATGGACTATCGAGTGGCTTGCCAGCTCCAATCTCGCCTGCTATTCATTCTTATTAATTTGAACTAACCACCATTTTTGCAAAGCAATCATAAATAATTTTCCCTTGTGAGCATATTGTGTGTGTTGCAGTTTATCAGAGCCGAGAGAAAAAAATCAATTTAATCTTCATTGCTGTTTTCCCGAGAGGATACTGCTGAAATCTCTTCCGTGAAAATACCTTCTTTGTCTGTCTAATAAGAAAGGATTAGATACTAGATAACAATACTCCAGAGAGAGGCCAGCAAAGCTCTTCATGCCATTGCAGTCATGTTTACCAGAAGCCATGTTACTAGCCGCCATGAACATGTTGTATGGACAATGACTAAAGACGCGGCGATGCCTTAAACTTTTCTTTACAACAAACTTACAGAGATCCTTATTGTGGCACCTGAATTTTACTTGATAAATAACATCTTCACTCTCCTAAACATGGGCTTGGACAATGACAAAACGTTATGTAAACCCCAACCACTTTACGTCATGGTTGACCCAAACAGCCAGTCATGGCAGCAGGTCAGTAATCCAAAAAGTTATGCCAGTACAGATAAGGAGCTATATGTAATGTTAACATCAATTCATTAAAATTAGGAAAATTTAATCTCATGGAGATTGACATTAGAGTGGCTGTTGGTGCCAGGTGGGCTGATTTCAGTATTCATGCCCCTGCCACCCCTGAAAGAGTACCAGACCCATGACAACGTTTATAGGGCTTCTTAAAATCTGTAGATTCTCTTCCAATCTTGGGGGCCATCGCATTGCCCAATCCTTAAGGCATCAGTATCAGTCATCCTCTTAAGAGCCCCAAAATGTGTCCATTTTACCCTGCCCTGCTCATCTCTACCTGTGGTCCTCATGCACAGTATCTCAGGTATACAGAGAAACCCAGGGAATGTCAGTTTTGCAGGTGGAAGTGTCTCATTAAAAAACACATATTTTCCTCTAATCTTCAGAATGCCATTGCTTCCCCCAACCCCACAGGCATCACTTTTAAGACAACAATCCACCCTACCCATGCTTTCGTTCACCACAGTCTAAGAATGGCCAATGTTTTCAACCTGGGGTGAAATGGGCTACTGCAGCAGGAGACTTACCCTGCATTAGTGTGTTGCCTATTTCCTTCATTTTATTAGCCCCTACTCTTAGTTTTTTTTCTTGGCAGCAACCAGGGCAGATTCTAGGCTAAAACTGTACAAAAATCTACACCTACCAAAGAAGCCAGCACCACACCACCAACCCAGTAAAAAGAGCTCCAATAAGAACCCAATAAGACCAGCAACACTAAATTATTTATATGCAAAGTACATAAACCATCGAAAACATAAACCAATATACTATGAAGGGAGGCATGGCACTAATCAGAGTGCATGCTGGAAAGCGTGCTATTATACTCTCCCCCGGGCTCCTGCTAACAGCTAATGTCACTAGCTAGAAACACGGAGGATGGGAAGTAGCATGCAGGAACCATGGTTGGTATGTTGGCATGCTTCCCAGCCACACTCCCAACATACTCCCCCAGTATATGGCATAGGAAATTTAAAGTACCCAGGTGGCTCTGCAGTACAATGCAAGAAGTGCCGTGCTCAGAGCCAGAAGGCTGGCCCCAGTAGTCAGCTAAGCACCCCCTGTAATTCTGATTCACAGGGCAATGGTGCTGCTCTTTCAGACTTAAACCGGACCTTCACCATGATTTAATGAAAAGCCCAAACTCTTAAAAAACAATTCCTCAGCATCTAAAATTAATATATTTTACATGTTTAGTCACTAATTTATTATACTTTCCCCCACTGGGCTGCAACTCTGTTCGGGAATTTAGGATACGGGCGCCGCCATCTTGACTCAGAAGCATCACACTTACTGAGGAGAGGAGAGTGGGATAAGGTACAGGGGGGCGGGTTATAGCTGTGCTTTGCTCAGACAGAGCAGAGCTGGGGTCAGGGAAAGGTCAGCAGTCCCAGAATGCAGAGCAGCACAGTCACTTCCTGTTTGCAGGCACTTCCTGTTTGCAGGCTGCCTGCAAAAATGGCAGCTTCCATAAGCAGCCATCTTGGATGTTTAAAGGCTTATAAAATGCAGTAGATGCAGGTAGGATGATTTTTAATGTGAGCAATCTGTATGTACAGGGTGTGGGAAACATATAAGATAGACTCTTATTTAGAGTGAAGGTCCGCTTTAAGTAAAGACCTGACAGCAATCAAGGGTGAACTGGGGCTAAATATCACCCGGGGACTTTTGAGCTGGTCAACATGCATGTTTCTCATATGCGGCTAAAGGGGCAGATGGGCATGGGGCAGAGGGGGTAATGGACATTCTTAAAAAGAAGGTACAGATATTTAACTTTTTTAGGGGCAGATAATGTGTTTATGGCTCCCCCAGAACCATGTTGCTTGGGCTATAAGCATTGCAAGAGCAAAACTTAAAGCCCGGGGGTACAATGAGACCAGGTATGAGGGAGGGGCATTAGAAGAGGACTATAGTGGTCCATCAAGAATTCTCTCTGTGCTCCCTATGGCAGCAACCATCTTTGCATGTCATGTAAAGTCAGCGTCTTCTTGGTTAGAAGAAAACTGCAAAAGAAGTATAATTGGATGGGCCCTGCTAACTGGGAAAAACAAGGCGCTGCTCATAAAGGCTACAGCGGATTTTTACCAAACACATACAAAAATTACACATACAGAAAAGTTTCGAACCCTTTTCAAATCGTCTTTAAGAAAATTCAGCAATGCAGCCTGTTGCTCCAATGCTTTGATGGCTATATTCCACTGGTCACTCCCGCTGTGAGTAACGCTGCCGCCGCAGCAATAAACAATGTTATCAGCCTAGCGAGGCCAAACAAACCGCCCCCACAAGTTATTTTTTTAACCAGCTTCAAAAAGTCTGACAAAGTTACGCCACGCTCCCCGTAGGTCAACATTCAATTTATATTTTTAAAGTTAAGACAGCACTGTCATTTTCTTCAAAGATATCTCCAATCATTTTCACAAAGCGTTTACGAGATCGCAGAGAAGCCGAGTCACAACCATCTTTAAAACATAACTTCAGCTGAAAGTAATAAAGCACAGATGTATAGAAAGCAGCTTGAGGCTGGATTCCTACCTTCGCAATAGTTGGGGTCCCCCTGAGCCGGCATAAAACCGCTTCGACATTCACAGGCCGCTTTCGTGTTCCCATTTCGGCATTCTGAGTTTTCTCCACAGTGATGTCCTTCAGCACAGAAATTGTACCCTGGTATAAAAACAACAATACAAAAAATAAGAAAAAATATCTGGGGTTTGTAGTAATGGCATGTCCAGTAAGTGAACCTGAATAAAAATAGCATTTGTAAGGTGCCCATTGTAAATGTAATGTTTTTTTTGGAGTGTGTTGGGTTCCTAGGTCATTAAAGCAACTCACAAGCCAGAATGGCTGCTAGCCTGCCTCCAAGGTATCCAAAATTAGGGTGCCCGCTGTGTAAAACTCCCAAGGCCGTCGATAAACTCACCATTACCAGCAGCTCCCATGACACTGTCTTTGGCAGTGGATGAATCTTTCTTCTTTTTTTTTTTGGTCAATTGTTCTACTTTCTTTATTTCCTTCGATCTCTTCTTTGTCTTCACCCATCCTTTCTCTCTCTCTTTTCTGCTTTATTTTTTTATTCTTTCTTTGCTTTTGTCATTCATTCATTATCTTTCTTTGTTTCTGACATTCATTTAATATTTTAGTTTTTTGTTTATTTTTTATATTTCTTCATTTCTCCCCATCTATTCTTTTTTTGTCACTATATTCCTGCTATACTTTGCAATTCCTTCTTTTTTTTATTCTCTCTCTCTCTTCCTGTCATTCCTTCTATATTTTGTCATTCCTTCTATTATTTTTGTATTTCTATTCTTCAGCTGTATTTACGATGTATGCACCTTTATTACCATGTATGGAGTGTTATACCACACCACAGGGGAACCACTTAGAATCTATCATCCAAGGGCCCGCATAAACCTGGAGCTGGCTCTGTTGTACCTGTACCCCCCCCCCCCCCCCCCCACCACCACCACCAGCCATTCAAAAATGTCTGGTGCACACCTAGGCTAAAGGCCCTGAATGCTGCATGGGATCACTGATGAGGTGAGTGTACTGGGTGATTCTGCCCAGGTGTGCTCAGTGCTAGCACCTGCCCAGAATGAATATGTATATGTGTTTGTCTTAAGTAAATTGAAAGAATACAGCACAGCCAAACCCTGCAGTAAAAAAATTGTTAAAACTTTTACTATTGTTAGTTAAAATTAGTAGGTAAAGCGCTTTCATGGGGACGCATTTCCCGTATCCCTGATGCATTTTGGGGGGGTTACCTTTTTGTCAAACATTGAACACCCACCTGCACGGTGGCCCCAATATAAGTATATTAGTCTGAAAACAGTACTACTGAAGCCCCGCCCCAATGGAACAGAAACAACCAATGCACAGTGCCAGCACAAAATGAGCCAGTAGAGGCATCTATAACATGAAAGGCCTTGATAATTGGTTTTGAATAGACACAGGGGGGAGATAAACAAATCAACAGCCTTTCAGCATTCAACTAGCCACAGAGAATAATGCCTCTGTTTAAGCAGTGTATATTACCCCATAGCAAAACCTGAAACAGCTGGCACCATGAGTATAGCAGGTAGATTACCATATATCTTTTTTTTTATAAGCCACACAATTTTTCCCAAAAGTGGAGTGAAAAAGTCAGTGCGTCTTATTGGCCGAATGTAAAAAATAAAAAGTGAAGTAAAAGTATACTTACATGAGTCTAGCGCCCACTGTCTCCTCTCTGGCTTCCGTCGCCGCCGCCACCACCTCTCGGGCCGGCAAGCCCTGACCCCCGAGAGGTGGTGGCTGTGCTGGAGGCCAGTAAGTATACTTTTTTTTCCAGGGGGTTGGGGGGAAAACCACACTGAATAAGGGGATGGGGGTGCCACATTGCCTATATGGGGAATGGGATGGGAGGAAGCCACACTGCCTATGGGAATGGGAGGGGAATGCCACACTGCCTATATGGGGAATGGGAGGGGGGGAATGCCACATTGCCTATGGGAATGGGAGGAGGAATACCACACTATCTATGGGAAATGGGATGGGGGAATGCCACACTATCTATGGGAAATGGGAGGGGGAATGCCACACTGTTTATAGGGAATGAGAGGGGGGAATGCCACGCTGCCCATGGGGAATGGGATGGGGGGGAATGCCACACTGTCCATGGGGAATGGGATGAGGGGATGCCACACTGCCTATGGTAATGGGAGGGGGGAATGCCACACTGCCTGTAATAGGGGGTTTTAGCACAACATTTGGTTTAGAATACATAAACATACATAAAAAAGAATAACTGAATATATATATATAATAAAATTTAATGTTTATCAGGTCACTGTCACATGCACAGCAGCGGTGACTACAGTCAACCTGCTACAGAGCTTCAGACTTCAATATAACAGTTTGAGTGCTTCTATTTATTTACTGATCTCTGAAGTGGCCAAGGTCTCTTTTGAGTGACTAACGGAAAATACGTCACAGGCGATGCTGCTGTCTTTTTACAAAAACTACCGAGTTGTTATTTTAGAACTTTTACAATGTCATTTAAAAGGATGCAGTTTTTAAACTTATATGTGGATCTGCAATTCTCAGTTTACTGAAAAGAAAAAGATTTTTATTTAGGTACAGGTACAGATGTTTTGCAGAGGAAATCTCAGGTTCTGTCTATTCATATCCTTCGATTCTATTTCATAACTCAGGGTAATTAAACCCTCAGCCTACATTTTAGAATTCCTGTAAGGTAATTATTTCCCATAAATATCATAAAAAAAAAGAATGCAATTCCATAATTGCAGTAAAAGTTCTTGAGAACTTAACCACAGAAATCTTCCTTCGAGAGTGTCTAGAATGTATAGGCGTAGTATGATGATCGCCTCTATTATCACACTGAGGTGCCCATTTTGTTTGGGCGCTTGGGCAATACACAGGACCAGATTATCATTGGCGCAATGGCACACCTGCTCCGGGCCCAAGCAGCTTTATCAATCAGGGATGAACTCTACATGTTTTTGTAATAGTAGACTGGAGCATGACATCATCGTTAGTGGCTTAGTGAAGGAGGTAGAGAGAGAGAGAGACAAGAAAAGCACAGAAAAACAGGCTTTGAGACAGGAGAGGGAGAAACAGGGAAGAAAGTAAAAAAGAGAGAGGGAGGTAAGAGAGGGTGAGAAAGAGAAATAAAAGTGTACAAGAGAGATATAGAGAAATGTGATACCGGTGGTGGTGGGGGGGGGGGGGGGGGGGGGGGAGACAAGAGAACTGATCCGTTACATGACACCTTTAATCTGGCCCTGGTGATACAGTTTCAGTGGGCCCTTTGCTATGTGCCATGACACATATGGGTGAAGCCAGCATCAACCCACAAATTCAATAATTAGCAGAGAGGCTATGTCGGCCAGTTTGACAGTATGCTTCTCAGCCACACTCTGCTGCTGCTAGTGCCGTGACTGCTTTCTCTACACACTTCCCTATGACAGAAGTACCCAGGGCTCTCTACAGTACAATGCAGGGGGTGCTGTGCTCAGACCCAGAGGGAAAGACTCCCAGGACAACTGAACTGCTCGCTCTGCCCTGGAAACAGTCATGATGGTGTATTGACAAAAATGTATTGCTAAATATTTCCAGATGATACTAAGCTGTGTAAAGTAATTAAAACATAAGAGGACAGCAGGCAGCTACAAACAGATTTAGATAAATTGGAAGCATGGACAGTTAAATGGCAAATGAAGTTTAACACAGATAAATGTAAGGTTATGCACATGGGAAGGAGAAATATATATCATGATTACACACTAAATAAACAAACACTTGGTAAAACAACAATGGAAAAGGACCTAGGGGTTTTAGTTGACAATAAGCTCAACTGTAGTAATCAATGCCATGCAGCTGCTGCCAAAGCAAATAGGATCATGGGGTTCATCAGGAGGGGCATAGGTGCTCATGACCAGAGCATCATTTTACCCCTGTACCAGTCACTGGTCAGACCCCATATGGAGTACTGTGTACAGTTCTGGGCACCTGTGCTTAAGAAGGACACATCAGAACTGGAGCACATTAAAAGTAGGGCAACAAAGTTAATAAAAGGAGTGCAGGGACTAGAGTACCCTGAAAGATTGTCAAAGTTAGGTTTATTTCGTTTAGAAAAAAGACGATTGAGGGGTGATCTAATAACTATGTATAAATATATTCGGGGTCAATACAAAGATCTGTCCCACAATCTATTGATACCTCGGAGTGTAACTATAACCCGAGGGGTTAGAGGAAGGTTAGAGGAAAGGTGCTTTCTCCACCGACATAGGAGGGGATTCTTCTCTGTAAGAGCAGTGAGACTATGGAACTCACTGCCAGAAGAGGTAGTAATGATGGATACAGTAAAAACATTCAAAAGTGGCCTTGATGCCTTCCTGGCATGTAATAACATTTCCAGCTATGGCTACTAGACCACTGGAAGAAGATCTATAGTGGCCGGAATGCCCTCCTTGCATGTAATAACATTTCCAGCTATGGCTACTAGACCACTGGAAGGAGTTAAACAGGCTGAACAGGATGGACTAAAGTCTTTATTCAGCCTTACATACTATGTTACTATGTTCTGTTCCCCTAACTTCCACTCTTTCTCTTCCTTTCTATCCTTCTGCCTTTAAACTGACAAACAGGCAGTGCACCACCTGACAAATTACTGATCTAGAACAACCACAAGAGGAGGGTGTGGACCAAGTGCCCCCCCCCCCCCCCCCCCAGGAAAGGAGCACCACTAATAGAAAATCAATCCAAATATTTTATTTGACAAAAATTAACACCAAAACATAAACCATAAAATACACAGACTATAGAGACACAATACATAAGACATATACTTCTACCTTTCTTTCTTCCTTGAGCCAGACCCAGAATGGCTGCCTGGGTAGGAAGGAGGCTTCTGGTTAAGGGTGATCCCCCAACTCTATTCTCAACCCAAGCTCTGTTACTGTACCCCCCGACCCCAAACCACTCCTAGTTTAAAGAAGCACTATCGCAAAATAGTGTAGTATTAACAATCCATATAAACACATGAGCTGATGAGTGGAGGGGTCATTTATACACCCAAACTGAATAAAACACTCAACACGGTATATTCTATCATGAGAGAAGGGTTTTTTTTTTTCCGTGGTGGGGTTTCACTCAGGGTCCTCCTAGGTCCCCGGCTGGTGAGGGGGCCTAGCCGGAGTGCCCAGGGGAGGGCCCCGCTTGTCCCCTAGGGAAAAAACGGTATAACCTCTACACTTTACTCTGATAGTTGTTTTTATTCAAATAAACAAGTGTTGTTTACATTCGTTCTTACACATCAAATATTATCCTTTGATGAGTACTACAAAAGTTTTTAGCAGAAACTAGTATTTTGTTTTCTGCAATGGTAACAAGGCGATGTAAACAGTCTCTAAATAGATGATGAGGAAAGGAGGGGCTCAGGTTACTTGCCCGTCCTCAGTGTCCTTAAGTGTATGCCTCACGTTTGTAGCAAGGTTGGGTCGTTGCTCCTCAGTTTGTAGCCAGCTGTTAACCCTTCAAGGTTTGTAGCAAGTGGTTGTAGACTCCTTTACAGACGCGTTTCGCCTGTGGCTTCTTCAGTGTGGGAGCCTAAAGTTTCTAGTGGTGAACATATGTAGGTACATACATGGAGGTTACATATACAGGATACATGCTTGGCTATTTGTAAATGGAGGCAGTAATAAAATTATGTTACTCACAAGCTGATGAGGGTGCCCCGGTGCCTGGATTGCTGGCATAGTGGAGGTTGACATTAAAAGGATTACTTTCGTTCCTATAAGAGAACCCTGTATGTTGAGAGGTGTAATGGTCGTATGGCTAGTAGGTTATGTCAGTCATTATATTGGTCTGAGCTTACCTCATTGTTCTAATGTACCCAGTATGTCGAGATCCGGGCCCTCCATGCCCCAGACTGGGGTTTGTATATGGAGGGTAGCGCTGCTATGTGTGATGCGCTGGTATGCGCTTGTAGAGGTGTCCGTTGCGCTCAGTGGATAAGTTGCCCGTGGTTTCAGTGGGGTGCGCGCCGGTGATGGTTTCTGTTTTGGCGCTAGTCAGACCGCCAGTGCAGAGTGGGAGGGATTTATTCCCCTGCCTACACATCTGCTGGGTCCCTGATTGGTGGCTTGACTAGGGGCGGAAGTGCGTAATTGTCGCACTTCCTTACTGGCGCCCGGATCTCCTGCTTGTCATTATTCCGTGAATGTCTCCGCTACTGGTTGCGGCCATTTTTTTGGTTTTAGAGCCTAACTGCGCATGCGTGCCCTTCGGTCTCATGCTGTGCAATCAGCCGTCGCTGCTGGCGGCGGCCATTTCTATAGTTAGTATGTCGCTGCTTGTGGCGGCGGCCATCTTTAGGGTTAGGTAACTTGTGTTATACTGTATTAGAGGCTGCGTCTGTTTGTCACCACACATATAGAGTGGCTGCCGTATTAGGGTTGGAGCTAGGCATCTAGCGGGGTAATATGTGTGGAGGGGGATGTCAGAATACCAGGCGTCCGGGGTCTCATAGCCGTGGATTGATTTTTCATTCTATTCCTGTTAATGTAACGTTGCATGGAGTTTGAATAACAAAGGTATTCTAGTATACATATTGTTACATAGATGCAGTATCGTTGCTGCTAAATAAAGATTTGAAACATTTAATTATTGACTTGGTCTCGTTTCTTTCAGTACATAATTGGGGATAAGGGTACCTCGGTTCTCTTTGTGGGGATGTCAGTGTGGGTTGAATGGGGGAGGGAAAAGGGAGGGAATAAATCTTTAACGTCTACTGGGCAAGTGGTTGGCAGTGAGTACTTGCAAACCCAGGAAGAGAAGGACGTCCTTGTTGGGCTAAATCAGTTGCTAGTCTGAATGCTTATGTGGATGAGGTTTGGATATAGGGCGGTACATACAGGATTGGGGTCAAAATAGGTATGTGTCTAAAGTTTCAAAGGAAAGGGGAGAAGCTGCAGGTTTCATTAAGACCTGGTGAGTAGGTGGCCTTAAGTTTCACAATCCATTTGGTTTCCCTTTGTAGGGTCTGCTTCTGGATGTCCCCTCACCTCTGACTCACATGTAGTCTATCTAGAGCTTGGAAGTTTATGCCTTTAGCATCCGAAGCATGTTTCTTTAGAAAGTGGCGTCCTATTGGTGTAGTGATGTTTCTGTTTTTGATGTCTCTGATATGTTCTAGGATTCTAATTCTGAATTTCCGGTTCGTTTTCCCTACATAGAAGTTGCCGCATGGGCATGTGAGGAGATAGATGATGTTAGGGGAATTGCAATTAACAAAGTGCTTTATGGTATGGGGTTGATTGTTCGGAAGAATGAAGGTTTTGCCTTGCTTCAGATACCGGCATGCATTGCACCCCCCACAGTTGTAAAGGCCGTGGTTCTTACAGCATTTGGAGTTTCGGTCACTATAGTGACTTTTCACTAGTGAATCCTTTATTGATCTCGGCCTTCTGTATACCAGTTTGGGTGTATCAGGGATTATGTCCCGGAGGTCTCTGTCGTGGGTTAGAATGTGCCAGTGTTTGTTTAGGATTCTTCTAATCAATAGGCACCCTCATCAGCTTGTGAGTAACATAATTTTATTACTGCCTCCATTTACAAATAGCCAAGCATGTATCCTGTATATGTAACCTCCATGTATGTACCTACATATGTTCACCACTAGAAACTTTAGGCTCCCACACTGAAGAAGCCGCAGGCGAAACGCGCCTGTAAAGGAGTCTACAACCATTTGCTACAAACCTTGAAGGGTTAACAGCTGGCTACAAACTGAGGAGCAACGACCCAACCTTGCTACAAACATGAGGCATACACTTAAGGACACTGAGGACGGCCAAGTAACCTGAGCCCCTCCTTTCCTCATCATCTATTTAGAGACTGTTTACATCGCCTTGTTACCATTGCAGAAAACAAAATACTAGTGTCTGCCAAAAACTTTTGTAGTACTCATCAAAGGATAATATTTGATGTGTAAGAACGAATGTAAACAACACTTGTTTATTTGAATAAAAACAACTATCAGAGGAAAGTGTAGAGGTTATACCGTTTTTTTCCCTAGGGGACAAGCGGGGCCCCCCCGGGGCACTCCGGCTAGGCCCCCTCACCAGCCGGGGACCTAGGAGGACCCTGAGTGAAACCCCACCACGGAAACCCCCCCCCCTTCTCTCTTGCACTATTGTGGCCCACCAAAAGGCCCAATAAACCTCACCACTCTGATCAGGGTAACAGTACAATACCCACGCATACCTCTATTCCTCCCCCCACCCCCTCTATATTCTATCATGGTAGGGATAAAATCCAGTTTTGACAGATTTAGCGTCACCCCAGATTTCCTCTTTCTATCCATTGAAATAAAATAAAACAAGCCTGGCTGGATATTTCTTGATGCTGGATCTATAGGTAACCCCCCCCCCCCCCCCCCCCCCGCCACCCAGCATAGTTATATGGATTTTAAAATCTGCACTTCCACAAGCTAATACTTCTCCTAACTTCCTTTCTGTAACACTTGCAACATGGCTTTCTGGATTATTGGGTTAAAAGTCTGTGGAAATCTTGCTTTTCAGGGAATTAATTACCATATCCCAATACTGTGTTAACTTTATATTATGAAAAACTGGAGGTTTTAACCAAAATAGAGGTGAGGTATCAGTGGGCACATCTGTTTGTAATGTACAGATGTAGCAATCATTAACCGTCCCATACCATATCCTGCCATTGCGATATATCACAACGAAGCCATTGAATAGCATTTAAGATTTGAAGATAGCATGATGCACCAGTGCATTGAATGGACGATTAAAGAAAGCTGCATCCGTACGTATATAGTGAATACATCTGCTTCTGTTCTTCAAGTCCTAACACCTATCAGCACTACAGAGAAAACTGCAACTCCCACACATTTCCACAAATCTTGAATGTGAAGGCTTCAGTGATCAAAGAAAAAAAATCCCCTCCCCTCCACAATAAAAACACCTAAATCATTATTCATTTTTTTCTACCAATACACAGAAAATATTGAGAAAAAGTAACTGTAACAAGGACACTCATTTACTAAGGTAAGAGTTTTGTTTATAGAGCTCCCTAGATTCCTATGTCCAGCCATGTTTAATCCACATTGTTTTTCCAACTTGAAAAAAAAAAAAGGTATTATGGTAAATCATTAGGTAACTATAGAGCATAAAAAAAGCTTTGCTTATTAGAATATTTAATTGGCTTGTTAAATCAGCTTATTAGCATGTGGGTGGTGGTAATCAAATCAAACAAAAGACTGTTAATCCTTCTAGAGCATGTTATAGACTTAATTTAATAAAATTATTATGATGATATGGAAGAGCAGAAATCAAAGAAAAGAAGCTAAAGATAAAACACAAAATAAGATTCAAGAAACAAAAAGAAACATAATTAGAACAGGTTTTTTAAAAAAGTAAATCAGCAAAAAAAATTTAAAAAAGGGAAAAAAAAGATAAAAAGTAAAAAGAAAAGGAAAAGAGGGTTAAAACGAACCAAAACCCACTGAACCTGTGAAATTAATTTGGCCAAATCCCCTGCCGATACTTCCTTCTTAAGGTGTAGAACTAGAAATAGATATTTCCGCTTTTCGAATCATCCTGGAACACTGATTTTTTTGACTGTCCCTCTCTGTTGGCAGGAGATAATTCACTGCATAGGTGTGGCAATGACATCATTGCCACACACAACTGTGGCAATGAATGGAGGAGGCAGAGTTTTACAGCAAAAACAGGCGCCATTATCTTGGATTAGAGTGAAATGGGAGCAATTAGCAAAAGAAAATTAGCAAAAGGTACTTCTCATAGGGGGAGCAATTCAGGGGATGCAAATAAAAAAATTTGGGTTTTGGTCTGCCTTAAAGGGCATATGTAGGCATGAAGAGAATACCCCTCTTAAAGCTTAAAACGAGTGTTGGTTTTAATTTACTTTTAATGAACCTGTTGTGTAACTGTAGGCATGTAGCAGGTAAACTCATGAAAGGCATGTATATCACACCCCGGATGTTAAGCTGAGTGAGATACAAGAATCCAGGAAGCTATTTAGCTTCAGCTGGAGCTGTTTAATAATCTTTTAATTGTCCTGGGTTTTGATGTAATAGCAGTTAGGTTGATAGTGGGACTCAGGGCCAGCCATTGGGGTGTGCAATGTGTGCCATCGCACAGGGAACCACGGCCAGGGTGGCGCTATGCAGCTGCTTAATGCCATAACCTGCCTAATGCAGGGCATAAAACTCTTTTGTCCACAGAGCATGGCATAAAGTGCAGCTGGCATCCCCTGTTGCCTCCAGCAGAATGCTGAGGATGTGGCCCATGTATGCATCATGGGATTGCTTGTGAGGTAAGTATACCAGCAAATCCTGGGTGACTTAAAGTGGAACACCCTACATTGGGGATAGGGAATCAGCTGCCTCCAGAGTCTTTTAGATTTCAGGGGCAGTTAATACAAGTTTTAGTCCACTTTAAAGCAAGCCGCCAGTCAAATATAACTGCAGGTCCACTCGGCACTTGCATCATGTCTGATACTGGAGGAACTCACCCACTTCTGCATTGCCTCTCCATAGTATGCCAGTTTAACACCCCACATGGGTGGTCACATTAGATACCCCTGCCTGGCATCAGGTTTGATGCTAGGTTTTGCACAGGGGGGTTTACAGTGAGCCCCTGATCTGTCAGCATCCATGTGGGGCACTAGGCCGGTAGTGAAGAAGTGCAGATGTGTGTTTTGGGGGGCCATTCTGTAGCTTCACACAGGGCACGTAGTGGGACTCGGCATTCTTTTACTTTCAGCATGGGTTTTACCTGTGCTCCTGAGCTCACACAAGTAGCTGAGATTAGCCATCACTGGGCTAAGAAAAGGGCTTCATTGCAAAGCAGTCAGAGGAAAGCTGTCTGATGAGTCTATCTCAAGGTATAAACCTGTAAAAGAGAGACTTTTTGCTGGATGCCTAAACTTTGAACCTGCTTTACTGGTGATTTGTTTTTTCATGGGAAGGACTTTAGGCTTGATGCAGAGCCTCCCCGTTCAGCTCCCCCGTGCGTTTCCCCGTTTTGATCGGGTCAAGAAAGTGTGCTACGTTGATTTTAGTGTGCGTTTATGCGCTCAGGTGTGCGCTCAGCCGCCTTTCCAATTGTCGGCTCGCACGAGGCTGTTTGCCGGCAAAACGGACGCCTCGTTCATTGGCCCGTTTTTTTCAGTGATGCAGAGCCTTGATTTCCGATTGGATTCAGCCTAATAAAACGGGGCCGCCGAGCCTTCACTTACGGGCAGTCTGACCAGCCGTATTGGAGCTCCGTGCTTTTTGGGAATGCATTCCTCTGTGGGCCAACATCAAAGGCGCCAGCTTCGCCGTCTGGTAGTTCTGAGTATGGCAGAAACCAGGCTGCAGCGCACGCCTTTGGACATCGATGGCATGAGTGACGTTGACCTATTCGAGCTCACCCGCCTTAACCGTGTTTCTCTCCATGCCTTGTATAGCGACCTGCGGCCATGGTTAGCCCCCACCACAAGAAAGGGGCATGCAATTGCAGGTATGACCAAATTGGTTGGCTGCCTGCAATTTTTGGCGAACGGCTCGTTCCAGAGACTGGGTGCCTTCTCCCTGGGGATGTCCCAGTCTACGCTGAGCCGCAGCCTAACCAAGTTTTTGGATGGCATGGCTACCCTGGCACAGAATTACATTTTTTTCCCTCAAACAGGGGAAGCCTGGAATGCGGTTAAGTTGGGCTTTTATAACATAGCCGACATGCCCAACGTCATTGGTGCAATCGATTGCACACATGTCTCGCTCATCCCCCCTGCGGACCAGGAATATCTGTTCAGGTATGTGGTTTGGGTCTGCTTTTTTTCTGGTTATCACACATTTTTTAAGGCTCACACTAATTACACTTGTCTGTTTGCTGGCTTTCCTGGGTCCACGCATGATGCACACATTTTGAGGAACTCCAGCCTCTATCAACGGTTTCAATCTGGAGATATTTCTGGAGGATGGTTACTGGGTATGTGTATTAAAGTTGTATTTCTTGGCCCCCAGGTTTGAATGTGGATTTGCCACTACCCCACTAATCTGTGAGACCTTTCCTGGAAACTTGAAAAGGTTTTTGGTTTAATTAATGGGTGAAAGTATTCTCCACTATTGGCTTATGTTCTGGCCCTCTTATCTCAGTAGCATTACGCAGATATTTTTAAGGAGTGTACAGGTTGCATGTGTTTGTAGGCTCATTAAAAATGTAACTTCCTCCCACCATACCTAGCTCACCTATTTGTCCCTGTGTACTAATGTTTCTATGCACACCTAAACCTTTTTTTAGGCATCCACCTTATGTTTGTCTTTTGTATTTTTGCAGGTGACTCAGGCTATCCCTTGTTACCATGGCTGCTCACACCCATCCTGCACCCATCTTCCCAGGCACAGGAGCGCTACAACACAGCCCATAGGAGGTCTCGCTCTGTGGTGGAACGTGCCTTTGGGTTGTGGAAGATGCGTTTCCGATGTCTGGATCACAGTGGGGGTTCTCTTCAGTATCAGCCTGGCAAGGTTATCAAAATAATTATTGCTTGTGGGGTCCTGCACAACCTTGCCATTAGAAGCAGGATTGCTCGATATACTGACCTGGGTGCAGAACCTTTCCCTATTTCTGACGAGCAGACCCCTCCTTACTCTGGTACACAAAGTGGCCCAGCACACACAATCTGTGCTGACCTTGTGGCCAATGTATTTTCTTGAAACCACCCCCTGTCTGCAGGCTGGGGAAGATTAAATCACACCTAATAAGTGTTACATGCTGGTCACAAAGCGACTCTAAATGCATTTGGGCTTTACCTCTGCTGCCGGCGCATGTCCATTTTTGGGCAACTATATGATTTCAGGTCCACAACTGTCCGCTTGATTTGTTCAGTATCTCGATGGACAGAACACCATAATGTACCCAAACAGCATTGGCAACAGCCATGCTTTGTGCTTAGCAAAAACGGTCTGTTAGGGACCCACGGCGTGGTTAGCGCCCACATGGGTGTGTGTTGTCCCCTGCATCACTTGAAATAGATGGTTGGCTATCTGGGGAGTCGTGTGTGGTTTTTGGGCCGGTGGTTGAGAATGGGTTAATGTCTCCTTGCTCCTGCGTTTTTGGGAATGTGCCTGTGTCTGTGGAGTCCCCACCGTTTTAGTTGGTGCATGTTCTGCATGTGTCTTGTGCCTGCTTTTCTGTTTTATTTAGGATGAGGCATGTGTGCGGATGCTATGTGGCTTTGGCCTTGGTTGGCTCTTTGTGCTCCCTTTAGGTCTGCCCATATTGATATGGTATCCCACACCAAGCGGAGTGCCTTGAGCTTTAAATATGTTTCCAACTGCGGTTGCGCGCACGCACGCACGTCACCGCGGGGGAACGTCAGAGCTAGAATTTGAAAAACAAGCCAAGATGTCCCCCGCCATCTTTACAACGGAGCAGGACGAGCTCATCATGGATGTGAGTATGCGAGCGTGCGTTTATGTGCACGCACACATTCCTTGTAATAAAAAAAGAAAAAAACACAAGAATAGTCTGAAACAACTTAGTTTGTGACGTTACAGACCAGCCCACCTTAGTTTAACACATGTACGCAGCTACAATCTAGCCTACATGCAGATAGCAGAACTAGGGCAATGTGAGGCAGCAAGAGGTTAATAAAGTGACTTGATTTAAGCCAGGAAACTTGTTAATGTATTTTGTGGATTAATGGTGTGTCCTTGTCTCTTTTTCTAACAGATGATGCTGAGGAATCGCTACGACTTCCTGCCGTCTGATTATGCCAAACGGACGTTGGCCCTGGAGGTGGTGGAGGCGATAGAACGCAGAACCCAAACCACCTATACCTTCACCCAGATCGCCCAACACTGGTCTGATTTAAAAAGAAGGAATAAGCCCCGGGTGAGGCGGTACTTCGCCAAACATTTCCCATGTAAGTGTAGAAAATGTAAATGCACCTATAACCCTGGCATCGCCTGGGCGTGGTTTTATGGATTTCAGCCCATGAATGGAATCTACGGTTCCGCCCCACCCGGACCAGGACACGCAGCCCAGTGTTGGGCGAAACAGGTGAAGGTGTAGGTGGCCCACCGCCAGGGTCAACGGCCACCCCCTCCTCTGTAAGTGACTCGGAGGATCCGCTGGACCTCAGCATGCAGGGGAGGGGGGGATCTGACGGCAGGGAGTCGAGCAGAACAGAACCTCAACCGGACTCCGGTAAGGGAAATATAGTTGAAATACATGCATTAAATACAGATTCTCACGTGCACTATTGTTGTAGATTCAGACGTCGCTGGAACATCCCAAGGGATGAGTGAGGAAGGGGGCGAGGAGGAAGAGGTTGCTGGGGAAGGTGAGTAGATTGATACCTAGAAGCCTAACTTAATATTCTATTCATGAAAGAACAACAGTCTCTAATATCAGTGTGTTTGTCATCCATACAGATTCACAACAGCAACAGAGGGAGGCTGAAGGGAGACTCCGCCCCCGACGCAATGTGCGGCCCAAACCTTGTAAGTGGTGTTTATTATTTTAAGATGCTGCGGAATCTTTTAAAAATAGTTTGTGCTTTTCATGAAATCACGCAGAAGGTCCGGTTGGGAAAGGGCCCCAAAAAAACCACGCACAACCAAACCAAAAAAAAAAATGCTAAACTAATGTTGTTTTTCATTCACAGATCAAAGAAGACATCCCGAAGACCCTGAGGCATAATTTTAAAAACAATTTTAAAAATGTCAATATTGGTTTATGTTTTACCCCCCCCCCCCCCCCCAAAAAAAAACCTAAAAAAAAAAAAAAAAAAAACTTTGAATAATAAAAAAAATTAACATATTTTGAGAGTTGGCTTTCCTGCAAAAGTACAATCACACAACATCAGCACACATTTCCATGACACCAAAGGTTTACATATGGAAAAACACACAAACAATTATGGTATGCATTAAGGACAAGGAAGAAGGAACAAGCAAGGAGATTAAGGTATGCATTAAGGACAAGGAAGAAGGAACTACTAGATGATTAAGGTATGCATTAAGGACAAGGAAACACCCACAAAAAAACAAAAAAGATGTGTGTCACATTTGCATTTGTGGCCATATGTAGATTCCAAGGGAGTTTGAGGGATGTGCGCTTGCGTGTAGCCTGATTGGCAACTGAAGAGCCATGGAGATGTAAGTATACTTGCTAAAACCACCAAAATGGAAGGTCAAATACAACGGAAACCAAGCAGGTACGTTCAAAAAGGCAGGAAAAATCAGGGAAAAACGGGCCGCCCGTGTGAACGTGACCGGGAGCCCCGATCAAATTGAAGGCACCCGAGAGAGCAAAAAAAGCTTTCTGAGTAAAGTGAAATTGACGGATCAGTTAGGGAGCCATTCCGACGGAGGCTCTGCATCACATTTGAGCCACAATTCAAACGGGAGCCCTGGACAATCGGAAGGTTTTAAGGGCAGTTCAGAGGAGGCTCTGCATCAGGCCCTTTATGTTGTCATTTATTCTGCTCCATTTTGTATGCTGAAATGCAGTGAATTTATTTTGGACTTGTTTGACAATAAACTGCAAAGAACCTTGAGAACGGTGTCCAGAGTTGTCATTGCCAATGGCAACTCTGATCCTTACATGTAACAAAGACTGGATTACCCACTTCTAAATATTGTGGGGAATGAAGGAATTTATTACCACTGATTCAGCTTCCAAAATATTTATTGGTGTTAATGAAAAAATGTCATACCCAGAGGGATATAGTAACATAGTATGTAAGGCTGAATAAAAACATTAGTCTATCCAGCTCAACCTGTATACAAAGGATCTCCTTCCAGTGGTCTAGTAGTCATAGCTGGTAATGCGAACACATGCCAGGAAGGCATCCAGGTCACTTTTGAACTCTTTTAGTGTATTCTTCCTAACCACATCCTCTGGCAGAGAATTCCATAGTCTCACTGCTCTTACAGAGAAAAAAACCCTCCTATGTCGGTAGAGAAAGCACCTTAGGATGAGGATGCCCTCAGGTTATGGTTACACTCCGGGGTATAAATAGATTGTGGGACAGCACTTTGTATTGACCCCGGATATATTTATACATAGTTATTAGATCACCCCTAATGCATCTCTTTTCCAAACTAAATATACCTAAGTTTGACAATCTTTCAGGGTAGTCTATTCCCTCCATTTCATTTACTTAGTTGCCCGCCTTTGAATGCGCTCTAGTTCTGATATGTACTTCTTATGGACTGGTTCTCAGAACTGTACACATTACTACATATAGGGTCTGACCAGTGACTTATACAGGGGAAAAATGATGCTCTGGTCATTGGCACCTATGCCCCTCTTGATGCACCCCATGGTCCTATTTGCCTTGGTAGCTGCTGCCTGGCATTGGGCACTACAGTTAAGTTTATCGTTATCTAAAACCCCTAAGTCCTTTACCTTGTTTTACCAAGCATTTCCTTATGTAATGTGTAATCATGGTACAAATTGCTCCGTCCCATGTGCATAACTTTACATTTATACTTCATTTGCCATTTTACTGCTCATGCTTCCAATATATCTAAATCTGTTTGTAGCTGTCTGCTGTCCCCTTTTGTGTTAATTACTTTACACAGCTTAATATAATCTAAAGAGGACTGGGCCCAAAACTGACTCTTGCAGTACTCTCCTAGTAATGGTGATCTAATCTGAGTATGTACCATTGATATGTACCGTTGATATCCACCCTCTGTTTCCTATCCTTTAACCAATTAAGCAAACACCCCCTTGGGTGAGATAATGAACAATCTAGGCACGAGGAAAGGGAGTCCCACTACTCCCCGGCCCACCCAAGCAAAAACGTGGCACCACCAACTACCTCAAATGTCAATATTTTATTTAGATTAATGGTAGATGTATAAACATATTAAAAACATTTTAAAAAACATATACAATGCATGTGTCCTCACTAAGGAACAAAAGAGGAATGGGGAGGGGGACACCCCAAATTGGATGATGAATAATAAGGACTTTCAAAGGCCACCATATAATGCTTGCATGATAATCAATTTTGGGTCCGCTTTAACCCTGGTCAGACCCCACCTAAAAACCTAATACAACTATGTGCATAACTATGTGCATAACAACCATAAATATATCATAATAAATCCTAATCATATGCTATCCTCTATGACCATGAACAAAGTGCCCCGTGCCTATGTGCAAAAATGTATTATGTGCAAACCCTGCAAGTTAATCAATTATTTCATTAAGAGGACCAGCCAGGTAGGCAAAAGACAGACCGATGTAAACATAACAAAACCAGCAATAGTGAAACCTCACATGTCCAAATTGCAATGCTACCGCCACAAGGGGATCCCCCCGCCCAAACCAACGCGTTTCGTGACGAGCCAAGCATCACTTCCTCAAGGCAGAGGGGGATCCCCTTGTGGCGTTAGCATTGCAATTTGGACACGTGAGGTTTCACTATTGTTGGTTTTGTTATGTTTACATCGGTCTGTCTTTATGTGCAGGGTTTGCACATAATACATTTTTGCACATAGGCACGGAGCACTTTGTTCATGGTCATAGAGGATAGCATAGGATTAGGATTTATTATGATATATTTATGGTTGTTATGCACATAGTTGTATTAGGTTTTTTAGGTGGTGGTTTGAGGTATTTGGTGGTGCCACGTTTTTGCTTGGGTGGGTCAGGGAGTAGTGGGACTCCCTTTCCTCGTGCCTCAGTTACTCAAGCATGTACACACGTTAACCCCCAGTCCAAGGTTGGTATAAAAGAGAGTTTCAGGTTGGTATAAAAGAGAGTTTCAGAAAAGATCCACCCAGATTAGCTCAAAACTGAAATATTTTAGGCTGTAAAAATAAAGCTGTACTAAAATAATGTATTGGCAGTATAAAATGACGGCCTAAAACCAGTACTTTGGTGAATGAGCCATTGAATTGATGCCAAGAGTAGGGTAGTAGGGGGTAGGAATAGATCAGCATGACAAATATAGGCTTAGCAGTCCCATGTGCCCTCTCTTCCTTGAAAAAGATCTACAAATCTGTTGGATTCTCCTATGTATGCCCCACTTGAGCGCAACACCCATTTTTTAAATTGGATTCATGTCTGGGCTCCAGCCATACCTAAAACTTCTTTTGGTGAAGCCATTCCTCAATTGATATGGAGGTATGAATTTGGGTTATTGTGCTAAAGGGTGAAATTCCTCTTCATCCTTAGCTTTTTAGCAGAGGCTATTACAACAGCTGCAGTTTTATACAGTGAATAAGAATAACTGTAAATAATGGCAGCTTTGTACTGACCACATTTTAACATGCGTCTAAATGTGATTTGCTATAGAGGAGACAATCTTCACAGTGTTCTCACCATCACAGTAGTGTCATGCACATAGCTGTAAAGCTGTAAGCTATATGCAAGCTATTTAAATTTCAATTGTGGGCTCCTAATTGCTTTACATTGTGCCACAGCTGATTACAATAGACACAGTTATAATATATCAGCTGTTGTTATAGTCACAACATGGGATGGGGATATGATGCATCCCAATATTTTAAACTCCCATCCCAATATATGGCATTGTGAGATTTGTTACCTCTGTAATTCTGAACACAACCACACCACTAATTATAAGAGGGGGTTCGTTCTTATGTGAATTTTGTGTTTATTTTCCGCTCTAATTGATCCCATTTTTTTTTTTGTTTTTTTTTGTAGACATGCACAGATTATGATGAACATTGAAAGTGGAAACAGGTCTGAAATTATTCTTCTGGTCTGATTTTTATTACACGAGTAGACTTTTTATATCCACTGCATAATTGTTATAGATTAAAGCACTATTACTTGTATGAATAAGAGTTATGCTTATTATTATGATCTCTTTAAATTGTTGCCTGTTTAAAAATCATCCAAGATTTGGAAGTAAATGGCATCCATTTTTCTTTCATTTCCTTGAGGTTTGATAATCGTGATACAATTGCCATCACTTTCCTCCAGGAGCAGAGCTGCATTTAGATCCAACAATATGCAGGAGCACAATATGCATTTGAATATAGCAAAATATCCCAGAGAACGCTAAGATAGCGACTGTTGGGTGAATCTTTTCTGAATCTCTCTTCTATACCCACTTTCATTGGGTATGAAATTCTTTCATCAACACAATTTGATATCTAGGAAGCTGAATCAGTGGTAAGAATATATTTCTCTATTCCCCACAATCTATGGTAGCAGGTAATCTGAACCTGTCATCCAAATGTTGCAGCTTTTGTGCAAAGGACAGAGGCTGCTTTACATACAAATTGAAAGCTGCTCACAATTCTGAGCTTCATTTTCTGACTCCTTAGAAGCAGAGGGCCCTATCTATTAACTATTCCATTACTTGAAGAGATTTGTATGAATTATGTATTAGTCCCAGTTTTTCCAGACGTAGTGGCCTAAGCAGGCAAGCTTTGACTGTGGACATCCCCCAGCTGTGACTAGATCATGGTTGAGATGTTCAGTTTGTATGTCTGTCTGTCGTTCTTTTGCTCATAGGAATCAAATTAAGCGCAGTCCTGCTTGAAAAAGGCCCTTTAAAAGTTTATTTGAATAATAACTCATAATTTTAAAACCCATAAACCTGTGAATGAGGGGGAGCTCTGAAGGACGGTGGAAAGCTCTGCCTTCATAATAATAATAATGGGCAGACAGATTTGTATTGGTAATTGGTGAAAGGTGATCTTCAGCCTTAGAGGAAAAGCTGTGAACAAGTTCCAATCAGAACCGCTGGTAACCAGCTTAGTCAGGTGCCCTGAGTTATACTTCATATATGGATCACCCCAGATGAGATACATGGTTGGGAGTGGTTATGGCCTGAAGGAGGAGTGCTGAAGGAATATAATTTGTCTGCTGAAGTGTCTGAAGTGATTACTGAAACCTGAATAAAGAAACTCTTTTGCTTTTACACTCAATTGAGTCATCTCTCGAATTAAGGCCTGATAATGAGTGCACCTCACCCCATACCACACCTAACTAGTACCACCCACCTCAGGTCCAAGAACGCCCCCTTAGGGTCGATTCAAAGAAACATGTAACAGCTTGGATTTGGGTGCCGATCATCCTATTTTTCCCGGCCGCTCGTGCGTTCGTATGAACTTGCGAGTGATTCTATAAGCAAATACGTTTCTATCCTAAAATTTATGTCCGTTCGTATGGCAGTTCGGGAATCAGACCTATGTCAGTTTCCATCCTGAATTTTCCGTTTCATTTCTCAGGTTGCAACATTGGTTTTGCCCTTTTTCCTTTTTTGTCTGGACGTAAATCCTTCTGATCTTGCGGCTGCGCACTACAAACTTACCTCATTAAATTGCATTCTAAATATTTGGTCTTTTATTTTTCTTTATTTCATTCATTTTGTAGTAACCAACCATTAATGAATGCATTTGCATAAGTAAATCTTACTTTGTTTAATTTTTTTACTTGCATTTTTTACTTGTGGATTTATTTTTAATATTTAGGCTTCAAATGGTACAACTTAAAATTTTGTGTGTGGTTACCCACACCCTCTACATACAGATTGCTCTCAAATATTAAAAAACACCCAGCAACTTCAGCATGTTATGAGCCTAGAAACAGCCAAGATGGCGGCTCAGGTATTCTCGGGCAGCCTGCAAACAGAAAGGGCCTTGTGACTGTGTTGCTCTGGATTCTTTGATTTCTGACCTTTCCGTGCCCCCAGCTCTGCTGTGTCTGTGCAAAATACAGCAGTAACCCACATCCTGCACTTTATCCCGCTCTCCTCTCCTCAGTATGTGTGATGCATCTGACCAAAGATGTGCTTAAATAATTAAACAAAGCAAAGGTAAACAACTACACCAATAAATGCAATCTAAAAATATTATTCTAGTACCTCAATTTAAAAATAAATACCAAAGGACATAAGTTTCTTTAATTAACGCAAATATATTGCCAAATAAAGGTTTACATGCAAAGGACTAATTAAGGTCCACATTAAAATGCTTTTATAAGGCATACAGGAATCAGGTATGCATTGCCATACAATTTATGGCCTCGGCCATGCTGATACATGCAGTTCATTGTAGCTCAAGACGCGCAGACTCCTCCACATAGCCAAAAAACCTGTTCAAGAACAGCAATCCGACTGCTAAAAGGTGTCGGCAGTGGCTTTCTTTTAAAACGTCTTTAGAGGTTTGAAAACTGTTCTCTGAATCACACCTAAACCCATTCGATTATCCTAAGTTTTACGTTTTCATCCTAAGTTTTAGGATTTGATCCTAAGTTTTACGTTTTGATCCTAAAATTTAGGAACGAACTTGCGATGATCGTAAGAGCATATACGCATTCGTACGTAGGCTCGTGCGAGTCGTAAATGGCCAAAAAAACAGGAAAAAATGACTAACACCCACCCAAACTTACGATTCTCGATCCGAAATCAATTAACTTTTGCTCTTTGAATCGAGGGGCTTGCTCCTCACACCCTCTGCCTGGCCAGACAGGGGGTTTAAGACCTCTTTCACACTGTGTGCATCCAGAGCATTCGCGTTAGAGGCACACAAATGCAACACAGCACACACCCTGACCCCCTCCCCTTGTGCTGAGGCAAGATGGAGTCTGCCCATTAACTTGCACATGGGGAAGGGAGCTTGGACAGAGCAGAGAATGCCACTTTGTGCAACTTCTGTGGCTGCTGCTGAGCGTCAATGGTAGCACTGGATTACAGGTAAGGTAAGGTTTTATTTCTAACCCCTAATTCTGCCTTGAACCAAAACCAATTAAGCAATAGAAAATAAGTTAAAGCAGACCAAAACCCATATTTTTAACTAACATCCCCTGAATTGCTCCCCCCATGAAGAGCACCTTTTGCCATTTGTGAGTCTTCCTGCTTCCTCCGCCTCCTCCATTCATCGCTTTTGTTGTGTGTGGCAATGATGTTATTGCCACACCTATGTAATGACTGATCATCTGTCATCTCAGACAGAGGTTCCAGGATAATTCAAAAAGTAAAATTATCTGTTTCTAGTTCTACACCCTAAGAAGGGAATATCGGCAGGGGCTTTGGCCATAAAAGGCCAAAGAGTACAAGGATGATGCCCTTCAGGAATCTACAATTCCCAAAAAACAAAGAAGAAATATTGATCCTTTAAATAGCTTTCGTTCTTGTGTTCACTGTGGGAGACACATTCTTTATGCCGGAGATTTATGCAACCAGTTTAGTGTTTTCTCTTTTTGAATTTATTGAACCCACTTTGAAGAGATCTGTTATCACTTTGTCAGACATGATTCTAATTTTTGCTTAACAGTTTAAAGCACGGAATAAATTCTAATTCAATGAACATGAAAACCATTTCTGCCCCTGCAGTGCTATAGCCTCTGCTGATGAGCACACTCCTTGGCCAGATAGGAAGCCCCCTGTAGGCATTTTCTTTACATGTCCAGTGAAATCCACTGAGTCAGTTAAAAGTATAAGAAAATAGGACAAAGTGACCTAACAGTTACTAAGCGCAGCTCTTTTGTTGCGCAATAGTGGTTGCCATTTGAACCAGATATACCAGATGCATTTTTTATTGAACTGGCAAGTCTGTAAAGACATAGAAGAAAAAAAAAAAATGGGAGGACGTGCGTTTTAGTAGGTAAGACCTACCTGTTCCATTTACCTTGCATTTATACTAGTTGTACAACATTGGTACTCCTTATTAGAGACACTAGCTTTAATGTTCCGGTTTCTCTCAGGGTAGTTAAAAAGATTTGTGAACAGACACATGTTGCCTCCTCTGTCAGGCTTCTGAGCCCTGTCCCTTTCTGCATCCATCCATCACTTTCTGCTGACTCAAACTTCAGGTGGTAAAAAAAAAGTACAGAGGAGAATATTTTTATCGGATATTTCATTTTTCACGGGTGTTTAATAATAGTTGTCCTTTAACAATGAACAGAGCCTGTTTTCCCAGGCTCCCTTTAACAGCTTTCACAGAACTGTTAGGCGGCTTAGTGGAATGAGCAATAGAGTAATAATAGGCGAATGGTACAAAGCAGGAGTTTCATTTTGGGCTTAGGGGCTTAAAGTGGACCAAAACCCAACATAATCGAGCCCAGGAATCTATAAGATTCCTGGGCCTTCGATTCCCTTTCAAGTCCAGGTCCAACGGCGCATGTGCAAGCCGCGGCCGCATCCCAACCTTCCCTCTAGCAGGGCGTGTGCCCGCTCCAGGCATTTGTGAATGGCCAGTGCGGGCACGCTCTGTGTTAGAGGGAAGTGGGGGATGCGTCCGCCAGCGCGCTCGGAGCCACTGGCCTTAGATGAAGGCTTATATGACATGACATTAGCGGGTCCGAGCATGCTGATTGGACGATCGACCACGCATGCATCGTAGGGCCGGGAAGAGGTGAGTTGCACTTGGCAATCTGGGGAGTTTCACACGGCGGGGCACTCTTAATCAGGGTTTTGGTCCTTTACCCCGATTGGGGGTGCTCCGCTGTGTGAAACCCCCCAGATCGTCAAGCGCAACGTTAATACAAGTAGGAGTAGGACACATTGGCAAATAGGGGTAGAAGCTTTGACCAAGGCGAAAAATGGAGGAATAACTTTTACACCACCAAAGCCCCTAGGTGAAATCTTTGGCCCAAAAACAAGGTAATCCTTTTTCTTTATGAGTTGTATGATTTACACTGGAGTCTAGATGGGATGGGGAATGGAAATGCGAGTAATATATGGCACTCTTAGGGGAAGTGCTGTAAGTATGGGACCCACTGGCTCTGAGGACTAAGGCAAACAGCACATGTATTAGTAGCATGTGGAGGATGTTACATATGAATGTGGTTAAAGGGGGGGATAAAATAAGTGTGCAATTATTTTTATTGTTGTTTGTGTGATAATAATATGAGTCATTGTGTGTGTATAGGGGTAGAAGGTTTGCTGTATGAGATGTATATGTATGTTTGACTGCACAGTCTGTGGGTGTCCATGGTGATAGGCATGTGAGAAATAGTATGATGATAGACATGTGAGAAATAGTAAGTCTATGTGAATGCGACCGGGCTTGGCATGTGTAACTGTGGCCTGCAAAAAGTTACCAAATCACTTTTCAAAAGGTTGTGTGTACCTGATTTCCTGACTAGATTTGCTGTAGAAGATGCTCCAAGCTGCAATCCCAGCATACAGTCCTGAGAGACCCCACAATTCTTACAGAAACCAGAATCCTTGGCTGAAATGGGGCCCTGTGATTAGAGGCCTATTATGGGGTTTCATTTTGCCAGGCAATCAAGCTGCAGGTAAGGATTGCAGAGGGTTGAGGTGGCCTATGCACGGAGGGTGAGTTCCATCAATTTGGATGCCCCCCTGAAACTGTAACAATGTGGCCTCACACATTATGTAGAACATGGGTGTGGGACCACTTTAATACAATCAACACATGTAGTCTGATCTATGTACAACACTGTGTACAGTCTGAGCAACAATTCCTGCATACAGTCCAAGCTACAATACCTGCAACAATGATGTCTGTATGGACTAATTTATGATCCCTATACAGTCCAAACAACAGTTCCAGTGTACATTCCAAGCTACGACCCCCCGATCACTAATAGGATTTTGAAAAGGCCCATAATGGATACTGAGCAGTGATGTTTCTAGGCCTAGGGGAACAGTCTGGTCACCCTGGCCGGCAGGGGGGAGGGGAATCTAACTGCTGATTCTTGCCTTATGGGCTCTGAGATGATACCCCCTGAATTGTACTAGAGTGCCTCTGGGTTATTTTAAATTTGCCCTGCCATGTTCTGGGGTAGTGTGGGTATAGAAGGGAGGCACAGCATTACCAGGGGCAGAGTATGGCTGGGAAGCCTTAACCCAGTGTCATCATCTTGCTTCCCACCCTCCACAGTTCAGACTAGTCGCATAAGCCATCATGGGACGTTTATGTCTCCTGCCTGAAATGATGGCAAGGAGAAAGTAAGAAACATGCTTCCAAGCCTGCACTCTGCACAGATTAGTGTCTTGCAGAGATCTGCTTTTACTCTGCATATACAGTAGATAATGGAGTCTGGGGGATCCGCTGGCAATCTACTCAAGGTAGGTTTGTGGTGTGTTGCTGGCTACTATTGGGGGGAGATTTTACCTCACCCTGAGTGAAATTTATGCAAGAAATAAAGAAAATGTCCTTCAATAACACTCAAAACTTGTCTTTCTAAAACTTGCCCCTTCTAACCTCTGGCTCAGATTTGCTGCAAGCACAAAAAGGCACAGACTCATAAAAAATATACTGTATATTAGGATTAGTATAAGTCACTTAACCACTTGTTGCTGCGTGATGTATGCATTGTAGGTGATGTGGATGTGCTTGGCAGTTTTTAACACGTTAGATGCATTTATAGCGCAACTTTCATTGTGTTATCTAAAAAAAAGTTAGCACATTGACCTTTATACGCTGCAGTAAGTATTCAGGACCAACAGTACTTGCCGAGCATTTATTCATAGGTATGTGGTCATATATGCTCCCTAACTCCCTCAGTGTTTCCTGCTCCATTCCCTCCCTGATCCCTCATCTACATTTTTGGCTCCCTCTTATCCTCCACATTTCCCTTTCCACCCCTACAGTCCGTGCTCCCTTTCTCCATGTCCTGTAATGTACTCCCACTCCTCTATGTTCCTTGCTGCTTCCCTATGTTCCCTGTTCTATGTCGTCCTCCACATTCCATGATCTCTCCCCTTCTATATATTCCATACTCCATCCCCTCCTCCACTTTTCATGTTGCCTTCCCCATCCTTGTTTTATACTCCCTGCCCACTCCCATGTTTTCTGATTCTTCCTCTTCTTCACATTCCTCACTCCCTCCTTCCTCCATGTTCTCTGCTACCTCCACTCCCCATTCCCTTCTCCCTCCCCCTTCTATGGTCCTTGCTACTCCATATACCTCTTATCCCTAATTTTTACCAGCGAGTTCCTTCCTAATATTGCAAAACCAGGCATACAGGCTACCCTTTTCTTACTCCCCATTTCCCTGACTAGGTATCTTCCAAGTGTTGCCTTGGAATGTCTGAGTCAGGGGATTCCCATCTCTGAACCTTAACTTCCTGGTGAGCCACTCTACTACTTTATCCATTTATCCATATTTTCTGTATCCTGGTTCGATTATCCCTCCCTTACCCAAAGTACAGAACCCCCCCCACCTTGGAAACTTAATCTTCTGTAAGACCACTGTGGTATCGTATCCGTATTCTAGGTTTGATTTTCCCTCCCTTACCAATGTACTGAGCCACCCCACCCCAAGACCTTAATCTACCATTGGACCACTGTGGTAGTTTACTCATATTTGTATACTGGTATGTTTTCCCCTCCCTTACCCAATGTACTAAGCCCCCCTTATCTCCCCTCCAAGCCTTAAAGTGATCTTATACACAGAAAGGAAGTTTATGTCATCACCTTCTATCCCCAGCCCAGTCCCCCAATACAGCCGGTGTTTCGTTTTTTAACTAAAGCCTTTGTTCACTATTCATATAAAGATTAACTGATGCAGTATGATGTCTGAATGACAGCCATATGCTAATTCATTTAGTTACAAATAAACTGTCACAAAATAGCAGTTAGGCTGAAGTGCTTCCTAATGCTGAGCTGTGTGTACTGTAACTGAATGGGGTTGATTCAGAGCCAGGTTAGAATTCTCAAAACTGCCATTGACTTTCATTGCCTACCGGATGTAAATGTTCATCTGGCTTTGGATCAGCCCTAAGGTAGACAATGAAAGTCAATGGCAATTTTCTTTCCTAAAAAAAGTGAGAATTCTCAACAGGTTTTGAATCGACCCCTATATATCTTTGCTGGAAAACAACTGGGGGCGGGACTGCATACAGTTTGTGTTATCAATATTCGGCAAGGTCTTTGTAGCAAAAAGAAACACAGGCTGTTGTGGGCACTGGACTGGGGTTAGAAGGTGACAAAATTCTTTCTGGGTATAGGATCAATTTAATCTCCTGTAAGACCACTTCAGCACATTACATTTATTCTCTGTATCCTGGCTTGATTCCCTTGTGTATATTTATGCATTTATGTATAATAGGTGACAACAAGCCTTATTCCCATTCTGAAAAAAAAGATACTTAAAGGAGCACTATCGAAATTTTGTCATACTAAAAATCCATATAAACACATTAGCTAATGAGAGGAGGGGTCACTTATACACCCAAACTGAAAAAAACTCCCGCCAAGCTTGTGGTTTTCTTCCCCCGGTAGGAATAAAATCCTGGGGTTACAGGTTTAGTCTATGAGGAGTGACAGAGTCTGTCACCCCTGATTTCCTCTTCCTTCCATTAAAATAAAAAACAAGCATGGATGGATATTTCCTGATGTTGGGTATATAAGTGACTCCTCCTCCCTCCATCCAGCATATTTATATGGATTTTTATCATTGGGCCATTTTTTCATGATAGTGCTCCTTTAACCATTCGTACTTTTTGCAGAGCATAAAAAACACAAAAATCTCCACTTCACCACCTTTATTTGTAACAAACTAGTACAAAATTGCAATTGCACGATAAATAATGCCTAAAATGAAAATTAAACTATTTTCTGTACGTTTCCTGAAAAGAATCAAAGAAAAACAAAAGCCAGTCTTGAAAAATATCCAGTGAAAATAAGTAGTGCACTAAAGTGAGGAACACCGGTTGTCGGCAGATCGGGTGGCGCAATCCAATATTCGTGGAGCTTAACTCACCCGAATTCCTATATCTTCCAAATGTCCATACATAAAATTCTTAACAAAACTAAAGCCGCTAGTGTGGAAAAATGTCTCTTCAAAGGATAATGTAGCATGCAAACCGCCAGGTCCTGTAGAATTAAAAATGCCATCTTTACCTTGGAAGTGCATGCTGGGACATGTGGTTACACAAGAGCTGCAAAGACACAAATTTCTTGCACCCTGTGCAGACAAACTCCTTTTTAGAAAATTAAAAAAAAAGTGTGAAAATACACTTTTAGTGGAGAAGTTTAAAAATAAAGATAAAAAATGAATAGAAAGGGAAAAGCGTGTCCACCGGGTGTCCTGGGTGGCCTAGCTGAATGGTGACATCCAAATCTCTTTTTTTCTGCGGGGTTCTGCAGTTAAGTCAATCCCTCCGGTTAGAAGTGTGTTTCTGGGAGGTTGTCCCCTGGGGTTTATCCGCTGGAGAGAACTTCGGGATCTGTGTTGTGAAAACAGGAAATGGTGCTTTGAGCCGGCTTGTATAAGTCCAAATTAAATGTCACAAAAATAAATCTGATTTCAGTTATAAATAAAATGAACAATATGGAGGATAGGCTTAAAATGCAAAAAATAGAGGCTTAGGAAACATTGTTGTAATCACAGCAACCACCAATTTGACCTTTAATAATATTAGGGTTGATTCAGAGCCCCATTCTCATCATTTTTATGGAGGTCTTGCTACCAAACAAAAAATCATGCAAAAATGAAAACATTTCACACTAAAGTTCTCGCAGAAAAAAGGCTCTGCTGAATCAGACGAGGTGAAAAAATGAACGAGAATGGAAATATTGACACACAAAAAAAGGTGAGAAAGGGGCTCTGAATCAACCCTATTATGTTGAAATGTTACAATGAACTGTGCATTAAAAACAGTTGTTTCTGTATCAGAGCAATAGAGGCCTCACTTTACTTTTTGAGAGCTCCTGGATGTTTTTGTCACTCACTGGACTAACATACATACATGGATTTGAAATACCCCACAAGGCCTCTCTACCCCTTCAAACTCTCTAGAAAGCATTTCCCTATAAACTTAATAGGACGTATGACCCCAAAATAATTTATGATCCTGCAAGACTCAGGACTTCCCTTGAAATATTTAATACACAATAGTCCTAAAAGACTCAATAAACCAAGAGATCTTAGATCTTAAAATATTCTACCTTTCTGAACAACTCAACTATTGCCACATCCTTCCTTATATCCAATTTTTGTGAAGAACTTCATCATCTCGACTACCTACTGGTCCGCAGGGTCCATTTCTTTTTACTTTTGCAGATAAAGTGCTTGACCTGTTACCAGTGATGGACTTGGGTCAGCAAACAGCCTTGGATTTTGGAGTGTGTTTTAAGGCTGAGGGTATAAGCACTGCCGGGGCAGGTCATGGGTATGGTTGGTTAAAAGTGAAAAAGCATTAGTACTGTAGGGGCAGATTATATGTCAGTGGTGTGTATGGCCCTTACAGCCATGATGCTGAGTCTATTAAATAAGGGCAAATCATGGGCTAGTGTTTCTTGGCTGGGGAATACATTGGGGCTGGGTACAGGGAGCTAGGTGGAGCGACTAAGGAGGCAGGAAATGGATGGAAGTGTTATAAACAGCAGCTCAGGTGGCCCCAAAGCAGCCCATTGGGAAACCTACTGGGCCTCCCTATGGCCAGTCTTCCCGGCTTATTACAAAATCAAGGAAGAGGGTACTAATGATGGTGTTTGTTTTGTTCACGAGCTGAGCTCTAAATCAGTGGCGACAGGAGAGGGCATGCCAGTGGTATGCAGAGGCAGGGCTGGATAAGGTATGGTGGAGGCCCCACATACCGTACAGTAAATTAATTAATTTTAAGCAATTTGTTGCTCAAAAGCTATTGCATTCAGTCAGACCCAGACCCATTCCGTCTACTTGCCATGTTTTGTGCACCGTGCTGACGGCATGTGCCCTGTCTGCCATTATCATGTAGCATGGTAGCAGGTGGCAGGCATATCATAGATTTTGAAATGCCCATTGGCCATCACCACAAGTGCAAAATCCTTCTTCAGAAAGCCGTGATTGTCTGTCACAAAAAGGCTATTACAGTCCTGAATTGCTATTGCAATTTCGCCAGCCGGCATTTTACAGTACAAGTGGTGGAGGCCCAGGAACCCTCCCCATAATCCAGCCATGTGCAGAGTGTGGACAAGTACTATTGTTCTGTGTTGTTATCAGTGGTCAGCCAAGGAAAAAGTTGAAGATTTAAGTTAGAAGTTCTGTGGTAAGGGGGGCACCAATGTTTGCTTGTATCAGCCAAGTGCTTAGCTAAACAGTTGACCAGCTTTACTATATTTTCTTTCTAAAAAAACTGGCCTACCAACCCTAATTTCTTCACTACCTTACACACTTTCCTCTATCATATTGTTAAAACTTAAACATCTCAGATTTTGTTTTGTGACAATGCATGGGCCAGTCATGTACTTACAATCAGGCCAACTTCCAAGAGCAGTTTCCAACAATTTCTTTTTTAGAGGCAAAAAAAAAAAATTTATTTTCCATATTTCATTCACTGAGTGGTAGTATGGTAATATTGTTGCAGAATGAGATTTTGGACACTAAGCACAAGGCCCTGATGGTTTTATGCCACATTATTTGATTTGTGAAGAAACTCATTGGCCATGTTTCAGAATGTAGGAATTGAATTGGTTGCTGTGAATTTCACCAACATTTCTAGTATAGTTCTCAATTCTTTGAACTAGTGATCATGAAATGTCCTCCGGTTCCTTTCAGGTCTTCTCAACACAGATCCTGCCCAGCAATTCAGAAAGTGATCCTTTCACATATAACCCCACTCTTTCCTCATATTGGGTTTTCCTCATATTTTTTTAACGTAAATAATAATGTGTATATACTTATATATTAAGACTATGGTTTCATAATATGCCTGAGGTCCTCCAAAAATATTGAATTAATTTAAGTTATTAAAAACTTAAAAGGGTCAACAACATTAAAAAGTAAATTAGTAGTACTTTTGAAAAAAATGATACATAATATAACCATCATCTAAACATTACAGTAGTTTCCTGTGTTATTGTCTGCTTAGTAATTGAATAGATCCCGTTTGTTATCCAGGTTTTGGATTTGGTTATTTCTAAACAGGGTACATGACCCCCCCAAGCAAGGAACAAAACCCAAGAACATACATTTCTTGGGTGGTGTTCCTCCTTAATACGCACGGCACATAAAGCTGATCAGAAGACAGCCTGCACATGTGCTTAAGGTTCTACAAAAAGTGGATCAGAAAATTCAAAGGTTCAGAAAGTGGAAATCACAGTTTTCGTTCCTCTTGTGTAAATCATGTAAAATATACAAATATAATTGCTGAGCAAGCAAACCACTGCATGTTTATCAATGATCAAGTCCTTACTTACCTGTTCCGTGGCTCAGAGAAATCCTCTGCCTCCTCCTCCACCATCTTGCTGCACTCGGGAGGTGTATGCATCCCACAGTCCTCCTGGGTGCTCGATTCAAATCCTGCACCTGCGCTCTGGCCAATTCAGTTTCATGAAGGCCATGGCACAGCTGCATGGGATTTGAGAGCTGGGGGGGGGGTGACATTAGTAAAAATGGGGGAGCATTCAGCATTTCCAGAAACTCATCACAATGCAGCACATAGATATGAAAGATTCCATCGATTTCAGTGAGAAGAATTCTCTTCTCAATTCCGCTGCATTGAAGTACCACCACTTATAGTCCACCGGACTAGAACAGAAGCATTGCAGGTGGACCAAATGTAAGTATGTGTGTTTACTTGCATTTTGCCTGGACGGGAAATAGATGAAGCGGGTCAGAGATAACCCATGCCACACTGGAGGCAGAAAGAGACCACGCAGAGAAGCTACAGTACATTTTTTCCTATAGTTTTGATGCTAGAGAATTTTAGTTTCTTTTTAAAAAGATAAATTTTATAAATCAAACATCTAACGATGAGCACATGCCAACAGTAAATCCCAAGATGTTATCAGAGAGAAACAGCAATGTAACTCTAATATAGCAATTTTTTTGTCCAGTGCTGTTAGGTATCTGTGTTGTCACTGCAGCCGTGAGTATATTCTTCTCCAAACTTTGAAGATAGGTACAGCAGAAACCAAGATAAATTGCCTGATGGAGGAGCAAAAATAAAAATGCAACAATCTTGCAAAACCGACTCCTGGGCTCAATTAAAGCTTCATCCTGACGGAGGAACTCTGTGGAGCATGAGGACAACTGACTCCTAACAAAGATTAATATCCTAAGTGGGGCACAAGTTTCATCAAAAGAACTCTCTCCTTGCTGGCAATTACTTATTGGTTGGGGGAGGGGGCCATTGTCTGGCACAATTAAATACACTTCTGGTCAACCAATAATAAACAGTAGGATTAAGAACACGACAAGCTAATATCACAGAGGCTCACAAGGAAATGCACTGTTCCCTTTTTCACATAAAAATGTCTTAATTGTACTAATTTGCAAATATAGGTAAGGATTAAAATGTAACCCGCAGGTTCCCATTTGCTAAGCCCTATTCTCCCCCTGGTCATCGTCCAATCGAGTGGCTTGTTCTCAAAAGTAGACCACCCCTCCATTCAGAATTCTAGTCTTTGTTTTGCCTCCTCCTAGCTCAGAACCCCTCCATTTTTCCCAGTGTGACCGCAGGCTGATGTAAGAGAACATCAAAGGGAAATTTTAAAGACCAAAGATTTGAGAAAAAGTAAGATATATTTGCTTTAGAGCCATTGTTTTACAACATTTTTGAATATAGGAATATCCGTTTTTTGGGTGCAATCTTAATTTGTGGCTTCCTGGACTGGAACTGGATTATGACCAATCTCTGCACAATGAGAAATCTTTTCACTTATATTTTCGTGTGTGTGTGTGTGTGTGTGTGTGTGTGTGTGTGTGTGTGTGTGTGTGTATGTGTGTGTGTGTGTGTGTGTTAGCTTATGATCTAGTGTTTGGCCATCATTTTTTATCTGTTTGATTATGCAATCACATGATCACATTGTCACAGGACAAAATAAAAAATAATGCAGGAATGGAAAAGATGTACTATATAGTACTACTAAACGTGGATCCATGTGCTACATCTGATGATGGAAACATGTTAATTTCTTTACTATATTTTCCTGAATTCCAACAATAGGGTTGATTCAGCACAGGTGAGAAAAGTCACTCCTTTTTTAGGAGAAACATTTTCATTCAATTTCATGGTCTACCATGGGGCCGATTCAGCCACAGGATGAAAATCTTCACCTGTTGCTGAATTAGCTCCATAGTAGACAATGAAAGTGAAAGGAAATTTTCTCTCCTACAAACAAGAGTAACTTTCTCACCTGGTGCTGAATTGAGCCTAATGTGTTTCAAATATTTAAAACCGGGGGTTAACATGGCCTAATTATGTATTGTGAATATGTTGTTAATTAGAGATGAGTGTACTGATTCATCTGAATCAGAGTTTGCTCAGAATTTCTGGGAATTAATCCAAATTTTTTGGTTTTGGTGCTCACATTTTTTTCCTAAAATAGGTAAAAAAAAACAAGTGACACCATCTATGTTCTTTAGCCTGTTTCGTTCTACTTTCTTCCCAAACAGGATGGACATCACCCGATACTGGATTACAAGGTATTGATTGAGTTTGTTTTTGTTTTTTTCTATTTAGCAATTCATTCAAATTTGATCTACAAAACTGAAACTTGAGAAATCGCTTGCATTTAATTTTTTAGAAATTTGCTCATCACTAATGTTAATGAGAGCTACATCTGTAGCTGATGTCCAATTTCATCTTGTTCTAAGTAGGATCATGTCTTTTGTCTAGGGAACAAAAAGTTCTGACCGTGAATCTATTTAAATATTACTTGGATCTCTGGGCCAAAAGTCCTTGTGGTGCTGTAAACAGATGGCTCTATTCACTATATCCAATAGTGAAGAATCCATTAGCACACCAATTCCTTCCAAGAGACTTTATTCTTCCATTTAAGAAATTATTTCTTATCCCAATGTTTTCGGGCCTCACAAGACCCCTTCATCAGACAAAGCAAGCCAAAAACATATAAAGTACTACGTGTTTTGTGTCTTGTTGTCCTTGATAAAGGGATCATGTTAGACCCCAAAAGGTCGAAATAATAATTTAAATGAAATAGTAAAATATCTTGGAAGGAAGTCATGAGCTGATGGATTCATCTGTAGTATGTAGATATTAAACTCAATTTAGAATGTCTACTGTATATGAAACAGCGGCCACTTCATCATGGGAAGAATAAATTTCAGGCCAGCAAGATACATGTAATCACAGACTGACATACATTTTTCATAAGAGGAAAGCTCAGCTTTGCTGCCTTTAATCAGAACATTCTTACCCGAAGCCTGTTGATATCTCGATCATTCTAAATGAAGTTTACATGCTGCATAATGCCGCGTATCGACCCAGGAAATTTATAACGCTACAGATTGTTTTCTCCAACAAAATTAGCTTTCCGAAGAACTTTCGGCTTATGAGTAATGAGGATGCAGAAGCTCTTCTTTGTATTAGTTTACATCCTTTATCAAAGGTTGATTGTAGACACTCGTATATTTGCATCTCATGATAGAAACAATGAATATGGTTTTGGTTCTCTAAAATATCTAATGAAACTAAGGGGCCATTTCATACCTTTTTTCAGATCCCCCAACTGTGAAACTTAAAAGCCCCTGTCCACTAACCACCTCCCACATTATCCCTCTTGGTAATAGGCAATTTCAAAGCGTCACAAAATCTCTGATTATACAGATATAACCGCCTTTACTCTTTCATAGCAGAAAACAACTGGTTACGTGAAACTAGTTGAGATATATTTTTACATTATTGTGTTGTGTTGAAATTGGATATTTGCCAAATGGCATCACCAAGTTTCAGACACCAGGTGGTGCATAACTACAACAGACATACTGACCTTGATTCAGTAAGAGATGAAAAAATCTCATGGTACAAAAAAAATCACTTTATGCGAAAGAATGCATGAGAATTTCACTGTTACTGAATCACCAACTAGGAAGACAATGAAAGCCAATGGCACTTTTTATTACAGTAAAAAGATGTAAAAAGTTCCCTACTTTTGTTGAGCAAAAAAGTGCCAATGACTTGTATGATCTTTCCAGCTGGTGATTCAGCAACAGTAAAATAGATTGTGTATTTAAAGCAAAGCTGCTTTCTTCACTTCAAATTCTGGGCATGGCTAAACTGGGGAGGGACAGCCACAGGACCATTAGGACTTGCTAAATCACACTCCAGCTCCAAGATGCAGAATGGCTGTTATACCACTTGCGTGGTCCAGAAGAAATGTATCTATAAGGAGAGCAAATTTGGAGCCCTGCTACTGTATCTACTCTGTTCTGCGGGAAATGGAGTTAAGGCCCGTTGGAACAGGCAACAGGGGAGCTGGTTTCTGCCTTATTATTGCTTTAGATATACTGATTTTTAACTTTACAAAGCAAATCGTTGTTACATTGCTCAAGTCAAAGTTGTAGTTGCAATTTATTCTCTAACTTACTCTCTTAAAAAGGGACAAAGCCCCACATTTTCACTATCCTGGGTTTCAATCCTCCTCCCTAAAGCACTCTAATTTAGGATGCCTTGCTGTGTGTATCCCTCTAGAATTGCCTTACCTGAGCTCAGCGCAGCAAGCAAAGCTAAATGGGGTTCTCAACACTGGTTGCACCCCCCTGGTAGCCATTCAGAAATGGTATGGGCCTTGCATATGTATATATATATATATATATATATATATATATATATATAGCGATATGTGGCCCTGACCTGTGCATGCACTGTGGAAAAGCCCAGCGAGGCAGGTTTATGCGTGATTCCACAGGTCTCATGCATCACTGTATCCAAACTGGGATTCCCGACAAGGAGAGAGACCACTGGCCCTAGAGTTCTGAATCACATCACTTTTCACAAAAGCAAAAACAGTCCTAATTGTCATTAAATATTTTATGGTAAGTTATTGAAATAATAAAAAAAAAAAACCTGCCAGGTGGCGACCCTATCCAGGGGCAACCCCAGATAGAGCCAGGGAGTTAAGGGTGTGAATAGACCACAGCGATCACCTAATTGATAAAGAGACAAATGAGAAGACAGAAGCTTAGGTCAGGGGTCACACGCGGAGACGCAGGTCAAAGAACATAGCCAAGGTCATGCTGGTTGATGATTCAGGGATAATACAAACACAGTCTAGAAAGGGTTAGCCGAGAGTCTTACAGGTATGAGCAAAGTCCAGCAAGGGTCAGCCAAGGGTTATGCACAAATAAGCAAGTTCAAAAGTAATCCACAGGAATGAAACTCAGGAACTAAGCGGTATAGGAGATGTTGGAATCTTCTGGTGCCATCTTGTTGTCCGGGACTTCCTTATAAAAGGTGTAGAGTAGCGGCATTTGCTCTCTCCTAGTCAGCTGACAAGGACAACTTCAGTGTCTAATTAGCCTGCTTTCCCCTAGTCAGCTGACAAGCCCACCTGACTAGGCTGATTTACCCTAGTCAGCTAAAAAAACACACCTGCATTGTTTAATTAGCATGCTCTCCCTTAGTAATTTGACAAGCCCAGCTGACTAGGCTGCTTCCCCTTAGTCAGCTGACATATAAACCAAAAGGGTACTCAGCTTTTGTCCCACTCCAGCGATCAGCAAATCACCTGATCACTGAATCACCACCTGCAGCAGCCGGGCCTGGGCTCTAGTCAGTGGCACTTCTGTTTTGAGATGGCACTCCATCATCAGTCGAAGGGGTGCTGCCACGCCCTCTCCACTCACTACAATGGAGCATGCTGGTCCAGCCCTGGCACACTCCCTCTATTGCAATGAATAAAGAGGGTGTGGTAGTGCCTCTGTGACTGATTGCCGAGGCACATAATCCCAACCCGGAAGTGCCGCTCAGACCCAGCACAGGGTGCGATCTAGGGATCGCGTGACTTGCAGATAGTACCCTTTTGTTCTTTTTATTTGGATGGTCAATCCCTTTAAGTATACAAAGGCAGCCTTAATGAATGCATTGAATATCGAGCTGAGAGGCTGCAGATTCTCTCCCTCCTGCAGTGCAATTTATAAAGCAGAGATGAGTCATCAACTTGCATTGTAAAATGTTAACAATGCTTTGTAACAGCCATGCTCCCAGTTGTGTATCAATTGTAACAAGAGTTACTGTACACCTGCTGTAAAACACTGAATTGCAAACACAAACCTACTGTTAAAATGTAAACAGCTGACAATTGACTCACAGCTTTCTGCGATGTCTGCGTATGTTTTCTGTGATTTTTAATTTACAATAAGGAATGCTGCATATTAATTACAGAATAGTATGCAAAAACAAAGTGGATTCTAATTAATGAGGTAAATGTAGTAGGAGTAAGATCATTATGTAATAAAATAATAATACAGTATGTATAAAATAGCCTTTCTGCATGCTCTGTTGAAACAGGTGGTATATGTATTTTATTTTGAAGAGGAGGAGGATCGAGCAGGAGTTTCCAAACATTTCTCTGGTGTTGTGCTAGATCCTATATCATAGCAAGGCTGCAGACTGACCTTACATTACATAATTTGATTTGCTCTATAGTCACAAATCTGCTTTAAGTGATGATGGAAAAAAATGTATGTGTATTTTGTGCATTGCATCCACTTTTTTGTGTTATCACCTCCCAGGTGGTACTTGAGATGATTACAAAATGGAAAATGGTACATGAAAAGAAAAAAAACTGTTGGAAACCTCTTGAATAGATCTCACAGCGCCATATATTGGGATAGGAGTTTAAAATATTGTGATGCATCATATTTCCCTTCTGCTTGTATGTAAGTTAGAAACATTGAACTTTGCTGAACACAAATTAATGGGATTTTGCTAATCCATGACAACATTGTCCACTTAGCTGCTTCCTGTGTGCCTTGTATGACACAGAGACATAAAGAGATTATTTGCATGGTTCTGCCTTATTAAAGGAGTAAATTTATTATTCCTTGTGTTCAACGTTGTGTAAATACTTTCCATTCTAGGAATGCACCTCTTTTCCCTTACCTTTGAGAAGAGGGTTCTTTTGGTCTCTTTAGCCCCCTATATGAAGCCGAAATTGTGTCTCTCCACATGGTGGTTTAGTGGTGTACGGATTGGAGTTGAATACAAGATGGAGGGGGGGTTTTACCAAGGAATTAGGTTCAATTAGGACTGGGAGGATGCCACAGAGGTTCCCCCTCTGTAGTATTAAAGCCTTTCCGGCCCAGTAGGCTGGGATTAGCTTGGCGGGATGCCAAGGAAGAGCTGCAATAGCAGCTCCATATCTCCAAGAAGATCACAGCCTGTTGGACCAGGAGGGAGCTCCCGACCCACCAGGCCTGCAGAGAGGACACCACTGAATAGGGGACAGGTGAAGGAAGAAGAGGTGTCAGCAAGTTTCTTTTTATGTATTTATTTTATTTTTCAATGGTTTGTGAACAGGTGAGGGATTTAAGGGACCCCTATACCAGTTTGCAGGGAGCAAATCATCAAGATCTGGGTCGAATCTAGCTTTGGCTTGAATCAGAAGCCATCACTAATTATAAGCCCCCCCCCCCCCCCACATGATTGTGCCCAGCCAGTACCTAGATGGGAAACAATGATATGAGCCAGCTATGGGCACGAGCAAGCTATGGGCTGTTCATTGGGTGGTACACCCCAACTTCACTAACATAAGGTACAACATTTCCATATTTCATTGTATGGTTGTGCAATAACTATATCAGCCAGGAAAATGGACAGAAGATTATATAGTAATTGAGTGCAAATCCCTCACCTCGGCAAACAAAACAGCAAGCGTTTTCTGGAAGAATCTGCTCATCTTCTGTGCAGTTTAGCAGCGGGCATGGCTCCGATACCTTCTGTAGAGCTCCATTCTGTAAGCAAATAATTACATTATCAGTATTAAAAGAGCTGCCAGTGTACAGAAAGGTCATGCAGCTTCTAATCAACATTTTGCTATTCATTCCGAGAGAGGCCTGCTAACTGGCAGTGAAAATCACCACATTGCTGCCGGCGGAAAAGGTGAATATGGTCTTTTATTTTGTATGCCAGGTTAGTATTTGTGCAGGATACAATTACACTTTCACAATGAGACCTAGAAAGAATCATTCATCCCTATCTGCTGCAAAGCGTTGGAGCGTTATTGTAACATTTAATACAATTGTAAATGGTGCCCAAAACATTTGGTGTTGGCTTACATTGTCTGGCCTGCAACAAAAAAAAGCAAAACAAGGGGCTTACTAGTTGTTGAATTGTCTCATGTTGTTTAAGAAGGACCTATGTGGACCTGCAGAACTCAAAACCCTCAGCAATGCAAGATCTACAGTAAAGCCGACCTCTAACAAGCTTTTGTTTTCTGCTTTTGAATAGGTTTCCAATTGCAATTGTAATGAGACAATACTAAAACACTGGTTCCAAGATTCAAATTAACATGACCGTAAGCCAAGCTTCAATACACAATCAACAACTATGATTCTAAACCATTCTCTGGGCTGCACTGCCCCCAAATTTGACCTGTAAACATCAGAACCATCACCAAATCGAATACGCTGACCTACCCAAAATGTATGTGTATGGATAATCTGTGGCATACAGAGAGTTCCTACCTTTTACCCTAAAAGTAGGAGCAACCCTTGGAGCCACTAAATCCAGCAGCCAGGGCCATGATCAGAGCGGTATAGATTTCTGCTATAGGCCCGACCAAAAAGGCAGTCCTATAACAACTTGCCATACCTGCTCCAGACACAGCAGATCATATGATTGACATAGTGTCAATATTTTGGCGGTTTCTAGGTACTTTAAAGCAAATTGTCATCTCTGTACACCATTTCTTGGGGTAGTTTGCTTTGGCACTCATAATCAAGCCCAATTCACCTCACTAGAAGCAGGAGCGTACGTAGCATAGCATGGCCCAATGCCCAACTACAGGCCTTCATCATCAGCTGACCCCCTCTCCCAACTCCCCTCCCCCAGACACTCACCAGCCGATCAGAGATGTGGAGGCCTGTGCGCAGTGATGACAGAAAAGCAGGGCCTGTGCATGGCGCCGACAAAGAAAGTGGGGCCAATGTGCGGCGCTAGGTCAATGTCCCAGCAGGAAGGAGGTGGCATGGCTAGGTACGTATTTGGAGCAGGCACATACCGCAGAGGTGATGCAGGCAGCGTGCACCGGGCCCCTTGGTTCACAGGCCCCGGGGCACGTGCCTGAACTGCCCCCTATGTTATGTATGCCCCTGACTATAAGACATGTATGTATATTCTATTTTGTCTGACAATATCAAGTCACCTATTTTATCATCGACAAGCAGAATGATTACATCCCAGAAAACTGCTCAGTGCTATTTTGGCATCTCATGACAAGCTGTTTAGCAACACTGGCAGGAAGCTGACAGGTCAAAAAAATGAATTGCTAAAAACCAAAAACATTTGATGTTTCCCAGAGAAGGTTAATTACATCGCTCTCCCAATGTTAACCAAGCTGTGTCCATTGGGGGAAGAAAGTATCAAGTGAAATAAATTGGTTTTTAATATATAACAAGGCTGTCACATAAATATTGTGATTATGAATTATTAAAAGGATTTCTCAAAAAGCTATTCATCCTATTTCATAGAATTATTCTTGGAGCATTTCAAAATATAATTTTATTTAAAGAGGACCAAAAGCTGCTTTGCCAAGTTTCACCATATACTCACCTTGAATCTCAAACCCACAATGCGTGTTCTGGCCTCAGCAAGCTCACCGCGCCTAGCCGACTTGAATGTGGAGGGAATGGGGATGCCACAGGGGTGCTGCAGTGGCGTAGAGCAACATGGGATCTAGAATCGGGTTAAGTATACAACAAAATAATGACATACCTCTGGTGTAGAAAAGCCTCTCCTACCTGGTGCCAAGCATTCCCTTGGCTGGATGGGGACCTGTATCTTGTACTTTGGATGCTGGCAATGTGGTCACTCCTATGGCTGCCACAGCTAGAATAGGATTTGAGGGACCTGGACAGAATACGCTGCCAAATGAGTACATTTAAAGCAAACTAAAACCCTTGTTGGCTGATCCAGGAGTCACAGCTTGTTGCGGCATTCCAAATCGGGAAAGCCTGCTGTGGGAACCCCCTTCCCCATTTGCCGTATATTTCACTGTTGACCTGGCACCCACGGGGCTGTGAACAATGTCGGCTACATTCCCAGCATCTCTGGGCTGAGCTATGCTCCTGTGCCCAGCCATTCAGATGGGGGCAGCAGCACCCCCAGTCTAAAGGTAATTTTGGAATGCCGCACTACCTGGCAGCCTTGAGATCAGCCAATTGGTAATCTCAAATTTGCAAGGGGAAAGCCTGGCTTATTTGAAAACCAAAACCAGGCTGTCCTCGCACGCGTTACAGCAGATCAAAACCTGAGATTTTGACTATCCTGGGTTTTGTTCTCTGCCCCAAGGGCATCCTAACCCCAGATCACCAAGAATAACTCACCTTTTCCCGGTCCCATGGTGCATGCACTGGCTCTTGTCCAATCAGAGCCATTTGCGGTGCATATGTAGTATTCTGCAAATGGCTCTGTTTATGGCAATGGTAATGCAAGTAGCCACATCCTAAGCAGCAGGCTTGCTCCTGCCCCCAGCTATTCAGCAAGAGCAGAGCACAAAGATGCTGGGAATGTGGCTGTCTGTGTTTACATTGCTGAGTGAGCCAGGGAAAACATGAGTTTTGTGGCACCCTGGGCTTTCCTACAGGGGTTTTACATCCCGATTTAGGATGCCTCAGAGGAAGGCCAGCGGCTGGCCCTGGAATCATTTTGAGTGGAATCTTGTTCCACTTAAAAGTACTGAGGTGGAGGGGGGACTAGCAGGGAGAGCAATGTACTTTAAAGTAAATAAAGCAGGTTTTGGACTGCTTTAATTTAGTTAGAAGGGGATTTCCAAGTCACCTGCAGCCATACCCAGTGGGTGGCTTTCAGATAACTCCACCATAATACCTGCACACTAATAGGTCACACAGCGATACTCCCAGCACCCCTGGGAGGAGCACTACACTTATGCTGAAGGGCATAGGGGCTCGTAGACTTACAGAGCCAGAGGCCAGCCACGTGGCTTCTAGGCCCTAGGCTTTCTGCTTGGGAGGGGGGAGGACACTCTTTTCTATAATAATTTTTAGATAATTTGACCGGAATGCAAACACAGTTGCCTCTGTACTTAGAAGGGCAAAAAGGTAGAGAATATAGTGAAGGTCAATGTACAGAAAAATAAAAAAGGGAGTGGCATAGCCTGGTCAGCAACAAGTCATTAGTCCTTCAAGTTAGAAGTTAGAATCTAGGGACAGGGTGCACATTGCTCTGAATATAATAAATGTTGGCTGCTCCTTACCCTGAATATAGTGAATAATGGGTGCTCCTTCCTCTGAATATAGTGAAGGCCAATGTATAACATTGTGCTGCTGTGATGGAATTAACACTCTTAGATCAGTAGTTCACCTAAAGCCAAGTCCCCATTTACCGGGAGACATGATATGCGTAGGGGTGGATAAGGGGCAATAATCAGCATGGCCATCCCATGACATGATGAGCCCCGTCCCCAATGTGCTTTACAGGCACTCAGTTGAGGTAAAAGCAATGCAGGGAAATCATGGGCATTGTGGATATGGCCACTCTCAAAATGATGGCATTAATCAGTGGCGTAACAAAATGTGACAGGACCCTGGTGTAAACATTAAATGGGGCCCTTTGACGGCTCAACTTTTTTCTTTCTTGTGTATGCAGCTAGACAACAAAAGACTGAAAATGCATAGCTACATGGCACTTCCCTTAGCTAAATTATGCCAACGGTTCACAAGTATGAAAAATAAGGTGGAGAAGCAACGATGATGGGCCCCCCAACCCTTCTGGGCCCCAGTCCAGTTGCACCCCCTGCATCCCGGCAAGTTACACCCCTGGCATTTATGCCGAGGATATAGAACTGCAGGGGCAGAACATGGAATGAATTAGCTCTGAGAAAAATGGGTTTTATGCTGGGAGCTAGACCCAGCCCAGCCCAGCCCCAAATCAGTGCAGCCCCCCAGGAATTCTCCTTGTGCTCCGTATGGCCAGTCTGTCCTTGGATACCCCTAACTGAGCCAAGTTGCCTTTGTACTTAGCAGAGTAAAAAGGTAGAGAATGTAGTGAAAGCCAATGTACAACCAGGGAAAAACAAGGACAAAGGAGTTTATTCAGAGCCTAGTGAGAAAACTTCTGCTAAAGACAGAAGTGACATAGCCTGGTCAGCAACAAGTCATCCGTCCATCAAGTGTTGGAATCAAGGGAGAGGTAGAATACATAATCCAGAGACAAGGCAATGGTCAGAAGTCAGCATTGCAGTATCCATTGAGTCAGGCCAGGAGGCATTCAAGGCATAGGTAAGGCAGACAAAGGTCAGTAACAAAATAACAGCTTGATGTAGAAAGCACACCCAACAACATGCGAACACCATCATTGATGGTGTGAACTGGGACAGAGCAGACCTTATGTGGTCAATGGCCAATCAGATGGAAGCAAGAGGTCAACAGTTCCCACTGGTCATATCCATAAACCATCAAATACAAACTCTCTCATCTCAATCATTGGCCCACCTTAACCGACAGTGCAGGGGTGACGATAATCCTTTCAGCTCATTTGCTGCAGGGGCAGGTCACAGGTAGTTTAAGGGGAAGGTCCCCTTCAAAGGAACTTTACACAACTTTACTCTATTGACCTGTTGTCCCGCCCAGACCACACATTTAATTTGTCCTACGGACTCCTAAACAGTGCCTAGTTTTGATTTGTGAACCAGTGTAAACTGTAATGTCTAGTAGATGCCGCTAAGGAGAACATTCTGTGCTCAGCCAATACGCCTAGATATAAAATAGTTTTAGAATGTTCTGGGTTGCCTTTAAAAATAACAATTCTAATTTAAAGAGGAGTTTGTTCAAAGAGCTAAGATTATAACTAAATCACCATGCCACAATATTCCTACCACTAACTGAGGACCAAAATGTTATATATGGAACATAACAAATAATAAATAAGAACAAATTAGGTATTATACACATTAGACACCTATTGAACTTAAATGGGGAGAAAATACTTACCAAACTGGAATTAATAATAAAAGTCCCCCCTTAAGCCACTCAAACCTTTGCATACATTCCAATGATCATTTGTGAGATCAGCCATACCCAGGCTCCTTAGATCTAAGAGCGGAACCATCATGTCAACAAGCAATAGGGAGCCATTATAATATGAATAACTCATCAACTGATCAACTGAAATAACTACTTCACCGACCTGGAGACCTTAGACTTATTACTATATAACTACAAGAACAAGGAATACCTCGGCAACCTCACAATCTTGGTCCTACAGAGAAATGGCAGCAACCTGAGTGTATAAAGTCAAAGCTTGAGTTTCATTATGTTCAGTGTATATGGCTTCATTGACTGCAAGGTTGGACACAATGCCTGGAGCATGACTGCTTGTCACTGGCGTAACTGAATGTGACGGAGCCCTGGTGCGAACATTAAATGGCGCCCTCTCAAGGCTTATACAGTAAGCTTTGAGTTGAAAATGCCTTTCAACTCAAAAGAAACAAATGGTGCTTATTTTCTCTAAATCATGTTAAGTGAGCAATAATATGGTAAAAAAGGTGAAGGAGCAACAATGATGGGGCCCTCCTGGACCCTCATACCCCCTGTTTTTATTCCCCAGGTGCTTGTGTAGAAAATGACCATGTGTTTTCTTTATGCCCAAGCCAGACTACATTTTTGGCTACTGCACCAGGCAGACCAAATGTTTTACTAATGGCCAGGACAGGGCTACTAGTAAATGTAGGTTTGTATATGGCTTTAAAGAGGTCAGAGCAGAACAGCAAATGCATTCTTTATTTATAAAAAAAGATATAAAAAAAAACTATACCTATTAACATAACAACAAGCTAACAAAGGTAATAATATATAAACACAACTAAAATCTGTTGGAGAAACTGTACAACAGACGTCCAGCTTAGTCTATGCTGGAGTGACCTTCGCTAGATTTACTGCAGTTTACAGCTAAGACAAGACACTAGATGCGCTGTGAACCATGCTCAACTGTAGATTCTATGCATTTTACTGCTGTGTTGTATTTCCTGTGTTCAGTTGCTTTATCACTGGTACTTCCTTCCTTTTCTGTCTGTGTTTAACCACCATGTAAGGTGACATTCGGTATTCATGTTCCAGTAAAGACAGTTCCTGTTATACCACTAATGTCTATCTGGATTATGAGTTTGCTGCACCCAACACTCACACTCTACAACAAAATCACCCCAGAGTAATAAATAGTTTAAAACTCAGTAGGAAACTCCAACACAAAAGCAACCATCATCTGTCAGTTTCATCAGCCATAGGAACTGGAGTGCAGCCAAAGATGAGAGAGTGTCCGAGGGATACTTACACTGCATTTCCCTAACACAGGTAGGGAAAAGCAGGTATGGACAATTCCTAGCTACACAGGTAGTCAATTTCTCACTTTTTTGCTGATTCCTGCAGCTTTTTAAAGAAGCTGATCATTAACCCATAATAACCAGTTTAACATGCAATATAGACTTTTAACCCTTTAAGTGCCAGCCTACCTGGAGTTTTTGTCACCCTTTGTTGCCAGACTATTTTGCACTATTTTGCGCTCCCCATGTTCAAATGTGATTTTTGAAGGGATTTCCAGGGAATTCCCAGGAAAATTATATATTGTTTTTTCAGCATAGCCTGGGCTTTAACATGAAATGTCTTGTTTGTCATTTGTTAGGTGTATTCTCAATATTTTTGGGTGAAATATGTGCAAAAAAATAAAAAAAAATCTATTTTTTACAATTTGTAGTGTTTTTTTGTAATAAAAAAATGTAAGTTTGTCAATAAAATCTTATTGCGTGTGAAATCCCAATTTCTCCCGGTTACAGCAGAACCACATATGTATAGGTAGACACCCTTTCCTGCCCAGGAGACTCCCCCAAACTGAAACAGTGCTTTAGGGGATTTTCAGATAAAATACAACTATGCTATGCGCTATGAGCACCTTGCAGTTTTTCCAGAAAAACCACCCTTTACATTTGAAATACCCCCCACAAACTATATATTCTCTGAAAGTACACACCTCAGGCTTTCTATTTGTACCAGGCTTGTTGATGTGGCCACAGTTTTCTAGAAGTAATCCCTCAATGTATTCTTTGGTTGCAAAGAGTTTCCCTAAAAAAAGGATAAAAAAGCAGAATCAAAGCCACATTTTCCTAAAAAAACTATTTACAAACAAGAAAGAACAAGTTTAATCTAAAAAAGCAACATCCCACGAACAGAACGATACCCAACATGCATAGCTACTGTCAAAGGAAGAGTTGCCAAACACCCCAAAGTAAAGCATGTGCGTAACGGTAATTTTACTTGAAAATTTCAGCTCTGCAGGCAAAGTGCGCACCTTGCGATTTTTCTACCAAAACAACCCTTTACATTTGGAATAGCCCCCATAAACCATATATTCCCTGAAAGTACACATGTTAAGCTTTCTGAGCTTGTTGTAGTGGGCTCATCTTTCTGGAATTTATCCCTCAAAGAATTCTTTGGTTGCGCAGGGTTTCTCTAAAAAATGTATAAAAAAGCTGAATAAAAAACACCTTTTCCTAAAATATAAATATGCAAACAAGAAAAAACAAGCTAAGTCTGAAAGCGCAAGGTCCCCCAAACAGAACAATACCCAACATGCATAGCTACTTTTAACCCTTTTAATTGCCAGCCTACTTGAGATTTTGTCACCCTCTGTTGACAGGTCATTTTTCCCCATTTTGCGCCTTGTTTGGCACCATTTTTGCTGGAATTTTCAGGAAAATTATATATATATATTTTTTTTTGCAGCAGAGTTTAGGCTTTAACATGAAATGTCTTGTTTGTGAATTTTATTCAGTTGTTTACAATATTAAGTAAAAAAAATAAAAATAAATTTTTTTTTAGAAAATTGCCTCCTTTATTTTAAATAAATAATGTATTTTATTAAAGAAAACCATATTGCATGTAAAAGCCCCATTTCTACCGATTAGAATGGTACCACATATTCATCGGTAGCCCCCCGTTCCTGCCCAGGAGACCCCCCCTAACTGAAACAAGTAGTATAACATTTACAAATAAAATACAATTACCATCCACACTACAAAGGGTTAAATCGGGGATGGGGGGGGGGGGGGGGACACCATTTTTGGGGGGATTTTTAAGGGTTAAAAACCCTTAAAATTCCCCCCAAAAAAATGACATGAGGTCCCTCTTACCCGAAGTAACCAGCCTGGGACCCACTATGCAGGGCTTGCAGGCTACAAGCCTCCAAAGCCCATGGCCACGGGCTCTTCTGCCCCCCCCCCGGGCTTTGGGGAGGCAGGTAATTGGGGGTGCTGGGGGTTAATGGCAAGTCACCCCCTGCCTTGTGAACTGGTATAGGGGTCTCATGGACCCCTTACCAGTTCACAAGGGGTTAAATGTAAAAAATAAATACACTGACACAAAGAGAAAAAAATATTTTATTTATTTATTTTTTTTTTAATACTTACCTCCCATCCATCCTGGAGCACTGTGTCCCTTGACAATCACTGGTTTCTGCTAACCTGCTGGAAGCCTTTTATAGCTGCTGGGTGACAGAACATAAGGGGTTAATTAAAAGAAAATGACATAGGGTCCCCCCTCCTGGGGGCCCCCCATTTTTAGGGGGATTATTAAGGGTTAAAAACCCTTAAAAATTCCCCCAAAAAATTACATGGGGTCCCTCTTACCCAAAGAAACCAGCCGGGACCAGCTATGCAGGGCTTGTAGATACAGGGCGTAGGGGCCAGCTTTCCAGCTTTTGTGGCCCCTGGCCCTGCAGGCTACAAGCCTGCATAGCCCATGGCCACGGGCACTTCTGCCCCCCCCTTTGGGGAGGCAGGTAATGGGGGTGCCAGGGGTTAATGGCAAGTCACCCGCTAGCCGCAGGTGACTTGCCAGCCCCTAGCCTTGTGAAATGGTAAGGGGTCTCATGGACCCCTTACCAGTCTACAAGGGGTTAAATGTAAAAAAAAAAAAAAAAAGACACTGACACACACACAGAAAAAAATGATCTTTATTTTTTTTTACTTTACTCACCTCTGATCCTGCGTCCCTTGCCGCTGTCCCGCGCTGATGTCATCTGTCACTGACAGATGCCGGTAATGATCGGCACAGGGCGGGTGAGGATGACGTCATCCTGCTCCTCTCACAAAAGGCGGGGCTAGGGGCGGCAGCCAGTGCCGCCATTAGAGAAGGTGAGGGCCCGGAAGAGGGTCCTCACCTGAAGCCTGTGGAGCCCCGGGGGGGATCGGACCCCCCTGGTGAAAAGAAGAGCCGGACAGAGGGATCGGGCGAGGAGGTGAGTGTCTTTTTTTTTTCTTTTACAGGCGCAACTGTCAGCGGGGAAAACGGGGGGCGGCCAGTTTCAGGCCACCTCCTGAAGACGGAGGACGACAGGGGAGGGATCGGATGCCCCCCCTAGGAAGAGGAGACCCCCAGCTTTACACAGATACCAGAGGTAAGTTTTTTTATTTCTATTTTTACACTAGCAGGGTGAAATGCCAGGCACGTAGTTTTACGTGCTTGGCACTTAACGGTAGGAGAAGCAACCACGTAGGCATTTAAAGGGTTAAAGCGGACCAAAATCCACATTTTTAACTAGCATTCCCTGAATTGCTCCCCCATGAATAGTAACTTTTGCCTATTTTTACTGCTCCCGCTTTACTCTAATCCCAGATAATGGCGCCTGTTTTAGCTGTAAAGCTCTGTCTCCTCTATTCATTTCCATTGTGTGTGTCAATGATGTCATTGCCACACCTATGCAATGACTGATCCCCTGCAATCTTACAGCGAGAGAGAGCAAAATATCAGTGTTCCAGGGGGATTTGATAAGCAAAATATCCATTTCTAGTTCTACACCCTAATAGGAGAGTATTGGCAGGGGCTTTGGTAAAATGTATTTCACAAGTTCAGTGGGTTTTGGTATTATTATTATTATTGTTTATTTATATAGCGCCATCATCTTCCGTAGCACTTTACAAAGTAGTAATTACAGACAGGGTAAAAACATATGGTACACATACTATTTCAAATGCAGTTTTACAGATTTGACAGTGGATATTCTGAGTACAAGATACAATAGGGGAGAGAGCCCTGCCCTTGCGAGCTTACAGTCTAAAGGAAGAGGGGTGAAGACGAGGGGGAAGGATCACAAACAGTCAGTATTGAGCTTTGTGCCCTTTAGAAGATTGGTTAGGCCAGATTATATGCTTGTCTGAATAAGTGAGTTTTAAGGGCGCCTTTGAAGGTTTTGAGGGTTGTGGAGTGGCAGATTGGGTGTGGGAGGGCATTCCAGAAGATTGAAGTTGCACGTGAGAAGTCCTGGAGGCTGGCGTGGGGAGGAGGTGACCAGGGTGGAGGACAGGAGAAGGTCAGCAGCAGAGCGGAGGCTGCGTCTAGGTTGATATTGTTGGATTAGAGATGAGATGTAGGGAGGGGTCTGGTTGGAGAGAGCTTTGTAGGCAAGAGTTAGAGTTTTGAACAGGATTCGCTGTGGGACTGGCAGCCAGTGTAGGGATTGGCAGAGAGGCGCAGAGTTGGAGGAGCGAGAGGAGAGATGGATGAGGCGAGCAGCAGAGTTCAGGATAGATTGGAGGGGTGCCAGTCTGTTAGTTGGTAAGCCACAAAGAAGGATGTTGCAGTAATCCAGACGGGATATGACCAGGGCATGCACTAGCATTTTAGTGGTGTCAGGTGACGGATGCGGCAGATGTTTTTAAGTTGGAGGCGACAGGAGGTGGCCAGGGAGTGAATATGTGGTTTGAAAGAGTGCAGAGTCCAGAGTGACTCCCAGGCACCAAGCTTGTGGAGTTGCTGTTATTGTGCAATTGTTGACAGAAATAGATGTGTTAAAGAGGGGAGGGGAGTTAGAGGGTGGGAAAATGACCAGTTCTGTCTTGTCCATGTTTAACTTGAGGTAGCGAGATGACATGAATGAAGAAATAGCTGAGAGGCAGTTGGGGAGGCGAGATAGGAGAGAGGAGAGATTGGGGCCAGAGAGATATATTTGAGTGTCATCCGCATAGAAGTGGAATTGGAAGCCTAGTGAAGTTATAAGTTTGCCAAGGCCATGGGTGTAGACTGAGAAAAGTAGGGGACCTAGGACAGAACCTTGTGGCACACCAACAGAAACAGAACGGGAGGAAGAAACTGTTAGAATAGGACACACTGAATGATCTGTCAGAGAGGTAGGAGGTAAGCCAAGAGAGTGCAAGACCTTGAACCCCGAGAGAGGAGAGAATATCAAGAAGCAGAGAGTGGTCGACAGTGTCAAAGGCTGAGGAGAAGGATTAGGATAAGTTGTTAGTGGATAAGTATTGTGACAGTTCTGAGTGGACATGTTGTTCAAGAAGTTTGGAGGAGCAAGGGAGTAGTTACATAGGGCGATAGCTGGAGAGGGCAGAGGGGTCGAGAGAGGGTTTCTTGATTATCGGAGTAATAACTGCATGTTTGTAGGAAGAAGGAAAGGTGCCAGTGGAGAGAGAAAGGTTGAATATGGAGGTTAAGGCTGGAGTGAGGGATGGAGACAGTTGAGGAATAAGGTGGGATGGAATAGGATCAAGGGAGCAGGTAGTCAGGTGTGCTCTAGAAATGAGAGAGGTTAGTCCAAGCTCAGTTATTGGCGTGAAGAAAGTAAGAGAGTAAGGCGGGGGGATTGTTTGAAGTGCTGAGGGAATCTGAGGGGCAAAGCCAAGTCGAATGTTGTCAATTTTTTCTTTGAAGAATGTAGAAAATTCTTCTGCTGTTATTTGGGAAGTTGGAGGAGGAGGTGGTGGGCGGAGTAAGGAACTGAAGGTGTTGAAGAGTTGTTTGGGATTCCAGGCTTGTACAGAAATCAGTGAAGAGAAATATGCTTACTTGGCAGATGAAAGGGCCATTCTGAGTTCCTGAAGGGCTTGTTTGTAGAATAGAAAGTCATGATTGGCTTTGGTTTTCCTCCATCTCCGTTCAGCAGCTCAAGACAGTTGTTTCAATCTGGTTGGGCGTGCATTTAGCCAGGGTTGGGGGTTTTTGGTGCGGGGACGGCTATAGGTGTGGGGGGCGACAGAGTACAGAGCTGAGGAGAGAGTATTATGGTAGTGTGATGATGCAGCGTCTATGTCCGTGAATGAGGTCAAGGTCTGAAGAGGTTGAAGTGAGGCAGAAAAGGACTGAATATCTAGGTTTCTTAAGTTCTTGGGTTGAGTTGTGAGTTTGTGTGGAGGGGGGTTAGCAGGAATTGGAGAGAGGGTCATAGTCAGCAGATTATGGTCAGAGAGGGGGAGCAAAGAGGATGAGAGGTTTAATAAAGAGCAGAGATTAGAGAAGAGGAGGTCAATTGTGTGGCCGTCTTTGTGGGTGGGTGCAGTAGACCATTGCTTGAGGCCGAAAGATGAGGTTAGTGACAGTAGTCTGGTAGCAGCAGGGTTGCTAGTGTCAACAGATATGTTGAAGTCACCTATAATGATTGCAGGGATGTCTGCGGACAGAAACTGAAGGAGCCAGGTAGAAAAGTGTTCGAAGAAAAGAGTAGTAGTTCCAGGAGGGCGGTAGATGACTGCGATTTTCAGGTTACAGGGAGAATATAAGCAGACACAGTGAACTTCAAAAGATCTCTATCCAAAAAGAAGGATAGAGATGGCAAGGCAGGGAGTGGGTAAAAGGAGCAGAGTTTGGATAGAAGGATGCCGACACCCCCACCCTGTTTGTTGTTGAATCTGGGGGTGTGGCTGAGATGTAGTCCCCCATGTGAGAGGGCAGCGACTGAAGCTGTGTCTGATGGGGTCAGCCATGTTTCTGTGAACCCCATGAAGGTAAAAGTGTTAGAGAGAAACAGGTCGTGAATATAGGTGAGTTTATTGCGCACTGAGCGCGCATTCCACAGTGCGCAGGTGACAGTGGCGGGAAGGGATGGAGAGTGAGTAAGCTGTGTCAGATTACATAGGTTGCGTGTGTATCCCGGTTTAACACGGTTGTAGACTTTTGGCTTTAATGAAAAATTAATAGCTATGGAGGAGGGGGGGGGGGGGAAGAGAGTGGGCCTGGATTAGGGCTGATGTCACCAGCGGCAAGTAAGAGTAAAAGGAGAGAGAAGAGATGGTTGTGGCCTTTGAGGGTGGAATAATGTGTCTTGTGCTTGGATGTAGAGGTAGTGTGTGATTTTGCCAAAGAAAGGAGTTCGTGAGCAGAGAGGTAGGTGGAGGAGAGCAGAGAGGGGGAGATATATAGGGACTTACCAGGAGCAGGGGATACTGTGAGCCTAGGATTCTGAGGGTAAGAGGAAGCAGTGTGATGAGGTAGAAAGTAATCATTTTAGTTGATGCTGGGCTATTCAGACAAGCAGAATCCGGTGCAGGTTTCCTTCAGGTTGAATTAGGGTTAAATTTGCTGCAGACTTAGAAGGATTCAGACTTGGAAAGGAGTCTGAATTGCAGCCACTGCCACTCAATATGAACAGTCTCTAAGTGCCTTTGATTAGCACATGCACAGCATTTGGGCCTAAAGGGTGGGGCTAGGTCAGTCCTAAAAGTTTGGTCAGGGAGGGCACATAAGGTAATAAAACTTCAACTGGAATGTTGCTAGGTGCTATGGTTCAATGAACACACAAGGGGCAATATTGGTCAGTTTGAATTTAGGAGATAGTAACAGATGATAGTTTCACAAATATAGATATGGGCAGGGGAACCAGATGGGGCATTCAAAATAATTACATAACTCTTAAATAAGGCATATGCACAATTAAGATGACAAGGGAAAAAAATCAAGTTTTAAATAGTGAATCTGATGAGAGAATGGCAGCAGCTATTACACAGGCAGGAAAGGGTTAAAAGTTGCTGGTTAGATCAAAATGCGTACCAGGATGAGAGAATGGCAGCAGGTTTTACACAGGCTACTTTAAGATGACCACCCTCTCAATCGTGGTAGGGATTTTAGGACAGATAATCATACATTGTAAAACCTTAAGCTTTAAAGCGGAACTTCACCCTGAATAATAGCCTATCTTGTATGTTTCCCTCACCCTGTACATATAGATTGTCCACATTAAAAATCATCCTAACTGAACCTTTCAACATCTAAGATGGTGGCCCATGGAGCTGCAGGCTGCCTGCAGAGAGGAAGTGTCTTCTGAACATGCCACTGCATTCTGGGATTGCTGTCCTTTTCCTGCCCTCAGCTCTGCTCTGTCTGTGCAAAGCACAGCTATAACCCCGCCCCCTGCACTTTTCACTCCTCTCCTCAATATGTGATGCTTCTAAGGCAAGATGGAGGCTCCCGTATCCTAGAGTCCTAAAGAGAGTTGAAGCCCAGTGAGGGGCAAGAATAATAAGTAAGCAACTAAAAACTTAAAATATATTAATTTTAGATGCTGGGGAATAGTTTTTTTAAGGGTTTGGGCTTTTCATTAAATGATGCCGAAGGTCTGGTTTAAGTACACAGACCTCAAAGGTTTGAACATACATGATTAAACACAGCAGGGGGCAAAATCTAAATACACATTAGGAATTCAGCAACCACAAGAAAGAGTACATTTCCAGCCATTAAAAGAATACAAAATCATTTTAATTAATATACATCAGAATTCATTAGGGCTATTAACCCAAAAGGTCACATGTAACAACAAAGCACAGATGGGTTTACATGATTATGGTTAATTACACCCCTTTATTGTTTAAACAAAAGAACACGGAATAAACAGAATATACCAGATTAGAATAGAGTAAATATATACACCTAGAGCAAAAATTGTATAACCCTCCCAATATCCCACCAAAATAGACAATGTGGTCAATCTAAAAAACATGGGGGCCCTCCAGCATGCAGCCGCGCCACATCTCAGCAACTGTACCTAAGCTAGCCGGCACATAAACTATATAAAGTGAGGCTGTGAACAACCTACTGTATAGGATAAACAGTATAGCATAGTCAATCAGTGTAAAAGACGGGTGTGCATTATGTGCACAGAGGGCATGCTCGAGGGCCTCATATGTTGAATGTCGTCAGTCTATGCTAGCAAGAGGGCAGACGGAGGGGGGCTCAGGCCACCGTCATCAAATGTGCTTTTTGCTCGCACCACCGACCCCCCCCCCCCCCCCGGGAGCTTTATCACGGTCCCAGAGTCACAGGTCTATATGTGCGTTTCGTATAGGTTAAATTAATTTAGATGAATGTTGGAAGGGTTTAAATTGTGTTTTTTTTCCCAGAAAGGGAGTGATGAGAAACGTCATCAATAATGTATAACAAGTGCTTTTTTGCTTTGATCAACAGAAAAATGGCTGACATTTAAAAATTTCAAAGAACATGCCTAGGAACACTATTTTGGTGTCTTTGTTTGGCCACTCTCTTAGTGCTCCTTGACCCAAAACGCGTGTATAATACACTTTACAATACAATACTGTATGTAATCAATTAAAGTAATGTGCTGAAGACAGAAAATGTTATGTAATGCCAGGGTTTCCAGAGACTAGAGCAAGCATGACCATGTGTTCATGAAAGAATTGAGAACAGTATATAAAGACCTTTGTGTTCAGGAACGCCACTTGTACTTGAAAGCATATTCGAGCAATTATAAGTAAAAGTAATGCGTTGTCAACAGTACTTGTCACGACTAACTCACCTGCGTCCCGGTCCCGCGCTGTCTCCGGGCGGCCGGTCGCAGCCTTTCCTATTCGGCGGCTCGGACGGCACCGAGCACGGCTGCTCTCCCTCTTCTCCTCTGCGTCCCCAGTTCCTGTCTACGTGCTCGCGAGAGCACGTAACTCTTATTCCCTCCGGCGGCGCTGCACACAGCGCACCCGCCGGAGGCTAAATTAAAGTGCCAATGAGCCCAAGGTGTGTGGGGCGAAAACAACCCTTGTGCTGAGTTTGGGGCCAATGAGCCCAAAGGAGGTTTTGGGCTATACGCCCATTTTTATATCCAGAGCCAATAATAGTGAGAGTTCTAGTAAGCACCAATCATGCACTCACTCCCCGTCTCCAATCATACCTGGAATCCTATAAAGCCTTCACCTTGTCAGTTACTCAGTGCCTGTGATAGAGCCTTGTTGGACCTTGCTTATCTGTTGAACTAGTCTCTGATTGATCTCCTGTTGCCGACCCTTGCCTGAACCGACTACTCTCCGATTGATCTCTGCTGCCGAACTTTGCTATCCACGACCATCCTGACCGCAGCCTTGAACCCTGCTTCGCACCTTGATCTCGAGCTGCCTTATCCAATTGTACTGCGCAATCTCAGCTTAACCGGTGTTGGCCTGTCTTTGACTTCCTAGTACTTCCTGCTTCATCACTGAGACTCACTCTGATTCCACTCTTCGTTATCGGTTCTCCAGACCTCCACCCAGTAAGCTCCCATCCTTTGAGCCATTGAAGTCCCTGCTCTGTAAAAATCTGCAGGGCCAGTTTTAGATAAAATGTGGCCCTAGCCAAAATTTTAAAGTGGGCCCAAGCTTAATCCTGAACAAAATAATCTTACCTTTCATATTACTTCCCCAGCAAAATTGAGCCATGTGATTTGCCAGTGCGGCCATGTGGTCGCTGGTGGATGGATACACAGGAGAGACCTATGGATCTGGCAGCCAATCGTGGGGCTTGATTTCTCTGGGGGAGCTATTTAAAGGGGAAGATTATTTGTTTTAGCACATGTTTTGTTCAGGTTTAAAAAGTAATAAAAACACAGGATTTTCATTTTCCTGGGTCTTGCTCCTCCTGTATGGGGCATTTCAGTTTGGGATGCCTCAATATTTGTCTCAATATCTTCCCAGAATCACAATAAACTCGCCTTTACGGCACAATCACAGGCCACTCAGCAGCTTGCATTTCAATTTATTTTCATTAATGCTCTAAACTCACTCACCCTAGCTGTAAGGGCATGCTTGCACCAGCCATTCAGCACAGCACCCAGCTAAAGGTTTAGTGATGATGCGGCCCAGAGATTTACTGACAGATTATAGGTTTGGTTGCAAGCTAACAGGGTTGAGTGCTTTGGCCCCTTTAAGAATTGATAACTGATGTGAGATGACAAAATGTCATTTATGAAGCCTAATCAAGAATCCAAACATAAGTGTGCACCACCTAAAAAATCACTCAACAATAGGAAATCTCGAGAGGTGACCTGTACTATTATGTCTTCAAGATAAAATGGTTTATAAACCATTTAGCATACTAAGTGACATGGTGGAAGGGGAAAAGCTTTTCAGACACACAGAGATTCCAAAAGGTGACAGATGGCAGAGGAGTGATGTCCTCCAGCATCATACAGTAGGTGTGAACTTCCATCACATTGTTGCATGTAGATTGTGCTGGCAGCTCTACGTGTAATGAAATTCATACATTATATTTTTTTCCCGTGCCCCGGGTCTCGAAATACATGATGGCAATGTGTTCTAATAATACGTGATGGGATTTCGGAGAAACTCATTTGAACCTGAGTTGGCATTTCACGCGAATATAAATCTGGCAACAGCTACACACATCAAGGCGAAGCAATTTCCCAGCTTAATACAACTGCGCACAATGCGTCAGACAATAGACCTGTGAACCTGGATGGAGTTGAATGGCTAAAATAAAGGCTTGGCGTACCAATGACAAGTGCGCCACTATGCATCCGAGCAGGCAACTTTGAACCGAATAATGGCAGACTTACTTTGCATTCCCTGCAGCTTGTCGTCAGGATTTTCTGACCTTCTACCAAAACTTTTCCACCATAAACACATTTGGCTGAAATAGAAAAGGATAAAACATTAATATGACCAGAACTAAAATTATATCATCTGTCTGGCATGGGTTGTGTTGACCAAAAGTTAGGAAACAGATCTCTTTTCAGTGCTGTTCAAATTGTTAATTGCACAATATGCTCTAAAGCTTAGCACAGAAGGTACAAACACTGTTTACTCCATGCTACACCGTAACCATAGAAGAAAAAGGAAGATAATACAACTCCATAGGGTTATTTAGCATGGGTCATAACAAAATGGGCTCCGTGTGAGAACATTCTTGCATGGTTCAGGGACAAACTCGCATGTATGAAAGCAGTCGAGAAGTGAGAAATGAAAGCACTTTCATTTGAGCTTTACTATTACAAGGCATGTTTGCATGACTTCTGTAGCTCAGATAGTTCAGCTTAACCTTTCTCCTGCTTACATGTATGGTATAACTTGAATCAAATTTTTATTTTTTCAGTTAAAATATAAATTAAATAATTAAAATATATCACTATTTACTATAAATAATATTACATTAATTTAAAAGCAAAGAAACATTCAAACTTTTCCAAAATCAGGGGACTTAACTTGTATTAAGAACAGTCAAGATTTATCAATTTCTCAATTCATCAAAAGGTGACAGCAAAAATATGGAGGGAATTTTCACACTAATATCTCACCTAAAAGCAGACCGAAAGTGGCTCTGGAGTTTATGAGACTCCATAGCCTGATTCTCTTGCACCGGGACCTCCAGATTTGGCATGCCCTGCTGTCTGAAACCCAGCAGTCGTCCGGTATGCTAACCTCGCCAACGAGCCCACGGTGCATGCATGGCCAGTGGTGGCATTACTCAGATCCTTTTCCAGCTGTGCCAGTCACGTCTGCCAGAACTGAATGGCTGCGCCTGGCCCTGCACAGCCAAAGGATGCAAGTGTTGCCACACACCAACATGTGTGCCATGGTGATCGAGGAAAGGTAAGAACAGCCGGGTAATGGCTGGGCTTTCACGCAGCCTGGTAACCCAAACGGGGTGCCCCAGGGGAGAGGACCAAAACTCAGGAAAGTGAAAATTATGTGTCCATCTTAATATCCTGTCTCTAAGGTTAATTGTGGTCACTGAATAATGCAAGTTTGATGTGATTTGGAAGATTTTTTGCACAGGAAAATGCAAAAACATGCTGCTATGTAATCAAGCATTCTGCCCACAAACGATCCTCAGTGTGCACCCATAAACTGGAAGGGACCCGACAGGAAGATGTAGAGAAGGTGAATATAGATGGACAGAAGTCAACAACTATGAGAGAGAGAGAGATGGTAGGGCAGTATGTCACACAGGTTGGATATTCCAAATGCCAGCCCAGTGGATAACTCCCAAATGTAGCATAAGAATGTCTTATTTTTCAGCTAGAGAATGTAGGGAGTCAAGTGAGTTTAAGCACCGCAGGCATACAGACAAATTTAGCTTAGATAGAAATGTAAAAACAAAATAATGATATAACAAATAAATGTGTAAAAGGCCAGACTCAATGGCCATTTTTCAATGCTCTAAGCAGCCCTAGTCTAAAATCCTTCCCCTGCTGTGTAACTCTAGCCGGCACCTTTGCATGGCGGGTCACTGTCTGCAGCTTAGCATTTCCTCCCCCTGGTAATTAAACCTCACTTTGTATATAAGAGCTTTTTACAGCGGTGCGTGCATGACTTACAGGACTGTAGGCAGTTATAAAGTTGTTTATTAGCCCCAGATTATGAATCGCTTCGGCTCCATTTTTAGATTTAATGGATATGAAACACAGCACAAAGTGAGGTTATTCCACAGGTTACATTATAAACAAGAATTTGCCACTTCCACCACTGAAATAGTTCTCCGAGATGTCCTCCACATCCTGTTTTCTCTGCTTAAATATGAGAAGGTGTTGCGCCCTCCAGTAATATGATTCTCAATTTTGGATAATATTTTTTAAAACAACTTACTTAACAAATTCTGCACACTTTAATTTTCACAGCCCATAAAGAAGCCTCATTATATATAAGGGGCTGAGATACATTGAGACAATTACTGTGTCATTTTATTTGCTGGGTCACTCATGCAGGAATGTCAGGGAGAATTTAATTCCGCTTAAACTGCATATGTTTCCTGGCTAAGATAAAATTGTGGAGGTGAGATATGAGGCTGGAACTGGTAAGGAGGCTTTATCAGGATTTACATATTTAAAGATAAACAGGATATTTTTCAGTTATTTACAGGGCTGGCTGAACCCAGACCACAAAGTTCCAAACTTTGCAAGTTTGGGTTCCGAAAACCAAACTTCAGGCAGAAGTCCTCATTTGAATTTGGCATTCAGCTGAAACCAGAGAAGATGGTTGATCGGCTGCTAAGCAGCCCATCAACTAGCTTAAGCTAATGCAGAGTGTGCAACAGCAGGAAGTGGCTGTACAACTTTCCTGAGCCGTGCAATCTGGAGGGTAGTCAGTGTTCTTTCCTCTGTCAAAATGTCCATGGCTGGCACTTTAAAAAGGTGGCCGCCCCATCAATGAGGACACTGGCAGTAGCTTACAATGTAAAGTGTCCTCATTCATGGGGAGGGGCAACTTTCTGAAGCCACGGCCATTGACATTTTAGAGGAAAGAATTCTGACTGCTGCCTGGACGGAGGGGCTCAGGTGAGTTGTACAGCCACTTCCTGCTCTGCATGGGGCCATTTTTGGGTCCCAAAGTTCAGTTCCCCATTGATTTCAATGGCACCTAAACCGAATTTTTGTTCAAAGTCCGTCCAAATAATTTTTCTCTCTTTTTTTGAACATTTTAGTATCCCTAGATGACCAAAAGAACCTCTCAGATTATGTTTGTTTCCCCAACTCCTCTATCACATCCAGAGAATGCCTGACGCCCATATTATTCAGAGAATTTATCCATTTCACCCAGAGAGTGTCTCCAATCTCTTCCAGACCACCTCTCCCTTATATCCAGGGGACTTCTCTATCTCAATTTAAGAATCGCTCCAACCTAGAACATTTCGTATTCTCCCATAGAGCTTTGCCATGTCATCAAACCTGAGACCTCTCAGCCAAATAACTTCTTTATCTCAGCAACATGTACTATCTACCTAGAAAACTACTCAGTCTCCCCTAGTAAGTGTCTCTGTCTGCCCTAGAGAACTTCTTCCCAACATCCCCCATCAAGAAAACATCTACTTTCAGAGAACTTTACATCTCTCTAAAAAAATCTCCCTGTTATCTAGAGAACTTCTCAATCTCCAATTTCACCAAGAAAACTTCCCTCTTCTTATTCAAAGAACTTTTTCATCTGACCTAGAATTTTTCAGAGCAAAAGCAAATGCAGTAGACTTACGCCTGCAGATTTTGCAGCACTGTCCCGGGATGTGGACTGGAAGGTGATCAGGGGAACAGTTAACATGTGGACACATCATTCTTCTGCACTCAACGGCACCATTCTGGAGGAAGACCCAAAAAGAAAGTCATAAAAATAAAATTCAAAATCATCTGACTCAGCTCATCTAACACCCCTGGTGTGAATCCGAACCAAACATAGAGCAACGTACAATGTAGTTACAATGCTAAACAAACAATTATGGGTCATCTTGCCCCAAAGTACTGTAACTGTGTACTGTAGAAAACAAAGAGCTTAAAGTGTTTGGCAAGTCAAAAGTTAAAAAATAAATATTAGTAGCTTACCTTTCATTGAGCGGTTTTCAGTTCACTGCATCCTCTTCTGTCTGTCTCTTCAGAGGGGAAAATCACTTCCTCATTTAGCTTTCAGTCCCCATCCCACTCAGTCCCCGGTCCTTAACTCTCCTTCAGTGGACCAAGAACGGAACCACCCCCTACTCCCTGCCCAGACGTCCTGATTGGCTGCCTCTCTCTGCAGCTCTGAAACCCTGTCCTCCTCTCAGAATGTGCTTACATCACAGCTGTTGCCACGCCCACTGTTTCTTTCATTTCTTCTATGAATTGCCAATGCTCTAATAGTGTGCTCTCTATCCCTGCACCTCCTATAGTTCCCACAAACTGGTGCAGGGGAGAAAAAGGAAGTACCCTTTTTCATCTTTGGCTTTACAGATCTTATAAAGCTGTTCAAAACTCACCCTGCTGTGTGAAACCACAGCTTTGATTGCTTTTCCCCGGCAACCCCTTTTCCGCTACGGAATTCATGACTTTGCTTAACTGTGGCGCACTCCAGCACCCAGCCGCTCAGAGGAGAGGAAAATCAAGGGGATTATCGGGCAAACTGGGAAAGTTTACAACGTTGGACACCAAATCCAAGGGGTGCAAAATCCCAGGTTTTGGTCTGCTTTACTGAGGAGCAATACATTAATATGGATAACAGCTTGGTTCCTAGTTTGATGGCTCTTTACTCTTTACTTTTCCAGCACTTTCAACTGAATTTTTGAAAGTGCATATTTTTGTGTGACAAAACAATGTCTTAAAACGTACTCAGCTGATCTAGTATTTTCTTTTTTTCTAATGTTAGCAAATATGTGTTTAATGGCAGAAGTTTACACTATCTGCAATCTGTTGCTATTGGCAACGTAAATGCAGACTTGGGGCCTTATTTAAGAAGCGCTAACGCCACGTAGCCGGACGCGGTATGTTAAAACCATATGTATGAATGTCAAACTGGTGAGCGCGTCTAATAGCATCATGTAGTGTCACATGTATCACTAGCGGTGGCTCAGTGTAAAGCACTGTGCCATGTAGTACCTGTCGCTCAGTAGCATTCCCCCATACAATTCAATGGTATTTAATTTGTTTCGGTATAAATAGGGTTTGGGTCCACTTTTTCCCACTATTTTATCATGTGATGATTGTTTTGGTTCTCCTGGCCACCAACCAAAGACTTAAGTTGTCATATAATTTTTTTTATTTTTGTCAGAATTGTATGTGTTGTCTGCCACTGCAGTGTCAGTGTTACAGTGTTGAAACAATGTCATACCATGCTGGTGTATATGTGTTCAGATATATTTTTTATATTTCGCCCTGCACTCATCGCTAGAGCGCCCAGTTTGAGAGTGCCAGTTTTGTGATTTTTTTTTTCTTAAATATGGGCTTCAGCGCGCGTGTTGGATGCACTTAACTGGTGCTACCTATCGTTCGTTGCAGCTTTGTCCTGTTGTCATAGGTAGCGCCGCCTTGGGCGGCTTTCCCTCAGGGCGCTACATAAAACAACAGCAGCATATGGCGCTGCATTGATTCAGGGAGAACACTTTTACAGCACCCTCCAAACATCAAATTTATGGACAGCATACTACAGCGTCACTTGTCCAGAGCCAAAGCTACATTATAGTGCCAGACACCCATTTGCATCGTACTCTTGTGGACGCTCTAAGCGCCTCTACATATGGCAATACGTGGCACTAGTCTTAAATCAGCCTCCATGTGTACATTGCCAATAGCAACAGATTGCAGATAGTTGCACAGAACACTGCTGCTGGGCATGTGGTCATAGCAGCAGTGTTTTGTGTGTACAGAGCACAGTTCTCTCTTCTTGGTTTACATTGCAAATAGCAATCGATTGCAGGTAGTGAAATTTGCTTCCATAAAATACACATTTTTCAACATAAGAAAAATTCTAGATCAGCTCAGCACCTTGAGCACATCCTATTACTACAAAAAAAAATACACACTCAGAAATTCCATCTCGAAAGTGGACTTCCCCCTTAAAGACGAAGTAATATCCAAAAATACTTTACTTTATCAGATCTTTGCAGTATAAGGGCATCCTGATTTGGGATGCCTAAAGCATATCCCTGCCAGGCAGCGACAGCCCATACTCACCACTCTTCCCTTGTTTGGCTGCCAATCACAAAGCTGCTGCAAATGTGTGGCATCCCAAATCAGGCTGCCCTCATCGTATTGCAGAGATCAGAGGAAGTAAAGTATTTGTGACCATGCAGGGGATCGGGATTGATGCCGCGCTGAGCTTGCGACTCACCAGTCACATAGACGTAGCAACAACCTCTACATTCACAACAATCGAGGGTGCGTGTCAGGTCTCAGTACACCCCCTCCATTGTAATGAATGGAGAGGGTGTGGCAGCGCTTCTGTGACGGATGGGAAGTGGCAGGCCTAGCATCAATCCCAACCCCATATTCAGGCCAGGGGCAGTGCGGACTGGGATCCAGTCCGCAGATGAGTTGCTGATCGCTAGAATCTAAAAGAACAGCTGCGTGGGACAAAAGGGACCCTGCGCGGGACCCTTTTGTTTTTTTGTTTTTATTGAGCAGTCAATCACATTAACGATAGAGCCATGCTGAATGTTTCCTGGAATTGAAAGCAGACCTGAGTCTTTGGGTTTTGTTTCACTTTAAATTCCAGGAAATATTCTGCACGTTTCTAGCTCAGACAAACGTAGGCTTTTAAATCCTTCCATTTGCAAATGGCCATTTTCTCCCCCACAATCGATCGCCAGAAAGCACACTGCAGACCGCCATAATCACTATTTTCTTGAAGGGCTTCTTTATAAAGGGACTGGAAGCGGCTGCGGTGCGCAGGCGATAAGCTTCATTCCTGAAACTTCTGAAAATTCTAAAGGCATCATTATCCCAAATACCAAATCCAGTGAGCAAAGAGGAGGGCGGAAAAAAACACTTTAGAGAACATGCAATGGGATATAATGGTGCACCGAGGCCTTTCAGAAAAATCTCCACTTGAGGAGCCCGGCAGGAGGCCGTCTCGGGAGCGCTCACCTTGCAGGTGCAGTTCCGGCAATGGTCATCGTCCACCCAGGAGTCTTTGTCCCGGTAGAGCACTCCCTGGACCTGACACGTCTTCTCACAGTGACAACTTTCCAACTGGCTGAGCCGCGACTCGGCATAATTTAGCTGCGGAGAGAAAAACATGGGATGGAATATATGCTTAGGGAGCATGACAATTACTGACAAAAATGTCAAGATGGGAGCTGCTGGAACAGAACTGCACCTAAAACATGTAACAGTTCAACACAGGGCTGGATTAAAGCAGACTAAAACCCCCAAACGTCACACCTGTGCTCCTCACCATAGTGCCTCGGGCGATGCTGCTGGCTAGGCTAGAATCCTTGGCTTCCCTCTAGTCTGAGGCACACTCCCGCCCTGAGTCTGAAAGGCTGGCCCCTAGAGCGTGTCTCAGCTAAAGGAAAGCCTGGCATGCAACTGCGAGCATGCTTTTGGAGCCCTGGAAAAGGTGAGTTTTCTGGTCAATCTAGGGGGCTTTACACAATGGGGCATCCGGAATTTGTTTTAGACTTCATGGCCAGCCCAAATTGGCTTTTGATCCACTTTAGTCAGGGTTTTAACTATCCTGGGTTTTGTTCCTTGCCCCCTGGGGTATCCCAATTTGAGATGCCCCGCTGTGTGAAACCCCTCAAATCGCCTCGAAACTAACCTTTCCCCAGTCCTACGGCACATGCACAGGATCACTTCTATTTAGAGCCATTTTCTGTGCATATTAAAGTGCACCTATACTCAGAAAGGAAGTTTCTGTTGTCACCCTGGGGGGGGGGGGGGGCAGGGCATTGGGCCCCCCCATTGCATGATTCATTCATTCACGAGCCTGTGCTAACATCTTCACACCTTTGCAGCAACCAGAGCATAGCTCTCTTCAGACTTCGTGCACTCTTGGGAATAGGCAAAGGGGCATCCCAAAACGTGATTCCCTGCCAGAGATGAACAAAGTCAATTTCTTTGGTGTTGTACCTCTTTAATGCAGTCCCACACCAATTTTCTACATAATGGGTGTGGGGCCACATTGTGACAGGCTCGGGGGGGGGGGGGGCATCCAGATTGCATGCATAGACCTCTGTAAGCAATCTTTACCTGAACCTCAAAAAGAGAAATCAGCCACAGCCATTGTGACCGCCGGCAGGCCAACCATGTGCCGCATTTTAACGTCGGATTGAGGTGCAGGTAAGGTTTACAGGGGGTTGCGGAAGTCTATGCATGGTGGTTGGGGGGCAGCAATCTGGTTGTCACAATGCACCCTCACACCCAATATGTAGAAACTGGGTGTGGTATTGCTTTAAGGCTACGTTCACACCTGTCCGGCCACGATTGTGACATGTGTTTTTGCATTTTTGTTTGCATTTGCACCAGCATTATAACGAAATCCCTGTTTCCGGGTCCTCTGCCCTATCTACGGAATCCTATTACTGTTTATGGTGCTTTAAATGCAAAAAGCATGCACTAGCATATGAAAGAATGCACTTGCGTTCGCTTCTGCACCCCCAAAGACTTTAATGGGGTGCATTCGCATCCCGGACACAGCAGGCAGGACTTTTTTGCAGCCAAGTTTTCCTCCTCTCTCTCGCACCGGAATGTTGTGAAAGGGCCATAGAGGTGTCGTTGTTGATTGCGACAAACACATGAAGTACCCAACAGGTGTGAACGAGGGCTAAAGCAGTTCGAAACATATGGTGACCATTTGTCTGCTTTCTGGGAATCCCAATTTAGGATGGCCTGCTGTCTAAGCACATCACCCCACCCGCTGAGGTTGACCACAAACTTTACTTTTTCTGGGGATCCCAAGATATCTTTGCCAGCTACATCTCTGGCTTCCGTTTAGATGTGGCACGCTATAGCAGTCAGCCATTCAGAAGGGCTGGGGGCAACTAGAGGAAAGCCAGGGATGCGGCCAGCTGGCTCGTTCACGTCAGCTGGCCCATTGAGATCAGACAATCAGCACACACCACCCCCATCTCCGCTTGGCTCTGAAGCCTTTTAAGATCCTGAGATGGATTTGGGTCAACTATATTAATACATTAGTATTATAACACTATAACAGGGGCACACATTCACAGTATATAATATATTAATATGACATTATTATCAGGGCCAACTCCAGGTTTATGTGGGCCCTTGGGCAGCATGGTCTCAGTGGACCCCTCTGTGGTGAAGAGTCGCGTCACATCACTGCGGGACATCCCAAATCTGGATGCCCCCTAAAAATCATGCTCTTTTGGTCTACTTTGAAGCACACTAAACTCCTTTAATTCTGACCTCAGAATCTAAACAAATCTAGATTCTCCTGATTTTGGATGCCCCTGTGTGTGACCTCCTCCCCTTTGTTTATTACTTTCCTGGAACTGGTCAATGCACTGTGGGATCGCCAGTTTGAGTTAACGGCCAAACCAGGGGGGTTCTTTAACAAACAGGAGCATCCCAAATTGAGATGCCCCTGTAAAGCATACCAAAACTCAGGGATGAAATTGCTTGCTTAGTGGATATGCCAGGGATCCCAGAGGGTTTCACACAGTAGGGTATCACAGATTGGGATGCTTCAGGGATAGGAAATCAGCTAGGGTGGGCAACTTAAAAGCAGAACAAAGCCCAGCACTTCCTCCCCTGGAATCTAAATCGAGATGCCCCGTTTCCTGGAACCCTGCCATTCAAGGAGATGTGGGCACCGACTGTGGCGGTGCCCCCCCAGTCGTCCGCCAGTCAAGCGCCGTCGAACACCCCAAAGGCTGGCCCTGTCAGTGGGCTACTTGAACTGGATTGATTTTTGGAGGTGTATATTTTTGTATGGCAAAATGATGTCTTAAAGCGGACCAAAACCCACTGAACTTGTGAAATATATTTGGCCAAAGCACCTGCCAATACTCCCTTCCTAGGGTGAAGAACTAGAAAGTTTGCATTTCAAATTTTCCTGTTTTCCTTGCTGTCCCTTAGTGTGAAATAGCAGGCGATTAGTCCTTGCTTAGCTGTGGCAATGACATCAATGACAGCATTTTTTACTACCTGCAATCTTTTGTTATTGGTGTAAGCTGCCAATAGCAACAGATTGCAAATAGTAGCACAGAACACTGTTGCGGGCATGTGTAACGGTCAGTGAGCTCCCTCACCTCAGCAGTGACCATAGCAGCAGCGTTCTGTGTGTACAGGGCTCACTTCTCTCTTCTTAATGTATCAACTTGGTGTGTCAAAGGTAAAACACACATATGCTAACATGAAAAAAAAAAATACTAGATCAGCTTAGAGGACAGACTTGGCACAAAGGAATTCAAAATTCACTTTCAAAAATTCCATTGAAAGTGGACTTGCCCTTTAAGTATTATAACAGAGGCAGGCAAACTTTTTATATCATAAATATAGATGTGTTATATCCACAGTAGGTTCTTGGCCTCAGTAATGTGGAGGTTTATTATTTGCCTCCCATATCAGCAACTGATCAATATCTGCAGGGGCTTCGAAGTATAGAAATTCGGTGTGGAAGGAAATGCCGCCATCAGCCGAGGATGCAGGGCTATCGCTGTTATCAGCTTGTGCGGCGCCATTTATCTGTCACCACCAATGAACTCTCTGCAGCTGGAATGGCAACATTTATATTTATAATTGTGGCTGGGAACTTGCTATTGATAAATGATTAATCTGTCAATAGCACCTTCCACAGTGCAAGGACAGAGATGCAATACGCCACTGCAGGGCACAGGCAATCTAGGGGGGAATGAATGGCGGATCGATACGCGGTGGACGACATTCCATGACAATGAGACGCATGTGGAATAATGCAAATCTGTCTGTGTCACATTAGCTTCACATTGTTACAAATGGACACAGAGGACTTTCACAGCAAAAATAGTAAACAATAATTGTTTTAAGCCTAGAACTAGTGATAAAACTAACCGATTTTGCCAAATCGGTTTCATCAGGATCAAAATTTGGTCAAAATCGATTTGGTGCAAATCCAAATTGATCGGGACCCGTGCCAGTTCAATTTTCCCTATAAATTCTTAAACAGTAAAACAACAAACTCCTTGTCAGTCACTTACCTCACATTGGCGGTTGACGGGCACTGTTTCAGAAGTGCCAGAACCGGCTGCACAGGCAGCTTCCCTCGATCCCCTTTGTGTGGGTGTGCATGCCTCTGCACAGCCTGGCCACCTTCATCTGCTGCAACCTGCTCTTCTGGCGAGTGATACAGGAGGGGAGCAGGATAAGTGGGCTGCGCTGTCAGCTGTGCAAATCGGCTCCCAGCACTGGAGCAACTGGGGAGTCATGCACTGGTAAGTGACTAACACTTACCTCACCCCTCGCAAACCTCAGCTCAGGTTTCCCACGCACTTTTCAGCCAGATGAAGGACACAGACCTTCCGCCCTGCTAGCCCATCCTCCAGCTGGCAGGAGCCCAGTGTAGGGTGCAGGATCTGTGTCATCAGTCCCGCTGCTGTGGTGTGGGCCTCCCGTGATGTTCAAGCATAGCGGATAATACAATTCTGTGATTACTCACCTTGTAGAATTGGTATTATAAGTATGCAGCACGTCCTGCTCCAGATAGTATTCATAACAGCTGGGATATACCTCCACAAGAGGGCGCTTTACTGCAGAGATGACAAAAAAGAGGCCCCTCCCGGTCCATATATACCCGGGACCTCCCACTAATTCCCCAGTATAGAAAAGCAGTTAGGGAACCAGGAGAAGCCAATAACAAAATGAACAACGTTAACAATGAAAACAATCAAAACAGAGGATCCAAGAATAAAGCAATCAAGGTTGGATGGAGCAGGACGTGCATATTTATAATACCAATTCTACAAAGTATGCAGCACGTCCTGCTCCAGATAGTATTCATAATAGCTGGGACATCCAATAGCAGTGTCCATAAACGGGTGGGGATCCCAAAAATACCATTTTGTGGTTACTCACCTGTAAAATGGGTATTATAAGTATATCACACACCCCGCTTCCAATATTCATGACATATGGGTTATAACCAGTAGAGGGCGAACTTCTGCAGATATGACAGGAAAAAAGAAGCCCCTCCCGGTCCATAAATACCTGGGACCTCCCACACATTACCCAGTATAGGAAAGCAGTAAGGGGAACAGGAAGAGCCAAATCCAAAAATCTTAACAATAAAACCATATAAAGGATCCAGAATACAATAAGGGCGGGATGAAGCGGGGTGTGTGACATACTTATAATACCCATTTTACAGGTGAGTAATCACAAAATGGTATTATTCCAAGTATGTCACACACCCCGCTTCCAATATTCATGACATTTGGGACATCCAATAGCAGTGTCCAACATGGGTGGGGATCCCAAAAAGGCAATAATGCACAAATTTAAACCACTGCAGCTTGCAGAACCTTGCGGCCAAAAACAGCATCCGCTGAGGCCCGCACATCAACCTTATAAAAAAGTATGAACAGAAGACCAAGTAGCCGCCTTACAAATTTGTTCAACAGAAGCCTAGTGCTGAAAAGCCCAAGAAGCCCCAACAGCACGAGTAGAATGAGCAGTGATATGAAAAGGGGGAACCTTCCCCTTGGCAGAATAGGCCCCAACAATGGCCTGACGAATCCATTTACTAATGGTAGACTAAGCGGGCGCCAAACCCTTCCTAGGCCCGGAGGGCACCACGAACAAGGCGTCCGTCTTACGAAAGGGAGAAGTAGCCACCAAATAGTACTTCACACAACGAACTACATCCAGAGTGCAGGACCCTCTCCTTGTCATTGCTAGACTTAGGACAGAAGGAAGGAAGAACCAAATCCTGATTGAGATGGAAGGCAGAAACCACCTTAGGAAGGAAATCTGGCTTAAAGCGAAAGACCACCTTGTCCTGGTGTCTCTCAAAGTAAGGGGCCTGAATGGACAGAGCCGCCAACTCAGAGACACGTCGAACAGAGGTAATAGCCACCAAAAAGGCAATCTTTTGTGTAAGCCTAGAAAGTGCAACATCCTGCATCGGCTCAAAGGGAGGCCCCTGGAGGGCCGACAGAACCAAATTCAAATCCCAAACGGGCAAAAAGGGCTTTCTAGGGGGCCGCACACGAGTGACCCCCTGGAAAAAAGTCCGAACCAAGGGATGCAGAGCAAAGGACATTTGAAAGAATACCGCCAGGGCAGAAACTGCCCTTTCAAGGTACTAAGCTGGAGCCCCAGGTCCAGACCATGTTGAAGAAAATCCAAAATCCTAGAAATCAAAAACACCCTGCAAGGCAAGGCCCTAGCCTCACACCAGTCAATATAGGACCTCCAAGTCCTGTAGTAGATGTTAGAGGAAGATATCTTCCTAGCTCTAACACGTGTCTGAATCACAGCATCAGACAAACCTTCCTCCTTTAAGATGGAGGTTTTAGCAGCCAAGCCGCCAAAGCCAGCGTTTGTAAATTGGGGTAACGAAGCTGACCTTTAGTGATCAGATCCGGAAACAGGGGCAACCTGTACTGATCTACCGCCAGCCGCACGACATCTGCGAACCAAACCTGTCTTGGCCACCTTGGGGCCGCCAGAATTGCTGGCGCACCCTCTAGAGCCAGCTTGCCCACCATGGAGAACGGGGGAAACAGGTACAGAAACCCCAGATCCCTCCAGGCAAGAGACAAGGCGTCCACTGCCAGGGCCAGAGGATCCTGAGACAGAGACAAATGCCGGAAGCTTGTGATTGTGACATGAGGCAAAAAGATCCACCTCCGGAATCCCCCACTTGTGAAAGAGGGACCGGAACACATTGTGGTTGAGCGACCATTCCCCTCGGCAAGAGAATCCCCTGCTCAGGGAGTCCGCCTCCGTGTTCTCCACACCCGGAATGTACACCGCTGAAATGCATGGGACATTTCTCTCTGCCCATGCAAGAATCAGAGAAACTTCCCTGAGGGCACTCCTGCTGCAAGTCCCTCCTTGGTGATTGATGTAAGCGACCGCAGTCCGATTGTCTGATCGAACCTGAACCGGTAGACCCTGGAGGTGATGCGTCAAGCGTGACAGCACCAACCGAATAGCTCTCAGCTCCAAGACATTGATGGGGGTGTGGGCCTCCCGAGGACCCCACAGCCCCTGGAACTGATGTTCCTTCCAGAAACCCCCCCCAGCTCGACAGGCTGGCATCCGTGGTGACTGTCTCCCAACAAGGGGTCAGAAAAGACCTGCCCCTCCGAAGATTCCTTGGTTCCAGCCATCACTGAAGAGACTGCCGAACCAGGGGAGACATCAGAAATGACTGATCCAATGACAGCGGACATCTGTCCCAAACCGACAGTAGATGGAGCGACCTCATGTGGAACTGAGCAAAGGGGACTGCCTCAAAGGAAGCCACCATCAATCCCACCAGTCTCATCCCTAGCCGGATAGATGGACGAGGGATTGACAAAAGAAGACGTATCAGATCTTGAACCATCTGCACCTTCGACTGAGGTAGAAACACCCTGGTCTGAATGGTATCCAGATTTATGCCCAGAAATTCAACCTCCCTTGACAGGGAGAGAGAAGACTGGGGTGGTTGATCACCCAGCCAAACCTCTCCAGCGTCGACACCACCATCCTGGTGTCCAGCTCCTCCTGTCCAAGAGAGGATGCCGCAATGAGGAGGTCGTCCAGATACGGCACAATGTGAATGCCCTGGGCTCTGAGAAGGGCCATTATACCCGCCAACACCTTGGTGAACACCCTTGGTGCCGAGGTCAGCCCGAACGGGAGGGCCACAAACTGAAAATGCCAATCTCCCACCACAAACCTGAGAAATCTCTGGTGTGCTGGGAAGATCGTTACATGAAGGTAAGCATCCTTGATGTCTATGGAAATCATGAAGTCCCCCTGACGAAGAGAAAGGATGGCTGAGCGCAAAGTCTCCATGCGGAACTTCCTGGTTCTGATGAACCTGTTGAGAAGCTTCAAATCCAGAATGGGTCTTATGGATCCATCCTTTTTGGGCACCGTGAAAAGGTTGGAATAATAGCCCCGGCCTCTTTCTAATAAAGGCACCGGGCAGATGACTTCCATGTCCAGAAGACTTTGCGCTGCCAACAGGAGCCCCTGCGCAGCCCGGGGGTCCGAGGGGACCCGAGAAATCTGGGAGGAGGCCGGTCCTCGAACTCCAGTTTGTACCCGGAAGAGACCACTTCCAAGATCCACTTGTCTGTGACCTCCCGGGCCCAGACCCGGAAGAATTGCTGCAGCCGCCCCCCCACCCGCAAGAGTGAGGGCGCCCCCTCATTGCTGAGTGGGCTTGGTCTTGGAACCCCAGACAGGTCCCAGACGGGCCCGTCCTCTGCCTCTGTTCCAGGAATCCCCTCTGAAGGTAGAGTAGGCAGCTCTTCTGCCTGCTCTGGCACAGTAAAAGGAAGGATTAAAGTAGCCTGCCCCCCGAAAGGAGCGATGATGCTTCTTGCGCTGCGGTAGCCTTCCTCCTTTCGCAACTAAATCCAATTTATCTCCAAACAGCCGCATACCCAGGAATGGTAGCCCTGTAAGTGACTTCTTAGCTGCAATGTCAGCCGCCCACTGGCGCAACCAGACCGACTGGCGAATAGCCACCAGCAACGCCGAGGTTCTGCTACTCAAGTGGGGAATAATCAGACCAGTCAAGGATATCACAATCATCAAAATCCAGAACCGGTGCGGCCGGTGATAAATGTCTCTTCTTAGCTGGGGCCTTTCTGGCCGCAGAGCTAGAAATCAGTCTCTCGAGGTTGGTCAATCTAGCACATACATCAGATTGCGAATCCCCACTAATGACAGTGTCACTTGGGGTATGGATCAGGCGGGGTGGAGTAGGTGATGAGGCCGGCGGGGCGGACCCAGACGCCTGGGACCCCGACTGCCGCGTTATGGCCTGCTGAGCACATGGTATGCAAATCAGCACATTATCCCCCATAAGGGATACCCCAAAGGGAGCCCGAGCCCGGTATCCTGGGGAGCCTCCATATGGTGATTTTAATGGTAGTCGCAAGGACCAGAGGGAATTACGCCAATTAAGCTACCCGGGATGCCCCTTTAAGTCCCAAGTGGGAGGATTTGTAGGACCCCAAATTTATCTCTAAGGGACCCTAGGGCCGGGAGAAACCCTCTTTTAATATGATAGATAGGGATTCCTCCTGAAAGATACAATGTGAAGGGGCCATAAAAAAGGCACACAATCATGCACAAAAAAACATACATACAAAGATATATAGACACATGCCCTGCTGCCCCAACACGCTAAAATGGGGCACGCAGCCAGTATGAATATAAAAATGAGAAGGGCCCAATAGGGCATTCACGGATCGTTAATGGCGTCCTGCCAGCAGCGTGACTGGAGAGACAGAGAGAGAAAGAGAGGAAGGACGGGCCAGCATGGATCGCGCGCTGCGCCTGGCCCCGCCCCCTCCCTTCAGCAAGACGCGGATCCCAGCAAATAGCTGGCCACCGCAACAGCGCCAAAGACAGAGGGGGGCGGACCGTGGCGAGTGCCTGGCCCCGCCCCCTATCTGAGCAACATGAGGGGAAGTAGTTCCCCCAAGAAGGCCTTCACATGCGGCCAGCAGCCCACTCACCACAAGCGACGAGTGAGGCACCGTGAAAACACATACACACACACACACACTGGCATACCAATAGTAAAGGAAAATAAGGATAGAAGGAAGCCCCCCCCCCCAGTGCAGAGGGGAACAGGGAGACCCGGAAGGGGGGAAGAATCCCAGTGTAGCGGGATATCAGGGACAGGGCATCCCAAACCAGGATCACCAACCTGGATACCGCCTACCCCTAAATATGGGGTCTCACGGGGGAGCATGGCTCCCTAATACACCTCTAAAGGTGTAGTCTACCGTCGCCCGGACCTACAGCCAAGGCTGGGAGGCATGGGGACTAAAACAAACAAGGTCCGGACAGAAATAGAGACAAAATGGCCGGGTGTAAACCTGGCTTACCTGCAAGGAAGAGACGCAGCCATCTTCTAACTTGCTCGCCTTCTGCAGAGACGAAAACGGGGTAATGTGTGGGAGGTCCCAGGTATTTATGGACCGTGAGGGGCTTCAGTTTTCCTGTCATCTCTGCAGAAGTTCGCTCTCTACTGGTTATAACCCATATGTCATGAATATTGGAAGCAGGGTGTGTGACATACTTGGAATAAGGCAACAACGCAGTTCAAACCACTGCCGCCTGCAGAACCTTATGGCCTAAAACAGCATCCGCTGAGGCCCAAACATCAACCTTGTAAAACTTGGAAAAGGTATGAACAGAAGACAACGTAGCAGCCTTACAAACTTGTTCAACAGAAGCCTGGTGCTGGAAGGCCCAGGAAGCCCCAACAGCACGGGTAGAATGAGCAGTAACACGGAAAGGAGGATCCTTCCCCCTAGTAGAATAGGCCCTAACAATAGCCTGACGAATCCACTTGTTAATAGTAGACTTTGCCGGAGCCAACCCCGTCTTGGGACCCGAGGGAACCACAAACAAGGAGTCCTTTTTGAAAGGCGCAGTAGCCACGAGGTAGTATTTCAAATTCCTGACAACATCCAGAGAATGCAAGGCCCTCTCCTTGGGTTTACCAGGATTAGGGCACAAAGAAGGAAGCACAATGTCCTTTGAGATGGAAGGCAGAGACAACCTTAGGCAAGAAGTCAGGTTTAAAAAATGGAAAACCACCTTGTCCCGGTGTCTCTCAAAGTAGGGGGCCTGAATAGACAGAGCCACCAACTCAGAAACAGAAGTGATAGCTACCAGAAAGGCAACCTTCAGGGTAAGGATAGACAAGACAGCCTCATGCACAGGTGCAAATGGAGTACACTGAAGGACAGACAACACCAAATTCAAATCCCAGACCGGTAGCATGGGTTTGCGGGGAGGGTGCACATGAGTGACCACCTGGCTGAAAGTCTTGACCAGAGGATGTAGAGCGAAGGACCTCTGGAAGAAAACAGCCAAGGCGGACACGTGACCCTTCAAGGTGCTGAGCTGAAAACCCAAATCCAAACCATGTTGAATGAACTCCATGATCCTAGGAATGGAGAACACACGACAGGGAAAGGCCCTAGACTCACACCAGTCAATGTAGGTCCGCCAGGTCCTATAGTAGAGGATGATTTCTTCCTAGCCCTGACAAGAGTACGAACAACCGAATCAGACAGTCCTTCCTCCTTCAGGATGGAGGTTTCAGCAGCCAGGCCGTCAAAGCCAGCGTTTGTAAATTGGGATAACAGAGCCGTCCTTGAGTGAGAAGGTCCGGAACCAAGGGTAGAGTGTACTGATCCACTGCCAGCAGCACGACGTCTGCGAACCACACCTGTCTTGGCCACCTGGGAGCACCCTCTCCTGCACCAACTTGCGCAGAACCCTGCTCAGAAGAGGAAAAGGAGGAAAAAGGTACAGGAGACTGAGTCCCTGCCAGGGTAGCGACAGAGCATCCACCGCCAGAGCCAGAGGATCCTGGGACAGGGAGACAAATGCTGGCAGCTTGTGATTGTGGCGAGAAGCAAACAGATCCACGACCAGCATCCCCTTACGGTGACAAAGGGATAGGAAGACCTCGCTGTTGAGGGACCATTCCCCCCAGCGAGAGGCCCCCCTGCTCAGGGAATCCACCTCCAGATTCTACACTCCTGGAATATAAACTGCTGAGATGCATGGGACATTGTCCTCGGCCCAGGGCAGAATCAGCGACACCTCCTTGAGGGCACTCTTGCTGCGAGACCCTCCCTGATAGTTGATATAGGCGACCGCCGTCTGGTTGTCGGAGCGAACCTGTACCGGCAGACCCTGAAGGTGAGGAGCGAACCTGTACCGGCAGACCCTGAAGGTGAGGAGTCAACTGTGCCAGCACCAACCGAACCGCCCTCAGCTCCAGGAAGTTGATAGGAGCATGAGCCTCCTGTGGGCCCCACAGCCCCTGGAATTGGAGGGCTCTAGCAGCCCCCCCAACCTGACAGACTGGCATTCGTAGTGACCGTCTCCCAACACGGAGTCAGAAAAGATCTGCCCCCCAGAAGATTCCATAAGTCCAGCCACCACAGGAGAGACTGCCGGACCAGAGGAGAGAGAACAAAAGCCTGATCCAGAGACAGGGGACTCTTGTCCCAGACTGAAAGGAGATGGAGCTGAAGGGGTCTCATGTGAAATTGAGCGTAAGGGACTGCCTCGAAACAGGCCACCATCTGTCCCACCAATTGCATCCCTTGCCTGATGAAAGGACGAGGGCTGGACAGCATGAAATGAACCAGAGCTTGAAGAGAATCCACCTTCTGCTGAGGAAGAAAAATCCTGGCCTGAATGGTATCCAGATTCATGCCCAGGAAGGGGGTCACCCGGGACGGGGAGAGGGAGGACTTGGGATAATTGATCACCCATCCGAACGTGTCCAGGGTAGTTACCACCGTCTGGGTATCCACTTCTGCCTGCTGGGGAGAACCGCTGATGCCCTGGGAAGATCGGCACATGAAGGTAAGCATCCTTGATGTCTATGGAGGTCATGAAGTCCCCCGATGCAAAGAGCTGATCGCGGAGCGCAGTGTCTCCATGCGAAAGCGTCTGGTTTGATGAACTTGTTGAGAAGCTTTAAGTCCAGGATGGGCCTGATGCAACCATCCCTTTTGGGTACTGTGAAGAGATTGGAATAATAACCCTGATCTCTCTACCGTGGAGGGACCGGACAGATGATCCCCATATTCAATAGGTTCTGTACAGCCAGAAACAGACCCTGAGCTGCCAGGGGGTCTAGAGGAATCCGAGATCTGAGGAATCCTGGAGGGGTGCAGAGAACTCTAGCTTGTAGCCGGAGGACACAACCTCCAGAATCCACCTGTCTGAGACCTGTAGCCCCCAGACATGAGCGAAGAGCCGAAGCCGTCCCCCCACCCGTAAGGGTGAGGGCACCCCTTCATGGCTGAGCGGGCTTGATGACAGATTTTGGCTTGGATCCCCAGGAGGATCCGGGACGGGCACGGCCTCTGCCCTTGCCCCAGAAGTCTCCCCTGTGCCCCGCAAAGGATACCCCCCTCCCCGACCTCGATGCCCGAAAGGAGGGAGTAAAGGAACCTGAACCCCGAAAGGGCCGCGGCTGTCTTTTGCGTTGGGGCAACTTACCTCCCTTTGCAAAAAGGTCCAATCGGTCACCAAAAAGGCGCAGCCCCTTAAAGGGAGCCCTGCGAGAGCCCTCTTAGCTGCACTGTCAGCTTCCCACTGGCGCAGCCAGACCGAGCGGCGAATAGAAACAACCAGAACCGAGGTCCTGCTACACATCCTAATGGTGACATCTAAGGCAGAAAGAATATAAGCGATAAACATCTCACATTGTGATAAGGCTCTAATTTCGTCACTAGAAGACTCATCGGGAGAGCCTTCCAAAAGGCCCTTGACCAGAGTCCTAATAGCCACAGCAGTAATAGCAGAAGCACAGACAGGGCGCAAGGCAGATCCCGCACAGGCAAAGGCATGGGAAGCCAGCTGGTCAATACGCCAGTCCTCACTATCCTTCAAGGTAGTGGAATCAGGGGAATGCACCACAGAAGTGTTAGACAACCCCAAAACAGGGGCATCCACCTCTGGGGGAGTTGACCAACATTTAATCACATCCGAGGGAAAAGGGTACCTTTTGTCCAATCCCTTAGGGATACCAGGAAGCCGGCAAGGCCGCTCCCATTCTTTGAGAACCAGATTATTGAAATGTGCCTGTTCTGGAAATTCCAAACGTGACTTTGCAGTACCAAACAATTCCCCCTGTCGCTTGGGTGCCGCAGCAGGAAGGGAAATGGAAAGCACTTCAAAGATTTGAGTCAAAAGTCCATGGGTGTCATCAGCATCCCAATGCTCTGAGCCGGCATCAGCGCCAAGGTAATGCTGATCATCAGAAAATTCTGAATCTGAGAATAATTCCCCTTCCTCAAGTGGGGTATAGTCAGATAAATCAAGGAAATCTTCAGACGCCAAAGGGAAGGCTGACGCAGCAGGCGCCATGTGCTGTCTTTTAGCTGGGGCCTTACGGGCTGCAGAGCTAGCAATCAAACTCTCAACGCTGGCCAGCCTGGCAGACACATCAGGCTGAGACTCCCCACTAGTATTCATCTCACTGGGGGTCCTAATCAAGCGAGGGGGTGTGGGAGAGGACATGGTGGGCGCAGACCCAGACACAGGCAGCCCAGAGTGCCGCGCAAGCGCCTGCTGGGCGCAGGGTGCACAGACCCGCACATCCTCGCTCACAGGGGTTGCCCCATGCACCACACACAGCCGGGCTTGTCCTCAAGGGACCCCGGGCACAATATCCTGTGAAGCCTCCATATGGCGATTTTTAGTGGCACAAGTGGCCAATAGGAATTACGTTGTACAGCTACCCGGGATGCCCCAAATGTCCGCTAGGATAGTGGAAGGATTTAACTATTTTGGCCTCTAATACAGTTATAGGTAACTAATAGAGGGCATAGGACCGAGAGAAACCTCTAATCAGTGTTCCCGCCTGTAAAACAAACATAACACCCATCAGTTATACAGAAAAAAATACCATTTTGTGAGTACTCACCTGAAAAATGGATATTATCGGTGTGCCACACACCCCGCTTCCCTTTTAATACTTACGATCGGGTTACTCCACCAGCAAGTGGCGACGTGCAGGGAGAAGTCTTGAAAACGAGCCCCTTCCGGCCTATATATACCTGGGTCCGCCCACTGAATCACCAGTTATTTAAAAAGCAGAAAGACAAGGTACCAGGAAATCCAACGGTAACCTCAAAATAAAGAAAAAGCTTCACCATATAAAGGATTCGGGATACCGAAAAGGGGGGGTGAAGCGGGGTGTGTGGCACACCGATAATATCCATTTTTCAGGTGAGTACTCACAAAATGGTATTATTCTCGGTGTGCCACACACCCCGCTTCCCTTTTAATACTTACGATCGAGACATCCAAAAGCAGTGTCCACAAGGGATGGGTATCCAAAGGCAAGGTGAAGCATAACTTAAATGACTGCAGTCTGCAGAACTTTGCGGCCAAAAACAGCATCCGCTGAGGCCCGCACATCAACCTTGTAAAACTTAGAAAAAGTATGAACAGAAGACCAAGTAGCGGCCTTACAAACTTGTTCAACAGAAGCTTGGTGCTGAAAAGCCCAAGACACTCCAACGGCGCGAGTAGAATGAGCAGTGATACGAAAAGGGGGAACTTTCCCCTTAGCAGAATAGGCCGCAATAATGGCCTGACGTATCCATTTGCTAATGGAAGATTTGGCCGGCGCCAAACCCTTCCTAGGCCCACAAGGCATAACAAAAAAGGCATCAGTCTTACGAAAAGGAAAAGTAATAATCAAATAGTACTTAACACAGCGTACTACATCCAAACAATGCAAAAACCCTCTCCTTGTCCTTCTTAGGCTTAGGACACAGGGAGGGAAGGACAATATCCTGATTCAAATGAAAAGCAGAAACAACCTTAGGAAGAAAGTCTGGTTTGAACCGAAAGACCACTTTGTCCTGATGCCTCTCAAAGTAGGGCGCCTGAATAGACAAGGCCGCCAACTCCAAGACACGCCGAACCGAAGTGATAGCTACCAAGAAGACAATCTCCTGAGTCAGGGTAGACAAAGCAATATCTTGAAAAGGCTCAAAGGGAGGAGCCTGAAGAGCAGAAAGAACCAAATTCAAGTCCCAGACAGGGAGTAATGGTTTCCTGGGAGGCCGCACATGCGTAACCCCCTGGAAAAAAGTTTTAACTAAAGGAAGAAGCGCAAAACGCTTCTGAAAAAAGATAGATAAGGCAGAAACCTGCCCTTTCAAAGTACTCAGCTGAAGACCGGAGTCCAGCCCTGATTGTAAAAACTCCAGAATCCTGGAGACCGAAAAGACCCTACAAGGCAAAGACCTAACCTCACACCAAGCGATATAGGCTTTCCAAGTCCTATAGTAGGTGATAGAAGAAGACCTCTTTCGGGCAGCGATCAGAGTCTTAATAACCGAGTCAGAAAGACCTTCCTCCTTCAAGATGGAGGTCTCAGCAGCCAAGCCATCAAAACCAGCGTTGGTAAACTGGGGTAAGACAGCCGACCCTGAGTGAGCAGATCGGGCCGAAGAGGCAGAACGAGCTGATTCACTGTCAGCCAAACGATGTCTGCGCACCACACTCGTCTTGGTCCTCTAGGGGCCACGAGAATGGCGGACACCCTTTCCAGAACCAGCTTCCGTACCACTCAGCCTAGCATGAGTATCGGAGGAAACAGGTACAGAAAACCCGGGTTCCCCCGGCTCAGGGATATGGCTTCCGCCGCCCGAGCCAGAGTATCCTGGGAGGGTGACACAAAGATCGGGAGCCTGCAATTGTGGCGAAAGGAAAACAGGACCACCTCCGTTGTCCCCCCAATGGAGCAGACTGCAGACTGCCGAGAGACAAGGAACATGTGTCTTCGCCCAGGTCAGGATCAGGGACTCCACTCTGAGAGCACCCAGACTGGAAGTCCCTCCCTGATGATTGAAGTAAGCAACCGCTGCTTGACTGTCCGAGCGTAGCTGAACCAGAAGGCCCAGACCATGATGGGACAAAAGAGCAAGAACCAGACGGAAGGCTCTCAGCTCCAGAACAGACGGCCAAGGATTGGAAAGAAGGATCCAAACCAACTCCTGAATCAGACAGACCTTGGACTGAGTGAGCAACACCCTGTGTTGACCGAAATCCGACCGTATTCCCCGAAAGGACACCACCCTGGCTAGAGCAAGGGGGGACCTGGGAAGTTTGAAAAACTTCAGATGCATGGACGGGGCAAGCTGACCCGTCCTTCTAGGGGACTGCGAAGAGAATGGTGTAAAAATCGAGGCCCACCTCTAAGTGCGGCACCGGCCGGATGACCGCCATTTCCAGGAAAACCCGTGAGGGAGGGCGAGACTCGAACTCCGGTCTGTAACCAGGCGACACTACCTCCCAGATCTATGTGTCCGGAGACTCCCGGCCTTAAACCAGGGAGGAGTGTTGCAATTGTCCCCCCACCCGCACGAATGAGGGCAGCCCCTCATTGCTGAGCGGGCTTAGCAGTAGGTTTGGGCTTGGCGCCCCAGGACTGACCGGGACGGCCACGATCTCTTCCCCGGGACCAACCTACAGCCCCGGTAACGGGAAGGGAAGCCCCTCTGCCCGCTCTGGCTCCTCGAAAGGAGGGACTAAAGGAACTCGCACTCCTGAAGGAGTGACGAGGTTTCTTGAATTGAGGCAACTTACCATCCTTGGTAACAGCATCCAATTTCTCGCCAAAAAGGCGTAAACCTACGAAGGGTAGCGCTGTAAGCGCCTTTTTAGAATTAAGGTCCGCCGTCCACTGGCGCAGCCATATAGACCGACGAATAGCCACCAGCAATGCCGCTGTCCTGCTACTCGTCGCAAGAGCATCGTCCTGAGCAGTCAGGGCAAAAGAAACAAACGACTCACACTGCTTGAGAGAGCTAATCATATCACAAGCGGGATCAAGATCTGCAAGCAGATCCCTAATCATGGATCTAACAGCCAGCAAAAGAATCGCCGAAGCACAAATTGGCCGTAGTGTCGAGCCGGCACTGATAAAACCATGGCGAGCCAATTGATCAATCCTACGATCCTCACCATCCTTAATGGTAGTGGTGCCGGAAAGGTGCAACGCAGCCGGGCCAGTCAACCCCAACACCGGGGTGTCGACTTCGGGGGGCACTGACCAAAGCTTCACCAAGTCCTCTGAAAAGGGATAACGCTTATCCCAATTAGGAGGAGTTCCAGCCAGGCGCGTGGGTTGTTCCCATTCCTTAAGGACAAGCTTCTCAAAGTGCTGTTGCCTGGGAAACACCAAACGCGGCTGGGGTACATCAAACAACTCACCTTTTGGCAGAGGGACCACCGCAGGCGGATCCAAGGCCAAAACTTCTGAGCAAAAATAGAAGGAGTGTCAAGGGACACCCCCACAGCCTGATCACCAGCAGTATCAAACAATAGCTGGTCTGCAGGCTCATCCGATTCCTCAAGAAGTTCCCCCTCCTCATCAGGGGGACAATCGGAATAATCCAAAAATTCAGATACCTCATCCTCCGGGGCAGGTACTGCCGGAGCAAGGTGCTTCCGCTTTGCCATAGCCTTCTGAGCCACTGAAGCGGAGATAATTTTCTCGAGGTTGGCCAACCACGCATGCACCTCAGAATGCGAATCCCCATTTTTGACAGTGGCACACGGGGTCCGGACTAGGTTGGGGGGGATAGGAGATGACGGAAATTGCGAGGAGCCAGAAGCCGGAGCAACGGACTGGCGCGCAATGTTCTGCTGAGCACATGGAACACATAATATGACATCATCGCCTGGGAGCGGAACCCCACAGCCCCCACACAACCTGGATAGCCCCGAGGAGCCACTTCCGGTAACATTGGAAGCCTCCATATGGTGAATTTGTGGTATTCGCAACAACCCAGGGTTTTACGCAATAAGCAACCCGGGATGCCCCTTTATAATTAAAGTCCCGGAAGTGGGAGGATTTTTTTATTTATATATATATATAAATAAAATATATAAATATATATATATAAATAAGACTAGCCAGGTATAACAGACCGGGAGAGACACTGCAGTGAGGGGATCCCAGAATCTGGGGGAAAAGAGACCACAGTCAGTTCCCCAGCTACAATCATACATAACCAATAAGGCAAACATATATGGCTAGCTTAAACATCTTGAATAAATATACATGACACATGTAATTTCAAGGCAAAGCAGAGTGCAAAAAATCAGAGCACATACTGTGTATAAATACATGCCCATACACATACATATATATATATATATATATATATATATATATATATATATATATATATATATATATATATACATACCTGTACATACATACACATACATATATAAATACATATATATATATATATATACACATACCTACACACTACACATTAAATATATATGCGAATACACATACACCACCAAGGTAAAGTGAACAATCGCAGCCACTGGAGCACATATCCCACCTATGTGAAAAAACAACATTCCCCATAAGTAGAAATGCCCCAGGGAGAAAAATGCTGCACAAGCAGCCATAGCATAAGAACGGCCCCATATGCGCAATGGTGGGGCCGTTTTACCTGTGTAGTTTTCAGCCGCAAGGAAGCTCTTTCCCCACCGGCTGCAGCGTCCAGGTCTCTAATGAGACCAGGGAAGCGAGGGGCGGGCCCAGAGACAACGCGTCCCGGCGACGCCCCCTTAACACGCAGAGCGAGGCCGCAGAGAGCGCGGCCCCGCCCCCTAGTGACGTGGCTCGACCAATGGCGAGCCGCAACCGCAAAGGGAGGGAAAAACAAACAAACAAACAGTCAAAAACAGGCCCCAGCAGCCCTGGCCATGTGCTGACACTAAGACCTTTTCACAGTAAAGTAAAGCACTCATGCACATTACACACACACACACCCCCCCCCACCCCCCCCCCAGCGAAGGGAGAAGGCCAAGCGGGAGAAGGTGACCTAAAGGGACATCGGGACAGGGGCATCCCAAATCCGGATCACCAGCCGGATAGCCGCATTGCCCCACAAGTGGGGTCGAGCAGAGGAGATAAGCTCCTAGGCACCTAAAGTGCCATCTACCTTTGCCCAGCCCGCAGCCTAGGCTGGGAGGCTTCCATTTAACTAAGCATAATAAACACACAAGAACTGGGCAGAAATAGACCAAAAGGGGATGCCGGATTTTACCCCGGCTACCTGCAAGCAGGAGACTTCATTCTTGTGTCTTGTCGCTTCATGCAGAGAGAAAAAACTGGTGATTCAGTGGGAGGTCCCAGGTATATATAGGCCGGAAAGGGGTCGTTTTCAAGACTTCTCCCTGCACGTCGCCACCTGCTGGTGGAGTAACCCGATCATAAGTATTAAAAGGGAAGCGGGGTGTGTGGCACACCGAGAATAAGGTGGATAACAATATAATCAATCAAGCCCACTGGGGCACTCACGGACCACAGAGAAGCTGGCAATCGATCAGTCAGCAAGCAAGATGGCGCTGGAGGGCTCTGGAGAGGCGGACCACATGAGGTGAGCTGCGGAGCACGCCCAGCGCTAAGCCACGCCCCCTCCAGGAAACGCAGGGATAAGCCGACAGAGCGCCTCCCCGCAGCCAATCACGCTACAGCAGACCCAGGAGTGACGTCGCCGCTGACCGCGGACGCCGCAGGGCGTGCAAGTCAGTGGCGGGATAATTTGAAAAAATTACAAGGGGAGTAGGTGAAGCGCTGTTTAGCAGAGCAGCAGCGCGATCATGTATAAAACACAGCCACAGCGGACATAAAGTGAAGCAAATGCTCGCACACACAGACACTCACCCCCCCCCCCGACGAACCTGGATAGCGGGAGAAGGGGGTAGAAGGATGCCCATAAGGACACCCAAGACAAGTTGGGGAGGGCATAGAGTGGACGGGGCATCCCAATTCAGGATCACCAAAAAACCTGGACCGCTTACCCTTTGGTGGGGGATTTGCGGTGGAGCAAGCTCCTAATAAAGCACCTCTAATAGGTGGTGCCTACCATCACCCGACCACACAGCCAAGGCTGGGAGGCAGAAACAAAAGTGGAACGGGTGGGAATAGTCCTACAGGGGCACGGGCTGTGAAGCCCGGCTCACCTGCGAGAAGTGAAGCCATCGTCTTGTCCTTCGCAGCCCACTGCAGAGAAGAAACTGGGGAATTAGTGGGAGGTCCCGGGTATATATGGGGCCGGGAGGGGCCTCTTTTTGCCATCTCTGCAGTAAAGTGCTCTCTTCTGGAGGTATATCCCAGCTGGATATATATATATATATATATATATATATATATATATCTGGAGCAGGACGTGCTGCATACTTCGAATAGAAGATTTTTTGGGGGAGATAATAAAAAATTATTTCTGATTTCAAAAATAATCCAAATCGAATTTTTAGGAGGTTGGTACATCTCCACTTAGAACTATATACAAGGGTCTTAAAAGTTTTCACACCTTTTTTAACTTTTAAAACTTTGAAAGACCCCACGTATATAGCAAAAGTGCCCTTAAAGTGGAAATGCCCTTTAAGCCATGCCATGGTTATGACTGGAAGGACACCATTCCCTGAAAAGGTTACTGCACTGTAACCTATTCTAGTAAAGAGCGGATTTGCCAACATGACAAGAAGGCCAAGAGGTAAGTGGAACAGACTTCCTAATGTGCAAAATTAAAGGTACATTAAATATGAAAGTATTACCGAGATTGTTCTACCAAATTGCTGCGTTCCCTGCAGAGATATCCGCAGATTGGAATTACCGGGTATAACCAGAGCACGGCAAAGCTGGGATTATCTGCAATATCGGGATCATCCTCCCTGCAGGAGTCCTGATGGCTCGCACTAATTACACCTATTATGTAATTATGTCATAAATATCAGGCATGAAATGATCACGTTGAGCAGCTTCTACTGCACTGCTATATCTAATAAGCCGCATTTAAACAGTTTATGTATATGCACCTGTCTCCATTGTGGAATAAAGCTGGGAGGGTGGGGAAGGGTCTGCTGCTGCTATCTGGTACCACCAGTGGAAAGATGTGCCAAGCCATGATTCAAACAATAAGGCTAGTTCTTGATTTAGTTTGAGTTCCCTAATTAAAAGGAATTCAACTTTAACCCTGTAAATGCAAGGCACGTAAAATTTATGGGACTGCATCTCCGACCGTTAAGTGCAGGCTCCGTAAACTTTATGTGACTGGCATTTTCTCCCTGCTTGAGCAAACAAAAAAGCTCTCCTTCCCCCATGAGCCAGAACTGGGGGTCTGCTCTTTCCCCGAGGTGCCTCTAATCCTCCGGCTGGAAACTTCAGCAAGGCAGAGAACACAGGTTCCCTGCCCCGAGCGTGGCTTCTGAAAGCCCCCTTCTGCCACAGGGAGGGACATTTTATACCGGCGAGTGAGATACTCACTGGAGGAAGGAACACCAAGCTCCGGTCGATAGACACTGGAATGTTCCACTAATCTTATGCAACACAGAACACAGCAGAGGAAATCGCTGCAGGTCAGGCAAGATCAATAAGCTCAATAAGAAAAGACAATAGACAGAGAGTGAGAAACTCTACAGTATATTAACTCAATAATAAACATTCCCATAAATCATTCTGTGAAGTATTTGCAATCTAACGGGTGCTTGATAATGATTAAAGTGGACAAAAACCCAGGATAGTCGATAGTTTTGACTATCCTGAGTTTTGGTCATTTCCCCGGGGGCACCCCGATCGGCCATTTACAAATGGCTGGTGCGAGTACGCACCCTGTTAGAGGGAGGCGGAGGATGCGGCCGCCAGAGCCGCTGCTTTTAGACGGGCCGAGGGATAGGTAAGAGGTGACCTGGGTTCGGGCGATCTGGGGGGTTTCACACAGAGGGGCACCCCCAATTGGGGTGCCCCCGAGGAAAAGGATAGTCAAAATCCTGTGTTTTGGTCCACTTTAAACAAGTGTAACTGGCAAGGAGCAGCCCTCAACAACAGTTCTATATGAGTATCATGCTATGCAATTCCGTGACATAAGACTCCAGAGCTCCACGACTTGTATGCATGGGGCATCTTGGTTCAGGATTCTCCATTGTGTGAATCCTCCACACATAGCTTACCTGGTGATAGGTCAACTTTTAAAATCTCTTAGCATAGCCCCCGGAAATCACATGCCCTTCCATAAGTAAATATAGCACATATTAAAATCATAAAGACTTACCTTGGCCGTAAGTTTTGCGAGCAGCTCCTGCAGATCCATAATTCCTTGTACCAGACTGAGGAAATCACTGCAGGTCGGGCAAGCTCAATAAGAAAAGACAATGACAGAGAGTGAGAAACTCTACAGTATATTAACTCAATAATAATCATTCCCATAAATCGTTCTGTGAAGTATTTGTAATTTAAGGGGGGCTTGAGGATGAATAAATTGGACCAAAACCCAGGATAGTCAATAGTTTTGACTATCCTGGGTTTTGGTCCTTTCCCCGGTCGGCCATTTTCAAATGACTGGCATGAGCACGTACCCTGTTAGAGGGAGGCGGAGGATGCGGCAGTCAGAGCCGCTGCTCTTAGACGGGCCGAGGGACCGAGAACAGGTGAGCTGGGTTCGGGCGATCTGGGGGGTTTCACACAGCGGGGCACTCCCGATCGGGGTGTCCCTGGGGAAAGGCCCAAACCCAGGATAGTCAAAATCCTGGGGTTTGGTCCACTTTAAACAAGTGCAACTGGCAAGGAGCAGCCCTCAACAACTGTAGGGAAATTTGAGAATTACAGTTATGCTTTACTGCTTACTGCAGTCAAGCAGCTTTCAATGCCCCTGATGTTTTATAGCCATAGTATATCCTATCGGGGGGGAAACCATGACATGTTCATTTATAACATGATGTCTATCCAGCTTTGCCTTTTGACTTGGTCACAACACATATCAAAGAGTGCACAGAACATTGTGTCAGTCCCCACCCCTGAGAATCCATCAACAAGAGTTCTCTATTAGCATCATACTATATAGTACCACTGCGGTACAGAAAAGGCTGCCATGACTATAGAGATTACAAGGGATCACTGTAAAGAAATCTGACAACCCACAATGTGAGATGCTTTACTGCTGTAACTATGTGGAGGACTAGCCACCATCCTTGTTAGAAACAATTAAGGTGGAGTAGTAAGACATGCTAGTTTAGACTGCAGCAGGGCCTAGCTACCTTCCTGCTGCAGAGGGATGAAATTTAGACACTGGTTAGGGACTAGCCCAACCAAATGCTAATTGGTTCCTGGAGCTGGATATAAGACATACCCAGGAAGTGTTGGTTGTTGGTGGTTGTAAAGAGAATTGAGCTGATGCTGGCCGTGAGGCTGGAAGTTTGGAGACCAGTGCCCAGGGAGGAAGCATTGGTGGATCCCTTACAGAGTGCGTGGAGGAGCACCCCAAGAAGAACTTTCTAACTGGAGGACCTTGGAGGTCAGCGAGAAGGAATACTCCCTGTAACGGGCCTGATACAGATCTGTTGTCAGCGGCCATGGGGATGAAAACTCGCTTGGACAGACTCCTAAAGGGTGAACCAGGTAGAGGCCAATCAGCAGAGGTGGGCTCTTGCAAGAAATAGCATCCTAAATAATGGAGGAGCCTGTTTAAGCCTTTCACTGGCTGTATCTGAAATCTCTTTGGCCCTCAAGCAGATCTCGAATGGTCTAAAAGGGTCGGTCTCCTCGCCTTTCTCGCTCTTCTATGAGACGTGCTCCACCGCTGTCTGTGTGCATCTGCAGAAGCGCATGCTTGGGTGTTTGTACTAGATCTGGCTCTTCACCTGTTGCACTGCTCAACAGCACCACCTGGTGTTCAGCACACTGCAAGTGCACAAAGCCTAGAGAGTAAGCTCTTGGCCTTGCTTTTTATTTCTGGGTTTCCTTCGACTGAATGGACAGGAAGTCACCACAGTCATACTCTGACACGTCTCTCCCCGCTCTAATTAACAGCCCTATTTAAAAGGACAGCTGGCCTGCATCCAGTGCTGTGTTATCAGCTGACTTCCTGGATTCTGTTTTCCTGATTCCTGAGTTTCCTGATTGATTTCCTGGATTAACCCTTGGACGGATTACATGGTTTTGACTCGGATTTACTTACTGGACTTTGCCTGTTTGCTGCCAGCCCCTAAACTAGGACTTATTCTTTGGACTTCGCCTGCTTGCTGCAAGTCCCTGAACTCGGATTCATTCATTGGACTTTACCTCTCTGCTGCCAGCCCTGACTTCTGATTTGTTCTTTTGGACTTATTTGCTTTGCTGCACCCCCACACCCGGAGCTCTGCTCAGCCCTATCCAGTTGGGAGTAGCCGGGAAGCTTGACAAAAAAGCTACTGAGTGGTCCAAATATCTACACTTTCCCCTGTGTTTAACTAAGAAGGGCCACCTGTATAGATCTTGTCTCTGCCCAAGGGCTACTTCACACACACTTAACCCTAAAGATTAATTGTAGTGGGCATACTCTGGTCAGCCCACCAGGAGATGAGTGGAGGACAAAAAAAATAGATTGGTAGCTTAATCCAGAAAGCATTGCTGTGGGGACTGAAACAGTACCCCCAATGTTTTATAAATATAGAATATCCTATCAGTGAAATCCCAGAGAGGAAACTAAGCATATGTAGCTATGTTGTCCATGTCCTGTTTTCTCTATTTGACGTTGTCATATCAAATCAACACTTTACACAGAAAGTGTAAGAGGACATAGAGCCAAGTGTCAGTCCCCACTCCCATGGAGCAGCTCTCAATATGCTCTTCATTAGCATCGAGAGCAGGACCTGACATGAGAAGCACCAACCAAAAATCAGACCGCAACTGTAGATGGTTGCAAACTTAACCAATCTGTCATTACTATAGAATGAGTCATTAAAGCAGAAGTCCAATCAAGATGTAACACCCCCACCCTGCCACCCTCCGCTGGTGCCAAATCAGGGCAGAGGGAGGATGCAACAGAAAAACTCCTTACCTCATCCAGGTCCAGTACATGATCGCCAACGATTGCAGCACTGAGCGCAGCCATCTTGGATCTGCTGTATAGTGTGGCTCCCCCACTCTGTGTGTGGCACTGCCTATCGGAAAGCTGCTCTGTGTACTGTCTGTGTGTCACAGACATCACTGGATCCCAGGCGTGGTAAGGAGGTTTTTTGTTGTTACCCTCGTCCTATCTCAGTGCCAGGGTGAGGATTAAATTTACACCCTCCCTGGGAAATCTATAAGACCTTTCAGCTACAGTAAATGATACTCAGCTCTTCCAAGGTGAGTGTCTGTCTAATATGGGAGGGGGCAGGGGAATACAGCATACACTGCAAGTGCCTGACACTTTCTTCAATATGATACCCAGCCTAAAATTGGTGACTTGCATTATTGTTTGCCTTCAAAAAGTCATCATACAGTGCAGTACATTTTTTTTTGTGTGGGGGGGGGGGGGCGTAGTCCTAACATGAGTATTGCTTAATGCAGGGCTAGGACAAAGGGAATACAGAGCAGATGCCTGGTACTGTAACAACAATAAATACAACAGAAACAGACTGTTGTGCACTTACTGCGGTTCAGGTTTGGGCACTGAGTGATGTATCCATTTGGTGTAAAGATGAGTTTGGCATCTTGAATCACTCCCTAGAGACCAACAAACACAATTCAGGGTTAGAGAGAAGGAAAAGAAAATGGGCAGTATAATGTAACAAATTTCAGTTCACATAAACATGTTTGGCTATTGGAATCTCTTTTCTAGACTCCCTTTTCTTCAGTTGCAGATAAATCAAATGGATTTTTGGTCATTTTTGTTTTTCATTATGGCAACAAGAATACGACTGTATTACAGGACTCGCATTATGGTCATTTTGCAATTTTGGGTCATAATACTCTTTCATTGCTAAATTAACAAACCAAATTGGTTTTGCAACTCCCGGAACAGAGATCTAACACTCTAACGCTCTATTTTGAGTGCACCCAAATAGTTGGGGAGTACAGGCACTAGCTTTTATCATGGCTAGATATCGTGAGAGGAGAAAATGACCAGCTTTCCTATCAATGTGAATTTCCAATTGAGGTCTTTTACCAAGCTAAGGTAAAAGGTGGATATGTCTGTGCATTGCCCAGTTTTTATCTCATGTTTTTCACCCATAATATTAGTACAGGGGTGCTGCAAAGGCGGTCCATTTTGATACATTTTGTGCTTTAAACAAAGTATCATATGCCACAAAATGCTTAATTTATATAATTACCACCTGATGGGCTCCCATTGACACACAGTATAATAGACTAGATTAAAGGTTCCCAACCAGTAGAACGAGTACCACTGGTGATACTCAAGAGGCTGCCAGGTGGTACTAAGCAATGTTGTAGACAGGTGTGTACCCCAACCTGATATTAAAGCGGACCTTCACTCTAAATAAGAGTCTATCTTATATGTTTCCCACACCCTGTACATACAGATTGCTCACATTAAAAATCATCCTACCTGCATCTACTGCATTTTATAAGCCTTTAAACATCCAAGATGGCGGCTTATGGAGGCTGCCATTTTTGCAGGCAGCCTGCAAACAGGAAGTGCCTGCAAACAGGAAGTGACTGTGCTGCTCTGCATTCTGGGACTGCTGACCTTTCCCTGACCCCAGCTCTGCTCTGTCTGAGCAAAGCACAGCTATAACCCGCCCCCCTGTACCTTATCCCACTCTCCTCTCCTCAGTAAGTGTGATGCTTCTGAGTCAAGATGGCGGCGCCCGTATCCTAAATTCCCGAACAGATTTGCAGCCCAGTGGGGGAAAGTATAATAAATTAGTGACTAAACATGTAAAATATATTAATTTTAGATGCTGAGGAATTGTTTTTTAAGAGTTTGGGCTTTTCATTAAATCATGGTGAAGGTCCGGTTTAAGCATCTTTATTTTACTCACACCTAAAAAACTGCTCCAAAAGTTTATATAAACTGTTTATTTGAATTTTGAGACTGACAACTTACACATGGTACTTGGGATAATTCAATAATGGCAAATAGTGAACCTCCGGACTAGATAATCGTGTGAAAACTGCCCACCATAGACCACACTGAACCGTAGTTTGCATAGGGACTATTGACAGGCTTCAGATGTGGGCCAAAGCTAGATGGCATGCCGGCCATGACAACCTGTGAATTGGTATATTTCACGTTTTATTTAATGAGTTAATGGCCTTAGTTCTGGGGAAATCGGCACTGGGTTCAAGGTCAGAAAACCATACTGATGAACATCATAAGGCTGATGACCTTCGTTCTACCACCATTTTTGCTTTCTTCCTGTTGTCTTTTTTTCTGGTGCCTTCTGTGTATTATTAAGCTGACAGTTTTTGTTGTACAACGGTTTCAAATTAAAATGCACCACTAGGAAGCATTTACATCTTTTCAATCTTGTTAAAGTGGACCAACACCCAGGATTTTGACTATCCTGAGTTTTGGTCCACTTCGGGGGGGCACCCAGATTGGGGGTGCCCCGCTGTGTGAAACCCCCCAGAAAGCCCCAAAAACTCACCTCACTACGCTCCCACGTGACCGCGCCGTCCAATCCCCGCCGACGTCCAAGCGGGTGACAGTGACGTCCAAGAGAGTGTGTCCGCCGTCGCCTCCCGCACGTCACTCTTACAGGGCGCGCGCCTGTGCCGGCCATTCACAAACGGCGGCCGCGCGCACGTCAAGAGGGGCGCGTGGGAGGCGGCGGCGGCTGCTGCCGCCGATAAGGTAAGGTTTTTTGGGGGGGGTTTCACCCCGCAGGACATCCTGATCTCGGATGTCCCGCGGTGAGGGAGGTGATCGGCCCGGGAATCTTATAGATTCCCGGGCCGATCACCCCTGGGTGTTGGTCCACTTTAAGTTACTTTAATATAGACAGATTAATTTTCTCTGGTGGGCCAGGGGAACTCCTGTTTGATTACAGTCATCATAAACTGCAAGATGGAATTGTGATTAAACATTTAAGAACCAAAGGCCAGAAAGTTTTAATTTTGATCATGAGCTCTGGCTTAGTGAAGCAGGAAACAGCCCAATGTCCTCCAAAGTAGAACTTGGGCTCAAAACTAGGCCATACCAATTTTCAAGAACAACAATCAAAGGCGACTGAATTGGCATTTTGTTGCTAATGTCCAGTTGCTTTGGGTTTTTTTGCTACAAATATACTTTGTATACTTTGTAGACCTGTATGAATGAGAACCTTCACAGTCATACAAAGCTGGTTTGTTATGCACAAACTCCCAGCCCTCTTTGTCAGGGTCAAACATAGAATGGATAGTGAATAAAGATATAATAGGATGCTGCCAGTGACATGACTAAATATGACCAGGCCCTGATCTGAACATAAAATGGGGCCCCGTCATGGCTGATAAAGTAATCCATTCCTGTAATTTTAACTAAGTTGGGTCAAACTTGATCACCAAAGACTGAAAGAAGCAGAGACTAATGATGCTTTGTTTTTCTGTACATTGTGCCATGAGAGCTCAAATATGATTAATAAGATCAAGAGACCATAATGACCCCCTGTAGTTACTCCCCTGGATGCTGCTAGACAATATGTAACACCAACCTCATTCCAGGGCCTACCTCCAGTTCAAATTCCCAAATGACAGGACTCATCTACACAGATTTCCCCAGGGCTTTTGCACACAAAGGATAACATATGAGGCCATGAAGGTCAATGGTAACCAGGGCTAATCAGGAATCGTGGTGGCACAGGGCAGACAGATATTCAGGGGCAGTAACTAGAGATTGGTTCAAATATCAAGGAAAGAGAACATAATATTAATACGGACAGAAGAGGAGGTCAGAGGATTCACAGTATCCAAGGATTGAGGACAATCCAGCAGCGCTTTCTGTTTGCAGGTGGCCTACAGATGCACGATCCACCATTTGGTTTTTAAAATTTATCTCAGCAGTAGTTAGAAAAGGGTAAATTACATTTATATACAGCACTCTAAATTGCCCTGGGGAGGGATGCATATGAGTTTGTTGCGTTGGTCTGGTTTAAGTCATTTTTGACTGCGATTTTTGACTGTTGGTCTAAGACTGTCGTTCAAAACTGGAAGGATTTGGTTTCCTAGAGCACTGGGCTGACTTTTCATTGGGGTACAAACTGTATTCTACAGATAATTTGCACCTGAATAGAAGGGGGTTTGCTGTGCTGGGTAAGATGATACTAGAAGTGGTGGAGGGGTATTTAAACTAGAGGTGAGGGAGGAGGGAAAGAGAGAAAACAAAGGGAAAGTCAGGTTATTTAGGGAACTGCATATGATGGCGGGCGGAGAATTAGAAGGGTGGATGACTGCTGTGATGGATAAGGATATCCATGTGTTGCAAACCAGCAGTGAAAAATTAGGAGGATGCATTACTACAGAAGCGAATACTAAAGCTCAATGTGTCAAACTAGATAGGAACTTAAAGTATATGTTCACAAATGCCAGAAGTCTGGCTAGTAAAGTGGGGCAGCTTGAGGATCTGGTACTGGAAGTATATGTTGATGTTATAGGTGTGGCTGAGACATGACTGGATTCCAAACATGACTGGACAGTGAATCTTCAAGGTTTTGCCCTCTTTAGGAAAGACAGAGCAAACAGGAAAGGGGGCAGAGTGTGTCTCTATGTAAAGCAAGAATTCAAAGCATATATTAATGAGGGGATAATAATGAGGATTGTGAGGATGTAGAATCCTTGTGAGTAGAAGTGTGGGGCAAAGTAAACAATGTTAAAATACTATTTGGTGTAATCTATAGACCCCCAAACATAACTGAGAAAATAGAGGGTCAGCTGTATAAACAGATAGAGTGGGCATCACAGGCTGGTACCCTGGTGTCGACTGGAAACGCGGTTCTGCTTCTACTACAAGGGGGAGAGCATTCCTCAGCTTACTACAAGATAACTATATGAATCAGTTTGTGGAGGCACCTACTAGGGGTGATGCTCTTTTAAATCTGGGAATATTAAATGATGATGATCTAATAGGGATGGTAACAGTTCGTGAAAATCTTGGTAACCGTGACCACAATATAGTTGTATTCAACATAAACTGTAAGAAAGAACACTGAATTTAAGGAAGGCCAACTTCCCCAGGCTCAGAGCTGCACTCCAGAACATAGACTGGGAGCATCTGTTGGGGAAATGGTCACTGGGGATGTAGAGAAGGCGGAGCTGTTAAATGGATTCTTTAGCTCTGTGTACACAAGAGAGGAGCAAGGAGCCAACACAGGAGATGCCACTGATAGCAATAGCCCAAGTATAATACTCAACAAGCTAAACGTGGATATCATCCAAGAAAGACTAAATCATTCAAATGTGAATTAATCTGCAGGACCAGATGGACTTCACCCAAGAGTTCCTAAATAACTCAGCTCAGTTATCTCATCACACCTGTTCTTGATCTTATCTCACTAGCAACTGGTATAGTGCCAAGGGATTGGTGCAAAGCAAATGTGGTGGCCCTTTTAAAAAAGGGCTTTAGGTTTTCTCCGAGCAATTACAGACCTGTAAGCTTAACATCCATTGTCTGAAAATTGCTTTAGAGACTATTAGGGGACTTCATACACTATGTAACTATAGTAACTATGTAACTATGCATAATATTATAAGTGACGACCAGCACAGTTTTACTAAGGACAGAAGCTGCCAGACGAACCTGATTGGCTTCTATGAGGAGGTGAGTAGAAGCCTGAACAGAGGGGCAGCTGTAGATATAGTCTTTCTGGAATTTGCAAAAGCATTTGACACTGTCCTCCATAGACACTTATTGGGGAAATTGACGTCTTCAGAATTAGAAAATACAGTCTCTATTTTTGCAGATGACACAAAGATATGTAGCACAGTGCAGTCTACTGAAGATGTTTACAAGTTTCAAGCTGACTTGGATACTCAATGTCTGGGCATCTACTTGGCAAATGAAGTTCAATGTGGAGAAATAAAAAATCATGCACTTGGGGTCTAACAACCTGAAGGCCCCATATATCCTCGGGGGAGTAAAACTGGGAGAATCACTTGTTGAGAAGTATCTGGGAGTACTGGTAGATCACAGGCTAAATAACAGCATGCAATGTCAAGCAGCTGCTTCCAAGGCCACCAAGATATTATCATGCATTAAAAGTGGCATGGAATCATGGGATAGGGATGTAATTTTGCCTCTTTACAACAAAAAAAGAAGAAACGAGACTGCACTGACCTGATACTCATAACAGTAGAGGTAGTGTGCACACAGGGGTATTGAAAACCAAATATGAAACAAATTGAAGGTCCCACTCCTTCACAACTCCCCCTTACAGATGTGGCACCAAGACCAAATATATACAAAATATATAAATGTTTATTAATAACTATATAGACATGATTGCATACATAGAAAACTCTTTAAAAAAACAGACACAAAAAACAGTACATGTAGGGAAGGGCAGAATCTTCTAACAGGGGGCAAGGGGCTGGTGCCTGATAATCTTAATTAAAAAGCAAATAAGTAAAGTAGCTCAGCTAATCTTATATCAAAGTGCTATAGTGCATTAAACTCCTATACATATTCTACTAATACCACCAACCTATTATCCTAACCTATAATGAAATGACCTATAATACATCTATAAACCCACTTGTGCAGTAATTTGAGGACCAGCCGGGAACGACAAAGAACAAATGTGATCCAAATAATAGAAAATACCTTAAAAGTGAACACGACTACCAGCCCACTGCCCCAGCGTCTACGCGTTGCGTGACGTCACCAGCGTCACTTCCTCAGGACATAACACACGCAAACCACCTACCTACTTAAGTACCCACTAACCGCGCTCCCAAGTGATGCTCAGCCAATCACCATTTCCCGCCGCCGGGTATTCAAGGAAAGGTGACTAAATACCAACAGGTGTGACTGTAAACCACAAAGCGCCCCGGCCGGATGCGCCGTGGTTCTGTCGCAACAAGATGACGTCACGGCGTACACCTAGTGTCGCACGTGACGGATCTCTTCAGGGTGTAATGTGCATGCGCAGCAGTAAGCCCCAATGACGGTGCGCCTGTGCAGCTCGCACCGCCGGGGTAAGATGCGCGCGCACAAGTGAGAACTTGAAACACCCGCCGGGGACAGGGCAGAACAGCGAATTACAAACTGGCACCAGGAGAGCGCGGACAGGTGAGTATGTACAATCTAAACTAAAGACATGCTGTGCATCAATATGCTAATAAGCTAATGGACTGATCTTTATTATACACTTATAATAAAATAAACTTACTATTAAGCCTTACCATTACCATAAATCTACCTATACAAACAAGTACAACCGGTACCTCTTTACAAGGTACTAGTGCGCCCTCACCTGGAATATGCCGTCCAGTTCTGGGCACCCATTCATAGAAAGGATGCTCCGACAATGGAAAGGGTGCAGAGGAGAGCCACCAAACTAATCAGAGGAATGAAAGATCTTAGTTATGAGGAAAGATTACGAGAATCTCCAGAGGTGGCAATTTTTTACCATAAGAACTATAAATCTGTGAAATAGTCTCCCACGGAAGCTTGGTACAGAGTCAACCGCTGACAGCTTCAAAAAGGATTAGATGCTAATTTAATAGAAATAACATTAACAGTTACTATTAGCCGTTATCAGTAAAAACGGAAATAAAATAAAAAATAACTTCCCCTAACCCAACACCCTTGGTTGAACTTGACGGACATATGTCTTTTTCGACCGTATTAACTATGTAATTATATGTACGACTAGCAGAAGCATGGCTGTCTGACTGACTGCTTGGGGGGGGGGGGGGGGTGATTAGCAGGCTCTAAAACACTACATAACAAAGTTGTTTCAGATACGCAATTCTGTGAGTTCTCACCTGTAGAATTGTTTTTCTGGGAATCCATTCCAGACACTCCTTACACTTGGGATTACCTCCTTGCCGATTGGATGTGACTGCAAGACAAAAAAGGCGTGGCCCCTCCCGGCCCCATAAGTAGCAGCTGCCTCCTAACCTAGATCAGTTACTTAAAAAGCAGTAAAACATAAAATAGAGGCAGGCCGGGAGGCCCTATATAGGAGTCCATGTTATAGATTCCCAGAAAAAACAATTTCTACAGGCGAGTACTCACAGAATTGCGTTTTTTCTTCCAATCCATTCCAGACACTCCTTACACTTGGGATCTCCAAAAGCAGTGCCATCTATGGGCGGGATCCCCAGCGCAGAACAGCAGGTAGTTCATTTCACTACCGCCTGAAGAATCTTTTGACCAACAACAGCGTCAGCTGAGGCTCTAACATCCACCTTGTAAAACTTGGTGAATGTATGAACCGAAGACCAGGTGGCAGCTTTGCAAACCTGTTCCACTGAAGCCTGATGCTGAAAGGCCCAGGAAGCACCAATAGCCCTAGTAGAATGGGCCGTGACCCGAAAAGGGGATTCCTTCCCCTTGGCCGAGTAGGCTTTTTCTACTGCCTGCCTAATCCACTTACTGACAGTGGCTTTAGCTGGCGGAAGCCCCTTTCTCAGCCCTTCCGATATAACAAAAAGAAAATCCGTCTTGCGGAAGGAATCTGTAGCTGCCATGTAATATCTTACGGCTCGGACTACATCTAAAGAATGAAGCGCCCTTTCCTTAGCATTAGCCGGAACAGGGCATAAAGAAGGTAGAATTACCTCTTGATTAAGGTGAAAGGGAAAAACAACCTTAGGTAAAAAATCAGGTTTAAACCGAAAAACTACCTTGTCTCGGTGTAACTCAAAATAAGGAGACTTTATACATAAGGCGGCTAACTCAGAAACACGCCGCACCGAGGTGATTGCCACCAAAAATATCACCTTAAGCGTCAAAATGCTCAATGGAACGTCCATCATAGGTTCAAAAGGAGCACCCTGGAGAGCTGATAATACCAGATTCAAGTCCCACACAGGTAAAATAGACTTGCGCGGTGGGCGGACATGAATGACTCCCTGAAAAAAAGTTTTAATGAGCCTATTGCTAGCGATAGACTTCTGGAAAAAAATAGATAAGGCCGATACATGCCCCTTTAGGGTACCTAATTGTAGGCCCATTTCTAAGCCATTTTGTAGAAATTCTAGAAATCGAATACTTTCTACATGAAAATTTCCTAGCCTCACACAAGGATATGAACGCCCGCCAGACCCTGTAATAAATCATGGAAGACGACTTATTCCGGGCCTGAATCATGGTCTGAATAACCTTAGCCGATAAACCTTTCTCTACTAAGATCGAGGTCTCAATAGCCAGGCCGTCAAAACCAGCATCTGTAAATTCGAGTGTCAAAGCGCCCCCTGTGTGAGAAGGTCTGGATCGACTGGTATGCGCCAATGGTCTACCGACATCCCTGCTATGTCTGAAAACCAGCTTCTCCTTGGCCAGCGAGGAACCACCAGAATGGTTGGCACCCCCTCCTGAGCTATCTTTGTTAGTACCCGGCTCAGGAGCGGGGGAAAAATGTACAGGAGCTTGAACCTTGCCCAAGAGGTTGACAGGGCATCCGTTGCTATGGTCAGAGGGTCCCTTGACAGGGACCTGAATTTTGGCCGCTTGTGATTGTGTCTGGATGCAAAGAGATCCACTTCCGGACACCCCCAGCGAAGGCAAAGGGCTTGAAATATCTTCTGACTGAGGGACCATTCTCCCCGACGCAGCGCCTTCCTGCTCAAAGCGTCTGCCTCCTGGTTTTCTACCCCCGGGATGTAAACTGCCGAGATGCAGGGAACATTCTCCTCTGCTCAAGTCAGAATCCGGCTTACCTCTTCTAGAACACTCTTGCTCCGAGTACCCCCCTGATGACTGAAATAGGCTACCGCCATCCGATTGTTTGACTGGACCTGGACAGCCTGCCCCCTTAAACTGGGGGTCAGATACTGAAACACTAGCCAGATTGCTCTAAATTCCAATATAATTATGGGAAGCTGATTCTCCTTCGGACCCTATCCCTGGATCTCCTGGGTTTGCCAGATGCCCCCCCAGCCTGTAAGACTGGCATCCGTGGCAACGATCTGCCACTGCGGTGTCAGAAAGGACCTGCCTACTCATAGGTGCAGAGGGTCCAACTACCACAGCCGAATTTGCCTGGCCGAGGGAGTCAGAACAAAGACTTCATCCAGCGACTGCGGGGCTCGATCCCAGCTTGCCAACAGGCTCAACTGAAGAGGCCTCATGTGAAACTGGGCAAAAGGCACAATCTCGAAGCAGGCCACCATAAGGCCTACTAGTTTCATCCCTAGCCGAATGGTCAGCTGCCGGCAGGTCAGTAAGGACTCTATTTGATTCCAAATTAGCAGAGCCTTCTTGCTTGTGTCCAGCGTCATTCCTAAGAAATTCCTTACTGGCGCCGGAATGATATGGAACATTGGATAATTGATCACCCAGCCGAACTCTTCCAGAGTTGATAGAACCGCCTGCGTATCCTTCATGATCTGCTGAGGAGACCCGGCTGAAATTAAGAGATCGTCCAAATATGGGATGATGCATATCCCCGGGCTTCTGAAAATGGCCATGAGACCTGCTCAGACCTTGGCGAATACTCTTGGAGTCGAGGATATCCCGAATGGAAGTGCCACAAAGTGGAAGTGCTGGCCTTCCAGGGCAAACCTCAAGAACTTCTGATGCCCTGGAAAAATCGGAACATAAAGATACGCGTCCCTTATGTCTATTGTAGTCATAAGATCCCCGGGCTGGATTGATCTTACCGCTGACCTTAGAATCTCAACACACCTTGGAGTTGGCATGCAAGTTGCACACCTACCTCCCACAGGAAGCACCACTACACAATTCTCAATTACAAAAAGTATTTAATTGGTACAAAAATTAAAACCATCAAAAATATACACACAACAAAGACAATTAAAAGCAAACGGTATGGCCGAAAATTGATAATTAATGTATACTGCCCAGACAAGGGCTATCAAATATATATCATGCCCATGGGTGAAAAAGGTTGTTTTAAATGTATATATGAAAAACCCCCTATCTTTTTGTGCCGGCACAAAAAATGTGTGAAAAAGGTGTAACTAAACCCTAATAAACATATCATAAATGGTAAACATACAAATATATGCAAAAAATATGTATAAAAAATATATATATACACAGAAAAATATACACGTGTGAGTGTATATATGCTAATGTGTGTAAAATTACACACATGCATATATAAAGAAGCAACAATTAAAGTATAGAGTGAATAAAGCAAACTGTGCTATAGTGCTAACATACAGATGAATAAAATATACATATCTAATTATCTAAACTGTGACATACCATTAATCCAACAAAAATATATATACAATGAAAGAAAAAAGTTTTTTTATATATACACTAGTGCATGTCATTATCACAACCAATTAGCATGAAGCAAAACCCCCCTCTCACTCTGTCTTTCTATCCACCTAATGTTGCACAGGAAACCATAATGAGAGACTTTAAATGTAAACCCAAACCACAATATGAAAAGTGCAAGTGCCGGTAAACAATCCAAACAATACAATCTCACGTGTCGTGGTGTCACCCAGGGCAACAGACCGGCCAACCTTAGTAAGAACTACCCGCGCACGCAGCCCCCATGCTGCTTCAAGGGTCAGGGTTCCTGTGGGAGGTAGGTGTGCAACTTGCATGCCAACTCCAAGGTGTGTTGAGTTCATTGTAGTAGGTGAGCACACAGGTTATATTGTAGAAATTTTTCAGGCGGTGCACCCTTTGCTAGTAAATTAGGACCTTAGAATCTCCATACGGAAATGCTTCACCCGGATATACTTGTTGAGACCCTTTAAGGCTAAAATGGGACGAATCGACCCGTCCTCTTTGGGAATTGTAAACAGGTTGGAATAAAATCTCTGACCTTCCTGAAAGGGTACCTGACAAATTACCCCTTCTTGAAGTAGATGCTGCACAGAGGCTCTCAGGGCATCTGCTTTTAGCGGGTTCCGGGATGCCCCTGACCGAAGGAACCTTGTGGGCAGTCTGGCTGCAAACTCGATCTTGTGCCTGATGACACCACCTCTTGGATCCAAAGATCCGCCACGTGGCCTCTCCAGATAGGAGCAAAATGCAAGAGCCGCCCCCCACCCGCTCGGGTGAGGGCACCCCCTCATGCTGGAGTGGGCTTGGCTGGAGGTTTGGGCCTACTTCTCCCAGGCCCCTCCTGCCCTATTACGAGTTCTGCCTCTGCCCCAAAAATCTCTACGGGAGCAAGGATGGAAGGCACCTCTGCCACTCCAAAAGGGCAGATATGATGAAGGCCTCTGAAAAGGCCGAGTCGCCCTCTTCCTTTGAGGAAGTTTGCCATCCTTGACCATATGGTCCAGCTTTTCTCCAAAGAGTCTGCTCCCTAAAAAAGGTAGATATGTAAGAGCTTTCTTAGCAGCGGCATCCGCCGACCATTGTCTTAGCAATAAGGAACGGCGCAAGGCAACAAGAAGAGCAGAAGTTCTAGCAGCTAGCCTGACCGCATCATCCATAGCAGTGATAGCGAAAGAGTTAAAGTCCAAACAAACCTTAAAATCCTTGGACTCTTGAATAAGTCTGCGAGACTTAGCCCTGGCCATAATTTTCTTCACCTTCTTCCTTGAAGCAAAGGCACAATAGCCATGGCACAAACAGGGCGAAGAAAGGAACCTACCATAGCAAAAGCATGGCGGGCCAACTGATCCATTCGTCTCTCTGTGGGATCTCTTAACGATCCCATAGTAGCCGATGGCATGATAGAAGTATTAGACAAGCCTGATACTGGAGAATCCACCTCGGGTAGAAGAGACCAAAGCTTAATCATATCCGCCGGAAAAGGATACCTAACGTCTAGGATCCTGGGAACAGCCGGCAGCTTGTTAGGAATTTCCCACTCCTTTAACACCATCCTGGAAAAATACGGCTGTTCCGGGAACACCTGCCTTTGCCTTACTGGCTTAAACAGGTCGTCCTTCCCCCTTTTTGCCACCTCAGGAGGGGTAATATTCAAGGTTTCAAAAACTGATGAAAGTAAACACTCTTTTTCGTCTGAGAAGGGGATCCTGATCAAAAGAGAATAAAATAGAATTACTATCTTCTTCACCAGAGCGTAACTTGCCCTCTGAGAGCTGCTCATCTAAATACTCTTCCTCCTCCTCAGACGCAAAAGAGGCAAATAAATCTCTTTCCTCAGAAACAGGCTCCAAATGCCTCCTCTTATAGGTGGCTTTCTTAGGAATGACCAAGGATAACGGTTTCTCTAAGTTATCCAACCTGTGTGCCACATCCGCCTGTGCCTCACTGCCTTCCCCCTCTCTGGGGGAGGTAAGGGATGGGTGAGCCGTCGCGCTCCCACCAGCAATAGCTGGGCTAGAGACCTGAGCCGCCGCTCTATTATGGTCTAAACCAATTCTCATGGCGCAAGCGGAACAAACCGTGCTGAAACTACCCAGGGGATCCAGCTTACATAAGGGACAGAGCTCGCCATGCTCAAGTGGGATGCCCAAATCACTATCCCCTGATGCCTCCCTCATGGTGTTTTTTTTTTTTTTTTTTAATTTGGCAAACAGACCTAAGGTCCTAAGCCTGAACCAATCCCAAAGAGACTGGGAGGAACCACAACCCTTTTTAATCCTTCTTCCAATTCTAATAATAAAACAGGAAAAAAATCCATTGGACAAAAAACCTTTACCAACTCATAAAAATCAATATATAAAAAATTCTATTGTTATATATATTTTTCTTTTTTTCTTTTTTTTTTTTTTTTTTTTTTTAAACTCTTGGGAATATAATTAATAAATACAATTAATAAATACACATTATACTAAAATTGATAAAAATAAAGATAATAATCATAATAATGATAATCATGATAATAATAATGCCGACGTCCACTCACCACCGCAGTTCTTCACTTTACAGCCTATACAAGAAAAAAGTATGACTAACACATTATATATATATATATATATATATATATATATATATATATATATATATATATATATTCTGAAGCAAAAGGCCAAGAAGCTGCATACATATATAAAAACCAGCCCGCAATCCATAAGGCCCTAAGCTTACCCCTCTTGGGTCTCTTAGAAGGCCAGTGATCCAAACCACAATGGCTGCAGCCGCAGCGGAACTCTGCAAAGGCTGCACACAAAGAGCCCCTAGGCTCCAAGAAGAAGTATGGGATTAAGGGAACCATCGGCCCGGCCCGGGATGGCCGCCACTGACGCAGCCGCTTGTCTCCGCAGCCGCTATCCCCACACCCAGAGCCCTTAAGCTCAACATGATCAAAATCCAGCAAACGGCTTGGCCAGCGGTGGCAGCTGCCATTGCCGACCTCAACGCAAACACAATAGCAGCCTCATGTCAGCCAGGCTGCTGTACACTAACCTTGAACGGTGCAGGGGAGCCTGAACACAACCTCCCTCCAGCCCGGAGAAAGACGCACTGAAGTAACACGGCCTCATGGTTCCGTGTTAAGCTCCGCCCCCTGTATGACGTCAGTCACGCCCCTTAAAGGCAAACCAACATTTTTTCATTTTTTATTTTTTTTATTTTTTTTAAAAGAAAAAACCTACCCAACTTGGAAGGAGGAGGGGTTGAAACTAAAAAAATTAAAAATGTTCCTCAGCAGGTACACCAGAGAGAAACCTGCGGCTGTCTTTTCTTTTCAAAAAGCCTGCAGCCCAGAGCATATACACTCTGTAAGCGCCCCGAGACCCTGGCGCTTCCACCTTACCTTCATGAACCCCAGAACAGCCAGAAGCTGTGGGAGGCACAATTGGGTCTGGGGGATCCGTGGGAATAAGGCTATGCAGGAAGCCGACAGGGTGCAATCCCCCGCTTGCTGCCAATCCTTGAGAGCAAATTCCTGAACAACCTTCTCAGTCACTTGCAACTGCAAGAAAGAAAACTGATCTAGGTTAAGAGGCAGCTGCTACTTATGGGGCCGGGAGGGGCCACGCCTTTTTTGCCTTGCAGTCACATCCAATCGGCAAGGAGGTAATCCCAAGCATAAGGAGTGTCTGGAATGGATTGGAAGAAAAATAGTGAGAGTAAAAATGCCATAAAAGGCTTAAAAATATAAATGTTTTTGCCCAAACCTTCCAACCCCAAAAAATACTTGTGGGGTGTGCCAAAATGTAAATGTCTCTATCCATCAAACCCAAGATGCTGAAAGTTAATGGTTTATTAATTGTGTCAGTTGACTGTGGTGTTCAGCCGCATGCAGTCCACCTCCTATTTCCCCCCGGCGGCCCATACAGAGTGCAAAAATCTCATTTTGCATTAGCTAGGCAAACACAGCTGTAAATAAAATATGTCCGGGACTCGCTGCTGCAAGGCTTCGTAAATGGAGGCCCGTATAATGACGATGTGCTCGTTTTTCTGCAACATGAGAAAATAATTACCGCAAGCCCGCTTTCCATTTGTTGGTGCATCAAATATTGATAGGTTATGTCATTAAATAAATCAGACTTGCGCACTGTCTGAAAATTACTCTTTTCAAAAGAATTTTAGGCCAAAATACATTACAGAGAAAATGGTACATAAAGGGAAGCTCGTTCACTGAGTCTGACACTTTATTTGTAGATCATTTGGAAGAGGAAAGTTCCATTAAATCAAGCTCCACTTGATGCAAATGTTGTGCTCCTGTGTAGTCCATGAACAAGGGGTGCCTGAAACCCATGGCCAGCATTAACACCTCGCTAACCTGGGCAAAAGCTAGCAGAGACAAGCCAGGTGGACATGTCTCAATATCTATTTGGGTGGGAGCAAAACGAGAAAGGTTTTGGGTGTCAGGATTGGGCGCCAGCACTAGGCATACCTTGGCTGGGGGGCCCTGGCATCTGCAGGGGGAGCTCAGGCATAACCTGGGCAGTGGGATGATTCTCTGGTCACCCCAACCCAGCAGAGAAGGTGTCAAAGACTGGAGGTGATTAATGACAGTGGAGAAAAAAATGAAGACTGAAGTTGGACCCATCGTTGGCTACTAACCTAAAGTGTGACAGAACATGACATGGCTTAAGACACACCACAAAGAGACTCTCTAGGCAAAAGGGCACATGTAACAGAATGCTTGGACTTCCTCCCTAAGTGGAGTTTAGATTTTGCATCATTTTCATGAAAGATGTAAAACACCTAAAGATTGATAAACAAGTAATTCAGCTCACCCAATACTACAATTAGTATCCAACACAGCCTGGGATACTCAAATCCCCTTAAAGCATGTTAAAAGTCTAAACAACCAGCAGAAACAAAATTTGCTTTTCATAAAATCCAATCCAGAAAATCATAGATCAGACGCATTTTAAACCCATCACGGGTTCTTAATCAGGACCTGAAAATTGTTACCAGGATGTCTCAGAGCGACAGTTAAAGGCTTCAGTACACTGCTGCACCAGTTAGTCGCCTTTTGGAGTGAGTAGACTTTTTTCCCCAAAAGGCTATAAATCTAATTACTGTATATTTTACTGGAGAGTGGAGCTTCAGATGAACAAAATAACAAGAAACAGACTATGCAGTTGGAAGATGTAAAGCGTTCATTTTCATAGATTTGGACAAGGACATACATAAATTTGGTGGGGCCCCCCCATCAACCCCCACACCAAGGTGCCATAAAAGGAATTTGACCACCAGTCAGATGGTCAGGACCAAACCCATTTACCACCACAATAAGATTTGGGATTACATTTGTTTGAATGACTCTAAGGTGACTTTATGTATAGCGAAAACCCCCAAACAAGACCCCATTTTAATACTGAACTTCAACATGTGCAAAACCACTTGCAGCCAAGTTGTTAACTGGAGGGTTAATTCTCTTTTTCTCTCTCTCTCTTTGACATGATTTCAGCCATCTTTGCTGCTTTAATATATTTAGACTTAGAGTTTTACCTTAAGCTTTGTGGTGTACGTGTGATTCTGAGGCTTGGTACAGCCACAGCATTCCATGCACCCAAGGTTAAGATAAGTAACTCCCTAACTCCTTAGGCCAGCTGCACAGATAACATGATGGGGAACTTATTCTTTTGGGAAGTAAGGAGGAGCTGAGTTTTTTCTGCGTCTGTATAAAGAATGTAAGCTTCTTTGAATAAAGACCGATTCGTGTGGTGAGCTTCCACTGCTGCATGTCTTTCTGTTCACTGCACGGGTCTCCAATCGGTTGTTAAAGGGTTAATGATACTGAGGTTGAGTCAGAGACGTCAGACAAGATTTATCGGGGGTCCGAGTTACCCCTTACATTAACTCTTTAGGTGCTATACACAATGCAGTAAGCTTCATTTGAACGTAGGTAAGTAAGTACGTACGTACACCATACATCAGGAAGGGGTTACTTGGCAGGGCACACCACCTGCTAGACACATTTGTGCACTCAATGGCCTTGATTCACTAAGGGTGGAAAACACATTTCATGGTAGTAAAAAAATTCAATTCATGAGAAAAAAGCCTGAGAATAGTGAATCACCAGATTGGAAGACAATGAAAGTCAATGGCACTTTTTTACTCCTGAGAAAAGTATTGAACTTTTTACCTGTAGTAAAAAATTGTAATTGACTTCCATTGTCTCCCTGTCTGGTGGTTCACTAACAGTGAAATTCTCAGGCTTTTTTCTCATGAATTGAATTTTTTACTACCATGACATTTTTTTCAACTCTTTGTGAATCAAGGCCAATGACTGTCCAGCCACACCCTTCCCCTGTCAAAGAGCCAAAGAGATCATTGCGTGCATTACTGCAGATGGCCGATATAAGAGAAATAATCCAGATGGCGGGATAGGCAGGTGATTATCCCTGCTACACCCAAGGTGGTGACTGTTCTTTTCCTGGAGCCACTAGTCTTCTGCAAGTGCTGCACCACAGGAGTGACAGCTTGCATCAGGCCACCTTGTGCAGGGAGCCTCTACCATAGTTATGTATGGAGACTCATTAATAGGACAGGATCTGAGGAGGAGACAGTGGCCAAGAGTGCCCGGAAGAACTTGCACAGCTCTAAGTGCTTTAGTAAAAAAAACAAAAAAACAAACACAATAGGGTTGATTCAGAGCCCCTTTCTCACTTTTTTTGTGTGAATATTTCCATTCTCGTTCATTTTTTCCCCTCGTCTGATTCAGCAAAGCCTTTTTTTCTGCGAGAACTTTAGTGTGAAATGTTTTCATTTTCCGTTTGGTAGCAAGACCTCCATAAAAATGATGAGAAAGGGGCTCTGAATCAACCCTAATATCCTTTTTTTCCTTCTTTAATTAAAATAGTTCTTTTCCATGAAACCATGCGCCCCTGGAGGATAGCCCCGCTATTCTTCGGCTCACGCTCATAGGGGAGTTTTTCAAGGAAGGCACTTCAACATCAAGCCCAGCTCTATTATACAGTGGTGGTCAGGAGCGCCGGAGATGGCGGCTGTATAGGATTCACTTTACAATCATAAAAGCGGGGACTGTGCGGTTCCTTGTTAAGCATTATTTTACACTTCCGAGAAAGAACAGAAGTGCCAGCTAACCCATAATGCCTGCTGTTTAAGTGGAATACTTCTAATTAACATACGCTCAATGCCAAGACTACAGTACATTATAGCGGAATTAAATATTTTAATATTAGCAAGGACTTACTAAAAAAAAAAAAAAAAGCCTGATTAGTCTAAACTGTGCTTCAGTCAGCACACAGTAGCCTTTAATAACATGAATAGCTAAAGAATACATTATTTAACAAATACTAGGAGTCTGCTGCTCCTTGCGAGTGACGGAACATTCTCAGCGGGGGCCAGATCATTAGTTCTATATAACAACTGGGGGGGGGGGGGGTAGGTCTAGGCAAGGTCATTTTTCACTTCCATTGACTGCAATCTGATCTGTCAAACGGATTTTCAAAACTGTCTTGGCAGTGCTAGATTTTGGACTACACAATATACCAGACTTGAGTTAGCCAACGATTCTAGGGGATCCCCTGTGCGAAACATGCACCTGTTGAGGAGATTTAGCAAAACACCAGCACTTTAAGGTTCAATAGGACCCCTGTTTCTAACTTGTCTCATCACAGCTGGTCTTAGACAAAGTCTTAGACAAAGTGTGGGCACAGGCCAAATTAAATTACTTACCAATCTATCCAAGCCATACACCGGAGGCAGCTTCACATGGACTTACGCGTGTCATAGCACAGTCTTCATCAATCAGAGGCATGTGTCATGTTCCCGTGTCTCCTGACAGCATGTACATGTAAATCAGTAACTACAGCTGCAGGGGGAAAGGTATGGGGGGTGATATCTCCCATTGGGGGCCATGCTGCAGCAGGGTTGACATAGCTCAGACTTCCACTTTAAATGCTAGGTGCAGTACAAGTACAAGTTTGCAGGTTTTGTTAAAAATATTTGTTCCACCAAAGCCTCTGAGTAAGATATACCCTAAACCCCAGCCCTGACATGCCTATCACTCTGTAAGCTGGTCTCCAAGGTTGGCATCTCTGCATTCATTACAATGGGGATCGCACCTCGACTCGGTATGCTTTAAACTACAGGACTAGGAAAATAGTCCTGCGGCCACTGTCAGGGCCACTGTTTGTGGTGTAGACCATAAGTCAGGCTCCTCACCCCCCATATTGGGCTCAGTCATAGGGAGGGGGCATTGCCTGCTGCTAAGGAAGAGGCACAGCATGGCACATACCTTTATGGGACCCAGGATGGGCAGAGGAGGGGCAGAATTTTTCTCTCACGCATGGAGCCCTATTTTGCCCAAACCCTTAAAATCTATTCCCCAGCATCTAAAATTAATATATTTTAAGTTTTTAGTCGCTTCCTTATTATCTCCCTCCCCCCCCCCCCCCCGCGCTGGGATTCAACTTTGTTCAGGACTCTAGTAGACAGACGCCACCATCTTGCCTCAGGAGCATCACATATTGAAAAGAGGAGAGGGGTGAAAAGTGCAGGGGTTGGGGTTATAGCAGTGACAGAGCAGAGCCGGGGTCAGGAAAAGGACAGCAATCCCAGAATGCATAGTGGCATAGTCAGAAGACACTTCCTGTCTGCAGGCAGCCTGAGACTCCACGGGACGCCATCTTGCATGTTAAAAGTTTTTTTAAAAATGCAATAGGTGCAGGTAGGATGATTTTTAATGTGGGCAATCTGTATGTACAGGGTGGGGGAAACATACAAGATAGGCTCTAATTCAGGGTTAAGGTCCGCTTTAAAGAGTTTTTTTATGTTAATATAAAACAGAGGTGTCTGTATTTCACCTAAATGTTAGCAGAAGTCTGTACTGATTAAAATGAATCAGCAAATTTCTGAGAAACTTTAAACCGGACCTTCAGCATGATTTAATGAAAAGCCCAAACCCTTAAATAACTATTCCCCAGCATCTAAAATTAATATATTTTACGTTTTTAGTCACTTAATATTCTTTCCCTCACTGGGCTGCAACTCTGTTCAGGACTCTAGGATATGGCCGCCACCATCTTGACTCAGGAGCATCACAAATACTGAGGAGAGGAGAGCAGGATAAAGTACAGGGGGTGGGTTATAGCTGTGCTTTGCACAGACAAAGCAGAGCTGGGGTCAAGGAAAGGACAGCAATCCCAGAATGCAGAGCGACACAGAAGACACCTGTTTGCAGGCTGCCTGATGCCCCATGAGCCGCCATCTTTGATATTTAAAGGCTCATAACATGTAGTAGATGCAGGTAGGATGAGCAATCTGTATGTACAGGGTGTGGGAAACATATAAGATATGCTCTTATTCAGTGTGAAGGTCCGATTTAATTATAACCTGAATGGCAACACAATTGAAGACTGGGGGGAGGGAGAAATCCTTCCACCCGGTTTTCTGTTGTCGCTGCCAATGCAGAACAAAGGCAGCGAGATACCTCATCCCCTGCTGTATCCTCTGCACACGCTGCTAAACACATTCCACCTCCTCCAATGACGGCGAGATAAAATAAACGGAATATCAGCAAACAACAAAGCCCGCCTGTAAATTTAGGGAAACAATAAATAAATACCCCCCCCCCCCCCCAGGGCTCCATAAACTGCCTGAGCTTTTCAGGTGATCAGAAATTTATGCCTGCAATACAAAAGCTTGTCTCTTATTCCGTTAAACAGCTCCAGCGTTCCGACTGCGAATACGTGATTGCGATGTCTCCCGCCCTGCGATGAAACGCTACAACAAATTGTCTTACAATGCTCAGGGGAGCCCTGCTGTGGATGTAAATGTCTGGCTGGGGACTGGTGCTGAGCCAGATGGGCGTTTTTTTCTTCCTATCGAAGATGCTGGCAGGCAGCCAGGGTCTAAGGAATGGCTGAGAACTTGCTGGACGGTGACATACTGGGAGATCTTGCAGAATGCCAGAGAGGCATTGGAGGGATGGTAAACACACGTCAAAGTAGGAATTAGTATTGTTTGTTTATAAAGTACCATAGAAACAGAGGAGACAGCTGCTAGGGGGCCCGTTGCAGAGAGGGGTCCAGTGCAAGCTGCCCCCCCAGCTCCTTGGAAGTATTGGCTTTTGGTCCCCAGAGGCTGTTTTCTGTGAAGCGTTGCAGCTTTGCAAGAAAGGGGGGCGGGGGCGTATCATCGAAAGAGCGGAGTGCGATTGAAAAGTGATGCTCTTTTACTCACAAAGTTATTTCAGCCAGCCCCGTCGCAGCTCATCCAAGTGACATCAGTGTCATATGGGGGCCGATGACACTTAGATGATCCATTCAGGGGGAAGCAGAGAGTATAAAAGCATTACTTTGAAGCCCCACTCAATGTCTCGGGCGTGGGGCCATTACGCTGGTGTGCTATTGGACCCTATAAAATCTATAGTTAAGCAAGTTAGTATACCTTAGTGCAATCATCTTTTATGGCTCTGTACAAGGTGGTACACCTTGCAGGTAGGTACCGTTTCATGAGTTAAATGTGAGAGAAATACAGCAAGTAAACACTAGGAGTGAGGGCCCTGTCCTTTTCAGCTTATAGACTTATGGTTGAAGGGGGAATCGAGAGGTTGGGCCACAAATAAAATGTACTGAACGTAGTGGCAGGACTTTGGATTGGGTAACTTAAGCCAGAAGATAGGCTTGTCTGAATAGGGCACTTCCACACAAGTGTGGAGGGCTGGGGAGTGGTGCATTGAAGAATGGAGGGCATTCTGGTGGAATAGAGCAGCATATGTGAAGTCCTTGAGCCATTAGTGGAAGATGTTAATTAGGGTATAGGCCAGTTTACATTGGTAATGGCCAGTAATTTCATGCAATATAGCTGCAGTAGATCACAGCTCTGATTTGGTTTCCCTCTGCATTGTGAAAACCTCAGGGTCCCCAAATTCTCACCTTGGTAATTGATTCCACTTGTGCTTAAGCAGGTCTCAAGCTGTGCAATAACAAGGCCAGGCAGAATTGTTTGGCTGCCATCATTAATATTTTAATACATTTTCAAATGTAAAGCACCAGCAGACCTGACACAAACATTAATATGCAGAGCACCAGCAGTTTCTGCCACTTGCGGAAATGAGGTTTGAGGTGAGTATAGAGATTCTGTACCCTGACACAAACAATAATATGCTAAGTGGCAGCAGATCCTAAACCCTAACAAAAACATTAAAATGCAAAATGCCAGCAGATCCAGGCCCCCAACACAAACATTATTATGCAGAACATCAGCAGATCCTGTCACCTCACATGACCATTAATATGGAGAGCACCAGCAGTTTCTGCTCCCTGAGTGCCACTTGTGGATTTCAGGTCTGAGGTGAGTATACAGGGAAACCGGGGGTTTTTACACTGCGGGGCAAGATCAAGATGCCCCTAAGGGCAGGTTTTAACCTGGCCCAGAGGTGTTTTAGAGTAGTTTTGGTCCACTTTAATCATGTTCGTGTTGCTGCCTTTGCGTAAGCTTCTCTCAGGACACGTAGCGCAGCAAAATGCAAAGATGTGAAAAACAACATGCACAAATATGAGACAGCTGTTAACTCTCAATAAAAGCATAAAATATTGAACTAAAAAACTTTTACAGTGGGCAGAGCAGATGGGTGGGTAATTTATTTTTTTTTCTATCGAATTCTATTTTTCTGCCATGAAATTCTATTTTTCTCTGTGAAATGACATATCGGCGAGTCTCCAGCTGCTCCCAAACTGCTAATGAGTTAAGATATTAATTTTCCACGTTCAGTAACTGCGCACCACAGTGCGAGGCAAAGAGTCGAGATTTTGTCAGAGGGAAGGGGAGGAGAAGCGGAGGTGGGTTTGATACATTGTGGCAACGGGCACCATCTGCAGAGCCGGCAAGCAGATGATGTAAGAAAATAACAGATGTGGGCTGTAAAATATGACAAATTTTGCTTCCGACAACCTGTACCATGGAGGAGACAAAGCATGAACATATAAACAACCATAGGGGGGGGCGGCTGCCGTTTCTGTCACTGTACACGCTTTAGCGTTGTAGCAATGGTTCCACCAAACCCTAGTTCTGGGAAAGGAAAATTGCCCCAATATCCCGGTCCAGATGAACCCAGAAGGATGGTATTGCATCTACAGGTGCTGCTTTGTAGCCAAAGCAAAGTCCATCATGATTTTAGAGATTTGGGCCATGCAATGCCCCCAGACTGTGGAGATTGTAGTGCAGGGCCCTACACATGGGCTGGATTGGCTTGTGCCCGTGCTGGTGGGCCAGAGCTGGAAGGAAGGGTTGAGTGGGGACAGAAGAAAAGGCAGTGCCAGATAAGAACCATAAGGGCTATAAAAAGGAGAAGGGGAGGAGGAGCCTAGCGTGGTGGCACTGTTGAGACTGAGAAGAGGCTGAAAGAAGGAGAAAGTGATTAGAGATGTGACGCTGGAAGCAGAAAGACAGAGCTGTAGTCAGAGATGAGAAGGTGGGACAGCGTGCCAGTAGGAGCCTGAGAGCAACGGGACCTGGAAGTGGCCGTCCACCTGTCTCTAGACTTGGTAGCGGTGGAGATCTGCCTCCTGACACTGCACCCCCTGCCACCTCCACATCTCCTCCTCTTGACAACTGGAGAAGGTCAGGGACCTGCCAGCCGTGGGGAGGGGGGGGATTGGGGGAGCACCCTGCTTAAAGGCAGCAACACCCACAACTTGTCTCCTTAGGGACTCATTGGCGCCTCGAAGCACATGGTTCACAATCTCAGAGAGTTTTACAAGGCAGAGTTCAGTTCAGCCTTGTAGCCTCATACCCCTTTCTAGTTAGGGGACGGGGGATTCTTTTCCATGGGATGATGGCTGCAAGTGGTCCCATGACCAGCCCACAAGCTTCTGAGCCCCAAGATGTTTTCCATCTAAGGCACCAATCTAATGAGTTCCTTTTACAGCTGACACTACAGCACTCAGAGACCGATCATGGGCAGGTTTGGAAATAGCCACTCTTAAAGCAACGGTACTGAAGCCCCCATTTATCATATTAATGCTTTAAGGTTCTGGATAAGGAGTTAGCCCAGTTCAACCCAAAGCAGAACGGTCCACTGGGAATTCTCCCTTTGCTTCTAATGACCAGTTCACCCCTGGCTGCAAAGGGGTGACACAGGGGCCTTAGTGTCAGCCATCCAAGGGGTGGGTCCCTGGCCACCGTCGGCTGTCTGGAGGGAGACATGAGGAGAAGGCAGGATACGCAGTGTCAAGAGCCAAATCTCCACCGCTGCCAAGTCTAGAGAAAAGTGGAAGGTTCCTTCCAGGTATCTGAGTTCCTGTCCTTGGGTCCCAGATCCACTCGCCTTCTCCCGAGCCCTTGTCGTGTCTCTCTGCACTGTGGCCGCATCTCAGCAAACCTCTAGACGTGCGCGCCTCGGCTTCCTTCAGTGCTGCCCAGCGGCATAGCCGTCAGTGGCGCCGAAGGTGATAACGAGTACACTGACTGGCTGAGCGGGATGATAAGCCAATCAGCGCGCTCACTTTCCGCTCGAGTCTGTGCCATGGGAGCGACTGGAAGGTGAGCTGATCGGGCAACCTGGGGTAGTACACACAGTGGGACATCCCAATTCGTGATGCGGCTGCACGGAGGAACAACACACGGGAAAGTGACATTTCTGTGTCTTGCTCCTCTTTAAGAAGTCCCTTTTGAACTGACGTACGTCTCCTCTCCAACTGGTGACATCATCAGAATTCTCAGTGCAGAAACTAACCAGCCTCCTTGCTTAAAAGTTAGAACTTTTGCGTGGTGCCCATCCTAGAGCAGCTAACTAAAATGCTGATCCTTGCATAAGGCCTACAAAATTCTCACTGTGACTGACACATCTAAATGCTGTGCTATAGAATTTCTGATCATGTGTTGGGTCTAAGGCCTTCTGATTCCTGTCCCCCCACATGTAAGTTTGAGTTTAACTCCTGTAACGAATGAAGGAAAAGTCATCACCCCTGTTAAAACATTTGTCCATGTCTGGTGGGGTATTTAGTTCCATAGGTTTAGTTAGATAGGACAAGTAGTTTGCAGAGGTTTGGGAGAGTAAACCCCCTCTGCAAATGGGACAATGAAAATGATTGTGCATTACCTGGACAACTATGAGGAAGAATTTGTACTAAGGAACTGTCCACATTAGACTGACCACCTGATGGAAGCTTTGGACTGGCTGGCCAAAGTGGTGCCCACTCTGAAAGGGACAGGGAAAAAAGCCATGATGTGTGCTCCCCGAGGTCCTTGGCGGAAAAACACTGAGCCGGGGTCATGGGGATTGGACCAGCCAGGTTAGTGTCTTATTCCTTTGTGAGACCTAAATTCTTCATTCTGCAATCATCAGAGGACTGCCTGTAAATCCTCTATTATCTGGTGCAAAGCTGAAAAAGTGGTGCAGAAACAATCCCACTGTATAGTACAGTACCTGACCTCTCTTGCCTTGATTGGTTGGTCGCTTGCCTCTCAGATGGCACATATGGGTTGTCTCTGTGTGCTTCTCGCTTGTTCTGCCATTCTTGTTTCTAGTGTGTTCCTCTCTCGCCTGTTTCCAGTTGGTACCTCTCTTACCTCCATGCTTCAACTTACTCTATGCTTTAACTACCCATTCCTTGACCCTGCCACCACTTGCTGTTCGGACTGCAATTATGTTAAGGACGCTGGCGTGTGTGCCAATCTTCTTTGGCTCTCTGCCTCCTTACTATGCATACTCCACTTAGCCTTTGCTCTCCCTAAACCAGTCTCTAAACCAACACTCGAAAAATCCTCCTGTGCCTGATGATCCTGCACACCTGGGCCTTACACATTATGTGCATAGATTGTGTCTCAGGCAATGTGAATTGCGATAGTGATTCCACTCCAAGTTAGCCTCAAAGAGTTAGCTGACCACCTCTGATGTTGCTTTTAGCGGGGCTTTATTGTCTTGTGTGATCTTTCCTCTTTGATGCAGTATTGCTGTTCACCGTGATGAGGAGCTTCCAGGCCAGATTGGCGAGTGGGATTGACTGCGTTTAGTATTTCCTACGCATATTGGCGCTGTCTGTAGTAAGATGATCGTGTGTACCTACGCTTCTATAAAGTTCAAAAAGACTATAGATTTCCTTTAAAGTCTTTGATTACTCCCAGTTTCATGTGGGCACCTTATACTGCTTTGATTTGCAAGCAGGAAGAAGAGGGGGAATTTATAGCCTTCTTAATACATTGGTCCTGCAAGAACATGCTGTGAATCATGTCTCTGAATGTATAAAACAAATGTGGTAAAATCTTTTTTTAAAGAGTAAACAAAAGAAAAACTAAAAAAAATTTAAGAAAAAAAGACAAAGCACTCTCCCCCTCTGAAAACATTATCAAAGAGACTCCATTTGGCATTTTATCTGCACGGGAGAAATGCAGAGAGCCTTTCTCTCAAATCTGTGGCGGTATAATCAGTTATGTACAGAATGCATTAAGGGGAAATTGAAGGAGTATTCAACCATCCTGATAATGGAAATTCATGACAATTTCAAGAAGAATATTGCTGTCACATGGGCAATTTTCTCAAATGAATAATGTTTTACAGTGAAGGACCCTTCAGATGTGGCCTTCATATCAAACAGGATGGAGCTTTTCCATTTAAAAAAAAATGGATTCTAATGAAGCAAAGAGATTTTGAAGTTTTGCTTAATTTCCAATAAATATATTGTTATCTACAAAAAGCAATGAGGGTCCTGGAGGTAAATTGAGAGCAGGAACAGAATTACAATTGTAATTTACTAGATAATTTACCCTTTCATTTTTCTCCTAATTCATGATCTCAATCTTGGGATCTGTTGTTGACTAATAAAACATCGAGTTACATCTTAGGCACACAGGACAGGCAATGGGGGTGTATGAGGAGCAAGGAGGCTTCTTTGGACCAAGGGTACCCAGTGTCTCTATAAGAGGGGCAATGTACATGCGGGTCAGGTTGCAGATTCAAGGAACAAGTCACTTCTAGACTCTAAACAGCAATAATAAGGCAGCACCTTTGCACGTTTGGGGTGCATGTTTTAGAGTGAAAATGCCATACTTTCCTCTTTTTTTTTCTAATATCAAACTTCTAACCCTGTATTGAAGAACACCCAGCTTATTTTCATCTCTGTCCATTCCATATTCTTTATTGCCTTCAAGTGGTCTAAACAAATGACTCATTTTATTTAAACTGGACCATCAGCCTTGTACAGCTAAAAAAAACTCCCTTAAACTCACGTCCCCATATGCACGCACGATACTGAATCATTGTTAGAACTTACATTTGCTGCTGCATCCACTGCCTCACCAATTTTCTCCTGGCCATTTTGAAGCACACGGAAGTATCTGCTTCACTGCCGGTAGATCGCTTCTAGACTGGTCACCTGATACGATGATACAGGTCCCACGTCATTTAGGCTGCACTGCAGTGGAGTGGATTGCAGTGAATGATGGGGGAATGTCAATGACATGCTGATTGATGGCGGGGGGGGGGGGGGGGAGCCCTGAATCATACCCCATCCGGTTTAATAAAATAAACTATAGATACACCTTGGACGGCTCGGGATCTGCAGATATGGTGCATTTTGAGATGTCAGACTAGGAGTGATCAGCTGCGGAAGACCAAGGGTGAGTTTCCTTTTGTTTTTTGTAATTGGGTGATCACTTACTTTACTAACAATCCATATGCTCTCTCTCACAACTACTGTTATAGAAAGTTGGAGAAGCATAACTTGAGGGAGTGCGGAGATGTCAGGGGACCCCATCATTTTTGCTCCTCCATCCTTATTTATAGTAGCTGTCCTCTCTTGGCAGCATTTAGAGAAAGGAAGCTATACATAGTTCAGGTCCTAGTGATGAAGGCCCTCAAAGGGGCCTCTGAGACAAGGGGCCCACTGGGGGATTTCCTGGTATCCCCGTAGACCAGTTTAAGCTTGTAAGGCGCATGTGCAACATCTCATCCTATAGGAATAGGTTGATGTTCATATAAATGCACAACAATCTATTCTGAATTTAAATGAATGGCCCTGGCTGCGCCATTCCAATATGTCTGGCGAGGGTTTGCGCAATGGATGCGGGGATGATGGGGATATGCGCATGCACTACAATTTTCCATGACCACCTCCAAATGTGGTAGCATGGCCTCCCATGTCCCTCAGTGCTCCCAGCATGAACAAGCACAGCAAGCCACAGTGATCAGGCTTAACTGGCTCGCTCACACAGAGTGCTGAGGTACATGGGAGGCCATGTGACCACGTGGGTGTGGAAAAATGGAAATAAAGAAAGGAGAATTCATGTACATATGTATGTACGGGAGATCTGCTACAGCATCTACAGCGTGCTGCAGAAAATGAGGGGTACATGGTACAGGCTTCAGATGAGCTCCTTGCTGCCATATTACTGCCATTACCTGGACTTTCTTTAAAGTGGGCCAAAACTCAGGATTTTGACTATTCCAGGTTTTGTTTTGCTGTTTGAAACCCCCCAGGTTGCCAACTCCAACTCACCTTTCCCCAGTTCTACGGCACATGCGCAGCCTCCAGTCCAATCAGCGAGCTCGACTGCTATGACGTGAGCTTGTCTAGGCTCGTCTAAAGAACTAAGTCTAGCAGAGCGTAGCCGAGTGCTCCGGCTACCTTCTAATAGGGAGCGTGCCCGCGCCGGTCATTAACAAATGCCTGCCACAGGCACGCACCCTGCTAAAGATATAGCCGAGACGTGGCCGCTGCTCACTCATGCTCCACTGGACCGGGAAAGAGGGTGGGTTTCGGGATGCCCGAGGGAAGTAATTTAGTGGCCCTGGAATCTATACGTTTTGCTTCATTTTAAGTACTGAGGAATATGTATAGGTATTATTATTATTAAAGCAGACCTTCACCCTGAATAAAATCTTATAAGTTTCCCACACACTGTACATACAGATTGCCCACATTAAGAATCATCCTACCTGCATCTACTGCATGGCCTTTAAACATCCAAGATGGTGGCCCATGGAGTCTCAGGCTGCCTGCAAACAGGAAGTGTCTTCTGACTGTGTCACTGTGCATTCTGGTATTGCTGTTCTTTCCCTGACCCCAGCTCTGCTCTGTCTGTGCAAAGCACAGCTATAACCCCACCCCCTGCACTTTATCCCACTCTCCTCTCCTCAGTATGTAATGCTTCTGAGTCAAGATGGCGGTGCCAGTATCCTAGAGTCCTGAACAGAGTTGCAGCCCGGTGGAGGAAAGAATAAAAAGTAAAAGACTAAAAACTTAAAATATATTTATTTTAAATTCTGGGGAAAAGTTTTTGAAGGGTTTGGGCATTTTATTAAAAAATAAATAATAAAATAATTTAAGGGGATCCCTGCACACAACTGCTCTTTTAAACTATAAAATAAAACAAAAATTGTCAGTTATATCGTCACATGCGACTGAGGGCTTTAGCAAACGGGTTGCAGAAAAAAAAAAAAAAGCAATTCTGTGAGTACTCGCCTGTAGAATTGTTTTTGTTCTTGCATGGCATGGCCTGCTTCGGTATTCATAACAGTTGGGTTATTCCGCCACAAGGTGGCGCAGTGGTACTGCAGAAGAGCTGTGGCATCTCCCGGCCCCCTATAAAACGGGATTAACCATAGAGTTCCCAGAGTAGACAAGCAGTGAGACAAGAAGCCGGGAGAGAAAAAAGGTAAAAAATGTAAAAAAGGTAAAAAACCCCAATTAACTTGGAACAATCACCATAAAGAGGCAAACAAGAATAACGATAACAAGGGTGGGGCGAAGCGGGCCGTGCCATGCAAGAACAAAAATAATTCTACATGTGAGTACTCACAGAATTGCTTTTTTCTTTATTGCATGGCACGGCCCCGCTTCGGTATCCATAACGGTTGGGACATCCAAAAGCCGTGTCCAAAATTAGGGTGGGATCCCCAATGAGTAACGGCCGGCAGTTCAAGTCACTACCGCCTGAAGCACCTTGCGGCCAAAAGCAGCATCCGCTGAGGCCTTAACATCAACCTTGTAAAACTTGGAAAAGGTATGAACAGAAGACCAAGTAGCGGCCTTGCAAACTTGTTCAACAGAAGCCTGGTGCTGGAAGGCCCAAGAAGCACCAACCGCACGAGTAGAATGAGCAGTAATTCTAAAGGGAGGTTCCTTCCCCTTAGCAGAATAGGCTGACCGCCTGACGGATCCACTTGCTAATAGTGGATTTAGCCGGAGGAAAACCCTTCCTAGGTCCAGAAGTGAGAACAAAAAGAGCATCAGATTTCCTGAAAGGCTCAGTAGCGACCAAATAAAACTTCAGAGCCCTGACCACATCCAGAGAATGCAGTGTCCGCTCCTTGGAATTAGCAGGATTAGGACACAATGAAGGCAAGACAATGTCCTGATTTAGGCAGACACCACCTTAGGCAAGAAATCCGGCTTAAGCCGAAACACCACCTTATCCTGATGCCTCTCAAAATAAGGAGGTTTGATGGAAAGTGCCGCCAGCTCCGAAACTCGCCTTACAGAAGTGATAGCCACCAAAAAGTCTACCTTGAGAGTGAGAATGGGCCAAGCAGCCCCACGGATAGGCTCAAAGGGAGGACCCTGCAGAGCAGACAACACCAGATTCAAGTCCCAGACTGGTAGCATAGGCTTACGAGGTGGACGCACCCTGGAAAAAAGTTTTAACCAACCGGTGGTTGGCAAAGGATCTTTGGAAAAAAATTGCCAGAGCTGAAACATGGCCTTTGAGGGTACTTAGTTGAAGGCCAGAACCCAAACCATTTAGCAAAAATTCCAAAATCCTGGGAATGGAAAAAGCCCGACAGGGAAGAGACTTGGACTCACACCAGGCAAAGAAAGCATGCCAGACCCTGTAATAGATAGAAGGACGAGGACTTCTTCCTAGCCCAAATCATGGTATCCACAACAGAGGCAGGCAACCCCTTCTCTGTCAAGATGTAGGTTTCAGCAGCCAAGCCGTTAAAGCCAGCGTTTGAAAATTGGGATGGCATAGCTGTCCATGAGTGAGAAGATCTGGATCCCTGGGCAAGACGTACTGGTCTATTGCCAACTGCACGACATCTGCGAACTACACCCTTCTTGGCCACCAGGATGGCTGACAACCCCTCCTGGGCAATCCTGCACATGACCCTGCCCAGTAGAGGGAACGGAGGGAACACATAGGGAAGCCGAAACTCTGTTCAAGGCATTGCTAGTGCATCCGTGGCGAAGGCCAGAGGATCCTGTAACAGGGAGACAAACCTGGGAAGCTTGTGATTGTGACGGGACGCAAACAGGTCCACATCCGGCTGACCCCAGCAGTGACACAGAGAGAAACAACTGGTAGTTGAGGGACCATTCCCCCAGACGAGACGTCCCCCTGCTCAGGGAGTCCGCCACCTGGTTCTCCACCCCCGGAATGTATACCGCTGAGATGCAGGAGACATTCTGTTCCGCCCAACACAATATCAGAGACACTTCTTGAAGGCTTGCTTGCTCCGAGTCCCTCCCTGATGGTTCATGTAGGCAACCGCCGTCTGGTTGTCTGAGCAGATCTGAACAGCCCGACCCTGAAGGTGTGTGGTCAGGTGGGACAGAACCAACCTGATTGCCCTCAGTTCCAGGACATTGATGGGAGCATGGGCCTCCTGGGGGCCCCAACGACCCTGGAACTGTAGGGACTTCCAAAAGTCCCCGCAGCCCGTCAGACTGGCATCCGTGGTGACAGTCTCCCAGCACGGGGGCAAGAAGGTCCTGCCCACCAGAAGATTCCTTGAGTCCAGCCACCACATAAGGGACTGCCTGGCCATAGGAGACAGAGCAAATTCCTGATCCAGGGACACAGGGTCCCGATCCCAAACTGACAAGAGGTGCAACTGAAGAGGTCTCATGAGAAACTGAGCAAAGGGGACTGCCTCGAAGCAGGACACCATCAGGCCCACCACCTGCATCCCCAGACGGATGGAGGGATGAGGACACAAGAGCAGAGCCCGTGCCTGCTTCTGAAGGTCCTCCACCTTCTGCTGAGGAAGGAACACCTTGACCTGAGAGGTATCCAGTGTCATGCCCAGAAAGGACCTCACCAAGGACGGGGACAGTGAAGACTTGGGAAAATTGATCACCCAGTCGAAGGACTCCAGAGTGGAGATCACCACCTGGGTGTCCTGTTCTGCCTGATGAAAGGACTGAGCCACAATGAGGATGTCGTCCAGGTAGGGAAGGATGCGAATGCCCCGGGTTCGCAGCAGAGTCATCACTCCAGCCAGCACCTTGGTGAACACCCGAGGCGCTGAGGTGATACCGAATGGTAAGGCCACTAACTGGTAATGCTGATCCTCCAGCACGAACCTCAGAAATCTCTGATGACCTGGGAAGATAGGCACATGAAGATAAGCATCCTTGATGTTCCCGGTGGTCATGAAGTCGCCCGGGCGAAGGGTACCAACAGCAGAGCATAGCGTCTCCATGCGAAAATGTTTGAATCTGACAAACTTGTTGAGGCCCTTCAAGTCCAGAATGGGCCTCAGAGAGCCGTCCTTTTTGGGGACAGTGGAGAGATTGGAATAGTACCCCTGACTCTGTTCTTGATGGGGCACCGGAAAAATGACCCCTGACTCCAGCAGGCATTGAACCGCCGAAAGTAACCCTTGAGCTGACAGGGGGTTTAAGGACATCCGGGATCTGATGAAACTTTGGGGTGGCCAGGCTGCAAACTATCTTCTAACCGGAGGACACCACCTCCTGAATCCACCGGTCTGAGACGTGAAGCCTCCAGACGTGAGCAAAGAGCTGAAGCCGTCCCCCCACCCGGATGGGTGAGGGTGCCCCCTCATGCCTGGGGGGCCTTGGGAGGAGGTTTGGGCTTGGAACCCCAGGAGAGACCGGGACGTCCACGGGATCTGCCACGGCCCCTGAGAAGAGGGAGCCTGAGAAGAGGGAGCCACGACCTCCTCTAGAAGAACGAAGGGAGGGAGACGGAGATCACCCGAAAAGGCCGGGCTGCCTCCTACGCTGAGGCAGCCTGCCGTCTTGGCCAAAACATCAAGACGCTCACCAAAGAGCCGCAACCCCACAAAGGGGAGCCCAGTGAGAGCCTTCTTAGCAGCAGCATCAGCTGCCCACTGACGGAAGCAAACAGAGCGGTGCATAGCCACCAAAAGTGCAAAGGCCCTTCCGCTCAGCCTCACAGCATCATCCATGGCAGTAAGGATAAATACAACAAAATCAGAGCAAAGCAAGAGGGCCCTATAATCCTTCCTCCTCCTACCAGCCATAGAGCCATGGCAGAGACGCTTGAGCAGTTTCTTAAGGGCAATAGCTGTAATGGCAGCAGCACAGGCCGGGCGCAGTCCAGCCCCCACACAAGTAAAAGCATGGCAGGCCAGCTGATCCATGTGCCGGTCCTTGCTGTCCTTCAGAGTGGTAGTGTCAGGGGAAGGCATGACCGAAGTATTAGACAGGCCTAGCACAGGAGTGTCCACCTCAGGGGGACAGGACCAACGCTTTACTAGATCAGCAGGAAAGGGATACCTCTTATCCAATCCCTTGGGCACAGCGGGCAACCTGTTGGGGCGTTCCCACTCCCTAAGCACCATAGAAGTGAAATGGCCCTGCTCAGGGAACTCCAGAAGCTGTGTACCAGGACGAAAAAAAGCTCACCCTGCTTTCTTTTAGCCACCTCAGTGGGAGCAATGTGCAAGATTTCAAAAATTTGTGACAGCAGATTGTCAGTGTCCTCAGGGTACCATGATTCCTCCCCGGATGCAGACCCAGGGTCACTAATGCAACCCTCCTGCTGGTCCCCAGAGGAGTCAGAGTCCTGGAGCAGTTCCCCTTCCTCTAGGGAATAAAGTCCACCAGTGGCATCAAATTCCTAATACTCCTAAGTGGAGCGGGAGGGTGTGGAAGTCAGGTGCCGCTTCTTGCCAGAAGCCTTCCTAGGAATAGGCCCGGCAAGCTGCTTCTCAATGCTGGCCACACAAAGTGCCAGATCAGACTGTGACCCCCTGCTAGCATCCCCCTCACTGGGAGCTAATTGCAGCAGTGGGGGGGTAGGTGATGCCGAAGGGGGAGCAGAGCTGGGAAGCGATGCAGGCAAACCAAGCTGGACCATATGGTGATTAACACAGGTGCAATAGGCCTGCGCTGGGTAAAGGCCAATACAAAAGCCACCCGGGATGCCCTCCCACGGGATGCCCCCAGATCAGCAAAGGGTGGGATGAGAGGGAGGAAGGAGTAGAGCCGGGAGAAACCACAACCCACTGGTATCCCGCCTAAAAGACATAAGTAAAAACGACACATGAGCATCCCGCAGCACAAGCCCCATGAGACCAATAAAAAACCCTCCAAGGGGGACTCAAGGACCAAGGACACCGCAGGGTCACCAAGGCACAGACCGCAGGATGAAGCGACACACCGAAGGAAACAGCGCTGCAGCCCATAAGGGAGAAATCCAGACGTGCAGCTAATCCAAAATGGTGCCAGCAGAGGTACCTCGAGGGGCGGGCCGCAGGGGGACGACGCGATACGCGTCATTCCTCGGCCCCGCCCCCCCGAAAACGGCACCCATGTGACCCCGCCGGCGCCATGACAAAGCAGAAACGCCACAGGTTATAGCGCCCACAGCCGAGGAGCACAGTACAAAGCAGCCAAAAAACACCCAAAAACACTGTAAACGGACAAAACACCACAACTAATACCACTCGCGCTACCACCCGCCCCTTCCCCCCCCGAACAAAGTCAGAGAGGGGGGGAGAGAGAGACGAGAAGGCAGCGGCGAGTATCCCGGCCAGAAGGGGGGGGGCCTGAAGGAAAAGAAGGGGACACAGTCCCCAAAACACTTACCCCCTCAGAAGCCAGGACCTCCGCATCCCTAGTAGGCTCACCATAAAGCCTAAGGCCGGCTACCCTTTGTGGAACAGGGTCTGCGGCTTGGAGCAGCGCTCCAGGAGAACTTGACCCTAGTGCTCTTCTACCCTCACCCGATCTGTCAGCCAAGGCTGTGAGGCAGTGAGGGTCCAGAAACAGGGGGAAATAGACTTGCAGGGCCGCAGGCTTGGTTGCCTCGCTCACCTGCGCATAGAGAGAGAGCCATCATCTATCTTCGCAGTTTCACTGCAGAGGAAACACTGGGAACTCTATGGTTAATCCCATTTTTATAGGGGGCCGGGAGGTGCCACAGCTCTTCTGCAGTACACTGCGCCACCTTGTGGCGGAATAACCCAACTGTTATCAATACCGAAGCAGGCCGTGCCGTGCAATAAAGAAAAAAAAAGGATTTCTGATTGACTTTTGTAAATTGCCGTGTAGGTGCGCACAAGGATTCTGCTGCATGCAAATCCAGCGATAAATAACAAAACAATAGTGTTGGCAATAAATTTGAATCTAATAGGAATACTTAATGACTCCGGAGCACTCCTACACAGGGAAAATGGAACCACTTCACATTTCAATGGAGGTATTGTTAGAGCTTTGGCATAATCAGAGAATTTCATCCCCCATATAAATGCAAATTCCATTACTATTAGCAATCAGCCAACTAATATTGTTGCCTAGTAATCATGGGTTGCCAAGAACATGATAATAAGATGAAGCCTCAAGCTTGCCCCATCGTGCCACTGCTAATTAATACACAACATGAATGACTTGAATGACGGAGGAAGCATTCTAAATCACAAAGACACAATTGGTGCAATTTGTACACTGGCGACAATCAACGTTGCAAAAAGAATTTCCAGGGTCTGCGCATGGCCAAAATGGTGTCTGAGCACCCCGATGGTTCAGTAAACTCGCATCAAGCTTCAGGCCTGAAACCTCAATGTGCTCTTACTGACTGACTTTTTCTTTTTAACCAATCCAATTATGATCAGCTCAGGTTCTTCAGTTAGTTAAAGCAGACCTAAAGCCCCACTCTGGTAATCCGTGTCATAAGCTATCTGAGAGGGCTCATCTCCATGCAGATGTTCAGGAATAGCAGGCAGATTCTATGCTGCATGACTGCATGGGAGCGGCCATCTTGCCACATACATGAGTCCAGCTTACATAAAAAACCAATCCCACGGTCAAAACTGCATCACATATCAGTGCAATCCTCCTTTATTTCTAGTAGAAAGCTATCAGCTGTGATGACTCATTGCTCTGCAAACCTGAAAGAATTGTATCATTTTATAAGATACACTGACAAAATGATGTGCAGTGAATCCAGAGATAAAGATACATTGTTGTAGGTTTCCCTTTTCACACACAATCTCTCTAGCAGCTGGTTATTTAGTGTGTGTGTTTATATAACATAATACACAAGCTTCCCAGGTTTCTGAAGCATTTATCTCTCTCAGTTTTATTTGGGCTGCTGCTGGCACAGCTCTCCCCTCATGCTTATGTGTGTGACAAGATGGCCGCTCCCATGCAGTTTTACAACAAAGGCTCGGCCTGTTATTCCAGAACATCTGCATGGAGTTAAACCCTCTCAAATATTTTTTTGCCAGAGGGGTTTTAGGGGAGTAATTTACTAAATGTTCTTTTTTTTTTACTTTTGGTCTGCTTTAAAGGGTAATTTGACTTTCAATTAATTTTTTTAAAGTTTCTATTATTGTGTGGCAAAATAATGTCTTCAATGTGCTGAGCTTATCTCGTATTTTTTAATTTTCTATTTGTTTGAAATTCTGTGTTATAAAAGAAAACTTTTGAAAAGTTTTCATAGGAACAATGTGTTTACCTTAGCTATGTACACCAAAGTGGTGATTTCGATACATATCATAGACTTTCTCACTCTAGCTTGCTAGAGGCATGGGTGACATGAAATTCAACTTCTTCAGTTTGGAACGATAATAGTCTTGTGTTCCAGTAGCAAAAGGGTTAATGGCCGGGTTCTCAGCTGTATAGGTCATTAGGTTGCTTAGACTTAGCCAAAGCTGCTAAAGAGTTCACCTGTTATATTGGAAAAATTGCGGGACTTGTAGTCAATGTTTTTTACTCATGGAAACAGCATGGTGATAAGTAAATCACAGGTATGGGGGCACACTCCTAACACACAGGTTTAATTTACATTACGAAAGAGGAAAACAATAAGGCAGAACACCAAAAACCTGCCAAAAAGGGAGTTTTCCTTTAAAGTGACCCAAAATCTAGGATTTTTCACAAAGTTTTTCATCGAAATTACATGGGACAGGAAATGGGGGGGGGGGTCTGTTTTATCTACTCATTTCTTAACTGATTCTTCAGTAGCAACACGTATGGGTGGCTAGGACACTTGCATGGCACAGGAGACAAGGAGCAGTGACCTACAATATAAGAATCAATCTTGCTTTTGAGTACTCTCTTGGAAAAGTTGGATTTTCTACATCATTAAAGTGGAACAAAAACGTAAAATTTTGGCTATCCCAGGTTTCCTTCCCTGCTCCGGTTACATCTAACTGTGTGAACCCATCCCCCCCACCCCCCAATTGCCCAGAACAATTTACCTCTTCTAGTCATATGGCGCATGCTTGGGCTCTCATCCAGTCAGAGCAGTTTGTCGTGCATATTAAATATTCGTCAAACGTAGAGAGTGCGTCCGCATCCCCTGCAGCACTTGTGGGCAGCTGGGAGTTGGAGCATGTGCACAGCCCAAAGATGAGGTGATGCAGCCACAGGTGCTTACATCTGAGCAGGTGTGTGTTGTGCCACCCCAGGGAGGTTTCAGGGGAATGGGTGGGGGTTATGACATGCCACCCGCTTGCTGGCAGGTGACTTGCCAGCCCCTCCTGCCCTGTGAATTAGGGGACTCAAGGACCCCTTTCTAATTCACAAAGAGTTAAATGTAAACAAAACACACAGACACAAAATGTATTATTACCTTTAATCTATCGCTGGTCTCTGCAGACTCCAACACTGTGTGCCATACCATCCACTGCTGTGTCCTGCGCAGATTCATCGCTGCTGTCACTGACAGCCAGAGAGATCAGCAAATGCCAGATGCATGCCCAGCTTCTAATGCTCTCTCCAGCTGTCAGTGACAGCTTGGCTCCCCGTAGGGTTGCCACCTTTCCCTTCGAAAAATACTGGGCTTGTGGGAGCACACAGATGAGGTAGGAGAGGGAGCGAGTGCACGGGGGGTGGAGCACAGCTGACATCATGGCAGGCTGAGGAGGGAGGAGAGTGAAGATGAGGAAGGAACAGCAAATACTCATACCGCATGCTTCCCCAACGCTCTGCAATGACAGACAGGCCAGGACACCACCTTTGGTCTTGGCCGCCCCCAGTGCCCCACCCACATTCAGAATACCGGCCATTAACATGGCCGGGGAAAATAAAATACCGGTATCAGGTCAAGAAATACCCGCCGTGCCGGTGAAATAACGGCTTGGTGCAACCCTAGCTCTCCGCCACAGGGAGGTGCTATTTATACTCCTAGTATATATGCCCCTCGCTGCGGAAGGGAGCAGAGAGATACCCAGCCGGGACTCTAGATGCTTCGAAGTCCGATGCAGGACAGTGCTGGGGGATGAGGATGCTGTCCAGCGTTGGAGTGGTGGCAGAGGTAAGCTTGTCTTTTTTTTTTTTTTTTAGAGAGTTCATTAAAAGTTCGGTTTGGATGAACTTTGGGTAAATTCAGCGAAATCGCCTGAAATTAAATGAAAACGTTTTTTACTCAAGGCCAGGAAAGCCGCTCCCACTTTAGGATCACAATGGAATATAAGAAAGTTGGAAACAGCATGCTGATAAGTAAACCATAGCTATGGGAGCAACAATCCTTGTACTGCCCTTATAACATCTGCTGGTGGTCAGTGAGATGCGCTATAACAAGGGGGGTCGGCAGTGTTTTAGCAGTAACCAAGGTGGAGGTGAACTAAATTCATGTGTGACAGTAATTCCACTTAGCAACTCTCTTACCTTAAAGAAGCCATGTTTTCGGTTGCGTTGGCCAAGCCATAGGGTACTTCCTGGTGAAAGGTTGGTCTCTGGGGGATCTATTACCCTCTCATATATCCTGTAAAAGTAAACCATCAATTTATTAATATTTACCCATGAAAATTGTAAAACAAGAACAGATAAACAGATAAAAAAAAGGCATCTTTGTTGCCTGTGTCATATTTATAGAAAAAAGAAACTAGAGAGCTGGCATTGATCCCCCCTGGGAGTTCTTTAAAAAGAAAGCAACAGCACAGAAATAACTGTTACATATCACTGGTGCTAGACAAAGAATACAAAGCATACAAAGAAAATTGATCAGTGTTTTCAATGAACACACTGATTGTATTGTCTACATTCATAGCAACGCAACCACAATTGCACAGCAACAGCATAAAGAGATACTGGAATTAAAACCTAATCTTTAGACTTAGGGAGTGATTTACTATGTTCACTTCTGTTTGCTACTGGACATAAAAGTATGTTAGACATAAAAGTATGTTTACATTGAATAGTGGTCTGGAGAATTCCGGCAAACTGCTGGGGCAGAATTCTTTAGCAAAAAACATGAAATCCTGTTGGAAACACACTTTTATAGCATATGTCGGCGTTGGAGGGTCTCAGAATATATATGAGATATTTTGGGAGTGTCTTGTTTGAAAAACTTAAAGTGGACCAAAACCCATATTTTAGCACATTTTGTCAATTTTCACTGCTCTCGCTTCACTCTAATCCCAGATAATGACGTCTGCTTTAGCTGTAAACGTCCCCCCCTCCATTCATTGCCACTGTTGTGAATGGCAATGATGTAATTGCCACACCTATGCAATGATTGATAGTCTGCAATCTCAAGCCAAGGGACAGACAAAAAAATAGGGAGCATCGGCAGGGACTTTGTCCAAATGTATTTTAAGAGTTCAGTGGGTTTTGGTCCAATTTAAGTATAAATGTTTATTTGAAAATACTAAGGATGAGAGAATCGATCCGGACGAACCCGGATTTGTTCCGAATTTCATGAATAATTTGATTCTGAACGAATCCGAATTTCCCAGCAATTCGATCGATCGAAGTTTTCCTTTAAACTCCATTTATTTCAATTACAGGCATTCTAAGATGGTGGAAGCACATGTCCGGACATGTCCCCTGGGGCAAGGTATTATGGGACAGTCACATGCAGCCTATCAGCAGCCAGGAAGCCCGGTGACGTCACCATGCTATATAAACCGGCGGCCATTTTCCTTTTGCGCATTTCAGCCTTGCATTCCAGAGACAGCGGTGGTTGCTGCAGATAGGGAGAGTTAGAGATAGGTAGGGAGAGTCAGAGAGGCAGACAGAGAGGTAGACAGAGAGGTAGACAGAGAGGTAGACAGAGCCAGGGGAAGATAGTGAAAAACAGGAATGATCCAGGGACAGCATAGAAGTGACAGTGACATTTTTTTTTTCATTAGCCTGATCAGTTTTCAATTCAATTTCAGTTCTTTGTGCTGTAAATTTTAATCTGCCTTTCCACTGTGCATCCCATCTATGCAGTGGCTTATTTAACCCTATCTGTTACACACAATCATTTATCATAACTGGATTAGTTTGAATATAGTTTTAATATTTTTTGGTCTGCTTTAAATACACCAGCCCACATGGGCATCCCAAACCTGCACTTAGCAGCCTGTTATACTAAATACGCTTGTTGATCCTTCCGCAGCTGAATCAAACTATTGCATTTTGAATTGGTTTTTGGTCTGCTGCCAAAACACTAGGCCACAGGGAATCCCAAACCTGCACTTAGCAGCCTGTTATACTAAATATGCTTGTTCATCCTTCTTCAGCTGAATCAAACTATTGCATTTTGCATTGGTTTTGGTTTGTTGCCAAAACACTAGGCCGCAGGGTATCCCAAACCGGCACTTAGCAGCCTGTTATACTAAATATACTTTTCATCCTTCTTCAGCTAAATCAAACTATTGCATTTTGAATTGTTTTTTGTCCTGCTGCCAAAACACTAGGCCGCGGGGTATCCCAAACCTGCACTTAGCAGCCTGTTATACTAAATACGCTTGTTCATCCTTCTTCAGCTAAATCAAACTATTGCATTTTGAATTGGTTTTTGGTCTGCTGCCAAAACACTAGGCCGCAGGGCATCCCAAACCTGCACTTAGCAGCCTATCTGTTATACTAAATACGCTTTTCATCCTTCTTCAGCTAAATCAAACTATTGCATTTTGAATTGGTTTTTGGTTTGCTGCCAAAACACTAGGCCGCAGGGCATCCCAAACCTGCACTCAGCAGCCTGTTATACTAAATACGCTTGTTCATCCTTCTTCAGCTAAATTAAACTATTGCATTTTGAATTGTTTTTTGTCCTGCTGCCAAAACACTTGGCCGCAGGGCATCCCAAACCTGCACTTAGCAGCCTGTTATACTAAATATGCTTGCTCATCCTTCCGCAGCTTAATTAAACTATTGCATTTTGAATTGTTTTTTGTCCTGCTGCCAAAACACTAGGCCGCAGGGCATCCCAAACCTGCACTTAGCAGCCTGTTATACTAAATACGCGTGTTGATCCTTACGCAGCTTAATCAAACTATTGCATTTTGAATTGGTTTTTGGTCTGCTGCCAAAACACTAGGCCACAGGGCATCCCAAACCTGCACTTAGCAGCCTGTTATACTAAATATGCTTGTTCATCCTTCTTCAGCTTAATCAACCTATTGCATTTTGAATTGGTTTTTGTCCTGCTGCCAAAACACTAGGCCACAGGGCATCCCAAACCTGCACTTAGCAGCCTGTTATACTAAATATTCTTGTTCATCCTTCCTCAGCTAAATCAAACTATTGCATTTTGAATTGTTTTCTGTCCTGCTGCAGAAAAAACACTAGGCCGCAGGGTATCCCAAACCTGCACTTAGCAGCCTGTTATACTAAATACGCTTGTTCATCCTTCTTCAGCTGAATCAAACTATTGCATTGTGCAAACCAGCACATGTCACCCTATCTGTTATACTAAATAAGCGTTGTTCAGCCTCATTTTAATTAAGCTATTGCATTTTGAATTGGTTTTTGTCTGGTTTAAATACACCAGCCCACATGGGCATCCCAAACCAGCACGTCACCCTATCTGTTATACTAAATAAGCATTGTTCAGCCTCATTTTAATTAAGCTATTGCATTTTGAATTGGTTTTTGTCTGGTTTAAATACACCAGCCCACATGGGCATCCCAAACCAGCACATTTGACCCTGTTACACTAAAGCAGCTTTTAAAGGCTATTTCTCATAAATATATTGCAGTTTGAATTGTTTCTGTGTCTGCTGTAAAAACCCCAGCCCACATGGGCATCCCAAACACTAGCATAAATATCTCAAGACTACCTGTCTAATAACTGCTTGCATTTTATAATTAACGTCACTTTTCCACAGTCAAGGGAGGCCTCCTCTGTATGTGAGGAGGGGGCATCCCAAACACTAGCAGTAATATTTCAAGAGTACCTGTCTATTTACTGGTTGCATTTTGTAAAGATAGTCACTTTGTCAAATTGCCAGCAGCCATTGCCTTTAACCGGGGGGCATCCCAAATATGCTAGCATGCATCTTTTAAGAGTGCTCACATTGGAGTTGGCAGCAGCATTAGGAGCCCATATATTGCCTGAAAGATACACATATGAGCTGGCAGCAGCATAGGGCGCCCATATATTGCCTGAAAGACACACCCAGGAGTTGGCAGCAGCATAGGGAGCCCATATATTGTCTGAAAGACACACCCAGGAGTTGGCAGCAGCATAGGGAGCCCATATATTGCCTGAAAGACACAACCTGGAGTTGGCAGCAGCATAAGGAGCTACCATGCATCAGCTACTACCATGGATCAGCCATTGTTGGCTGGAAATCCTGGTTGAACTATGCCTGATTCATCTTCACAAAGGTGAGTCTCTCCACATTTTTCGTGGACAGACAAGTTCTCCTTGGCATGACTATGGACCCCGCCACACTAAACACCCGCTCAGATGGCACACTACTGGCCGGGCAGGACAGCTTTTCCAGGGCAAACTCTGCTCAAGTCAAGTGTGGCTGCCCAGAAGTCCAGGGGATCCTCAAGGTGTGTTGGCATGGTCATGTCACGATCTGCTGGTTCAGGTCCTGCTCCAGGTCTTCATGCTGCTCATGAGTAGACTCACTATGCGGGTGTAGAAAGCTACTCATTAGCAACTGAAGACTGAGGCTGCTGCTGATGGAGCTGCTGCTGCTTCTCCTTCCACCCCCCCAGCAGCCATGGCAGTGGAAGGTGATCGCAGAGGTCCCCCCGAGTCAGACCTGCGAGAGTATGGACCATGGCACAGATAGGCATCGGCCAACTGACTACGTAGAATGTCTTTGTAGTAGGTCAGTTTGTCCTCCCTCTCGGTGGGTTTAAAAAATGCCCCCATTTTGTGCCGGTTCAGTTCCGACACGGCTTGATCGACCATTCCTGTCTGCTGCCTGTACTGACCTCTGCTTTGTCTGACCACGAAGCACCCTCCGGATTGACTACCTGTGAACAAGCTCGGCTTCGGGATACCCTCGTGGTTCATCGGCCTTCACCGTAAGCAGCCATCCTTTGCGCCTATTAAGACCTGGGGGCAACCGTGTCCGGTGAGGCGTACCTAGCGTCCCGGCAAACGGGGGCTTGACTATAGGCAGAAGCGGCGGTGGAGATTGGGGGTTGCCTGCTTACAGAAGGCTGGTGTCCCGCTGGGCATCACAGTATGGACCATGGCGCAGATAGGCATCGCCCAACTGACTACGTAGGATGTCTCTGTAGTTGGTCAGTTTGTCCTCCCTCTCAGTGGGTGTAAAAAATGCCCCCATTTTGTGCCGGAAGCGAGGGTCCAATAAGGTGGAGAGCCAGAAGTCATCCCGCTCACAAATGGAGATAATTCTGCGGTCACTACGCAAGCACGTGAGCATGCATCGTGCCATTTGTGCAAGTGACTCGGAGGTACTACCTGTCTCCATCTCCACTGCAAACTGCCACGGTGTGTCTGGGTCCTCTGTCTCGCCTTCCTCACATCCCTCTAGCTCCTGTGGCTGCTCCTGCTCCTCCTTTCCTGTCAGAGGACTAGATAAAATGGCCATTTTGTCAAACCTAAACTGTGCTTCGCTGTGCCCCACCCCCTCCTCCACTTCAGCCCCCACAGGCTTCATGTGGCTGTGAAATGTATACGCCATGTCTCCAGTGCCCTGACCAGCCATGGTTTCCAACATGTGTTGTAGTACATGAAGCAGTGGAATCACATCATTCATCTCATAGTCCTGGCGACTGACTAATAAAGTAGCTTCCTCAAAGGGCCTGAGCAAACGTCAGGTGTCACGTATGAGCTGCCACTGGTTTACATTGAAGTTACACAGGGGAGTCCCCCTATCCGTTTGGATCATCAGGAAATCCGTGATGGCTTTTCTCTGTTCCTATAGTCGATCCAGCATATGGAGGGTGGAATTCCAACGGGTGGAAACATCGCAAATCAGACTATGTTTGGGGATACCGTTCTGACGCTGAAGCTCAAGAAGGGTGTGCTTGGCGGTGTAGGAGTGGCTGAAGTGCATGCAAAGTTTCCCGTTGTTAGGATGTCTTGAAGATGGGGGAAGACTTCAGAAAATGCTTGACAACTAGATTGAACACATGTGCCATGGCAGGACGAATGGCTCAGGCTTTCTTGTCGCAGTGCAGACAAGATGTTCTTCCCAGTGTCAGTGACCATGGGTCCCATTTGCAGTTTTCGTGGAGTAAGCCATGATTTAATTTATTGAGTTCTTATTTTTAGCAGTTCCTCCCATGTGTGGCTCTGTGGCTCAAGGCAAACCATGTAAAGAACAGTGTGAAACCGCCGTGTCCTGCACACATGGTAGGCTGGAAGGGCAAAAAAAATTGGTACAAAAATTCACAAAAAAAAAAAAAATTATATATATATGTGTTTTTAAAAAATACAAAATATGAAAAAAATAAAATAAAAAAAATATAAAAAAAAAAAAATTGATAAATGTTATATGTTACTGTTATTATGTTAGATGTTATTGTTGCTATGTTATATGTTATTATATGTTATTATTATAAATATGTTCAAATAAGATAAATGTTAACTATTAATATGTAATTGACAATTAGCCACTTTTTTCTGTGACACCATTGCTAAGTGCAAGTGCACTGTCACAGCCACAAAGGCCTAGGAGCGTGGAGGCCACAGCAGAGGGACCTGTCCAAGTTGCTGTTGTGGCTGTGCAGGAACCACAATCACCCAGTGGGCCTTAAAGGATATGTATTGTCCCTGACCGTAGTTACAGCTCCAGACGTAGGCACTGCTGTGCACTTTGGTACACACTGACAACATTGTACAGGGCTGGTACTGCCTTCTTTGCAAAGAAATGACAGCATTGGACTCTGCACCTCGGCTTGGCACAAGCCATCAGTTCTCTGAAAGGTCCACCACCTCAAAAGGGAGGGACTGCAGCACCAGCAACTTATACAGGAGCACATTTAGCTTCTGCACGTTGGATGAGTGGGCACATACTGTTGTCTCTTGGACATGGCTTGGCCAATGGATTGCTGGCGGAATGACTGACTCAGATTAAGAGGAGGAGGAGCATCTGGAGCGACAGAGGATGGATATGACACACAGTAGGTGGTGGAGCCTTGGCTGGCTGGAACAGAGAGCGGCGTGCCACTGGGTAATGCAGCAGGCTGGACCACCACTTTGGAGCCAACTCTCCCAGGCCGCTTGATGGTGACGCTGCAAATGTTGACGCAGGTCTGTGGGTCCAACATTGGGACCCTGGCCACACTTCACCTTCTGCCTACACATCTTTCATATAGCCATGTTAACCTCCTGTGGATACTTGATGAAAAACTGCCACATGGCCTTGTAGCTGATTTTTCCTACCAACAGTCACTGCTGCTGCCGCCACCAACTCCAGGGACCCTCTTCCACTACCTCCTGGGAAGATAGCCTGCCGCGCAAGTGGTCTACCCCGAGCACATTTGCCTCCATACTTTCCCCTTCTGCCACCATGCTGACCGCTAAATCTGTCACTCTCCATCACTCCAAGCCTTTAAAAGTGCCCTCAAAACTCACTGATGTCCTCCTCAGGTTCCTCAACAGTGTCTGCTTAAGAAGCCAAAACGCTTGCAACACCTCCTCCCACGCCACTCTCCTCATCACTACTTGCCTGCCTAGTTGAAGAAGCGGCGAGTGTTTCCTCCACTTCTTGGCTGGGCAATAGCTGCTGATTTTTCTGATTATCAGATCGTCCTCACTGAATAGTGAAGCTGAACCCTAAGCATAAGACATAACAGACAGTTGACCGGGGGTGTCAGATGTCACTTGTGATACAGTGGATGATCGTGTTAACCAATGGATGATGGCAAATGGGTTGCTGGTCAAGACACGACCGCTAGCTGATCCCGGGAGATCAGTCCTCTCACCGAGACTCCTGCTGCCAGTCACCCCTAGTCTGCTGCAACCTCTGCTTGATGAATTTAGGCCTCTGCAACTTCTCTGTGCCCATCCTGCCACTTTTCTGCCTGAGATACTTAGTGCGTATATGAGGGGAGGACAAAATGCTACACTACACTTAAAACAGGATTTGTCGATAAGAGTAGCAGGTGTGTAACTATCTATGGTCTTTCACTTAGTAGTAACTAGGCCCTGAATACTAACACAAACAAAGTGATGAAACTCTTAGATGTGCGTAAGTGATGCTCTGATGAGAGCAATTCAATGTGCTCCAGTATGCTTCAAAAATGTTTTTTTTCAGAGACTGGCCTGCGTGGAAATGAATCGGCCAAGATTTCCACCAACCAATGCCTGATGCATTAGAGTAGATTGATCATGGGGCCAGACCAACACTAAAGAAATATGGATCATGCAAAACAGATTTAAGGTGCTGCTCTCCAGTTACAGACATTCCTCCGCATCAGACCACAAGTTATTATTGAGAAAATGCTTTACGTTACTCTAACTTTTTATTAATATTCTTCGGATAAGATATCTGTGCCGAAAATCTGTATATGTTCTCTTAATGCTGCTGCCAACTCCAGGGTGTGTCTTTCTGGCAATTTTGGGATCCTGCTGCTGCCAACTCCAGTGTGTCTTTCAAGCAATGTTTGGGCTCCTGCTGCTGCTGCCAACTCCAGTGTGTCTTTCAAGCAATTTTGGGCTCCTGCTGCTGCTGCTGCTTGCAACTCCAGGGTGTCATTCAGCCAATTTTTGGCCTCCTGCTGCTGCTGCCGCCAACTCCAGTGTCTCTTTCAAGCAATGTTTGGGCTCCTGCTGCCAACTCCAGTGTGTCTTTCAAGCAATGTTTGGGCTCCTGCTGGCTGCCAACTCCAGTGTCTCTTTCAAGCAATGTTTGGGCTCCTGCTGCCAACTCCAGTGTGTCTTTCAAGCAATGTTTGGGCTCCTGCTGCCAACTCCAGTGTCTCTTTCAAGCAATGTTTGGCCTCCTGCTGCTGCTGCTGCCAACTCCAGTGGGTCTTTCAAGCAATGTTTGGGCTCCTGCTGCTCCTGCTGCCAACTCCAGTGTCTCTTTCAAGCAATGTTTGGGCTCCTGCTGCTGCTCCTGCTGCCAACTCTAGGGTGTCTTTCAAGCAATGTTTGGGCTCCTGCTGCCAACTCCAATGTCTCTTTCAAGCAATGTTTGGGCTCCTGCTGCCAACTCCAGTGTGTCTTTCAAGCAATGTTTGGGCTCCTGCTGCCAACTCCAGTGTGTCTTTCAAGCAATGTTTGGGCTCCTGCTGCTAATTCCAGTGTGTCTTTTAAGCAATGTTTGGGCTCCTGCTGCTGCCAACTCCAGTGTCTCTTTCAGCCAATGTTTGGGCTCCTGCTGCCAACTCCAGTGTGTGTCTTCAGGCCAATTTTTGGGCTCCTGCTGCCAACTCCAGGATGTCTTTCAGCCAATATTTGGGCTCCTGCTGCTGCCAGCTCCAGGGTGTGTGTTTTCAGGCAATATAGGGGCCCCTCAGTGATGCCACCTCAACTCTCTGCAATTGTGCCGCTCTGCGATTCTAATAGCGATGCCTCTGATCTGCATGTCATAATTATTTACAGTATTATTTCACTAACCCAGCACGCTTCCTATGCGTGTTACAGCAAGGCAGAATGGTTTACAACCCTATTGAGGCTCTAGGAAGCTCAGAAATAGCCATTTTTAATAGCGTTTCGTCGCAAATAAATTCGGATCGAAACGATTTTTGTCGGAAAATTCGGCAAATCAGTCGAATCAAATTTTTCAAAAGTTCGCTCATCTCTAGAAAATACAAAAGTCATGTAAAAACATTATTATTAGTTGTTTTTTACATACTGGGGAACTTTCTAATCTTCACACTAAAGATGCTAAAAAACCTAAAATGACAATCTCTCCCTAAACAACATTGATTCCTATGAGATTCGCCACTAAAAGGTGGCAAATGCTAAAGTGTTCACCAGCTTTCGTTGAGCCAAACTGAGGTAGAAGTAAATCCAAAAAACATCGCCAGCGGAACATGCAAAATTTTACTTGGTAAATGCGTAAACCTGGTGGATACCCTGCGGATGCGCAGCAGATGCCAGCAAATCGTTTCGTAAATTAGCACCTTACTCTCTATCAGATCAATGAACCATCAAAATATGTCAAACTCAAGTTACCTCAATAGTCATCTCTTCAATTTGCAGGCAACCAGTGGGGCAACCCCCACTCATCTAACTGAAAACCTGTAGCTTTCCATCCTCTGAAACCTCAGGCAGTTCTGCTCATCGATCTCAACATGATACTTTCTGTGGAATCATTTTGACTGGCGACTCATTTGTTCCTTGTTAGGGGTTTAAAAGTATCTGCTCTCAAGTCTCAGTTGCAATGGTTTAATGTTATGAAATTTTTACTAATGATATCTGACCCCTGACCCAAGAACCTTTATCTTTTTCCTGGACTCAGGTTAGACTTACCTTTTGAATTACCTCCTTGGTTGACTCAAACATGTTTTTCTGTCAACTTTTATTGGTTTTCAGAACTTAAACCGGAAGACACCAGTTATTACTTTAACGGGTGTTGGTCCCTCTCTCTCTGCAAGCAAGAACCTTGCACCTAGCCGCATAGAAAGCTGAGAATACTCACCTTCATTACGAGCCAGCGCCGGGAAAGGAGTCCCGCGATTGGCCAGTTACGTGGGTAGGTCCTGCCGGTGGCTGGCACAGAGAACGAGACTACGACCCACGTGGCTGCCTGTCCAGCTTTGACTTCTTTCTCATCTTTGCTATTAGTTCAAAACTGAGCCTCTAAGACCTTGGGAAACCAATCATCAGGAAGATGCCATGCCTCTAGTGACAGATTTCCTAGAAGCCAAACATGTACCTGAAGCAAGGCCAATATAATCCAAAAACACAGAAGTTTAAGTTATACTAAAGGCGAGCCTGATTCTTGTCCCATTGTCTCGGGCTACACGTTGCACTGTCCTAAACTTCAATCCGTTTTCAAAAGACCTTGTAGTTCCTGATTTATTTGTAAAAGTATCTCTGCATTGGCAATGTAGAGAAAAACAGTGGGCGTGTCAACAGCGATGTGATGTACAAATATCATAGTAAAAAAATAAGAGAATTGTTGTGCCTCTAGTTATTACAGTCAGCACATAATGTGCATCAGAAAATGGGGGGGTGAGAGCTGGCCAGTCAGGAAATCTGGGGAGGGAGTGGGGGTGTTCACATTCTCAGCCCACTGAAGATTGATTGAAGGATCCAGGACCGATATAGTTTCAGGGATATACAGGAACCCCCTTATGCCCAGCAGGAGCCTTAAGTGTTCATGTCAGACAATCTTATTGATTTCTTTGACAACATCACTAAAGTGTTAGATGAAGGTGGTGCTGGGGATATCGCCTATCTGGATTTTAGCAAAGCCTTTGGCACTGTACCACATAAGGAACTCATAGATAAATTATTGAAGGTAGGACTTAATCCCTGGATAGTTCAGTGGATTTCCAGTTAGCTGAAGGATCATTATCAGAGTGTTGGTAATGGTGTGCAATCTGAACAAAGGCGAGATACAAGTGGTGTGCCGCAAGGCTCTGTCCTGGGCCCCATTCTTTTTAATATATTTGTAAGTGACATAGAAGAAGGCTTGGTAGGAAAAGTTTACCTGTTTGCTGATGATACAAAGGTTAGTAATAGGGTGGATTTTCCTGGAGGTGTCTGCAACATGGAAAGTTATTTAGCTTTACTGGATAGATGGTCAAAACTGTGGAAACTAGAGTTTAATGTCTCTAAATATAAAATCATGTACTTAGGTAGAAGGAATCCCTGCTCTGAGTCCCGTATGGGCCGTACTGTGTTATCCAGGACCTCTGAGGAGAGAGATTTAGGGATACTGATTACTGATATCTGCAAGATGAGTGGACAATGTAGCCAGGTAGTGGGAAAAGCAATCAGGATGCTCGGCTGCATAGCTCGGGGCATCACCAGTAGGAAGAGGGAGGTTGTGATGCCGCTGTATAGAGCCCTGGTGAGGCCACAGCTAGAATACTGTGTGCAGTTCTGGAGACCTTATTTGCAAAAAGGCATTATTCAAATAGAATGTGTCCAAAGGCTGGAAACAGGAATGGTGGAAGGACTTAAACGTAAAACTTATCAGGAGAGAAAGAATTTGTACAGTCTGGAGGAAAGAAGGGAGAGGGGGGACATGATGGAGACCTTTAAATATGTGAAAGGATTGAATAAGGTTGAGCAGGGAAGTTTTTAAGAAGAAACTTAATGATAGAACAAGGGGGCATAACCTGAAGCTAGTCGGGGGAAAGATCAGGAGCATAGAAAATATTTTACAGAAAGACTAGTAGATGCTTGGAACAAACTTCCAGCAGAGGTAGTTGAAAAATCGAGTTTAATTTAAACATGCCTGGGATAAGCACACATCTATCCTAAGATAAAGAGAACATACCGTATACACATAAGGGCAGACGAGATGGACCGTATGGTCTTCTTCTGCCGTCAACCTTCTATGTTTCGTTTTTATGTTAAGTGTTGGTTGCGTCCAAATCAGATTAAAAGTAAAAGAATGCAAACAACAGAAAAGCGTATGCACGATGTGTGTGTCACAAGGAGACGCTTTTAGCGAGCTCCCTCTTGCAGCTCTTTATTTATACCAAAGAGTTAATCTCACCCGTCAGCTAAAAGAAGGTTGCTGATTGGTCCTGCCTTTGTGAACAAGCATTTTCCTTTCAAGCGAGTCAGAAGCGAGGGTTGATGTAAACTTTTAACTGAAAGGAAGTAACTTAGACGTAGGTTGTTGTCCAGACGCCATCTTTATCTATAGAAAATAATCTGTGTCTAATATAAACTAATTGCATACTTCTATTGTGAGAAATGCACCTAAACTAATGTTATCTCAAGCTTGAGGATATTCATTTATTCTGACTATAATCTTCTAACATGAGAAAAGTGGAAGGGAATTTCACACATTAATCACTAAAACCTGAGAAGCTAAGAAAAAAAAACACTGTAGCCGACCTCCATCCTTCACAATAGCAGGAAGGAGAGCTTGCTTTTGACTTGCCAATCACTTTAATCTAATATGATTCAAATATGATTCAAATAGTAACGCTACGTTCACACCTGTCTGGCACATGTTCGTGGCATGCGTTTATGCTTTTGTGGTAAAGATTCCATTTTGCGTTTTTGTTTAGAAAAATACCTGGTTCCGGGTCCTATGCCATGCCTAAAGTCTAAAGAATCTCATTAAAATCTATAGTGGCGCAAAATTAAAACGCATTCATTACACATGAAATATAGTCAAGCATTCACAGCACCAGAGACTTTAATAGAGTGTGTTTGTGGCCTGGACGCAGCGCGCAGGACTTTTTGCGGACATGCTTTCTTCAGTTCTGCTGCCTCGGAAAGGTCTGCAAGGGGCCATAGAGGTGCCATTGCTGGATTTCTTTTCGGTACCACTGAATTTGCTGCAAACGCATAAACAAATGCAGTACCTGACAGGTGTGAATGAGACCTTACTGATGGTCCAGGGCTCCCTCTCCCAGAAATCACTGGTCACTAGCAATCTGTCAGGGCCATATATAATTTGTAATCATTTGATATGTAGGTGGGCCCATTACAGGTATTAGTGAGTCCACATATTTAGAGGTGGTATCCTTTCTGATTTGAAGCACATTGGATGGTTGTCATTACTTTGGTGTTATAGAAGGTTTTAACATTGGACTTAAAGGTTAAGTTTTTCAAAGTGTTGTCATGCTGGTATCAAGTTTTATCTGCTAAGAGTTTGACTAAGAACAGGTTTGTCTGTGCCCCTCTGGTGGCTGTGCTGCTATTGGGTGAGCTATGACTTGTATTTTAGAACTGTAAATCAAAACAGATGTTAACCACAAAACCCCTCTGATGAAAAACAATAGGTCCATGTATTGAATGCATTGTTTTACGACGTACAATATAGACAATATCAAATTATTTTTATTTGACTTATTTTACAAATTTACTTACTTCAGATGTGGCTTTTACTGTTACTATCAGCTGAAACACGATGGTGACATCTCATCACTGTGACTGATGCCTGTCATTGGTGACTCACCAGAACCGTTTCCAGTATTACTTTCCCAATACTTTTATGTGGGAAGGTTGGGGGGGGGGGGGGGGTGCTGCAGACATCGGAATGACAGGCCTTCCTTCTCCAGCATGTCAACCAAGCTAAAAAATGTCTGGGGAGTTGTATGTGAACACAAGCACTGTGCGATATATATATCAAAAGTAAAGGGAAGACAGCATCCAAATTCTGTTGGAATTCTATTAGAGCATTGGAAATGCAGAGAAAAATTTAGGAGAAACAGTGGGTGTGGCAATATCGATGTGATGTAAGCACACTGTGTGCTTTACATATATCATAGTAAAAAAATAAGTGCATTGTTGTGCCTCTAGTTTTTACTGCCAGCACATAATGTGACCAGAAAAACACAATTCTGTGAGTACTCACCTGTAGAATTGTTTTTTTTTCAGGGGATCCATTCCAGACCCTCCTTACACTTGGGATTACCTCCTTGCCTGATAGGATGTGACTGCAAGACAAAAAAGGCGTGGCCCCTCCCGGCCCCATAAGTAGCAGCTGCCTCCCAATCAAGACCAGTACTTAAAAAGCAGTAAAACATAAATCAGAGGCAGGCCGGGAGGCCCCCTTATAGGCGACAATGTTACTCTCACACCGAACTCCGCTTGAAATTCTCTCAAAAATATAATCTCTTTTTTTTCTTCTTTTTTTTTTTTTTTTAATACCAATGAAATAACAAATGGACTAAACACCATCAAAAAAAGCATCAAAAGATGGATCATGACCCAAAACAAAACGGGTGGGCTGGAGGGTCTGGAATGGATCCCCAGAAAAAACAATTCTACAGATGAGAACTCACAGAATTGTGTTTTTTCTTCCGATCCATTCCAGACCCTCCTTACACTTGGGATCTCCAAAAGCAGTGCCATCTAGGGGCGGGATTCCCAGCGCAGAACAGCAGGTAGTTTATTTCAGTACCGCCTGAAGAATCTTTCGACCAACCACAGCGTCAGCTGAGGCCCTAACATCTACCTTGTAAAATTTGGTAAATGTATAAACCGAAGACCAGGTGGCAGCTTTACAAATCTGCTCCACCGAGGCCTGATGCTAAAAAGCCCAGGAAGCACCAATAGTCCTAGTAGAATGGGCCGTGACCCGAAAAGGGGGTTCCTTCCCCTCGGCCGAGTAGGCTCTTTCAACTGCCTGCCTAATCCACTTACTGACAGTGGATTTAGCTGGCGGAAGCCTCTTTCTCGGTCCTTCCTATATAACAAAAAGAAAATCCGACTTCCGGAAGGATTCCGTAGCTGCCATGTAATATCTTATGGCTCTGACTACATCCAAAGAATGGAGCACCCTTTCCTTAGCATTAGCCGGAACTGGGCATAAAGAAGGAAGAATTACCTCCTCATTAAGGTGAAAAGGAGAGATGACCTTAGGTAAAAAATTAGGCTTAAACCAAAAAACTACCTTGTCTCTGTGTAACTCAAAATAAGGCGACTTCATACATAAGGCGGCTAATTCAGAAACTCGCCGCACAGAAGTGATTCCACCAAAAATATCACCTTAAGCGTCAAAATGCTCAATGGAGTGTCAATCATAGGCTCGAAAGGAGCACCTTGGAGAGCAGATAGTACCAGATTCAAGACCCACACTGGTAAAATAGGCTTGCGCAGTGGTCGGACATGAGTGACTCCCTGAAAAAAGTTCTAACGAGTCTATTACTAGCGATAGATTTCTGGAAAAAAATAGATAAGGCCGAAACATGCCCCTTTAGGGTGCTTAATTGTAGGCCCATTTCTAAACTATTCTGCAGAAATTCTAAAATTCTAGAAACCGAATATTTTCTGCATGAAATTTTCCTAGACTAACACCAGGAAATGAACGCTCGCCGGACCCTGTAGTAAATCTTGGCAGATGTCTTTTTCCGGGCCTGAACCATGGTATGAATAACCTTATCCGATAAACCTCTCTCTGCTAAGATCGAGGTCTCAATAGCCAGGCCGTCAAAGCCAGCATCTGTAAATTCGGATGCCGAAGCGCCCCCTGTGTGAGAAGGTCTGGATCGTCTGGCAGGCGCCAATGATCTACCGACATCCTTACTATGTCTGAAAACCAGCTTCTCCTTGGCCAGCGAGGAGCCACCAGAATGGTTGATATCCCCCTTCTGAGCTATCTTCCTTAGTACACTACCTAGAAGCGGGAGAAAAACGTACAGAAGCTTGAACCTTGCCCAAGAGGTTGACAGGGCGTCCGTTGCTATGGCCAGATAGTCCCTTGACAGGGACATGAACTTCGTCCGTTTGTGATTGTGTCTGGATGCAAAGAGATCCACCTCCAGACCACCCCAGCGAAGGCAAAGGGCTTGAAAAATCTTCTGACTGAGGGACCATTCTTCCCGACGCAGCGACCCCCTGCTCAGTGCATCTGCCTCCTGGTTCTCTATCCCCGGGATGTAAACTGCCGAGATGCAGGGAACATTCTCCTCTGCCCAAACCAGAATCCGGCTTACTTCCCTTAGAGCTTCTACTGCTCCGAGTACCCCCCTGACGGTTGATATAGGCTACCATCGTCCAATTGTCTGACTGGACTTGGACAGCCTGTCCCTTTAAACTGGGGGTCAGATACTGAAGCACTAGCCAGATTGCTCTTAACTCCAAAATATTTATGGGAAGCCGATTCTCCTTTGGACCCCACTGTCCCTGGATCTTCTGGGTCTGCCAGATGCCCCCCCAGCCTGTAAGACTGTCATCCGTGGAAACGATTTGCCACTGAGGTGTCAGAAAGGACCTGCCTATTGATAGGTGTAGAGGGTCCAACCACCACAGGAGAGATTGCTTGGCTGAGGGAGCCAGAACAAAGGCCTGATCCAGCGACTGTGGGGCTTGATCCCAGCTTGACAATAGATCTAACTGAAGAGGCCTCACGTGAAACTGGGCAAAAGGCACACCTCGAAGCAGGCCAACATGAGGCCTACCAGTTTCATCCCTAACCGGATGGTCGGCTGTTGACAGGCCAATAAGGACTCTATCTGGCTCTGAATTTACCGAGCCTTCTGCTCTGGCAGAAAAACATTGACCTGGACAGTGTCCAGAGACATCCCAAAAAATTCCTTATTGGCGCAGGGGTGATATGGGACTTCAGATAATTGATCACCCAGCCGAACTCTTCTAGGGTCGATAGAACCGTCTGCGTGTCCTTCTCGATCTCCTGAAGGGACCCGGCAGAAATCAAGAGATCGTCCAAGTATGGGATTATGCATATCCCCTGGCTTTTCAGAATGGCCATGAGACCTGCCAAGACCTTGGTGAATACCCTTGGAGCTGAGGATATGCTTGAACTGGAAATGTTGCCCCTCCAAGGCAAACCTTAGGAATCTCTGATGACCTGGAAAAATCGGGATATGAAGATATGCGTCTCTTATGTCTATTGTGGTCATAAGACCCCCGGGCTGAATCAATCTTACCGCTAACTTCAAAGTCTCCATGCGGAAATGTTTCACCTGGATAAACTTGTTGAGACCCTTTAAGTCTAAAATAGGACGCACCGACCCATCCTTTTTGGGCATTGTGAACAGGCTGGAGTAAAACCCCTGACCTTCCTCCCGAAAGGGTACCTTGCAAACTTTCCCTTTTTGAAGAAGATGCCGAACAGCGGCTCTCAGGGCATCTGCCTTTACCTGGTTCCGGGATGCCCCTGACCAAAGGAACCTTGCGGGCGGTCTGGCTGCAAACTCGATCTTGTAGCCTGATGACACCACCTCTTGGATCCAAAGCTCCGCCACGGAGGAGCAAATTGCAAGAGCCGTCCCCCCACCCGCCCGGGTGAGGGCACCCCTCATGTCTGGGAGGGCTTGGCTGGAGGCTTAGGCCTGCTTCTCCAAGTACCCCCCGCCCTGTTGCGGGCCCTGCCTCTGCCCCTAAAATCCCTACGGGAACATGAAAATAAGGAGCCTCTACTGCTCCGAAAGGGCCGATATGATACAGGCCTCTGAAAAGGCAGAGCCGACCTTTTTCTCTGAGGCAGCTTGCCATCCTTGACCATAAGGTCAAGCTGCTCCCCAAAAATTCTGCTCCCTAAAAAAGGTAAATCTGTAAGAGACTTTTTAGCGGCAGCATATGCCGACCATTGTCTTAGCCATAAGGAGCGGCGTAAGGCAACAGAAGGGCAGAGGTTCTGGCACCTAACCTGACTGCATCATCCATAGCAGTGATAGCAAAGGCGTTAAAGTCCAAACAAGCTCTAAAATCCTTGGACTCCCGAGTATGTCTGCGAGACTTAGCCCTGGCCAAAAGCTTCTTCACCTTCTTCCTCGATGCCAAGGACACAATAGCCGTGGCACAAACCAGGCGAAGAAACAAACCTACCATAGCAAAAGCATGGCTGGCCAACTGATCCATTCGTCTCTCTGTGGGATCTCTTAGGGATGCATTAGTAGCAGACGGCATGATAGAAGTATTGGACAAGCCTGATACTGGAGAATCCACTTCGGGTGGAAAAGACCTTAAAGAAGCTTAATCATATCCGCCGGAAAGGGATACCTAGCGTCTAGGATCCTAGGAACAGCCGGTAACTTGTTAGGATTTTCCCACTCTTAACACCATCCTGGAAAAATGCGGCTGTTCCGGAAATACCTGCCTTTGTCTCACCGGCCTAAACAGGTCGTCCTTTCCTCTTTTTGCCACCTTAGGGGGGGTAATATTCAAAGTTTCAAAAACCGGTGAAAGTAAACATTCTGTTTCATCTGAGAGAAGGGGATCCTCATCAGAAGAGAATAAAATAGAAGTACTGTCCTCCTCACCGAAGCGTAACTCACCTTCTGAGAGCTGTTCATCCAAATATTCTTGCTCCTCCTCAGACCCAAAAGAGGAAAATAAATCCTCTTCCTCAAACAGGCTCCAAATGCCTCCTCTTATAGGTGGCTTTCTTAGGGACGACCAAGGATAACTGTCTCTCTAAGTTATCCAACCTGTGTGCCACATCTGCCTGCGCCTCGCTGCCTTCCCCTTCTCCAGGGGATATTAGAGCAGGCTGAGCTATGGCGTTCCCCAAAGCAATTGCTGGGCTAGAGACAGGGGCAAGCGATCTATTATGGTCTAAACCGATTCTTTTGGTGCAAGCGGAAAATACAGTGCTGAAGCTACCCAGGGGATCCTGCTTACATAAGGGGCAGAGCCTGCCCTGCTCAAGCGGGATGCCCGAATCACTATCCCCTGATGCCTCCCTCATGGTGTTTTGTTTTTTTTTTAATTTTTTGCAAAAAAGACCTATAGTCCTAAGCCTATGCCAATCCCAAAGGGACTGGGAGGAACCACAACCCATTTTATCCTTCTTCCAATCTAAAAATAAACAGGAGAAAAACCCTATTAAAAAAATGTCATTAGAACAGTACAATACAATACAATCGACGTCAACTTACCCCAGCAACCCTTCTCACACAATAGCCTAGACAAGAGAAAAAAAAATAAATATATATATATATATATATATATATATATATATAACAGGAAACTCTATTGGGACCCACACGGGAGCATGCACCCCATAGCCGCTAATGGCAGTCACCCGGATCACCAGTGACCCCCAGGACCGAACACACAGCGGCCCAATGAGCACCACTAAGCACCATTAAGCACAAGGGCCCCCAGCGAGGACAGCTGACACCTACCTTCTGCCCAGACGAGGTATGCCTGCAGGGTTTCCGCAGAGAGCGCGGACACCAACCTCCCTCCAGCCGGAGAGAGCAACACTGAAGATGCGGAAGCCGCCTCGTGCATCCGCACTTGGCTATGCCCCCGTGTGGCGTCAAACCACGCCCCTTAAAGGAGAAGGCGTGAATTTTAAAATTTAAAGACAAAAAATCGTTTTTTTTTTTTCTTTATACTTTAAATTAGCCTAACACATGTTGGAAGAAGGATGGGTTGGATAAAAATAACATGTTCCTCAGCAGGTACACCAGAAAAAAACCTGCGGTTGACTTGGTTTTCAAAAAGCCTGCAGCCCAGAGCATAAACTCTGTAAGCGCCCCAAGACCCCAGAACTTCCACCTTACCTTCACGAACCCCATAACAGCCAAAGCTGTAGGAGGCATAATTGGTTCTGGGGGATCCGTGGGAATAAGGCTATGCAGGAAGCCAACAGGGTGCAATCCTTGCTTGCTGCCAATCCTTGAGAGAATCTTCAACAGCCTTCACAGTCACTTCAACTGCAAGAATGAAACTGGTCTTGATTGGGAGGCAGCTTCTACTTATGGGGCCGGGAGGGGCCACTCCATTTTTTGTCTTGCAGTCACATCCTATCAGGCAAGGAGGTAATCCCAAGTGTAAGGAGGGTCTGGAATGGATCGGAAGAAAAAAGGGTGTGAGATGCTGCAGGCTAAGAGCGTCTCCAGCCTGCCAGCACATATTGTGACCAGAGAGGAGGGTGGGGTTTCATAGCTGCAGAGAAGTGCAGCCAATCAGGACACCTGGGGAGGGAGTGGGGGGTGTTTCTGTTCTCGGTCCACTGAAGGTTGACTGGAGGACCAGGTCAGCAGGGTGGAGACCGAAAGCTGAATTAGGAAGTGATTTCTTCACCAAGTAGACAGACATAACAGGAAGGAGAGTACTGGAGGGACTCAATGTAAGGTAAGCTACTGACATTTCTATTTTTAACGTTTGACCTGCCAATCACTTTAAATCAAGACAATTAGACTTAAATAAAGCCAACCTAGTTGTTCAAACAGTGTTCCTAATTTAGAATGACATACTGCACAAGAATCTTGAAAATATTGCTGGGTGTAGCTCAAATCCATATCCCATACAGAAAATGAATTGGAGCTACACTCAGCGATATTTATTGCCGAGACTGTCGACAATACAAATAAGTCGGAATTCAGCTATAATTTACTTCCTGGCAATACTTATTACTGAGACTCCTCTGCAAGCAATTTGGTGTAAGCCAGTTGGATGAGGAGTGAGACCCCTTCTAGATAAATAGAATAAAGTCCAGGTGCCCCAATTTAATGCTAAAGATATACCATGACCTGAATTAATGAAGTTCAATTGGGTGCCCAGCTAAATATGGTTCAGAATTACACAGAGTGAAAAAAATCATAAGAAAAAGTGTTTTATCTAAAAAAAAAAAAAAAAAAACAAACAAAATACCCATGGTGCTGAAGCAACCTTATTGTGCTAAAAAAGGTAATCTTTAGAGAGAAATCCAAAGATGTGAATATGTAACTTCAGTAATTCATTAGAAGATAATGGTGGAGGTCTCTTTTAGGAAGCTGTATGGCCCAGGTCATGCAACAAGGGAATGGCATGCTGAATGACCAAGCAGAAAATACATGGTCTTGGTGAGAGTAATCTGTATACAAGCCAAGGTTAGGAGGACATAAGCAAGATGCAGAACGGGTAACGGGCTGGTGCTCAGTGCTGTGAGCAGAGGTTCAAAATAGGAATTGAAACAAAGGTCTAAGCTGGGTTAATCACTCCAAGTGACAAAGCATGATTGGGTGGTACTAGGCCCTAACAGGTAAGCAATCTATAGTGCAATTCAAAGAGTAGTTGAGAAAGCTGGGTCAAAACAGATTCACGTGATTTCTGGAATATCACCCAAAAACCAGGATGGCTGTAGAACTAGCAGAAATTACATGACTCACCATGGCACCTTACAGTATTATTTTCAAAAATTGGTCACCTATAGCGGGTGCATTCTTGGACCTAGAGTAGGGCAACTCAGGCTAGTGTGGCATGTGTGGGATGGTGGTGCACTTACTGGTTCAGTCGTCACTGGTCTCCAAACATGACACTCCTTGGTGCAAACAACAGGGTCTTTTTTTGAGGGCTTCCATTATCAAACAGCATAGTCCAGTTACAGGCAATTTCCATAGGTTACAGCAAATAGTTTTTACAATTCAGTTACAGTCCACGGCTCCTTCCCTCACTGTTGCAGCAGCTCCTCTACTACATTAACACTTTCCCTCTGTAGCTTGGTACTCAGAACTAAGAACACTCTAGAAGGGTTGGGTTCTCCCTTATATATACCCAAATACCCAACTTACCCAACTATGTTGCGAGACCTAACCAATGGCAGGGCATGTAATGTTGCCAATGCCACCTGTCTAAGTCTCTATTTCTTTAATTTAAGGGGACTGCTAGACTATTTAATATGAACTAAGTTTATTTCTTAGGCAACACTGCCATCATGTGGATTCATGATGTAATTAAGTATTATTAAGGTTTCTATCACTATCAGGGCCTATCCCACTGACAGGGCTCTAATGTTTCCTATGTGTTGTGTTGACCATGGTATCCACCCGTCACACACCAACCTGTTAGGTGTGGGGAATCCATATTTCTGCAGCCTCTCACAAATCCTGGGTTCACTTACCTGCACAGTGCTTCCTTGGTAAAATTCAGCCTCACAATTGGCTGCTGGCAGTCACATGGTCTGCTATTGCATCCACAATTATGATTCTAAAAGATTTTGGTCCACATGACCCAAAATCAATCCAAAATATTCAGATAAACTGCTCAGAACTACTAATTAAATTAAGCAACCCGCTCCTTATCGTGAGCTTTTCAAATGTAAGTTAGAGTTTCCTAAGAATCCTTTAATGTTTTGCATGATGCATTGAGCCAAATGTATTCATGAATGGGAAACCATTATCTCCATAAAAAGGGAGCTGTGAAAAGCTTATCCACCTCCATAAAAACCTATAAAACCTATCCAACTTATAGGTGGTTTAAATACCTTCCCCATCTCAAAACACAATCACATACTGAAATGCCAATATGGCACAGAAGTCTTCCAATGAGATGAAGAAACTTTTAGTAAATAAGTCCCATATGACATCTTGCCTCATTCATTAGTTCTATTGAGTATATCGATCCAGAGCACCACGAAGCTGAACTAGTTTACCTTCTTTGGCCAGAACTGGAATGAAACAATAGAAAATTCTGTTTGAAGTTCCTTGCGTTTCCCTCAATCTAATCGGTAGCCAGAGGAAGGACACACACTTGGCACCTAGAAGAAAGTCCCTTCTTTATTTCCTATTTTGGACTTTATGTTAACACGTTTTATGAGGAATTCGGCGCTTGATAGACTCTGCTGGGAGGGCCACTTCCTTCTCCAGCACATGGCAGGTTGGATATTATATATTCCTAAATTCGTTTCCAGAATGTTAATTTACTCAAACAAAAGATGAAGGCGACTCTTGAGGAATCGGCTATTCCACCGGAGGAGCAAAACAAAGTCAGATCTCACTCCCATGCCTCATTCTAAAGCAGCGCGCCATCTGCCACGTGTGCACGATACACTTTAGACTGACTAGGAGAAGTTGTTCCTGGCAGGTCTTCATCCTGCTTTTATTTATTTATCCAGCTGTATTAAAGTTTTATTAAAGACACAAGCCGAGCCCGTCACTGTCAGTCTCAAGTTTGCAGAAGTGAAAACAAAATAACAAGGAGTAACAATACGAACGTGTTTCCAGAGATTTTGAAGGGGAGAAGCTCCAACGACGGAGGGGGTGGTTCAAAAAATGGTGGTACATTGCAGGGATGGTGTTAAAGGGGTCTTGCCATAAAATGTATTTATTATTAATTATTACCTAAAAGCCACAGCTTTGCTGATCATTTGCTAATTTTGTACCCCACCCCATAAAATATATATGGAACGTGATGACATAGTGACATTACAGGTGGCCAAAACCACATCCTCTCATTGGTCACTAATTGTAATACTGGTTACTGTAATACTGTCTGCATGACAAAATAGCCATTTGTGACCCTGAAACGTTGGAATTTAATAAAAAGAGGGAAGAGTAGAAGTAAAATCCTTATCCTTATGGTATGAGCAGGGGCTTTGGCCAAATGTATTTTACAATTGGATTTTGGTCCACTTTAAGAGAAGGAGTGAAAGCACCCAAGTCAGAAAAAAAAATTAGTAGTAAAACCATGGGATCCAAAATGTGTAGACAACTTCAGGCTGCATGTTGTTTGTGCTGCTGTGACCAGTCTGTACTACCATGGCACACAGTATCTCCAGACTTGGCATTGCATATATGATAAATAAAGATTTTGTAAAAGATTTTGTCCATTGTTTTCATTATCTGCATATCGTTAACATGTCTATCAACCCTATGATTCCCATAATTCCAAGACGTTTCCTTCTGGGTGTTGCAATTTCAGTGTTGAGAAATGTATTTTAAAAAGTGCCCTGATGGTGATGGCTCATGGCTCAAATTCAGCTTTCTAAAGCACAGATGTTATAATGTTATATATACACTGTGAAAGTTAACAACTTCTAATACTAAAATAGGCTTAACACCACTATATCCCCCAACGCACAAAGAACCAGAAGTTCAGCATCTTATGCAAGCCTTGCTGTACTAAGACCTGCCCATGCCACTGTATTCTGCAAGCCAAGGTGGAATTTCCAATGAGATGGTTTTGTTTTTTATAAGTTTTTTTTTAAATGTATCTTTTATATTATGGATTATCCATCAAGGAACCCTATAGAAAAGCTTGATAACTATTAAAAAGTTAAGACGGTAACCATATTCACTCAGTAAATACTTTTGCTTTCAAGCTTGGGCTTCTTGAAAGAAAAGCAATTTTCCTTGCTGAAAATTCAGCAACTTTCCCAGATTATCTGTCTTCCATCTGCACCTTACACAATCTTGAAATAAAAGAAAAAACTCAATTTAGATAAATGTTAAAAGGCCTTTGTTGCTATGCTCTCCACCAGCAATGAAGAGGCCACCAGCCTCTATCTTTCTCCCTAAAAAGATTGCGCTCTGATCTGAAAAATGGGATTTAGCAAACAGCGATGGAGGAATATTAAAAAAGAGCAGATTGCTGAGATCAGCTAAATGTTATTTTCCGAAGAAGTAAAATTTAGTCTTGAAGCGCATATGCTATAATTTACCATCACGTCATGATAAGAGGAAAAAACTGTTGCCTGTTATTACTAGTTTCATTTCTCTGAAGAATAAGATGGCTTTATCAGCCCTCCAGAACATTGACTTTATCTTTAAATGTTTAAATGCCGCTTCCATGGTCCTTACATGGAATTAAAATTCTGTTAGTTGGTCAATTAAAATGGGAAATTGTTTATAAACTGTAATGTAAATAATGTAAAAATGTAATAAATAGTCTAGTTAAGCTAAAGAGAACCCAAATTGTCTACTTGGGTTCAAGAGGCCCCCTTTAAAAAAGCTAATAAAAATGATGAAGTTTACTACGTGTTCAAGCCGTTTTAGAACATGCATAATGCTGAGACCAACCAATAAGTAAATTGGACACCAGAAGGTCATTAAAAAAGCTTTAGGAATGAGTATGGGAGATGCCTTTTGCAATGCAGAATGAGAGATGTACAGATAAAGCATTTTAGAGTGATCTCTCCATTGCACCAACTGGATTGTGGGTTGTTGTTAACTGTTTACAACTTTTAATAGCATGCTTGAAATTGCTATACAATGAATCACAAAAGGGTACTGCTATTGTTATAATGTATAGCAGGCACAAGTCTGGCTGTTTACAACGTAACACATGGCACGTAGCTGGCTGGCTTTTTACAATGTTTGAGCATAACTCCTCTTGCTTGTTACATTGCAAAGCACGAAGGCAGTGCAGGTTTTTAAAACCCTAGCCTGCTTTTCATTACTCTGTAATGCATTGAGGGAAACATTCTGGCTCCAAAATAGTCGAATAAAGCAAGTCTTTTTTTTTGGGACCCAAAAAGAAAGACTCAGGTTTTTGGAAGGGGACAAACTTACCAAGGTTGAGCCGGTTCCTCTGCCTAGGGCTCATTCCACAAATGTGTATCTTAGTCATAAAGGTTTTGGTCACAAAGGCAAACCTCTAGAGCAGCTACTTGGTCCTGTTCCCAAGTTTTCATTAGATCAAAACACAATACAAGCCTGTGACCCGAAAAAGAACAACTTGGCATGAGGACGTTTGTGCTAGACGAGGAGTTAGCCAGAGAAAAAAAGAATTAGAGCACAGAGCAGATAGATAACACAATACAATCAAAAAAGTTAATGGACAGGGCTAAATATTTTTGGTACAGTTTTCCTTAATATGATAGAATAAATTTATGTAAAGAATGATGGATAAAGGCCAGAAAAGAAGCTTTTTATTAGCACTATTCCCTGAATAGCATTTTTGCAACCTTGTGGTTTGAAACCAGAACGCAGAAATAATTGTTAAACAACAACAGCAGAAGAGGGGTTTCATGAAGAATAGTAAAAAAAAAAGAAAGAAACAAGGAATGAAAGAAAGAAGAAAGAAAAGGAAAAAAAGAAAGAGAAGGTGCTTGTTAGTGGAAGAACTGTTCTCCAGGTACAATGTGGAATGGAAATAGATTACTTATGAGTAACAAAACAGCCCTGTAGAGATTTGTTTAACGTCAAGCATGTGAATTTTACGTGGTTGCCTCTCCGTAACTTAAGTGCCAGCCACGTAAAATTCATGTGCCTGGCATTTACCCCTGCTAGCGGCCTGACCCCTCTATCGATCCGGCCGGGTTTCCTCTTTAATTTGGTGCCATCCAACCTCCCCTGGGGGCTTGGATGGCTCCAGGAGAACCCCTGGAATAGCGCCCCCCCCCCCCCCCACGCTTCGGCAACGGGCGAAACTGTCAAATAAATGTTTTTTAAAAATGACGACATTCACTCACCTGCGACCGCAATCCCTCCTGCGGGGTCTCCTCTTCACCGGGGGGGGGGGGCCTCCGATGACCCGGCACCTGTCACCCGGCAGCCGATGACCCGAGAAGCTCAGTTGCTGTTGGAGATCGGAGGAGGAAGGTTGGATGGGGGCGAGATGGCTCGGATCTCTCGTCCCCCCAGCCCTCCTCCACCGATCACCAGCAGCTGGCCTCGGAGCATCGTGGGACAGGATCGGGACATCGGAGGTGAGTAGAAAAAAACAAATAATAAATGCAATTTTTTTCTAATGTGTCTGTGTGTGTATTTTTATTGTTAAAACCTTGTGAACTTGTAAGGGGTCCATGAGACCCCCTATACCAGTTCACAAGACTGGGGGCTGGAAAGTAACCTGCAGCTAGCGGGTGACTTGCCATTAACTCCCGGCACCCCCAATTACCTGCCTCCCCAAAGCCCGGGGGGGCGCCCGGGCCCACAGAGGGTACGTGGGCTTGTAGGCTGCAGGGTGGGGGGGCCTATGTTGTTTTTTTTTTATTTAACCCCTTATGTTGATCGTGTGGATAGTAGTTGTATTTTATTTGTAAATGTTATAAAGTGTTCTTTTCAGTTTGGGGGGTCTCCTGGGCAAGAATGGGGGGGCTACCAATACATATGTTGCACCGTTGTAATAGGGAGAAATGGGGCTTTCACGTGCAATATGGTTTTGATTAATAAAACAAATGCTTTATTTAAAATAAAGGAGACAATTGTCTAAAAATATTTTATTTATTTTTTTACGCAAAAATATTTAAAAACAGTAGAAAAATTACAAACAAAGCATTTCATGTTAAAGCCTAAGCTGCAAAAAAAAAAAAAAAATATATATATATATATATATATTCCTGGAAATTCCGGCAAAAATCATTGTTAAACATGGTGCAAAATGGGGAAAATACCATTTTGTGAATACTCACCTGTAAAATGGGTATTGTAAGTATGTCACACACCCCGCTTCAAGAAATTCATAACGTGTGGGTAATACTGACCTGTAGAGGGCGATATGCAGAGATGCCAGGAAAAAAAAAGAGAGCCCCTCCTGGTCCATAAATACCTGGGACCTCCCACTCATTACCCAGTATAAGAACAGCAGTAAGGTAAGGGACCAGGAAGAGCCCAACACAAAGCATAACAACGCAAAGTTCACCATATAAAGGATCCAGAATACAAAAGGGCAGGGTGAAGCGGGGTGTGTGACATACTTACAATACCCATTTTACAGGTGAGTATTCACAAAATGGTATTATTCTAAGTATGTCACACACCCCGCTTCAAGAAATTCATAACGTGTGGGACATCCAACAGCAGTGTCCATAAAGGGCGGGGATCCAAAACAAGGCACAACTTAAACCACTGCAGCTTGCAGAACTTTGCGGCCAAACACAGCATCCGCTGAGGCCCGAACATCAACCTTTTAAAGCTTGGAAAAAGTGTGAACAGAAGACCAAGTAGCAGCCTTACAAACTTGCTCAACAGAGGCCTGGTGCTGAAAAGCCCAGGACGCCCCAACCGCACGAGTAGAATGAGCAGTAACACGAAAAGGGGGTACCTTCCCTTTGGCAGAATAGGCCCCAACTATGGTCTGACGGATCCATTTACTAATGGAAGACTTGGCAGGTGCCAAGCCTTTTCGGAGCCCCGAGGGCACCACAAAAAAGGCATCCGTCTTACGAAAGGAAGACGTTACCTCCAAATAATACTTCACAACACGAACCACATCCAAAGAATGCAGGGCCCTCTCCTTGTCATTGCTGGGATTAGGACACAGAGAGGGCAGAACAATGTCTTGGTTTAGGTGAAAGGCAGAAACAACCTTAGGAAGGAAATCGGACTTGAAACGAAAAACCACCTTGTCCTGATGCCCCTCAAAGTACGGGGCTTGAATGGACAAAGCCACCAACTCAGAGACACGCCTAACCGAAGTGATGGCTACCAAAAAGGCCACCTTCTGCGTAAGTGAAGACAAGGCAAGACAAAGGAGAATCCTGAAGAGCAGAAAGAACCAAATTCAAATCCCAAACAGGGAGCAAAGGTTTTCTAGGAGGCCGCACGTGCGTGACTCCCTGGAAAAAAGTCTTAACCAAAGGATGTAGGGCAAATGACCTTTGAAAGAACACCACCAGGGCAGAAACCTGCCCCTTCAGAGTACTAAGCTGGAGCCCCAGGTCCAGACCATGTTGAAGAAACTCCAGGATTCTGGAGATGGAAAAACCCCTACATGGCAACGCCCTGATCTCACCCCAATCAATATAAGACCTCCAAGTCCTATAGTAGATATTAGAGGAAGACCGCTTCCTAGCACAGCATCGGAAAGACCTTCCTCCTTCAAGATGGAGGTTTCAGCAGCCACGCCGTCAAAGCCAGCGTTGGTAAATTGGGATAACGTAGTTGACCCTGGGTGAGCAGATCCGGCAGCAGGGGCAGAACAAACTGATCCTCTGCTAACCTTACCACATCTGCGAACCAAACCTGTCTTGGGAACAGATACAGAAACCCCGGATCCCTCCAGTTCAGAGACATGGCATCCACTGCCAGAGCCAGTGGATCCCGTGAGAGAGAGACACAAATGTCGGAAGTTTGTGATTGTGACGAGAGGCAAAGAGGTCCACCACCGGGACCCCCACCTGAGACAAATCAAGCGAAGCACTTTGGGGCTGAGAGACCATTCCCCCCGGCGAGCTGAGAACCTGCTCAGAGAGTCCGCCTCCGTGTTCTCCGCTCCCAGAATGTAAACCGCTGAAATTCACGGGACGTGGGTCTCCGCCCAGGCCAGAATCAAAGACACTTCCTTGAGGGCACTCCTGCTGCGAGTCCCTCCCTGGTGATTGATGTAGGCGACCGCCGTCCGATTGTCCGACCGGACTTGAACCGGCAATCCTTGCAACTGATGAGTCAAGCGAAACAGAACCATCCTGATGGCCCTCAATTCCAGAACATTGATGGACTCGTGAGCCTCCTGAGGCCCCCACAGTCCCTGAAACTGACGATCCTTCCAGAACCCCCCCATCCTGATAGACTGGCATCCGTGGTGACCATCTCCCAACAAGGGGCCAGAAAGGATCTGCCCCTCGACAGATTGATTGGATCCAGCCACCACTGAAGGGAGCACCGAACTCGGGGGGTCATCAGGAAGGACTGATCCAACGACAGTGGCGACCCATCCCAGGCCGCCAACAGATGGAGCTGGAGTGTCCTTGTGTGGAACTGAGCAAAGGGAACCGCTTTGAAGGAGGCTACCATCAATCCCACCAGCCTCATCCCCAGTCTGATGGCCGGACCAGGGATAGACAGGAGTCGTCGAACCAACTCCTGAATCAAGAGAACCTTGGACTGAGGAAGAAACCCCCTGGCCTGGGAAGTATCCAGGGACATTCCCAGAAAAGACACTAACCTGGACGGAGAAAGGGAGGACTTGAGGTAGTTGATCACCCACCCGAATCTCTCCAGAGTGGACACCACAGTTCTGGTATCCAATACCGCTTGGCTGAAGGAAGATGCCATAATGAGAAGGTCGTCCAGATAAGGGACAATGCGAATACCCTGGGCTCTGAGGAGAGCCATCACCCCGGCCAGCACCTTGGTGAAAACCCTTGGAGCCGAGGTAAGACCGAAAGGAAGTGCCACAAACTGAAAATGCCGATCCTCCACCACAAACCTGAGAAATCTCTGGTGCGCTGGAAAAATCGGCACATGCAGATAGGCGTCCTTGATGTCTACGGATGTCAGAAAGTCCCCCTGCCGAAGAGAATGGATAGCTGAACGCAGCGTTTCCATGCGAAATTTCCGCGGACGGACGAACCTGTTGAGGATCTTTAGATCCAGAATGGGTCAAACCGAGCCGTCCTTCTTGGGCACCGTGAACAGATTGGAATAAAAGCCCCGACCCCTGTCTGAGGGGGGCACTGGGCAAATAACTGCCATATCCAACAGACTCTTTACTGCCGCCTGGAGCTCCTGTGCGGCCAGAAGGTCCGAAGGCACCCGAGACCTGAGGAATCTGGGAGGGGGCCGGAGCTCGAACTCCAGCTTGTAGCCGGAAGTCACCACTTCCCGGATCCATCTGTCCGAGACCTCCCGGTCCCAGACCTGGGAGAAGTGTTGCAGCCGTCCCCCCACCCACATGGGTGAGGGCGCCCCCTCATTGCTGAGCTGGCTTGGCTTTGAGGCTTGGTTTGGGCTTAGAGCCCCAGCTGTATCCTGGGCGGGCAAGTCCTCTGCCCCTGTTCCAGGAATCTCCTCTGGCTGCGGGGAAAACAATTCCTCTGCCAGCTCTAGCCCCACGAAAGGAAGGAGCAAAGGAACCCGCCCCCCGAAAGGGACAACGCTGTTTTTTGCGTTGAGGTAACTTACCACCCTTGGCAACTGAATCCAACTTCTCACCAAAGAGCCGTAATCCCACAAAGGGAAGAGCGGTCAGCGACTTTTTAGACACAAAATCAGCCGCCCACTGGCGCAACCAAACCGAACGCCGAATAGTCACCAATAGAGCCGACGTTCTGCCACACATCATCAGTGTGTCATCCAAGGCGGCTAGTACAAATGACAAAAACAATTCACACCTTTTAAGGCCAAGGAACTCGTCACTATCCGGATCTAACCCGGAAGAAGTCAACAGGTCCCTGACCACCGACCTGGTAGCCACCACCAGCAGCGCTGAAGCACAAACCGGCCTCATGGCTGACCCAACACTGGCAAAACCATGACAAGCCATTTGGTCAATGCGTTTATCCTCACCATCTTTAAGCGTGGAGCAATCAGGAGAATTTAAAACAGTAGTGTTGGATAAACCCAGAATCTGTGCATCCACCTCGGGAGGGGACGCCCAACGCTTAACCGTATCCAAGGGAAAGGGATATTTTTTGTCCCAACCCTGAGAGACACCTGGGAGCCGGGCAGGTCTCTCCCATTCCTTAGCAATAATCCCATCAAAATGCTTTTGGTTAGGAAATTACAAGCGCGGCCTGGATTCTTCGAAATATTCCCCCTTTTGCTGTGGAACCACCTCAGGAGGAGAAATAGCCAAAACCTCAAACATCTGAGCCAGAACATTAGGAGTATCCGAAGACCTCCCCAAGCCCCGCTTGGTATCAGCACCCACAAACTGCTGATTGTCTGAATTATCTGATTCTTCATATACCTCCCCTTCCTCAAGTTGGGAGTAATCAGACCAGTCCAGATTATCAAGATCATCCAAGTCGGCCGCCGGTGAAGACGGCGACAAGTGCTTTCTCTTAACCGGAGCCTTTCTGGTGACCGTGCTGGAGAATAATTTTTCAAGATTGGCCAATCGGGCACACATCTCCGATTGCAACTGCCCGCCCATGACAACGTCAGACTGGGCACGGATCAAACTGGGAGGGGGGGGGGAGAGACCGGCAGCGCTGAACCAGACGCCTGGGGTCCGGACTGCCGCGTAATAGTCTGCTGTGCACATGGTATACACAGATATACATTATCGCCAGTAAGGGATGCCCCACACCCCATACACTTCCGGGATTGCCCCGAGGGGAGCCCGAGCCCAGTATTCGGGGATGCCTCCATAAGGTGAACGTATAAATGGTCGCAATGACCGAGGGAATTACGCATATAAGCAACCCGGGATGCCCCTTTAATGTCCCAAGTGGGAGGATTTGCAATAAGCCAATTAAGAACCCAGGGACCCTAGGACCGGGAGAAACCCCCTAACACCACTGTAGGTTATATCTGAAAGACATAATAAAAAAGGCTAATAAGAAAAGCGGAATAAGAAAAGCGGAATATATATATATATATATATATATATATATATATATATGACATCAAAATATATAATTATAGGTGATGGGACAGAAGGGGGGCCCACCGGGCCACTCACTGTGGTCCTGAAGACAGCTTCCTCTCTCTGTGAGGTAAAGAGCAGCTCTGAGGAGAGAAGGGGGGGCGTGGCCAGCTCCTTCTGAGGAAACAGGCACAGAGAAAAGCACCTCAGCGGTGCCTGTGACACAGGGGCGGGCCGCAGCACTGGAAAGCCCGGCCCCGCCCCCAAGAGAGAAAGCGTGAGGGGAGAAGCCATGTGCGACCGCGGCGCCGGTCTCAGAAGAGACAGAAGGAGGGGAGCGGGCCGTGGCTTTGACCCCGACGCCCGGCCCCGCCCCTTTTACCTCAGGGAGAAAGCCTGCATAAAAATGGCGGCCACAGCGCCGTTTTGACAGAGAAATACACGCTGTTATGAAGTAATAAATAAGTTAACTATTGGGAGGATAATTAAATAAATTAATACATTAAAACATTATTAAGAATTAATGATTACAAAATTTGGACCTAACACCGAATAAGGGGCCCTGCTCCTACCCTCCGCTATCCCGCTAGAGAGAGGGGCATTACCCAAAGGGGGGGGCCACCCAAAGTGTAAGGCCAAGGGACGGGGCATCCCAAACCGGGGTCACCATCCCGGATGACCGCCTACCCTCTTATATAGGGTCTCACGGGAGAGCATTTGCTCTTAAGCACCAAGGGTGCTTTTCTACCCTCACCCGGACCGTCAGCCTAGGCTGGGAGGCATGAGGTAACAGAAAAAAAAAAGATCCAGGTGGAAATAGATAACTAAAGGGCCGGGAGTCATCCCGGCTACCTGAAATCCCCCTGTGCAAGGAGGAGACCACATCTTCTGACTTGCTCGCCGTCTGCAGAGATGAAGACTGGGTAATGAGTGGGAGGTCCCAGGTATTTATGGACCGGGAGGGGCTCTCTTTTTTTCCTGGCATCTCTGCATATCGCCCTCTACAGGTCAGTATTACCCACACGTTATGAATTTCTTGAAGCGCGGTGTGTGACATACTTAGAATAAATGACCTCTCAACAGAGGGTGACAAAACTTCAAGTAGGCTGGCAATGAAAAGGGTTAATAGTACCTATGCATGTTGGGTATTGTTCTGCTCAGGGGACCTTGCACTTTCAGATTTAGCTTGTTTTTTCTTGTTTGCATATTGATATTTTAGGAAAACGTTTTTTATTCTGCTTTTTTATAATTTTTTTTTAGGGAAACCCTGTGCAACCTAAGAATTCTTCAAGGGATTACTTCCAGGAAAGATGAGCCCACTACAACAAGCTGGGTACGCTTAGAAAGCTTAATATGTGTACTTTCAGGGAATATATGGTTTATGGGGGTATTTCAAATGGAAAGGGTTGTTTTGGTAGCAATAGCGCAAGATGCGCACTTTGTCTGCAGAGCTGAAATTTTCAAGTAAAATTACCGTTATGCGCATGCTTTACTTTGGGGCGTTTGCTAACTCTTCCCTTGACAGCAGCTATAAATGTTGGGTACCGTTCTATTCGGGGGATGTTGCTTTTTCAGATTTAACTTGTTTTTTCTTGTTTGCATATACATTTTTTTTAGGAAACTGTGCAACCAAAGAATTGATTGAGGGATTACTTCCACAAAACTACACCCACATAAACAAGCTTGGTGCGCCTAGAAAGCTTGAGGTGTGTACTTCCAGAGAATATATAGTTTGTGGGGCATATTTCAAATGTAAAGGGTTGTTTTTCTGGAAAAACTGCAAGGTGCGCTTAGCACGTAGCATAGTTGTATTTTATCTGAAAATCTCCTAAAGCTCTGTTTCAGTTTAGGGGAGTCTCCTGGGCAGGACAGAGTGTCTACCAATACATATGTGGCACGGCTGTAACCGGGAGAAATTGGAGTTTCACACACAATACAATTCTATTGACATACATTTTTTTATTACAAAAAAACACTACAAATTGCAAAATATAGATTTTTTTTTCATTTTTTTGCACATATTTCACTCAAAAGTATTGAGAATACAAAAAAAAGGCCAAACAAGACATTTCATATTGAAGCTCAGACAGCTGAAAAAAACAATACATAATTTTCCTGGAAATCCCTTCAAAAATCAAGGTTAAACATATGTAGCGTAAAATAGTGAAGCGTGGTCTGGCAACAAGGGGCGACAAAAATTCTAGGAAGGCTGGCACTTTTTGTTTTACACACTTTTTGTGTTTGGTACTGGATGTGGTGCATTTTTTTCGTTATTATAAAATCACTCAGCTTAAAGTGTACCAATGACCAGGATCTTCACGGATTTTTGGGGGTTATTAAAATTTTAATGGCTTCTTTTGCTTAACAATCGGCCTGATTCAGAGCCTTTCTCGCACGCATTTGTTTTGTTTTTTTGGCCGAGTTGTCCATTATGAGGGAAATTATGGTATGTATATGCCAAACCGAGTGGCCACCGTATACATACGGCTCAAGGTGTCCGTGCGTCTGTAATTTTATGGTTTTGCCTGCGCTTACGCAGGATTCAGAGCCCTGATTTGTGGGTTTTCGTACCTATAATAGCCGTAGGTTTCCGGTTCAAACTTACAACATATGGGTGCCATCGATTGTACGCATGTGTCTCTGGTTCCCCTATCTGCTCAGGAGTATATGTTTCAGTATGTTTAGGCCTCCTCTCTTGAGGCAAGCCTAGCTTCCCCTCCTCCCAAACCACTTACCTGTGTCCCATTTGGCCCTTGTTTTACTTTATTTTTGCTGTTTATTTGTTGTTGCCAGTCTAGTGATCCTTTGTTATTTGTGGCTTCTTTTCAGCAACAGCAAGATGGGCCGGCTTCCCTGGCTCGTCCCACAATGCATTTATCTTGAGGAGTTCCGGTTTATACACCCATTTTGAGAGTGGCGAGCTGACTAGTTGGCTTTTGCTTAAGTCTGTTTACTGCTGGAGTGTAGTTAAACGTGACTTCAGGTTGTTGAAGGCCTGATGGACCACACAAGGGGCGCCCTTCAGTACAAGCCAGATAAGGTTGTGCAAATTATCATGGGGTGCATCAGCCTGCATAACTTTGCTTTCAACGAGAAGGTGGCAGCATATTTGGAGAAGACAAGCCCTGCTTTTGCTCAAAAGATTCCTGGACATCCGTATACTAGTACCCAGAGCAAGAGTGGTTGCAGCATCCCAAAGATTTCCTAAAGGGGCAGGGACGTGCATGTGGAGCTAAAGGAGACCCAAACAGAGGACATAAGTTAACAATGCACATCTGTTTGTTGTTTGCAGACGTGAGAGGACATCACCTTACACCTTCACCCAAATTATGCAGCACTGGTCGGATCTCAAATGGCAAAAGTGGTCCTGGGTGCGGAGGTTCTACAGCCAGAACTTCCCAGGTAAGTGGATGTACAACAGAGAATGTGAGCTATCAGGGTAATGAGTAACATGTTTTACAAAATTATATTTTCTTTTGTAGCTGGGGAGTTCTGGCTGCAGATCAAGGTCACACAGAGGCAAGGGGTCTGATCAGTGGGACAAAGAAGACAGGGTGTGGCTGTAAGGCAAAGTCCTCTTACTTCTCTGAAGCAGCACCACCACCACCAGCCTTGGAGTCTGCAAAGGAGGAGGGTGAGTTGGGCTTGGAGTTGCCCACAGCTCCTGCACACTCTGGTAGGCCAATACCCAAATTAACATACAGGCTGTGCTGCATGTAAAGTGTAATAACATGTTTGCTAAGTGCTGGTGTGTTGTGCTTCTCTGTCCCTACAGATTCATCAGAGGGTGAGTATGTGATGATGGTGCCACCCGAGATGGAATTGGCGCAAGACTCAGGTGGGTGTGAATCAGTGAAGCAGAACAATACCCAAGCAAAAACAAAAATAACACATGCCCATAAATACTAACTCAGGTTCTTTCCCTCTACAGACCCTGAAGAAGGGATGGGGCAGCGGAGGAGGGTGGCCCCTTAAAACTGGTGCCTCAACCAGTTTGAGTAAGTATGTAAAATGAGCGTGCATGTACAGGCACACATGTGGACAAACAATAATGGTTTTAAAGTTATATGCTGCGTGGTGGGGTGTTTTATATGCAACTACATAAAGCAGATACTAATCAAAAACAAACAGCGGTGTAAAACAGAACACCAAAACAGAGGGTGGCCGAAGTAGGAGGTGAGTAACAGTGGGTAGAAGCAGACGACATGGCAACAAAGCTACAAAGGAGGGTATGTGCAAGGACATGCAGACTACATGGGATGCCCTAGATGCCAGCAGGGGGAGGAAAGAATGTGCAAGGACATGCAGACTACATGGGTAAAAGTGATGGGGGATGGCGGGAAGCACCTTAAAATAGCTGTATACAAAAGAAAAAAGATGTGCACCGGAATGTGCGCTGAAAGGACACTGCACAACGAGAACAATGGGCTCCACAGCAAGTTACATCCAAAAGTAGGTAAAAACTCAGCTTCCAAAATGGCTGCAAATGCTGTAAATGCTCGGCTAAACCGCATGCGTATGCATAGCAAATACGTCCGTTTACGCATGAACGAATTTTCTCGGAACGCGGCTGTAAATAATACGAACCTTTGCAATTTCCCAGTTACGGAGATCAGTTCTCGAAAAAAAAAGGGCATTCACGGACAGGCTCTGAATCAGGCCAATAGTGTAATTTGGACACCAGCAGCTAAAATGCAGCCACAACACAAACAAAGTTTGGCCCCTTTGTCCCCAGCAGTGGTTTATTGCAACTGTATTGAAGAAACCCCCAACTAGCGCCAAAGATTTCAAGGAGCAAACAATATGCCAGGGAGCGCTTGAAAAGCGAAAGTACAAAGTGGCGCTCAATGGCGCTGGGATAATCAGACGGCGGGTCCAACAGTTGCTGACATAGGCCGGCCAATACCTCAGCGCAACAATAAAAGCTAATTAGTAGTGTTTGGCACAGCAGTAGCTAACGCCAATATAGTACACAGCACATCACCAGCTTAGATGGAATGCTGCGGGCATCGCACATTCAGAAAGACCTTGTGCAGGTAAGCACACAGCTAGAGGTGAGCAGTGCCGAGGACCCCTGGAGCAAGTAGGTGGAACGGGCAAACAGGGAGGTTTCAAACAACGGGAGGACATTGCATGAATAATCACAGACAAGTGCAAGTGTATTTTGTACCTTGCTAGACAAAAATGTAGGGAAAGAAAACACCACATTTTACCAGAAGTGAGGAGAGAGAAAGTTTGGAAATGGAGCTTGTCGAAGTTTGATGTAAAACAAATTTCTTCTAACAAGATGAAGAAAAAAATTGTATTACTTTGTATCTGCTTTGTTTATGGATTGCAACCACCAAAAAGAATATATACAGAGCCAAAAACACAATCCAAACTTTATATTCCCCGGGGAAATAAATTCTCCATCCTAGCATAATGAAATGCCGCAATCACAGGTTACATAATATCATGAATTTGTCTATTTCTTCTTTGTCCCTTTCCTGTTCTTGCGGTGAAATAAAAGGCATCATGGCGGCATGCTTCGCTCTTTCTATAGCCGACATTTACGATGCAATTATTCATTCAACGGTTTCCAATCCATGACAAAAATACATTTTGTGTCAATTTAAGTTCCCATTTGGGCCAGGGTTTGTTTCTATCAATACAAATTGAGAGTTATGGGGCACGGTGAACATCACACAGTTCTGCCTGGGAGCCCATAAACATCATCCTGTACTCTTAGTATTCATAATAGATTATTCTGCCCAGGACGGCTCTAGAAAATTGACAAATGTGCCGAATGGAGATGCAACACAGAGTGGTGGCAAGAGGAAATGTGGACCATAGGACAACGAGCAGTTAAAGAGGAACTTGTTTCCAGGCCAAAAAATACAATTCTGTGATTACTCACCTGTAGAATTGGAATTATGAGTATACAGTACGTCCTGCTCCAGATAGAATACTTACATTTGGGTATTACTCCGCCAGATGGTGCTGGACTGCAGAGACATCGAAAATAGGCACCTCCCAGCCCCTCAAATACCCAGGGACCTCCCACAATCCCCAGAATTGAAAAGCAGGTAACGAGAAGCCAGGAGAAATAACACAACCCAACTAGTAACTATAACAATGATAACAATCACCATACAGGGGATCCAAGATAATGCAAACACCAATGGTGGGGTGGAGCAGGACGTACTGTATACTCATAATACCAATTCTACAGGTGAGTAATCACAGAATTGTATTATTCTTAGTATACAGTGTCCTGCTCCAGATAGAATACTTACATAAAGTAGGGTGGGATCCGAAAAAGGTAACAGCAGAAAGTTTAGACCACTGCCGCCTGCAAAATCTTGCGGCCAAAAACGGCATCAGCTGAGGCCCTAACATCAACCTTGTAAAACTTTGAAAAGGTATGAACAGAAGACCAAGTAGCGGCCTTGCAAACTTGTTCAACAGAAGCCTGGTGCTAAAAGGCCCAAGAGGCACCAATAGCACGCGTAGAATGAGCAGTAAGGCGGAAGGGAGGATTCTTCCCCTTAGCAGAGTAGGCCTGAATCACAGCCTGACAGATCCATTTGCTGATAGTAGACTTGGCAGGAGCCAAACCCTTCCTAGGACCAGAAGGGACCACAAAAAGAGCATCAGTTTTTCTGAAAGGTGCAGTAGCCACCAGATAGTACTTCAGACACCTAACCACATCCAAAGAATGCAAAACCCTCTCATTAGCATTACTAGGATTAGGGCACAATGAAGGGAGAACAATGTCCTGATTCAAATGAAAGGCAGACACTACCTTAGGCAGAAAATCTGGCTTAAAGCGGAACACCACCTTGTCCTGGTGTTTCTCATAGTAGGGGGGCTGAATGGAAAGCGCCGCCAACTCAGACACACGCCTAACAGAGGTGATAGCCACCAGAAAGACAACTTTGAGAGTAAGAATGGCCAGGGCAGCATCCTACACAGGTTCAAAGGGAGCACCCTGCAAGGCTGACAAACCCAAGTTCAAATTCCAAACAGGCACCATTAGGCTTACGTGCAGGACACACATGAGTAACCCCCTGGAAAAAGGTCCTGATCAGAGAATGCTGAGCAAAGGACTTCTGGAAGAAAACATCCAGGGCAGAAACCTGACCTTTCAGAGTACTAAGTTGGAGCCCCATCTCCAACCCATGCTGCAGGAACTCCAGAATCCTAGGAATAGAGAACACATGACAGGGAAGAGACTTAGACTCACACCAGTCAATGTAGGCACGCCAAACCCTGTAATAAATGGAAGAAGGAGACTTCTTCCTAGCCTTTATCATTGTATCAACAACAGAGGTAGACAGCCCCTTCTCCATCAAGATGGAGGTTTCAGCAGCCAGGCCGTCAAAGTCAGAGTTTGTAAATTGGTATGGCGTAAGTGACCCTGAGTGAGCAGATCTGGCACCATGGGCAGAACGTTCTGGTCTACTGCCAGCTGCACCACGTCTGCAAACCACACTCTTCTTGGCCACCTGGAAGCCACCTGAATTGTTGCCACCCCTTCCAGAGCAATCTTGCGCAGAACCCTGCCCAACAGGGGAATGTAGGGAAGACATACAGAAACTGAAAGTCCTGCCATGACATTGCTAGCGCATCCGTGGCCAAGGCCAGAGGATCCTGGGACAGGGAGACAAAGGCCGGGAGCTTGTGATTGTGACGGGACGCAAACAGATCCACATCTGGTTGGCCCCAACGGTGACACAGAGATTGGAACACCCTGTTGCAGAGGGACCATTCTCCCTGGCGAGAGGTCCCCCTGCTCAGAGAGTCTGCCAGGTGATTTTTCCACCCCCGGGATGTACACAGCTGATATGCAGGGAACATTGGTCTCCACCCAGGTCAGGATCAGAGACACTTCCTGGAGGGCCCTCTTGCTCTGGGTCCCTCCCTGATGATTGATGTAGGCAACTGCCGTCTGGTTGTCCGAGCGCACCTGAACAGGCAGGCCCCGAAGGTGAGGAGTCAACTGAGCCAGAACTAACCTGATCGCCCGCAGCTCCAAGATGTTGATAGGTGTGTGGGCCTTCTGAGGGCCCCACCTCCCCTGGAACCGCAGGGACTTCCAGAAACCCCCCTAACCTGACAGACTGGCATCCGTGGTGACCGTCTCCCAGGAGGGGGTCAGAAAGGATCTGCCCCCAACAGATTCCTGGAGTCCATCCACCACGAGAGGGACCGCCTGACCAGGGGGGAAAGCGCACAGACCCGGTCCAGGGACGCTGACCCGATCCAGGGATACTGACACAAGGTGGAGTTGCAGAGGCCTCAAGTGGAACTGAGCATAAGGGACCGCCTCGAAGCACGCCACCATCAGGCCCACTGCTGCATTCCCTGCCTGATGGAGGGTTGGTGACAAGATAGCAGGAACTGGACCTGCACAATCAGGATGTCCACCTTCTGTTGAGGAAGAAAAATCCTTGCCTGAACTGTATCCAGATTCATTCCCAGGAATGAAGTTACCAAGGAGGGGGACAGAGAGGACTTGGGATGGATGACCTGGAAATACGGGAATATGAAGGTAAGCATCTTTGATGTCCACAGAGGTCATGAAATCCCCTGGGCGCAGGGAACTGATGGCAGAGCGCAGAGTTTCCATGCGAAAGCGCCTGCTCCTGACAAATTTGTTGAGAATCTTCAAGTCCAGGATGGGCCTGACTGACCCATCTTTTTTGGGCACTCTGAAGAGGTTGCAATAGAAACCCTTGCCCTTTTTCTCTTAAGGGGACCTTGCAGATGACCCCCAGCTCCAGGAGGCTTTGCACCGCCTGCACTAGATTCTGAGCTGACACAAGGTCCTGAGGAATCCGGGAACTGATGAACCTTGGGGGAGGGCAGACAGCAAACTCTATCTTGTAACCGGAGGACACTACCTCTTGAATCCACCGGTCTGAGACATGAAGCCTCCAGACGCGAGCAAAGTGCTGAAGCCGTCCCCCCACCCGGATGGGCGAGGGCGCCCCATCATGCCTGAGGGGGCTTGGGAGAGGACTTAAGCTTGGAACCCCAGGAGGAGCCAGGACTTCCACGTCCTCTGCCCCTACCCCAGAAATCTCCTTGGGCACCAGTAAAGGAGACCCCCCTCCCTTGTCTAGCACCATGGAAGGGGGAGGAAAAGGAGCCCTGACCCCGAAAGGGCCGAGACTGCCGCCTGTGCTGGGGTAACCTGCCTCCCTAAGCAAATAGGTCCAGGCGGTCCCCAAACAGGCGTAGTCCTTTGAAGGGAAAACCAGTGAGGGCCTTCTTGGCAGCGTTGTCAGCAGACCACTGGCGCAGCCAAACCGAGCGGCGTATCGCCACCACAAGGGCAGAGGTTCTGGCACACATTCTAATGGTGTCATCCAAGGCAGAGAGGACAAAATTCACAAAAAACATCACAACTAGAGATTGCATTAAACTCCTCACAAGGCAAATAGTCAGGGGCACTATCAAGGATACTTCTGAGCAGGGTCCTAATAGCCACCGCCGTAATGGCCGAGGCACAGACCAGGCGCAGCGCCGTCCCCACACATGCAAAGGCATGGGACGCCAGCTGGTCAATGCACCCGTCCTCAGCATCCCGCAGGGTAGTAGAGTCAGGGGAGTGCATGACAGAGGTGTTAGATAACCCTAGGACCAGGGCATCCACTTCGGGAGGGGATAACCAACACTTAACCACATCATCAGGAAAGGGATACTTCCTATCCCAACTCTCAGGTACATCGGGAAGTCTACTGAGACATTCACATTCCTTGAGCACAAGGTTATTGAAATGTGCTTGCTCAGGAAATTCCAAACGTGACTTACCAGTATGAAAGAGTTCTCCCCTTTGCCTGGGAGCCGCAACAGGGGGAGAAATAGACAGAACCTCAAAAATCGGGGCCAACAATCTGTCAGTATCATCAGGGGCCCAGGGGTCAGAGCCAGAGTCGTCATGACCCCTGGGCCTCTCATTAGATGACCCTGAGTCGGAGAAAAGCGTCCCTTCCTCCAAGGGGGTATAGCCAGATAGTTGCAAAAACTCATCAGTTTCCATAGGGAAAAGAGTGACATCAGGCGTTAAGTGCCGCTTTTTTGCAGGGGCCTTACACGCCAAGGTATTAGCAATTAACTTTTCAACAGTGGCTAGTCTAGGCACATCAGGCTGAGACTCCCCACTTGTATGCAATTCAATGGGAGTGAGATTTAAGCTTGGGGGGAGTAGGTGAGGCCAGATTGCTATTCAAGCACCTGTTTGGCACAGGGTACACAGACCCGCACCTTGTCAGCGTCAACATAAGACTCCCCAGACGCTACACACAGCCGGCTTGTCCCGAAGGAACCCCGGTCACATTATCCTGAGATGCCTCCATATGGTGATTATAGCGGCACAACAGGCCGATAGGGATTAAAGCTATACAGCAACCCGGGATACCCCAATAACCCGCTAGGGAAGTGGGAGTAATTACACAAGTTAACCCACTAATAGAGGGCCGGGAGAAGCCCAAGAGGTTCGCCCGTCTGAAAGACATAATCAAAGGGACCCGTAAGAAGACAATAATAAAAAGCGGTAATAAAGCCGCCCGCGAGGGCACTCACGGACCGCAGTAGGTAGAAGTCCGTCACGCAGAAACCGAAACCAAGCAAACAAAATGGTGTTGGTATACCTCGAGGGGCGGGCCCGCATGAGCGATGACGCGGAACGCGCCAAAGACAGGCCCCGTCCCCCCGAAGAGCGTGCAGCCAATGACACACACACCCCCCTCTTTTCCCCCAAAGGCTACCAGGAGAGTGAGGGAGGACAGCGGCCACTTAACATAGGGCCCACCGATAGACAGGGGCATCCCATAGAGGCTCACCATAAGCCTGAACCGCCTACCCTTTGGTGGGGGATTGCGGTGGAGCAGCACTCCTAAGCACGTAACAGCGGTGCAGCCTACCATCACCCGACCAGCGCAGCCAAAGCTGGGAGGCATATTACTAATGGAACGGGTGGGAATAGTCCTACAGGGCCGCAGGCTAATAGCCCCGCTCACCTGCGAGAAGAGAGCCATTTCTCGTCCTTCGCAGCCAGACTGCAGAGAAAAATCTGGGGATTGTGGGAGGTCCCTGGGTATTTGAGGGGCTGGGAGGAGCCTATTTTCGATGTCTCTGCAGTCCAGCGCCATCTGGCGGAGTAATACCCGAATGTAAGTATTTTATCTGGAGCAGGACGTACTGTATACTAAGAATAAAGAGTTTAAAGCTGGGTCACCATTACTTAACGGTGAGTGTGTGAAAAAATGACATGCAGCAATATAAAAACCCAGACCCTAGGGGTTTCAAAACTAAAGCTGAATGTCTACCAGACAAGGCTGAACCTACATAATCAATAGAAATATAATGGACAGAATTAGAGATGAGCGAACTTTTGAAAAATTCGATTCGACTGATTCGCCGAATTTTCCGACAAAAATCGTTTCGACCCGAATAAATTCGCGACGAATCGCTATTAAAAACGGCTATTTCTGAGCCTCCTACAGCCTCAATAGGGTTGTAAACCATTCAGCCTTGCTGTAACACGCACAGGATGCGTGCTGGGTTAGTTAAATAATACTTTGAAGAAATATCACATGCAGATCAGAGGCATCGCTAATAGAATCGCAGAGCGGCACAATTGCAGAGAGTTGAAGTGGCATCACTATGAGGGGCAGAAGGAGCCCAAATATACACTGGAGTTGGCCTCAGGAGCCCAAAAATTGGATGAATCACACCCTGGAGTTGGCAGAAGTTGGCAGCAGCAGCAGCAGGAGCCCAAATATACACTGGAGTTGGCTTCAGGAGCCCAAAAATTGGATGAATCACACCCTGGAGTTGGCAGGAGTTGACACCAGCAGCAGCAGGAGCCCAAATATACACTGGAGTTGGCTTCAGGAGCCCAAAAATTGGATGAATCACACCCTGGAGTTGGCAGAAGTTGGCAGCAGCAGCAGCAGGAGCCCAAATATACACTGGAGTTGGCCTCAGGAGCCCAAAAATTGGATGAATCACACCCTGGAGTTGGCAGAAGTTGGCAGCAGCAGCAGCAGGAGCCCAAATATACACTGGAGTTGGCCTCAGGAGCCCAAAAATTGGATGAATCACACCCTGGAGTTGGCAGGAGTTGACAGTAGCAGCAGCAGGAGCCCAAATATACACTGGAGTTGGCCTCAGGAGCCCAAAAATTGGATGAATCACACCCTGGAGTTGGCAGAAGTTGGCAGCAGCAGCAGCAGGAGCCCAAATATACACTGGAGTTGGCTTCAGGAGCCCAAAAATTGGATGAATCACACCCTGGAGTTGGCAGGAGTTGACACCAGCAGCAGCAGGAGCCCAAATATACACTGGAGTTGGCTTCAGGAGCCCAAAAATTGGATGAATCACACCCTGGAGTTGGCAGAAGTTGGCAGCAGCAGCAGCAGGAGCCCAAATATACACTGGAGTTGGCCTCAGGAGCCCAAAAATTGGATGAATCACACCCTGGAGTTGGCAGAAGTTGGCAGCAGCAGCAGCAGGAGCCCAAATATACACTGGAGTTGGCCTCAGGAGCCCAAAAATTGGATGAATCACACCCTGGAGTTGGCAGAAGTTGGCAGCAGCAGCAGCAGGAGCCCAAATATACACTGGAGTTGGCCTCAGGAGCCCAAAAATTGGATGAATCACACCCTGGAGTTGGCAGAAGTTGGCAGCAGCAGCAGCAGGAGCCCAAATATACACTGGAGTTGGCCTCAGGAGCCCAAAAATTGGATGAATCACACCCTGGAGTTGGCAGGAGTTGACAGTAGCAGCAGCAGGAGCCCAAATATACACTGGAGTTGGCCTCAGGAGCCCAAAAATTGGATGAATCACACCCTGGAGTTGGCAGAAGTTGGCAGCAGCAGCAGCAGGAGCCCAAATATACACTGGAGTTGGCTTCAGGAGCCCAAAAATTGGATGAATCACACCCTGGAGTTGGCAGGAGTTGACACCAGCAGCAGCAGGAGCCCAAATATACACTGGAGTTGGCTTCAGGAGCCCAAAAATTGGATGAATCACACCCTGGAGTTGGCAGAAGTTGGCAGCAGCAGCAGCAGGAGCCCAAATATACACTGGAGTTGGCCTCAGGAGCCCAAAAATTGGATGAATCACACCCTGGAGTTGGCAGAAGTTGGCAGCAGCAGCAGCAGGAGCCCAAATATACACTGGAGTTGGCCTCAGGAGCCCAAAAATTGGATGAATCACACCCTGGAGTTGGCAGAAGTTGGCAGCAGCAGCAGCAGGAGCCCAAATATACACTGGAGTTGGCCTCAGGAGCCCAAAAATTGGATGAATCACACCCTGGAGTTGGCAGGAGTTGACAGTAGCAGCAGCAGGAGCCCAAATATACACTGGAGTTGGCCTCAGGAGCCCAAAAATTGGATGAATCACACCCTGGAGTTGGCAGAAGTTGGCAGCAGCAGCAGCAGGAGCCCAAATATACACTGGAGTTGGCCTCAGGAGCCCAAAAATTGGATGAATCACACCCTGGAGTTGGCAGGAGTTGACAGTAGCAGCAGCAGGAGCCCAAATATACACTGGAGTTGGCCTCAGGAGCCCAAAAATTGGATGAATCACACCCTGGAGTTGGCAGAAGTTGGCAGCAGCAGCAGCAGGAGCCCAAATATACACTGGAGTTGGCCTCAGGAGCCCAAAAATTGGATGAATCACACCCTGGAGTTGGCAGAAGTTGGCAGCAGCAGCAGCAGGAGCCCAAATATACACTGGAGTTGGCCTCAGGAGCCCAAAAATTGGATGAATCACACCCTGGAGTTGGCAGGAGTTGACAGTAGCAGCAGCAGGAGCCCAAATATACACTGGAGTTGGCCTCAGGAGCCCAAAAATTGGATGAATCACACCCTGGAGTTGGCAGAAGTTGGCAGCAGCAGCAGGAGCCCAAATATACACTGGAGTTGGCCTCAGGAGCCCAAAAATTGGATGAATCACACCCTGGAGTTGGCAGGAGTTGACAGTAGCAGCAGCAGGAGCCCAAATATACACTGGATTTGGCTTCAGGAGCCCAAAAATTGGATGAATCACACCCTGGAGTTGGCAGGAGTTGACACCAGCAGCAGCAGGAGCCCAAATATACACTGGAGTTGGCTTCAGGAGCCCAAAAATTGGATGAATCACACCCTGGAGTTGGCAGAAGTTGGCAGCAGCAGCAGCAGGAGCCCAAATATACACTGGAGTTGGCCTCAGGAGCCCAAAAATTGGATGAATCACACCCTGGAGTTGGCAGAAGTTGGCAGCAGCAGCAGCAGGAGCCCAAATATACACTGGAGTTGGCCTCAGGAGCCCAAAAATTGGATGAATCACACCCTGGAGTTGGCAGGAGTTGACAGTAGCAGCAGCAGGAGCCCAAATATACACTGGAGTTGGCCTCAGGAGCCCAAAAATTGGATGAATCACACCCTGGAGTTGGCAGGAGTTGACAGTAGCAGCAGCAGGAGCCCAAATATACACTGGAGTTGGCTTCAGGAGCCCAAAAATTGGATGAATCACACCCTGGAGTTGGCAGGAGTTGACACCAGCAGCAGCAGGAGCCCAAATATACACTGGAGTTGGCCTCAGGAGCCCAAAAATTGGATGAATCACACCCTGGAGTTGGCAGAAGTTGGCAGCAGCAGCAGCAGGAGCCCAAATATACACTGGAGTTGGCCTCAGGAGCCCAAAAATTGGATGAATCACACCCTGGAGTTGGCAGGAGTTGACAGTAGCAGCAGCAGGAGCCCAAATATACACTGGATTTGGCTTCAGGAGCCCAAAAATTGGATGAATCACACCCTGGAGTTGGCAGGAGTTGACACCAGCAGCAGCAGGAGCCCAAATATACACTGGAGTTGGCTTCAGGAGCCCAAAAATTGGATGAATCACACCCTGGAGTTGGCAGAAGTTGGCAGCAGCAGCAGCAGGAGCCCAAATATACACTGGAGTTGGCCTCAGGAGCCCAAAAATTGGATGAATCACACCCTGGAGTTGGCAGAAGTTGGCAGCAGCAGCAGCAGGAGCCCAAATATACACTGGAGTTGGCCTCAGGAGCCCAAAAATTGGATGAATCACACCCTGGAGTTGGCAGGAGTTGACAGTAGCAGCAGCAGGAGCCCAAATATACACTGGAGTTGGCCTCAGGAGCCCAAAAATTGGATGAATCACACCCTGGAGTTGGCAGGAGTTGGCAGCAGCAGCAGCAGGAGCCCAAAAAATGGCCTAAAGACATAAATATGTTTTGCACCATTTGGAAAGTGTAAAACGTGGCACCATGCTGAATCTAGTCGCATGCATCAGGCATTGGTGGGTGGAAATCCTGGCTGATCCATCCCTGATTCATTTTGACAAAGGTGAGTCTCTCCACATTTTTAGTTGACAGACGAGTTCTCCTCGCCGTAACTATGGCCCCCGCCGCACTAAACACCCGCTCAGATGGCACGCTACTTGCCGGGCAGGACAGCTTTTCCAGGGCAAACTCTGCTAGTTGCGGCCACAAATCAAGTTTGGCTGCCCAGAAGTCCAGCGGATCCTCAAGGTGTGTTGGCATGGTCATGTCAAAGTATGACATGACCTGCTGGTTCAGGTCCTGCTCCAGGTCTTCCTGCTGCTCATGAGTAGCCTCACTATGCGGGTGTAGAAAGCTACTCATTAGCGACTGAAGACTGAGGCTGCTGCTGCTGATGGAGCTTCTGCTGCTGCTGCTGCCAACCCCCCCAGCGGCCATGGCAGTGGAAGGTGAGCGCAGAGGTCCCCTCGAGTCAGACCTGCGAGAGTATGGACCATGGCGCAGATAGGCATCGGCCAACTGCCTACGTAAAATGTCTTTGTAGTAGTTGAGTTTGTCCTCCCTCTCGGTGGGTTTAAAAAATGCCCCCATTTTGTGCCGGAAGCGAGGGTCCAATAAGGTGGACAGCCAGAAGTCATCCCGCCGACAGATGGAAACAATTCTGGGGTCATTACGCAAGCATGTGAGCATGCTTCGTGCCATTTGCGCAAGTGACTCGGATGGACTACCTGTCTCCATCTCCACTGCATACTGCCACGGTGTGCCCGGGTCCTCTGTCTCTCCTTCCTCAAAAACCTCTAGCTCCTCTGGCTGCTCCTGCTCCTCCTCTCCTGTCCGCTGACTAGATAAACCAGCCATTTCGCCAAGCCTAAACTGTGTTTCGCTGGGCAACTCCTCCTCCTCCTCTTCCTCCTCCTCCTCCTCCAGTTCAGCTCCAACGGGGTTCATGTGGCCGTAAGATGTAAACGCCATGTCTCCAGTGCCCTGACCAGCCATGGTTTCCAACATGTGCTGTAGTACATGAAGCAGTGGAATCACGTCGTTCATCCCGTAATCCTGCCGACTGACAAATAAAGTGGCTTCCTCAAAGGGCCTGAGCAAACGGCAGGTGTCACGTATGAGCTGCCACTGGTTGACATTGAAGTTACACAGGGGAGTCCCCCTATCTGCTTGGATCATCAGGAAATCCGTCCAACATGTGAAGGGTGGAATTCCAACGGGTGGAAACATCGCAAATCAGACTATGTTGGGGGATACCATTCTGACGCTGTAGCTCAAGAAGGGTGTGTTTGGCGGTGTAGGAGTGGCTGAAGTGCATGCAAAGTTTCCGTGAAGTTGTTAGGATGTCCTGCAGATGGGGGGAACACTTCAGAAACCGCTTGACAACCAGATTGAAGACGTGAGCCATGCAGGGGGCATGGGTCAGGCTTCCTTGGCGCAGCGCAGACAAAATGTTCTTCCCATTGTCGGTAACCATGATTCCCATTTTAAGTTTTCTCGGAGTAAGCCATGTTTGGATTTCCTGATGAATACATTTAAGCAGTTCCTCCCCTGTGTGACTCCGTTCGCCAAGACAAACCATGTGAAGCACTGCGTGACACCTCCGTGCCCTGCACACATGGTAGACTGGAGGGGCACTGAGACTTGAGCCTACAGTGGAGGGTGAGGAGATGGCGGAGGATGAGGAGGCCGAGTCGCACGGTGTCACAGGCCCAATGGGCAGAGAGCGCGGAGGCCGAAGCGGCGTGACCTGTCCAAGTTGCTGCTGCAAAGGGACCACATTCACCCAGTGGGCCGTAAACGACATGTACTGCCCCTGACCGTAGTTACAGCTCCAGATGTCGGCGCTGCCATGTATTTTGCTACACACCGACAGGCTCAAGGACTGGCCCACCTTCTGTTCAACAAAAGTGTGCAGCGCTGGTACTGCCTTCTTGGCAAAGAAATTACGGCTTGGGACTCTCCACCTCGGCTCGGCACAAGCCATCAGTTCTCTGAAAGGTGCAGATTCCACCACCTGAAAAGGGAGCGACTGCAGCACCAGCAACTTGGACAGGAGCACATTCAGCTTCTGCGCCGTAGGATGAGTGGGCGCATACTGCTGTCTCTTGGACATGGCTTCGCTGATGGATTGCTGGCGGGATGCATGACTTGGAGGAGGAGGAGCAGGAGCGACAGAGGATGGGTATGACGCACAGCTGCCTTCGGCTGAGGTGCTGGAGCCTTGGCTGGCAGAAATTGGGAGCTCACTTGGTGAGGAAGCAGACTGGACCACCCCTTGGGAGCCTCGGTTCTCCCAGGTCGTTTTATGGTGACGCATCATATGTTGACGCAGGGCCGTGGTGCCAACATTTGGACCCTGGCCACGCTTCACCTTTTGCCTACATATCTTGCATGTGGCCATGTTACCCTCCTGCGGATGCCTCAGGAAAAACTGCCACACTGCCGAGTAGCTACTTTTCCCACCCCCTGGCCTCACTGATTCACTGCTGCTGTTGCCAACTCCAGGAACCCCTGCTCCACTACCTCCCGATAAGGTAGACTGCCGCACAGCAGGTGCTCTACCCCGGCCCCGGCCCCGGCCGGCTCCAGCCTTTGGAATTGTGCCCCCATGCTGACTGCTACCACCTTGCTGCCTCAGCTGCTGACTCCGGGGCAACCTGCACCCCTCTTCTCCTGATGATGACGATGAAGCCCCTTCATCACCCGGCTCCCAAGTGCGATCGGCTTCATCGTCATCATCATCACCGAGTTGTGGCTGTACGTCACTGATGTTCGTGGATTCGTCAACAGTGTCTGGCGCAGGAGCTGGAACGCTCGCAGCACCCACGACACTGTCCACATCACTATTTGTCTGCCTAGCTAAAGAAGCCACCTCCATTTCTTGGCTGGGCAGTAGCTGCTGACTGTCCTCTATCTGATGGTCCTCCTCACTAAAGAGTGGAGCTGAACCCAAAGCATAGGATACGTCGCTGGGGGAGGGAACGGAGTAGGCCAGAGGCAATGGGAGGACAGGGACTGCTCTCGGGGCATGCCAACTCAGGGTTGTGTCAGAGGAACCTACCGACCCTAGACTGGGGGTCTCAGACGTAAGTTGTGATGATGTTGTTGATGAGCGCGTCAACCAATCTACCACGGCAGATGCGTTACTGGTGGAGACCCGACCGCTAGCAGATACTGGCAGATTAGGTCTCTCAGCGTGACTCCTGCTGCTACTGGCCCCCAGTCTGATGCGAGCTCTGCCTGCGGAATCTTGGCCTCTGCCACTCCTCTTTTCACTTCCAGGCACTTGTCTGCCCGACATAGTCTAACTGGCGTGGTAGTAGGTGATATTTAAAAAAACCCCGGGCAGCGGTGGGTCTATATGAAACAGAATATAATGCACACCAAAAGTGAGCAGTAACACTCAGCCTCCAACAGGCCTGCTTAGTGTAAATAAGAGAGCTGCTTAGTGTAAATAAAGAGGGGTATGCTATGTTACAGAATGGGATGCCTCAACAGAAGTGCACCTGGCAGGCAGCAGTAAGCCTATGCCCAGCAAAAGTGTCTTATAATATAAATATAATAAGAGCAAATGCTTATATGGTCTTAAACAGAGGCTGCTTTAGTCACAGAATGGGATGCCCTGGGCAGGAATGGACCTGGCAGGGTCCAGTAGTGCTTTGGCCAGCAAAAGTGTCTTTATCAGGCTAATTTCAAATATGATAAGAGCAAATGCTTATATGGTCTTAAACAGAGGCTGCTGTAGTCACAGAATGGGATGCCCTGGGCAGGAATGGACCTGGCAGGGTCCAGTAGTGCTTTGGCCAGCAAAAGTGTCTTTATCAGGCCTAATTTCAAATATGATAAGAGCAAATGCTTATATGGTCTTAAACAGAGGCTGCTTTAGTCACAGAATGGGATGCCCTGGGCAGGAATGGACCTGGCAGGGTCCAGTAGTGCTTTGGCCAGCAAAAGTGTCTTTATCAGGCTAATTTCAAATATGATAAGAGCAAATGCTTATATGGTCTTAAACAGAGGCTGCTGTAGTCACAGAATGGGATGCCCCGGGCAGGAATGGACCTGGCAGGGTCCAGTAGTGCTTTGGCCAGCAAAAGTGTCTTTATCAGGCCTAATTTCAAATATGATAAGAGCAAATGCTTATATGGTCTTAAACAGAGGCTGCTTTAGTCACAGAATGGGATGCCCTGGGCAGGAATGGACCTGGCAGGGTCCAGTAGTGCTTTGGCCAGCAAAAGTGTCTTTATCAGGCTAATTTCAAATATGATAAGAGCAAATGCTTATATGGTCTTAAACAGAGGCTGCTGTAGTCACAGAATGGGATGCCCCAACAGGAATCGACCTGGCAGGGTCCAGTAGTGCTTTGGCCAGCAAAAGTGTCTTTATCAGGCCTAATTTCAAATATGATAAGAGCAAATGCTTATATGGTCTTAAACAGAGGCTGCTTTAGTCACAGAATGGGATGCCCCAACAGGAATCGACCTGGCAGGGTCCAGTAGTGCTTTGGCCAGCAAAAGTGTCTTTATCAGGCCTAATTTCAAATATGATAAGAGCAAATGCTTATATGGTCTTAAACAGAGGCTGCTGTAGTCACAGAATGGGATGCCCCGGGCAGGAATGGACCTGGCAGGGTCCAGTAGTGCTTTGGCCAGCAAAAGTGTCTTTATCAGGCCTAATTTCAAATATGATAAGAGCAAATGCTTATATGGTCTTAAACAGAGGCTGCTTTAGTCACAGAATGGGATGCCCTGGGCAGGAATGGACCTGGCAGGGTCCAGTAGTGCTTTGGCCAGCAAAAGTGTCTTTATCAGGCTAATTTCAAATATGATAAGAGCAAATGCTTATATGGTCTTAAACAGAGGCTGCTGTAGTCACAGAATGGGATGCCCCAACAGGAATCGACCTGGCAGGGTCCAGTAGTGCTTTGGCCAGCAAAAGTGTCTTTATCAGGCCTAATTTCAAATATGATAAGAGCAAATGCTTATATGGTCTTAAACAGAGGCTGCTTTAGTCACAGAATGGGATGCCCCAACAGGAATCGACCTGGCAGGGTCCAGTAGTGCTTTGGCCAGCAAAAGTGTCTTTATCAGGCCTAATTTCAAATATAATAAGAGCAAATGCTTATATGGTCTTAAACAGAGGCTGCTGTAGTCACAGAATGGGATGCCCTGGGCAGGAATGGACCTGGCAGGGTCCAGTAGTGCTTTGGCCAGCAAAAGTGTCTTTATCAGGCCTAATTTCAAATATGATAAGAGCAAATGCTTATATGGTCTTAAACAGAGGCTGCTTTAGTCACAGAATGGGATGCCCTGGGCAGGAATGGACCTGGCAGGGTCCAGTAGTGCTTTGGCCAGCAAAAGTGTCTTTATCAGGCTAATTTCAAATATGATAAGAGCAAATGCTTATATGGTCTTAAACAGAGGCTGCTGTAGTCACAGAATGGGATGCCCCGGGCAGGAATGGACCTGGCAGGGTCCAGTAGTGCTTTGGCCAGCAAAAGTGTCTTTATCAGGCCTAATTTCAAATATGATAAGAGCAAATGCTTATATGGTCTTAAACAGAGGCTGCTTTAGTCACAGAATGGGATGCCCTGGGCAGGAATGGACCTGGCAGGGTCCAGTAGTGCTTTGGCCAGCAAAAGTGTCTTTATCAGGCTAATTTCAAATATGATAAGAGCAAATGCTTATATGGTCTTAAACAGAGGCTGCTTTAGTCACAGAATGGGATGCCCTGGGCAGGAATGGACCTGGCAGGGTCCAGTAGTGCTTTGGCCAGCAAAAGTGTCTTTATCAGGCTAATTTCAAATATGATAAGAGCAAATGCTTATATGATCTTAAACAGAGGCTGCTGTAGTCACAGAATGGGATGCCCCGGGCAGGAATCGACCTGGCAGGGTCCAGTAGTGCTTTGGCCAGCAAAAGTGTCTTTATCAGGCCTAATTTCAAATATGATAAGAGCAAATGCTTATATGGTCTTAAACAGAGGCTGCTTTAGTCACAGAATGGGATGCCCCAACAGGAATCGACCTGGCAGGGTCCAGTAGTGCTTTGGCCAGCAAAAGTGTCTTTATCAGGCCTAATTTCAAATATGATAAGAGCAAATGCTTATATGGTCTTAAACAGAGGCTGCTGTAGTCACAGAATGGGATGCCCCGGGCAGGAATGGACCTGGCAGGGTCCAGTAGTGCTTTGGCCAGCAAAAGTGTCTTTATCAGGCCTAATTTCAAATATGATAAGAGCAAATGCTTATATGGTCTTAAACAGAGGCTGCTTTAGTCACAGAATGGGATGCCCTGGGCAGGAATGGACCTGGCAGGGTCCAGTAGTGCTTTGGCCAGCAAAAGTGTCTTTATCAGGCTAATTTCAAATATGATAAGAGCAAATGCTTATATGGTCTTAAACAGAGGCTGCTGTAGTCACAGAATGGGATGCCCCAACAGGAATCGACCTGGCAGGGTCCAGTAGTGCTTTGGCCAGCAAAAGTGTCTTTATCAGGCCTAATTTCAAATATGATAAGAGCAAATGCTTATATGGTCTTAAACAGAGGCTGCTTTAGTCACAGAATGGGATGCCCCAACAGGAATCGACCTGGCAGGGTCCAGTAGTGCTTTGGCCAGCAAAAGTGTCTTTATCAGGCCTAATTTCAAATATGATAAGAGCAAATGCTTATATGGTCTTAAACAGAGGCTGCTGTAGTCACAGAATGGGATGCCCTGGGCAGGAATGGACCTGGCAGGGTCCAGTAGTGCTTTGGCCAGCAAAAGTGTCTTTATCAGGCCTAATTTCAAATATGATAAGAGCAAATGCTTATATGGTCTTAAACAGAGGCTGCTTTAGTCACAGAATGGGATGCCCTGGGCAGGAATGGACCTGGCAGGGTCCAGTAGTGCTTTGGCCAGCAAAAGTGTCTTTATCAGGCTAATTTCAAATATGATAAGAGCAAATGCTTATATGGTCTTAAACAGAGGCTGCTGTAGTCACAGAATGGGATGCCCAGGGCAGGAATGGACCTGGCAGGGTCCAGTAGTGCTTTGGCCAGCAAAAGTGTCTTTATCAGGCCTAATTTCAAATATGATAAGAGCAAATGCTTATATGGTCTTAAACAGAGGCTGCTTTAGTCACAGAATGGGATGCCCTGGGCAGGAATGGACCTGGCAGGGTCCAGTAGTGCTTTGGCCAGCAAAAGTGTCTTTATCAGGCTAATTTCAAATATGATAAGAGCAAATGCTTATATGGTCTTAAACAGAGGCTGCTGTAGTCACAGAATGGGATGCCCCGGGCAGGAATGGACCTGGCAGGGTCCAGTAGTGCTTTGGCCAGCAAAAGTGTCTTTATCAGGCCTAATTTCAAATATGATAAGAGCAAATGCTTATATGGTCTTAAACAGAGGCTGCTTTAGTCACAGAATGGGATGCCCTGGGCAGGAATGGACCTGGCAGGGTCCAGTAGTGCTTTGGCCAGCAAAAGTGTCTTTATCAGGCTAATTTCAAATATGATAAGAGCAAATGCTTATATGGTCTTAAACAGAGGCTGCTGTAGTCACAGAATGGGATGCCCCAACAGGAATCGACCTGGCAGGGTCCAGTAGTGCTTTGGCCAGCAAAAGTGTCTTTATCAGGCCTAATTTCAAATATGATAAGAGCAAATGCTTATATGGTCTTAAACAGAGGCTGCTTTAGTCACAGAATGGGATGCCCCAACAGGAATCGACCTGGCAGGGTCCAGTAGTGCTTTGGCCAGCAAAAGTGTCTTTATCAGGCCTAATTTCAAATATGATAAGAGCAAATGCTTATATGGTCTTAAACAGAGGCTGCTGTAGTCACAGAATGGGATGCCCCGGGCAGGAATGGACCTGGCAGGGTCCAGTAGTGCTTTGGCCAGCAAAAGTGTCTTTATCAGGCCTAATTTCAAATATGATAAGAGCAAATGCTTATATGGTCTTAAACAGAGGCTGCTTTAGTCACAGAATGGGATGCCCTGGGCAGGAATGGACCTGGCAGGGTCCAGTAGTGCTTTGGCCAGCAAAAGTGTCTTTATCAGGCTAATTTCAAATATGATAAGAGCAAATGCTTATATGGTCTTAAACAGAGGCTGCTGTAGTCACAGAATGGGATGCCCCAACAGGAATCGACCTGGCAGGGTCCAGTAGTGCTTTGGCCAGCAAAAGTGTCTTTATCAGGCCTAATTTCAAATATGATAAGAGCAAATGCTTATATGGTCTTAAACAGAGGCTGCTTTAGTCACAGAATGGGATGCCCCAACAGGAATCGACCTGGCAGGGTCCAGTAGTGCTTTGGCCAGCAAAAGTGTCTTTATCAGGCCTAATTTCAAATATAATAAGAGCAAATGCTTATATGGTCTTAAACAGAGGCTGCTGTAGTCACAGAATGGGATGCCCTGGGCAGGAATGGACCTGGCAGGGTCCAGTAGTGCTTTGGCCAGCAAAAGTGTCTTTATCAGGCCTAATTTCAAATATGATAAGAGCAAATGCTTATATGGTCTTAAACAGAGGCTGCTTTAGTCACAGAATGGGATGCCCTGGGCAGGAATGGACCTGGCAGGGTCCAGTAGTGCTTTGGCCAGCAAAAGTGTCTTTATCAGGCTAATTTCAAATATGATAAGAGCAAATGCTTATATGGTCTTAAACAGAGGCTGCTGTAGTCACAGAATGGGATGCCCCGGGCAGGAATGGACCTGGCAGGGTCCAGTAGTGCTTTGGCCAGCAAAAGTGTCTTTATCAGGCCTAATTTCAAATATGATAAGAGCAAATGCTTATATGGTCTTAAACAGAGGCTGCTTTAGTCACAGAATGGGATGCCCTGGGCAGGAATGGACCTGGCAGGGTCCAGTAGTGCTTTGGCCAGCAAAAGTGTCTTTATCAGGCTAATTTCAAATATGATAAGAGCAAATGCTTATATGGTCTTAAACAGAGGCTGCTTTAGTCACAGAATGGGATGCCCTGGGCAGGAATGGACCTGGCAGGGTCCAGTAGTGCTTTGGCCAGCAAAAGTGTCTTTATCAGGCTAATTTCAAATATGATAAGAGCAAATGCTTATATGATCTTAAACAGAGGCTGCTGTAGTCACAGAATGGGATGCCCCGGGCAGGAATCGACCTGGCAGGGTCCAGTAGTGCTTTGGCCAGCAAAAGTGTCTTTATCAGGCCTAATTTCAAATATGATAAGAGCAAATGCTTATATGGTCTTAAACAGAGGCTGCTTTAGTCACAGAATGGGATGCCCCAACAGGAATCGACCTGGCAGGGTCCAGTAGTGCTTTGGCCAGCAAAAGTGTCTTTATCAGGCCTAATTTCAAATATGATAAGAGCAAATGCTTATATGGTCTTAAACAGAGGCTGCTGTAGTCACAGAATGGGATGCCCCGGGCAGGAATGGACCTGGCAGGGTCCAGTAGTGCTTTGGCCAGCAAAAGTGTCTTTATCAGGCCTAATTTCAAATATGATAAGAGCAAATGCTTATATGGTCTTAAACAGAGGCTGCTTTAGTCACAGAATGGGATGCCCTGGGCAGGAATGGACCTGGCAGGGTCCAGTAGTGCTTTGGCCAGCAAAAGTGTCTTTATCAGGCTAATTTCAAATATGATAAGAGCAAATGCTTATATGGTCTTAAACAGAGGCTGCTGTAGTCACAGAATGGGATGCCCCAACAGGAATCGACCTGGCAGGGTCCAGTAGTGCTTTGGCCAGCAAAAGTGTCTTTATCAGGCCTAATTTCAAATATGATAAGAGCAAATGCTTATATGGTCTTAAACAGAGGCTGCTTTAGTCACAGAATGGGATGCCCCAACAGGAATCGACCTGGCAGGGTCCAGTAGTGCTTTGGCCAGCAAAAGTGTCTTTATCAGGCCTAATTTCAAATATGATAAGAGCAAATGCTTATATGGTCTTAAACAGAGGCTGCTGTAGTCACAGAATGGGATGCCCTGGGCAGGAATGGACCTGGCAGGGTCCAGTAGTGCTTTGGCCAGCAAAAGTGTCTTTATCAGGCCTAATTTCAAATATGATAAGAGCAAATGCTTATATGGTCTTAAACAGAGGCTGCTTTAGTCACAGAATGGGATGCCCTGGGCAGGAATGGACCTGGCAGGGTCCAGTAGTGCTTTGGCCAGCAAAAGTGTCTTTATCAGGCTAATTTCAAATATGATAAGAGCAAATGCTTATATGGTCTTAAACAGAGGCTGCTGTAGTCACAGAATGGGATGCCCCGGGCAGGAATGGACCTGGCAGGGTCCAGTAGTGCTTTGGCCAGCAAAAGTGTCTTTATCAGGCCTAATTTCAAATATGATAAGAGCAAATGCTTATATGGTCTTAAACAGAGGCTGCTTTAGTCACAGAATGGGATGCCCTGGGCAGGAATGGACCTGGCAGGGTCCAGTAGTGCTTTGGCCAGCAAAAGTGTCTTTATCAGGCTAATTTCAAATATGATAAGAGCAAATGCTTATATGGTCTTAAACAGAGGCTGCTTTAGTCACAGAATGGGATGCCCTGGGCAGGAATGGACCTGGCAGGGTCCAGTAGTGCTTTGGCCAGCAAAAGTGTCTTTATCAGGCTAATTTCAAATATGATAAGAGCAAATGCTTATATGGTCTTAAACAGAGGCTGCTGTAGTCACAGAATGGGATGCCCCGGGCAGGAATCGACCTGGCAGGGTCCAGTAGTGCTTTGGCCAGCAAAAGTGTCTTTATCAGGCCTAATTTCAAATATGATAAGAGCAAATGCTTATATGGTCTTAAACAGAGGCTGCTTTAGTCACAGAATGGGATGCCCTGGGCAGGAATGGACCTGGCAGGGTCCAGTAGTGCTTTGGCCAGCAAAAGTGTCTTTATCAGGCTAATTTCAAATATGATAAGAGCAAATGCTTATATGGTCTTAAACAGAGGCTGCTGTAGTCACAGAATGGGATGCCCTGGGCAGGAATGGACCTGGCAGGGTCCAGTAGTGCTTTGGCCAGCAAAAGTGTCTTTATCAGGCCTAATTTTAAATATGATAAGAGCAAATGCTTATATGGTCTTAAACAGAGGCTGCTTTAGTCACAGAATGGGATGCCCCAACAGGAATCGACCTGGCAGGGTCCAGTAGTGCTTTGGCCAGCAAAAGTGTCTTTATCAGGCCTAATTTCAAATATGATAAGAGCAAATGCTTATATGGTCTTAAACAGAGGCTGCTGTAGTCACAGAATGGGATGCCCTGGGCAGGAATGGACCTGGCAGGGTCCAGTAGTGCTTTGGCCAGCAAAAGTGTCTTTATCAGGCCTAATTTCAAATATGATAAGAGCAAATGCTTATATGGTCTTAAACAGAGGCTGCTGTAGTCACAGAATGGGATGCCCCGGGCAGGAATGGACCTGGCAGGGTCCAGTAGTGCTTTGGCCAGCAAAAGTGTCTTTATCAGGCCTAATTTCAAATATGATAAGAGCAAATGCTTATATGGTCTTAAACAGAGGCTGCTGTAGTCACAGAATGGGATGCCCTGGGCAGGAATGGACCTGGCAGGGTCCAGTAGTGCTTTGGCCAGCAAAAGTGTCTTTATCAGGCTAATTTCAAATATGATAAGAGCAAATGCTTATATGGTCTTAAACAGAGGCTGCTGTAGTCACAGAATGGGATGCCCTGGGCAGGAATGGACCTGGCAGGGTCCAGTAGTGCTTTGGCCAGCAAAAGTGTCTTTATCAGGCCTAATTTCAAATATGATAAGAGCAAATGCTTATATGGTCTTAAACAGAGGCTGCTTTAGTCACAGAATGGGATGCCCCAACAGGAATCGACCTGGCAGGGTCCAGTAGTGCTTTGGCCAGCAAAAGTGTCTTTATCAGGCCTAATTTCAAATATGATAAGAGCAAATGCTTATATGGTCTTAAACAGAGGCTGCTGTAGTCACAGAATGGGATGCCCTGGGCAGGAATGGACCTGGCAGGGTCCAGTAGTGCTTTGGCCAGCAAAAGTGTCTTTATCAGGCCTAATTTCAAATATGATAAGAGCAAATGCTTATATGGTCTTAAACAGAGGCTGCTGTAGTCACAGAATGGGATGCCCCGGGCAGGAATGGACCTGGCAGGGTCCAGTAGTGCTTTGGCCAGCAAAAGTGTCTTTATCAGGCCTAATTTCAAATATGATAAGAGCAAATGCTTATATGGTCTTAAACAGAGGCTGCTGTAGTCACAGAATGGGATGCCCTGGGCAGGAATGGACCTGGCAGGGTCCAGTAGTGCTTTGGCCAGCAAAAGTGTCTTTATCAGGCCTAATTTCAAATATGATAAGAGCAAATGCTTATATGGTCTTAAACAGAGGCTGCTTTAGTCACAGAATGGGATGCCCTGGGCAGGAATGGACCTGGCAGGGTCCAGTAGTGCTTTGGCCAGCAAAAGTGTCTTTATCAGGCTAATTTCAAATATGATAAGAGCAAATGCTTATATGGTCTTAAACAGAGGCTGCTGTAGTCACAGAATGGGATGCCCCGGGCAGGAATGGACCTGGCAGGGTCCAGTAGTGCTTTGGCCAGCAAAAGTGTCTTTATCAGGCCTAATTTCAAATATGATAAGAGCAAATGCTTATATGGTCTTAAACAGAGGCTGCTTTAGTCACAGAATGGGATGCCCTGGGCAGGAATGGACCTGGCAGGGTCCAGTAGTGCTTTGGCCAGCAAAAGTGTCTTTATCAGGCTAATTTCAAATATGATAAGAGCAAATGCTTATATGGTCTTAAACAGAGGCTGCTGTAGTCACAGAATGGGATGCCCTGGGCAGGAATGGACCTGGCAGGGTCCAGTAGTGCTTTGGCCAGCAAAAGTGTCTTTATCAGGCCTAATTTCAAATATGATAAGAGCAAATGCTTATATGGTCTTAAACAGAGGCTGCTTTAGTCACAGAATGGGATGCCCTGGGCAGGAATGGACCTGGCAGGGTCCAGTAGTGCTTTGGCCAGCAAAAGTGTCTTTATCAGGCTAATTTCAAATATGATAAGAGCAAATGCTTATATGGTCTTAAACAGAGGCTGCTGTAGTCACAGAATGGGATGCCCCGGGCAGGAATGGACCTGGCAGGGTCCAGTAGTGCTTTGGCCAGCAAAAGTGTCTTTATCAGGCCTAATTTCAAATATGATAAGAGCAAATGCTTATATGGTCTTAAACAGAGGCTGCTTTAGTCACAGAATGGGATGCCCTGGGCAGGAATGGACCTGGCAGGGTCCAGTAGTGCTTTGGCCAGCAAAAGTGTCTTTATCAGGCTAATTTCAAATATGATAAGAGCAAATGCTTATATGGTCTTAAACAGAGGCTGCTGTAGTCACAGAATGGGATGCCCCAACAGGAATCGACCTGGCAGGGTCCAGTAGTGCTTTGGCCAGCAAAAGTGTCTTTATCAGGCCTAATTTCAAATATGATAAGAGCAAATGCTTATATGGTCTTAAACAGAGGCTGCTTTAGTCACAGAATGGGATGCCCCAACAGGAATCGACCTGGCAGGGTCCAGTAGTGCTTTGGCCAGCAAAAGTGTCTTTATCAGGCCTAATTTCAAATATGATAAGAGCAAATGCTTATATGGTCTTAAACAGAGGCTGCTGTAGTCACAGAATGGGATGCCCCGGGCAGGAATGGACCTGGCAGGGTCCAGTAGTGCTTTGGCCAGCAAAAGTGTCTTTATCAGGCCTAATTTCAAATATGATAAGAGCAAATGCTTATATGGTCTTAAACAGAGGCTGCTTTAGTCACAGAATGGGATGCCCTGGGCAGGAATGGACCTGGCAGGGTCCAGTAGTGCTTTGGCCAGCAAAAGTGTCTTTATCAGGCTAATTTCAAATATGATAAGAGCAAATGCTTATATGGTCTTAAACAGAGGCTGCTGTAGTCACAGAATGGGATGCCCCAACAGGAATCGACCTGGCAGGGTCCAGTAGTGCTTTGGCCAGCAAAAGTGTCTTTATCAGGCCTAATTTCAAATATGATAAGAGCAAATGCTTATATGGTCTTAAACAGAGGCTGCTTTAGTCACAGAATGGGATGCCCCAACAGGAATCGACCTGGCAGGGTCCAGTAGTGCTTTGGCCAGCAAAAGTGTCTTTATCAGGCCTAATTTCAAATATGATAAGAGCAAATGCTTATATGGTCTTAAACAGAGGCTGCTGTAGTCACAGAATGGGATGCCCTGGGCAGGAATGGACCTGGCAGGGTCCAGTAGTGCTTTGGCCAGCAAAAGTGTCTTTATCAGGCCTAATTTCAAATATGATAAGAGCAAATGCTTATATGGTCTTAAACAGAGGCTGCTGTAGTCACAGAATGGGATGCCCCGGGCAGGAATGGACCTGGCAGGGTCCAGTAGTGCTTTGGCCAGCAAAAGTGTCTTTATCAGGCCTAATTTCAAATATGATAAGAGCAAATGCTTATATGGTCTTAAACAGAGGCTGCTGTAGTCACAGAATGGGATGCCCTGGGCAGGAATGGACCTGGCAGGGTCCAGTAGTGCTTTGGCCAGCAAAAGTGTCTTTATCAGGCCTAATTTCAAATATGATAAGAGCAAATGCTTATATGGTCTTAAACAGAGGCTGCTTTAGTCACAGAATGGGATGCCCTGGGCAGGAATGGACCTGGCAGGGTCCAGTAGTGCTTTGGCCAGCAAAAGTGTCTTTATCAGGCTAATTTCAAATATGATAAGAGCAAATGCTTATATGGTCTTAAACAGAGGCTGCTTTAGTCACAGAATGGGATGCCCTGGGCAGGAATGGACCTGGCAGGGTCCAGTAGTGCTTTGGCCAGCAAAAGTGTCTTTATCAGGCTAATTTCAAATATGATAAGAGCAAATGCTTATATGGTCTTAAACAGAGGCTGCTGTAGTCACAGAATGGGATGCCCCGGGCAGGAATGGACCTGGCAGGGTCCAGTAGTGCTTTGGCCAGCAAAAGTGTCTTTATCAGGCCTAATTTCAAATATGATAAGAGCAAATGCTTATATGGTCTTAAACAGAGGCTGCTTTAGTCACAGAATGGGATGCCCTGGGCAGGAATGGACCTGGCAGGGTCCAGTAGTGCTTTGGCCAGCAAAAGTGTCTTTATCAGGCTAATTTCAAATATGATAAGAGCAAATGCTTATATGGTCTTAAACAGAGGCTGCTGTAGTCACAGAATGGGATGCCCTGGGCAGGAATGGACCTGGCAGGGTCCAGTAGTGCTTTGGCCAGCAAAAGTGTCTTTATCAGGCCTAATTTCAAATATGATAAGAGCAAATGCTTATATGGTCTTAAACAGAGGCTGCTTTAGTCACAGAATGGGATGCCTCACAGCAGACTTAAGATCAGTTCAGTATATATGCACAGTTAGTTACTATAAGCAGCCTGAAAACGCTAACAAAGGCTGGATGAAAAAAAAAAATCTCCCTGTCAGCCAGCTCCGTTTTTCCTACCTTTCCCTGGCTTTCTGTCTGTCTCCTGTCTGTCTCCTGCCTGTCTCCTGCCTGTCCCTGTCTGTCCCTGTCTCCAGCCTGTCTAACTGCCTCAGCTACACAGCGTTCTGTCTGTCTGTCACGAATGCAATAGAGAAATGAGGAAAAGCAAGATGGCCGCCGTTAAATACCGCTGTGTGACGTCACCGGGCTTGCTGGCTGCTGATAGGCTGCATGTGACTGCCCCAGCTTGCACTGGCGCGGGATACATGTCCAGACATGTCCCGTCCGCCATCTTAGAATGCCTGTAAATGTAAATGAATGGATGTTAAAGGAAAACTTCGAGTGATCGAATCGCGGGGAAATTCGGATTCGATCCGAATCGAATTTTTCCTGAAATTCGGATCGAATCCGGGTTCGTCCGGATCGATTCGCTCATCCCTAGACAGAATGATAGCATATAACCCTTCAGTGCCAGCTACATAGAATTTATGTAGCTGCTTCTCCGAACTTTAAAGTGTTTCTGAAATCTCCCTTTTCTTTTTAGAAACACAGCGCTTACCATTTGTACCGTGTAACAGCGCTAGTGTTCTCCTACTATTGGTTGCAGGAGACAGGAAATCTTCACAGATAATCTGCCGTACTGCTCCCTCCCCTTACATCCTATTCTGCTATAAGCTCAGCAAAGTGGGACAGAATTGATGGTCCCCGCCCCCTGAAAATTCCTAAACTTTTTTTTAAACTCTTTTATAAAAAGATAATACTGACTTAACCTGGCTACACAAAAGTGGCGCGTTCCCCCGGCTACTCTGTACAGGGAGCCCTGCTCGTAACTGGATTTTCCACATGTTGACTTTATTACTTTGATTTCTGGCACCATGATATCCACAATGGGTGAGTGATTATGGGTTACCATATCAACTGCCATTCGGCCTATGATGGATGCCGAAGAATGGCACATAAGTAAGGAGGCATGAAAGAAGAGCGCAATAAATAAATAGGAGAAAAAAGGGAAGGCAATGAAGCCCTGAGTGACTTACAGCATCCATGAGGAGGGTGGTGATATGTAGGGATCACATTGATGATTAAAGCAATAAAAATGACTAACACAGCTCCACTCGGGAGCCTCTCTTACTCCTAGGATGGCCCAGGGGAGGATAAAACTAATGGCAATCCTAATAATGTTTATCTAAATCCAAAAATAACCTTCTTAATTGGTGAATGTGGTCTAAATGTGGTTATTGATTTTTGGTCTGGTCGGCTGGATGTCTGGTAGTGGGATTCCAACAATAAGAGTCTATACAGTACATACCCCCTCACCGGAGCCACCCACTCATCTAACTACGATTCAGCACTGCTGACAAATCCCTTTCTGCCCTGCTGTGTGCGCTTTTGCTGGCAGACTGTCAGGGTTGCTGGGCACTTTCTGTGCACTTCTGACTGTGGGGCCTTCCAATTCAGGGTGCCCCCTAGGAATCCCACTAACTCGCCCAAAACACAATTTTGACTTTATGCCTGGTTAAAAGAGGACCAAAAACCAGACTCATGCCTAAAAAACCTTTCCATAAAGGTTGAGCTGCAATAAGTGTTTTGCGGGCCCATGGACAGAATGTCTGCTAGAGATACCCCAGGCCCATTCATTAGCTGCATTCTGGGGGCTGTGTGTGCCCTGTTTGCCATTATCCATCATGGCACCCGCAAGCTATTGGGTGTAATAGGTTATAAATTTCTGCTGCCAGCCTACTGGCTGCTTGCTGGCACAACAATCGCAGATGCCTTCTGTGACCAACAAGCGGTGGCCAGTAGATGTGATGTAGGCCAGTGTCAGACTGGTGTGTCCCAAGCCCACCAGTAGAACTAGCTCTGAGGGATCACCTTATGGTCTGGGATACCCTGCTGCACCCCCCTACCCAGGAAGCCGAAGACCAGGCAGCCCAAACCTGCCACTTTCGTATTATACTGCCAGTTTGTTGCCCCAACTGACCGCAAGCAGCCTATTGGGTTTACATGACCAGATTGCACGTCAGTTGTGGAGGTCCCCATGAGTGGAGGTCTCAGGGCAGGAGCCCATTGTGCTCAGTACTTAAAGTGATTGGCAAGTCAAAGGTTAAAAAAAGCTTACCTTACATTGAGTCCCCCAAAGCTCTCCTTCCTGCTATGTCGGTCTACTTGGTGATTAAATCACTTCCTCATTCAGATTTCAGTCTCCACCCCACTGACCTGGTCCCTCAAACACCCCTTAGTGGACCAAGAATAGAAACACCCCCCACTCCCTCGCCAAGACATCCTGATTGGCCGCCTCTTTCTGCCTCTGTATCCTCCCTCCTCTCCGGTCACACTATAGGGTTGATTCAGAACCCCTTTCTCTACATTCTTTGGAGGTCTTGCTACCAAACGAAAAATCACGCAAAAATGAAAACATATGACGCAAAAATTCTCGCAGAATAAAAGGCTCTGCTGAATCAGACAAGGGGGGAAATGGCGGAGAACGGAAATTTTCACGCAATAAAATGCAGAGAATGGGGCTCTGAATCAACCCTTATGTGCTGACAGGCTGGAGACGTTCTTATCCTGCAGCCTATCTCACCCAATATGTGCTGGCAGTAATAACTAGAGGCACAACAATGCACTTATTTTCTTACTATGATGTAAAGCACACAGTGTGCTTACATCACATCACTGCTGCCACACCCACTGTCTGTCCTCATTTTTTCTCTGCATCACCAATACTCTAATACTTTTACTAATAACTTAGGAGCTACAGGGTTTGAGACAGTGCAACATGTAGCCAGAGACAATGGGACAACAATCGGGCGCTCACCTTTAGTATAACTTTAATCAAGTCCTGCCTAGGGGCCATTGTCCTGCAGCATAAAACTCCCTGCCCTTACTGTATATTTTTCTTTCAGGATCCCAAGGCGGCTGCATTGCTGCAGCATCCCTGCTCCCTCCGATATATGCGTCAGGTCAGTCGGGCACACAGATCACACAGAGCAGGGATGCCGCTGTAAAGCACTACACCTCCGCGGGATCCTGGGTGAAGGTGAGTATACAGCAGGCAAATAGGGTTATACTGTGCACTGTGGGGCATCCCAAATCTTATTCAACAATTTTACATAAGAATTCTAAATTTCATACATGATATACAATGGAATAATGAGATATTATTTTAGAGTATTATGTACATGAAGATATTATAGTACATTGCATTATATTAATATTATAGTACACTATATGATACCATTTTTTTATTTTATATTTACCGGTATATATTATGTGATTTTATATCTATATATATATTATTTTATATTACCTACATATATAATAATTACATTAAGTTGCCTGTTGAAGAATGCTGCATCTGTACCAACCTGCAGCTTTAAGCTGCTATAAAGGAAGGAAGTAAAGAGCTTCCCGGGGGTCAAGATGTAGAAGGCAGCAGGGAAATAGGATTGTAAATATTTAGAATGGCTTTTATATCAAGAAGCCAATCATCATCTGAGATCCCGTTGGAATTTTATGACACAATTGACATATGTATGGCATCATTTTTTCCCAAAAGTTGGACAGTTTTTCAGAGCAAGGCGGTGAGCTCAGGGCAACGCAGCTAGATGGAGCGGAAAAAATGTTCCGCTATTGGAGCCTGAATGCTTTACATGATGCCATCCCGAAATGTCAAGCAGCCATAAATATCCGTCACAATCGCAGGTCGAGGCAATAATGTAAATGTGCCCAGGTGCTCTATGTTCCCATTGCAGCACATCCATTTCCCTGTAATGCCGCCAAACCGCCAAAATGGCTAACCCACGCCAACTAGAGTGACTCTGAGCATGACAGGACCAAAGTAACAAAATATTATTTGGCAGCACGAACTCTTTTTAATTTGCGTACTGTCTGTCAGAGAGAGAGAATTCTTTTTTTTTTTTAATATAATTTTGATCTAAATGAACAGAAAATCTGCAGCCCATCAGCAACAAATACCATATTTTTCATTCTATATACTCCACTATCCTGGTAATTGGTTCTTGCCTTGGGGGGCATCCCAATGTAGGATGCCCCCTGTGTGAAACCCCCCACTCCCCCTTCCCCGTTACCACGGCGGATGCCGGGCTCTTCTCCAATCAGTGCTTTATGCTGCCCATACTAATGCACGGCATAAAGCCGCTGATTTGAATTTCACGCCGCATAGGCGTGCCGGCAGCTACATCCCCACCTCCCCTGTGGAGTGCGTCTAGCCTGTCTGAATGGCTGGGTGCGGGCAGCTGCAGAGGAGCCAGGGATGCGACTGTCAGCGAAGACCGCATTGCTGGAGCAGCCGGAAATCAGGTAAGATTACCAGCGCATGTTTCTTGGGAACTACAATAATGTGTTCCATTTAATAGCGACCACATAAACCCCTTACTCTAATATTTATGTTGGTTGGTCCATAGCCCAGATTTTCCTTAAACTCACGACTTAATCCGAGGCTAGGTCCCCTCAGAATTTTTAGTAGGCTTGGGACTATGACCACACCTATTTGTTTACAAAACTTTATATAAATATAGCTGTGTTAGAATGACATCATTGCATTCATGTATTTGAACATTTCACTGTGATATTGTGTCACAGATTATTGCATAGCTTCTAAGCATTACATTTCATCATCTCTTTGAAGGGCAGACATGTGACATGTTTCGCCAAATTTGGCTTTCTCAATGCCCTATAACTGTGACAGACAAACATATAGCGTTAGTATATTAATAATGTTAGTTTTAACTTCTATGGTGTGAAATATAAGGTCAGGTAGGAAATATGAGGGAGACAATAAAGTACCTTCTTTTAGGTGTATTTCTCATAGAGTCATTTGTCAAATTATGGATCCCCCAGAGAGAGTTGGTGGAACGCCCATTGCCCTATTTGTAAGGTAGGGAACATGTATGGAGTTATTAAAGCATAGAGGGTGATCATCATTAATTACAGGACACTATTGCTCATTGTGATATAGAACCTGGACAATGTGTTGTCCCCTTTAAAATATCCAAGCGGTCCCTGTTTAGGGAATCATGCATGTTCCGCGGGGTATCCTCACAATGATCTATGAAATAGGAGAGCGCATATATATCCTGTAATTGTCGTTCCCATATATATAGATTTATATTGTCAAGGTATACATGAGTATATTAAGAAATGGTACCTTTAAGTATTTGTCTGTGCCTGGTGGTCGCGGAGGCCGGTCGGGAATCTGCTCGTGCCCCGGGTTTTGTTATCCCCTCCGGACTCCCCCAGACAACCCGCGATGTTACTATGTTGGGCGCTTGAGATACTTGCCTGCCGCCGCGCCAGCGACGCTCTTTATGCGCTCCAATGCTTGGTGCGCATCTGCCTCCATTTCCGGCTTCCGCCGGATATGACGCTGTGCGTCGCTGGTCTGGCCCGATGGTCTTCATCGGCGGTGCCATTTTACTGGAGATCCACCATTTTGTTGGTGACATACTTCAATTAGAATGTGGCGCCATTTTACAGGCTATCAGCCATTTTCTTGTGGACCCGATATTATGGGCTCATCGCCATAATCTTAATTATCTCCTTCCATTTCTCGTGCTCGGGTCTATTATCAATTGGCCTTATTATCCTATGCCTATATTATTAGTGGGGCCAGAACTCACCAAGAACAGCGTATATGTCAGTATAACTGTTAATAAATTTGTACTATTGATACCTAGGCCTTTACAATAAAGCGGTACTTCACCATTTCTCCCCAGGTTTACAATTCACATCGCTATTATTGAGTTTCCGCCATCGCTATTATTTACAACTACTATATACAGACAGGTATGCATCTACACCAATTTTTTTACAAACACATTAAAAGAAATCTCCCTATAAATCATTATAGTATTAATATCTAGGCCTGCGCCCCGGGCCGATACAGGATACCCCGGAGGCAGGCTAGCGGCTGGTCCTGGAATCTTTTAGAGGGGTCTCTGGGGGCGTCGGACGCGATTTACACTAAGCCGCATCACCTGGGTTCGTGCCAGCCAGGGGATGCGGCTCTGTATTATCATTCAAGATGGCCGCACCCAGGGCCCCTTCCTGCCTAAGTGCCTGTGTGGCGTGGCAGGGCGCACTGTAGTTCCGCTTTAAGAAAGGGGATGGCAGATTAAAAGTCCCACCATGTAGCTAATCCTTGGCGGAAACTCATTTCATGTAGGTAGCAGCTTGATATTCTAGTGACATCCAACAGACCTCCTTTTACTTTTGAACTGTAATGCCCTAGGGTGGGCAAGTAAGCAGACCCTCAGTCAGGCTTAAAGCCCCCCATGGGTCTGATTATGGGTCTGATTATGGGTCTGATTACTGGGTGGCAATCTTAAACTCCATGTAGGGTGCTCTCTTTGGCTGGGGAATCTGAATGAAGCAGCAGTGGACATATCTCTCTAATAACCAGTTCTCTTTCAAGGCTGTAGTTTGTAGAGTTTTTTTTTATCATAGCGGTAGCACATAGGGGTAGACTCAGAGCCAGGTGAAAATTCTCCCTCGTTTTTTGGGAGTGAAAACTGCCACTGACTTTCATTAGGGTCAATTCATAATCGGTTCGCAAAAAAGCTCAGGTAGAGAGCAAACTATTCTGCATGCAACTAAGTGCATAATTCATGGCTACGTGCGATCGTCGGGTGCACATGTGAATCGCACCAAATGGCAAGTGAATGGTAAAATCGCAAAATGCCTCTTCTTAAGCCAATTTGCGTCTTCCGCAAGAAAAATCTGCTGTTTTAAAGCGCAAATGGTCCTGCCCCATGCGCATTTGGCCAGCTAAGCGCTTAACTGCTGCCAATGGTCCCCCCCATTTTTGCCCAATGTTTTCTCCCAGATGTTCTCTTCAACTCTCCCTCCCTCTCTTATTTGGTTTGCATATTATTAATTAATAATATACTATATAATAATACTATATATATATATTTTTTTTTTTGCTTTTGCTAAACGTTGGGACCCAATATTCACATTTTTGTTGTTTTGACCTTAAAGGAAAAATTCCTTCTTGTCAGGTTTTTTGTGTTGTTGTTTTCCTCTTTTGGAATATAATTTGTGTTAGTATTGTTCCCCCCTACCTGTGATTTACTTATCAGCATGGTGTTTCCATGATTCCCATATTCCAAGGGCTCCATTTTGTTACAGTGGGAGGGCGTTTTCATGGCCTTTAGTAAAAAACATGGAAAAGTCCACAATTCTTCCAACGTAACAAGTGAACTCTTTAGCAGCTTTCTCTAAGTTTAAGCAGCCTAATGGCCTATCCAGCTGAGTACCAGGCCATTGACCCCCTTGCCACTGGAACACAAGACTGTGATTGTTCCAAACTGAAGAAGTTGAATTTCAGCAGAATGGGTTAAACCAATCACCCATGCCTTAGTCAATCAGATGATTAGCAAGCTAGAATGAGGACGTCTATGATATGTACTTGAAACCACGACTTTGGTGCACATAGCTAAGATAAACACATTGTCGCTATGAAAAACTGTTTTCTTTTATGACACAGAGTTGCAAACAAAAAAACTTAAAAAAACAGATAAGCCCAGCACATTGAAGACATCATTTTGCCACACAGTAACGGAAACTTTTAAAAATGCCATTGAAAGTGGAATTACCCTTTTTTTGTGAGTTTGGACAACGTTCTATCATTTGTTTTCCAAACAAAAACCAAAAAAAGGGATTAACCCCTAAAAAGAACTTGTAGCTGACACTTCCATTGTTCAAAAGCATGCAGGAAGCTGCTGGCATGCGTTTTCGGAATGAAATAAGCCTGTTACTCACTTGAATCACCAGTTTTCTCCAGCTATTTGCTGGAGAAAATTCACTCTTCAAATTGCCACATTTCCTGCCCTCTAAACATACCATAAATCAGGCGCCGGAGATAGTTTGGTGCGCCAAAATGATGTGAGCAGAAAATTTCTAGTGCAAATCAGCACTTTGACCAAACGCTAAAACAAATGCGAATCATATTTTGATGACCATGAATAACACGGATGCCGGAGAGCGGCTTGGCACGCCAAAAACTTGCACAAATTTGTTCGCATGCGATCATAAATTGACCCTATTGTCTATCTGGTATAAATTCTCACCTGCCTCTTAATCAGCCCCAAGGTAGATAATGAAAGTGAATGGCACTTTTCTCTCCTAAAAAAAGGAGCAAGAATTCTCACCTGGCTCTAAATCGACACCATTGTATAGATTGTAATTTACATTGAGGGCTTTCTGAATTTGTTCTATGTTGTGTATTTGTAGGAAATCTAGCAGCTGTCATTGTGTAACCTTCCTGCCTAAGCGGCTCGGTGGCATTCTAATCATATTATCTCATTCATTTAATCATTTTTGCCTCTAATCTTGTGAGTCAAACACCGCTCGAGCCAGCTGCTGGGAAAACAGAATGGGTTTTTCTTAAAGTCACCACCTACCACCATTTTTCTACTCGATTGTCCCAAACTGTCCACCTCCAACCAGTCTACCTGCAAACCAAATTGAGATGCCCAGCTGTGCAGGCTCTCTTCCAATCAGAGCGCTTTGCTGTGTTTACATCCTTCGGCAAAGTGCTCTGATTGAAATCAATAGGGAGCGTGCTGTGCCACATTCCCTGCAAGGCAAGCGGCTCTGATTGGACAAGTGCCTGTGCATGCACCACTGGACCAGGGAAGGGCGAGTTATTACTAGCACCCTGGGGGGTTTCACACATCCAATTTGGGATGCCCTGTGGGAAGGCCAGCAGCTGTCCATGGAATCTATTAGGTTCCAGACCACTGGTGGGGTTTGTTCTGCTTTAAAGAGGCACAAAACCCAAGATTTTTACTATCTCTGGTTTTGTTCCTCCCTCCAGGTGGAGAGCATGCCATTTTGGGATTCTCCATGGTGTGTATTCCCAGTATCACTGGTAAACACACCTTATCTTCATTCCCACAGGTGAGGTGCAGCAGGCTGGGCGTTAATACCAGCAAGCTGTTTGTGTTCTTATGCTTAATAATCTCGCATTGTGTTCTATAGGACCCTGACTGTGCCAACAAAAAAGGGGAGAGCCCAGTGCTCGGACCTCAGCACAGAGTAGTAAATATGGGATCCCTTCAGTGTGTGAGTGCACCGAGGCATAAATAGCTTAGTGATACTGCCATGTTGGGCTACGCGGACCTATGCTGGACCAGAGCAACTCACATAACTTCAGTTAAACAGGAAAAGAGGCAAAAGAGAGGAAGACATAGAGAAAAGAATTAATGGATGATGGAAAGACGATGACAAGGAGGAGGATGGCAAAAAGACAAGGCGAGAAAGAAAAGGGGGGGATGGGGAAATGAAAGTGAGATGGAGGTTGCACGGAAGATGAAGAGACGATAAAGATAAAGGCAGAAAGATAGAGGGATCACATAAAAGAAGAAATCGAATGAGGCATGGAAAAGCAAGAAAAAGAGGAAAAAAAGGAAAAGAGGCAACACCCCCCCCCCCCCCTTCCACATGGTGAGATTATGGTTGATACCCTGTGCAATTGCACTAATTCAGCACCTCAAAGGTCAGCCATGTTAATGGATATACACACACACTGGAAAAGCAACACTGCCTAGATATTCACCCTCTTTTATGTTCTTTCCACCATGTGACATAATAGAACCCAAAATAAACTTGGGATCACCTTCTATAAAGGTTTTGATCCACATTAAAGAGGGACTGTTGTGAAAAAAATGGCCTAATGATAAAAATACATATAAATATGCTGGGTGTTGGAAGGAAGAGGAAATCAGGGCTGACAGGTTCTGTCCACCCAGATACACTCAAACCTGTCACCTGGGATTTTATTCCTACCAGAGGAAAAAACGCAAACTTGGAGGGAGTTTTAATCAGTTTGTGTGTATAAGTGACCCCTTCTCTCATTAGCTGACTTGTCTATATGGATTACATTACACAGTTTCATGATAAAGATCCTTTAAAGTGGAGCCCCCCCACACTTAACCCCCCAGAACGCCTGTAATTATACCTCCCAAGTGTCCCTGATTTGGAGGGACTGTGCCTCTTGAGTCCATGCCCCCGTGTTCCTTGTTCTTATCTGTCATGCTTTGAGGTTTAACATGCAAATCTGCATCAATAAATGATTCATTTGTGTGTTTATATAGTAACTGTTACCACCTATCTACTATCCATCAATGAGGGAGTGTGGCTTCATTTAACAATTGTCCCTCTTTTCCACCCTGAGAAATTGGAAGGTATGCTCGTAATTCTTGCCTTTAGCCTCGATCCTCACCAGGATCCAGCAGCCAATTACGGCACTGGATTCCCAGCGGGGATCGAGACTATATGACGGCCGTTCTGGGGAGTTAGTTTGCGGGTGTTGGTCCTCTTTAAGGAAGTATCACCAACATATTTGTACCTCATTTTCATCAAACTGGCCTTACAGCATACTATCCATTTCCCTGGGACAGGACTCCTTCAAGTGGTGACTTGGGTTTGCTGTCTGAGTTGGCAGTCCTGATTCAGGAAGATCCCTCACATTTTTACCCTCATTTTCACCTAACTGGCTCTACTACAGCACTCACCCCTTACCATCTTTGTTATCGGTTTGAAAATGTTTCCCTCCACCTATGCCGAATGTACCACATTAGGAATTCCTTGTATCTATGTGATGTATCTAATTTACAAGATTCTGATCTCGTGAAGGCCAATGACGTGTGCAGTACCAGTCAACTATCTCCAAATAACACCTCCATTCCCAATTCTAAGTAGGCTTTAGCATAAAAAGTAACAACGCTTATTCGTGTCAGCTGTGATTCGCTTCTGCGGCATGGGCCCAAATCTAATCACTAATTACAGCAGCAGGTTGCATTGAAGCGGTAATTGCTAAATTACACACACGTCAATGTGGGTTAGAGCTTGGCCGAATTCCCGGACACAAAGCATCTACAAAATGTGATATTTCTAAGCGGTAAGGGAAGATGGTGGGAAAATATGGCCACCAGATGATGCTTGGGGAAATTAGACACGAGAGTTGTGATCTGACAGGTGACAGGTCTGCCCTGTTCAGGCCAACTGGCCTCCATGGTTGACCTTCACAAACACCTTGATTCCTTGAGTTTCAATTGCAGACCCTCCTATAAAAGAGGGAGCAGCAAAAGGAAAGTAATCTTACTGGAGTCCCCCAGAATGCTGATGGGAGGGAGACTCTGAAGTCAGAAATTCTTATGGTCTTATGACACTTAATAGTGCTTATTGGTCCATGGATCATGTTGATGCCAAAATGGAGCCCCTGAAGCATGTTACATTTCATATCATCATAAAGATTCCTTGCCCACCAGAAAAGCTCTGAAGACACCTGGCAGAAGGTTTTCTGGTCTGATAACACCAACACGGTGCTTTAAACTGGACCTTCAGCATGATTTAATGAAAAGCCCAAACCCTTAAAAAACTATTCCCCAGCATCTAAAATTAATATATTTTAAGTTATTAGTCATTTACTTATTATTCTTTCCCCTGTAACTCTGCTCAGAACTCTAAGATACGGGCGCTGCCATCTTGACTCCGAAGCACCACATACTGAGGAGAGGAGAGCGGGATAAAGTACAGGGGGTGGGGTTATAGCTGTGTTTTGCACAGACAGAGCAGAGCTGGGGGTCAGGGAAAGGACAGCAATCCCAGAATGAGGAGCTACACAGTCAGAAGACACTTCCTGTTTGCAGGCTGCCTGATGCTCCATTAGCTGCTATCTTGGATGTTTAAAGGCTCATAACATGCAGGAGATGCAGGTAGGATGATTATTAATGTGAGCAATCGCTATGTACAGGGTGTAGGAAACATATAAGATATGCTCTTATTCAGAGTGTAGGTCCGCTTTAAGGCCAATGAAGCATGTTGAAACAGAATATTAAACTAAAGCCAACGTCTCCACTGTGAGGGCATGTACAGAGGTGACAGATCTCACAGAGCCATGTGGGATGGGAGTTTAAGGTATTGGGATGCATTATCTCTCCTCCCTCTGTGACCATAAACAAAATGAGTCATTCTGTCATTCCTCCTCAGCTTCCTGTTGAGTTACATAAGGGTCAATTCATGGTCGTGCGCCTAAAAACCCCAAACCAAGTGCCAACGTTTCCACATGCGCCTTAGCGTCTGATCCAAAGATTTGCATGTGCATGGCCCACATGAAAAGTGCACTGAATGGCTTGCACCCAGAGCAAGTGCAAAATTACTCTTCAGACACCTTCTGCCTGAAATTCTGCTTTTTTGAAGTGCAAACAGCCCTGGCCCATGTACTTGTGTCTGGCTAAGCCCTTAACTGGTCCTGATGACCCCAATATTTCTCCCCTTTATTTACGGTTTCTCATTTGCGCTGTCACTCCGGCTTCTGTGTTTTAGGCGAATCTCTTTTCTCCTGTATTCCCTGTCAGGTGACAGGTAATACGCTCCGAAATAGAGAATAGAGAGATTTGCCTAAAACATAGAAGCTGCAAATGAGAAATAGTAAAGAAAGGGGAGAAATATTTAGGTGTCATTGTTTTATAGGTGCTTATTTCTCTATTTTCCCTAATTTTAGGTGTCCTGTTCTATTGGGGATATCCTGATTCCAGGTCACATCCAGTGTTTTCCAAATGTTTAGTCCCAGATGATCTCTGTACCCCTCCCTCCCTGCCCTTCTTTGCGCATTACTGCTTAATAGTTGTGCTATTATTATTTTTCTTAATGTTTGGGGCCCAATGTCCACCTTTTTGGAGTTTTTATCATTAAACATTTTGAGATTTGTCAACTTTGAAACCTTTAACCATTTTTTTCTCACTAAAACCCCCAAAAAGGAAAAAATTTCTAAAATAAAAATTGCGTCCAACACTTTTATTGCTAAAAAACATACCGGATGCTGCAGACATGTGTTTTAGGAATGGAATAAACCTGTTAGTGTGAAGTCAGCAGATTACTCTAGCTTTTTGCTGGAGGAAAATCACTCTTGAAATTTACACATTTGTTCCCACTTTTCTGCCCTCAAAACACCCCATTAATCAGTTGCCAACTTGCTCTTGCAGAAAATTTCAGGCGCAAGTTTCCACATTGGCGCACGCTTAGGCACAAATTTCCACCTTAAAAAATATGCTTCACCATGAATAAGAAGGAAGCCCGAGTGCTCCAAAGAACGTGCGCAAACGTACAGGAGCCCGACCATGAATCAAGCCTATATTAGATTCGCCTCGTTAAAGTTGCAATTGGCAACAAAACGCATTGGCAGCGGCATGTGGCAGTTTTTCAAGTCTGGATTGTTTGATCCTCAGATCACAGGAACGCTTCTTAGTACCTGGGGTGACCATTTTTGTAAGTGTAACTTTGGTCACTATTAAAAACCTGATAAACTTTCGCAGAATTACACTAGATGCCTTTTTTCCTTTTTTCTCTTTGTTGTTCATGCCTGAGGAAACTGTCATATTATGTGATATCTTGACTGTAAAATCTGGTAAGAACCTGTGAGATTGGTGAGGGGCACCTTGGTGTTTTATCAGCCTGGAGACGCATGTGTTTCGGGATTCTGGTGTTCTAATACAGTTATTTCCACTTATATGGTGCTCTGTGCAGTATTGGAAATATATTGTTAGATTGTTCTAGCCAAGGAGCAGTTTATGTATCTAAATTGGTGCTATTGTAATACACTGTAAATCAGTCACAACACTACTATTGAAATGTAAATAGCTCACTGTAGCTTACAGCTTTCTGTGATGTGTGCATCATGCTGTTGTGATAAAGAAAACTCTGCACTGTAGTTGACTCTAAAGACAGCAGCTCTGTAGTTGACTCTGAAGTCAGCAGGCAGAAGGCAGACAGAAGGCTCTTTGGTCTGCAGACATATAGCTTTGTGGCCAACAGAATATATTACACTGCATATAATTTCTAAAAAAACAAGGTGCACAGGAGACCCTGCCAGACAAGCTGGCACATGGTTCTGTGGTCTGATTAACCCAAAATGGAGAAATATACCATTGGGCCATTCTGCTCTGCATATCATTATAAAGACACCACTCCATGAAGGCTCATAGAAGAGACTGAAGTCAGCTGGCAGAAGGCCCTGTTGTCGGATCGAACCAAAATGGGGCTTTATGACCTTTAGACCATACAAAGCAGCACATCTCAAAAGCACCATCTCTACCTCGAGGACAGATAGAAGGCTCTGAAATCTGGTGGTGCTGGTGGAAGGTTCTTTGACTTGATGACACCATAATAGATCTTTATAGGCCACTGGACTATATCATACTACATACTCTATATATACTTTATAATAATAAAGCCACCACACCCACCATAAAGACACATAGAAACATAGAAGGGTGACGGCAGAAGGAGACCATACGGTCCATCTAGTCTGCCCTTATGTATATGCTGTATGTACGCTTTATCTTAGGATAGATGTGTGCTTATCCCAGGCATGCTGGAAGTTTGTTCCAAGCATCTACTACTCTTTCTGTAAAATAACATTGCTCCTGATCTTCCCCCCGACTAGCTTCAGGTTGTGCCCCCTTGTTCTATCATTAAGCTTCTTCTTAAAAACACTTCCCTCCTGAACCTTATTCAATCCTTTCACATATTTAAAGGTCTCTCTCAATCATGTCCCCCCTCTCCCTTCTTTCCTCCAGACTGTACAAATTAAGTTCTTTAAGTCTCTCCTGATTTTAAGTTTAAGTCCTTCCACCATTTTCGCTGCCCGCCTTTGGACACGTTCTATTTGAATAATGTCTTTTTGCAGGTAAGGTCTCCAGAACTGCACACAGTATTCTAGCTGTGGCCTTACCAGGGCTCTATACAGCGGCATCACAACCTCCCTCTTCCTACTGGTGATGCCTCGAGCTATGCAGCCGATGCATCCTGCTTGCTTTTCCCACTGCCTGGCTACACTGTCCACTCATCTTGCAGCTATCAGTAATCAGTACCCCTAAATCTCTCTCCTCCGAGGTCCTGGCTAACACAGTGCTGCCCATACGGTACTCAGAGCAGGGATTCCTTCTACCCAAGTGCATGACTTTACATTTAGAGACATTAAACTCTAGTTTCCACAGTTTTGACCATTTATCCAGTAAAGCTAAATCATTTTCCATGTTGCAGACACCTCCAGGAATATCCACCCTATTACTAACCTTTGTATCATCAGCAAACAGACAAACTTTTCCTACCAAGCCTTCTCCTATGTCACTTACAAATATATTAAAAAGAATGGGGCCCAGGACAGAGCCTTGCGGCACACCACTTGTACCTCGCCTTTGTTCAGATTGCACACCATTTACAACAAGCTCTGATACCGATCCCTCACTGGCCAACTGGAAATCCACTGAACTATCCAGGGATTGAGTCCTACCTTCAATAACTTATCTATGAGCTTCTTATGTGGTACAGTGTCAAAGGCTTTGCTAAAATCCAGATAGGCGATATCCACAGCACCACCTTCATCTAACACTTTAGTGACATTGTCAAAGAAATCAATAAGATTGGTCTGACATAATCTGCCCTCAGTAAAGCCGTGCTGTTTTGGGTCCAATAGGTCATTAATTTTTAGATGGGAAATTATCTGTTTTTTTAAGAGTGTTTCCATTAATTTGACCACTATAGATGTTAAACTAACTGGCCTGTAATTACTGGCTTCTTCTCTACTCCCCTTTTTATGGATTAGTACGACATTGGCCATTCTCCAATCATCTGGAACCTCACCAGTTGAAAGGGAATGGTTAAGTAAATCAGTCAGAGGGGCTGCAATCACAAACCTAAGTTCCCTTAGAACTCTGGGGTGGATTCCATCTGGACCCATCGCCTTACTTACCTTTAGATGTGCCAGCTCGGATAGGACATCAGCCTCCAGAAACCCCGGAGCTGTGCCCTCCCAGCGGGATGCTGTGCTATGGCCATGCCTGCTACTATCTGAAAATACCGAACAAAAGTAGCTATTCAGATGGTCAGCCACAGCCTTATCTCCGTCAATATATTTATTTTCCCTATTTCTAATTTTTGAGACTGCATTGTTTTTCTTCTGTCACCAATATATCGGAAAAAGGTTTTATCTCCCCTCTTCCTAGATTTGGCCATTTCTTCCTCCTCTTAGTGCTTTCAGTTTTATTGCAGTTATTATATCTGATAAGGCTGACCCCCAATTCTGAGCTGTCTGTATCATTGCTGGGAGCAGTATGGCTGACCATTTGACTAGCAGACTGCATCCAGTTCATGTTTTATTAAATATTTGGGTAAAGGCCCAGTGCTCCAAAACGGCCTGTGTTTTTTCTCTACTAAAGCCTTTACCCAAATATTTAATAAAACACAAAATATACAACACGGCTTGAATCTATAAAATCAATTTGTTTATATAAAAGAAGTATCATCCACACCTGCGGCTCCTGCTGGCTGAACCCCAACCAGTGTAAAGTTCCATCCTATGCAGACCTACCACAACACTTCCTATCCTGTTCATCATTATAAAAAAACTGCATCCTCGCAAACCTTGGCTACATATTAAAAATATTGTAGCTGTCTCTACCCCCCCCTCCCTCTGAGAAAGCTGTTGCCAGGATTGATGGTCATTGATATTTTTGTTCAGCAGATTCCATGCTTAATAAATCCGCACAATTAGTCCCAGGAATCGCTTCCGACACGGCGGGAAAATAAAGCCAGACTCTATTCCTTCAGATGCAAAAAATAAAGACATTAAACACTCGAAGAAAACATGGAGAACTGCTGGAGCACCCGGGGAGCACGCTGGGAAGCTGCGGCATTTAAAAGCAGACATGCAAGTAAAAACTTTATCTCCACCTGGAGACTCGCTGGCTAAATAGCCCACATTTGTAGCTCCTTAACACAGAAAATGTGAAAATTACAGAAAATACATTGAATCTATGCTATAGAAAGTGTCTGCACAACAAAGAACAAGCAAAGCCCTCCTGCCATAGCTGAGTCCAGAGACCTCATCACTTACTATCGCACCTGCTGCCTTCAAGAACATAGGATCTATTGGGGTTTCGTAATGAAGGAGGAGGATGGTGCAGGCATCTGGTATTGGATTTTATTAGCAGAGCTTCAGGTAGATGAAAAAAACTAATGGAAAATTGTGCTACATCCCCCTGCCCTAGCTTTTAGGACAATGCATTAGACTCCAGTGACCCCTCAAATCAAATAGAAACCCTATTAATCCATACTCTGACCCCTCAAACAAAATATATATTATAGATAGATAGATGTGGGATGAAATGATAAAAGCTATAGCATTGCATAGACAGATCATGGGCATGTTCATTGTCCGGGCAGTGTCAATAATAAGGCAGCAAGAAACTCACCTGAAGCCTGTCCCATGCGCCTCGCCTACATTTCCTGCAGCGTACTGTAGATGCTGTACCAGGGCTCCAAGGTTTGCTACACCTTTCCTTTCTAATTTTCCTCAACCAAGTGTAAGCGAGCATGGCTGGCCACAGTGGTCACACTTGTCATTTTGGGAGCACTGAGGGACAGGGGGAGCAGTGCAACCACATTGGTGGTCATGGAAAAACAGATGGGAAAGGGTCTACAGTATGCTGCAGGAAATAGAGGAGAGGCAAATGCTGCCTTATTTTTGCCATTATCTGGACAGTCCCTTTAAATTGATCAAGTTTTAGTATTGTAGGGACAAATAATATGGTAAGTATGACCCCCCCCCCCCCCCACACACACACACACAGTCATAATGCTGAGGTGGGAGGTATAGTATGGTGGGGCCAAGTATGGGGTGAGAGACTCTGAAGGCAGGGAGTGGAGTGTTATAAGAAAAGTTAAGGAAGTTTATGTCATCACTTTCTATCCCCAGCCCAGTGCCCTAAAACAGCCTGTTTCCTACATTCATTCAAACACTAACTGCATGCAGTCTGATGTTTAAATGGCAGCCGTATAGCTCCCTGGCCTTTCAGCCGTGCCCTCTGGTCTGGTCCAGGAATTTATGCATTAACACACTCAGCATTGACAAGAGGGGTTGACAAGAGCATAGACAAGAGAGAGTTCCGATAGCTGGGATAACAGTGTATATATATATATATATATATATATATATATATATATATATATATATCTATCTATCCCAAGATTCGAACCTGCAACCCTTCCTTTTTACCACTAGGCCACAGCTGCCCATGGCTGCAGGTGATAAGCCTGACCCCTTTCATCCCTGTGTGGAACTCAACGAATGATCCTTGGGGAGCACAAGGGGGCGCTGCTGCATGGACAGGGAGACATATGGCCACCATTCATACTGCTTCCTGTTAGTGTTTTTATGTATGAATACTTAGTGAAGACCAGTTTTATCTGTAGACCCCAGGCCCCATGTGCCAGTGACTGTATCCTTTGGCAAGGCAACCGGAATCCTAAAGCTCCTCGTTGCCTCTGACAGACACAGATGTTCCAAAATACAAGTGAAAGTTGACAAATATTATCATTATTATGTATATTATACTTTTACAATAATCTGTTCCTCTTTATAAAAACAAGCTGTGAATAATTTTTTTCTAACTCTGCTGGACAGCTCTTTCAGTCTTGCAAAACTTGGTTGGTCAGAGAGTAAATCTTGGACATGCCCCAAAATGACTACAATGTTTTTTTTCTATTGCACACTCAGCTCAGCAGGGTGTGCAAGCCTGGAGGGCACCCAAGGTTTCTTTAAAGGGTAAATCCACTTTCGATGGAATTTTGGAAAGTGTATTTTGTTCTGCCAAGCGGAAGGTGCTGAGCTGATGTATTTGAGGAGTATTTTTTTCCTATGTTAGCAAATGTGTGTGTTTATGGAAGCAGTTTTCACTACCTGCAATCTGTTGCTATGGGCAACATACACCAAGTCTGTACACCAAGAAGAGAGAAGCGAGTCCTTTACACATAGATCACTGCTGAGGTGAGGGAGCTCACTCACACTTGCACATGCCCAGCAGCAGTGTCCTGTGCCACTGTCTACAACCTGTTGCTATTGGCAACGTACAACAAGTCTGCACTTGGTGTACATTGTTGTGTATTGTTGGTGTACATACTGCAAATAGCGAAAGCTGCTTCCATAAAACATACTGTTGCTTACCTTAGAAATTGCCAGATCAGCTCAGCACTTTTAAAAACTATATCGAAAGTAGCCTTAAACCTTTAGAGTCTAAGGCCATAAAAAGTAATGGGGGTTCAGGTGCCCCTTTTTTCCCTAAGTACATGAGACATAATGATACACTGGCTGGAGATCACTTGGCTATCTAAGTGATATTGTTCTGTGGCTTTCCTGTACAAGATGTACTTACTGTATTATTTTTGTTAAATAAAATCATTCTAAAATGGTGTCTTTGTCCCAGACACTAAAAACCCTTTCGTTATATTTGCAGATTATCTGTGGTGTAACTCCGCATGAATGGATACCAAAAAAGAGTTTCCTTTCTCTCCTCCTCAATGAGATCTCAGCAGGCAACGGACTTAGCAGGCAATAATTCAGTCAGATTTCATGAAAGCAATGCCAGACTATAAAGGACGTTTCAACATTGCCTGGCTTGTTTTCATCTGTATAGTCCCGCTTTACCAACTAGCATTTCGATAGGGAAACAATCAAGTTGTCTGACAATCTTTAAAAAAAACACCAGCTCTGACAAGACTTCCATTTCTTCACAAAAGGCTGGAATTGACCTTTCAAGCCATACAATGACCCCCTCAAAACAAATACCCTATTAATCTGCAGTGACCCCCACAGCAAATAAATATCACATCAATCCATACATTGCCCCCTTAAACTAAATACTGTACTTATCCTATCAATCCGCACAGTGACCCCCCAGCAAATGAATATAACATCAATCCGTACACTGACCCCTTAAACCAAACTTATTACCTATCTACACAGTAAAGCCTGAAATCAAATAGAAACCCCATTAATCCATACTCTAACCCTATCATATTAATTCATAAATGATCCCTCAACACAAATGAATATCTCATCAATCTATGCAGTGACCCATCAGTTCACAATCCTTAATCCAAATAAATTCCCTTATCATGCACTGACCCCTTAAAATGATTGAATACTCAATCAATCCATACACTCTCAACCAATTAAATACCTTAAAACCTAATAGGTACCACATTAATTCATACAATGAACCCTCAAACCAAATGAATGCTCAATATGCAAAGGGCCATGTCAAAATGAATAAATACCAGATAGATAGATAGACAATAGATAGATAGATAGATAGATAGATAGATAGATAGATAGATAGATAATAAATAAAACATGGCACTTTCTTCTGGCACGTCCCCTGACTCCTCTAGCAGTAACCCACGAATCATAGCGCTTGACTGGTGGTCTAGAACTCTGCCCCCTGTGGCTGCCAGTGTATAACATCATTGTGATTAGGTGTCAAAGTATGCTAATACAAACACACTGCCTGCTATAGTACTAGACAGCAGCCATGCACACAGCCTGGAAATTTCAAAAATTAATTAGAACTTCAAGATTCTCTGCTTTGGGGGGTGAGTTAAAAAAAAAACGTGCAATGGGCTACTGTATGTGATTATATGATTATATGTAGTTTCCAGGTTAACCCCTCTAATATCTTCAACATCTTTAACACTGGCATCCCAAATATGGACATTTGTCTGGCTGCGGTTTTGCCCATTACCAATTATTCAGTAAACCTACAGCGAGAGTTTTGCTGGATTTGTTTGTCTGCAGAAATCTTTCACATTAGGGCTGCTCACTCCCACAATCAACAAAATCACAACCTCCCCCCCCCCCCCCCCCCCCCCGGTGCAATACACTTACTTGTTGCAGTCCACATGGAGCAGGATGTGTGTTGCGCTGACAGTCAAAGCCACTTTGTGCCATTGCCCATCGGCCAGCCGGTAGGGGAAAGCTTCCGTTCTTGATTTCCCATTAAATCTGTAGTGGTATCTGATCTCATCCCTCAAGCCGCTGCTCTCCAGTTCAAAGAAGCTGCAACACAAGAGGAACAGCATGAGACAAAGTGTCACACTCTCTAGCTGAGTCAGGGAGTGCACCAAGAGGAAGAATGGCTCAGCATAAAGAGACCATCAGCCCCATCATGCTCACCCTCACAATCAGCCAGGGGCTGCAACATATAAAAAAGGGATGAAGTTAAAGGAGCAGTATCGCAAATTTTTCTCGGTGACATATTTAAATGGTACTTTGAATATAGGTAAGTGTTGTAGTAAGAATTACAAATTTAGAAAAAAATGATGTCTGTGTTGTGCAGCTGGAGACTAATAGCTCATGTTTATGTCTGCTGAGTGTCGGGCGACACTCTGGCCTGTTCCACGCTGAGGAGAGGGGTGAACAATGTAACAAAGTCTCAGCTGTTCAGTGCTGGCAGCCGTCCAGCATAAGATAACAACATTGCCTGGTCAGAACTCATATATCTAAAACAGAGAGAAAAGCTCTAGAAGTCAATTAGCTGATTGCTAAATTAAATGTAAGTTTGAACCAGAGAATCATTGGTTTGAATCTCAGACTCACCAGTTTTTTTTTTTTTGTTTTTTTTTTTTTTGGGGGGGGTTATTTTATTTCAGAATTGGATTTTTATGTTTACATCCTGTTTTTTTGCTCTAAACATTTTTTATTTTGACAGTTTTCCCTTCATGTTGGCTCTGCTGCAGAATCTTTCAGTTTACCATTTTCTCTTTCAGATTCTTATTTTTCAATTTTCCATATGATCTTTCTTTCAGCTTTGTGTGTTTTGAGCAAAGCCCAACCCAGGATTTTCACTATCTGGAGTTTTGCTTTGTGCCCCTAGGGGCATCCCAACTTGGGATGCCCTGATATATGAAATCCCCAAGTTCGCTGTGAAAACGTACCTTTCCCTATCCCACAGCGCATGCGCGGGCTCTCATCCAATCAGCGCTGTTTGCACGCAGATGGGGAGCCTGAGCAGTAACCTTCCTGGCCGCCCGGCCTGTCTAAATGACTATCTGCGCGCCAGAAAAATGGGGGGATCTGTGGTTATCCAGGGGTCGTTTTACACAGTGGGGCATCCCGATTTAGGATGCCCAAGGGGGGAGGTCAATGGCCGGGTCTTATAGACTTCAGAGTCGGCCACTCAGGGTTTTGTTCCACTTTAATACCTTTAGATTTTCCTGCACAGTTATTCAAAGAAGAATGTCAGTCATTTTAGCTTATTTTGTATAGATTTTACACATTTGAGTCACCTGGTCTCATAACAAAAGCAGCACCTCACACACACACAGCCGTTACCACTGATTACAGTGTCAGCCTCTGAGGTAAAGTGTTGCTAGGAGACCAGTGGGCTAAATGAAGCAGCTCACTAAATACAACCCAGCAGATCCCCCTATTCAGCAAATTGACTGAGCCATTGTCATTATACAATTTAAAAGAAAGACATATATTTTTTCCTTTTTCTATCGCCACATTATTTATACACATGTTAGAAGCTATTGTGTGGCTATTTAATTATTTATCTTTTTTAATGCAAATTTCGCGATACTGCTCCTTTAAGAGAGATAACCATAGACAGATAGAGCCCTCTAGCTTCTGTTGCCACAAGCTGGTAGGTTTTTATGTTTTATGTCTGGCACCAATTCACAGCCAATCATGTGACCACCAGCAAAATTTCAGGTTTGATGTGCAAGCCCACTCGGCAAACCCAATAGGTTATCTTCAGTCACATGATTGGAAGCAACACCGTTGACACTTTAATACTTTTATATGAAGAATCGAATGCAATATGTAGACACTGCAGCCAGGGAGGGCAAGGGATTGGTTGGCAGTGACAATTCCCCTAAGACAATTGGGCACACGTTCCCAGCTCAGCTCACTATCCTGGTGCCCTTGAACAACCAGTGCCATTTAACCTCCACCCAAGCAGAGCCAAAGCCCAGAACACAGGGGAGATTGGACACCTGGCACCAGCATAGGGAAGGCTAAGGTACCAGACATGACTGGGCAACATGAATGGCATGAAATCCAGTAAATGGTTTCCCGGTACAGATGGCAGCCTCAAGAGGGGTCCCCATTACTAGAGATGAGCGAACTTTTGAAAAATTCGATTCGACTGATTCGCCGAATTTTCCGACAAAAATCGTTTCGACCCGAATAAATTCGCGACGAATCGCTATTAAAAACGGCTATTTCTGAGCCTCCTAGAGCCTCAATAGGGTTGTAAACCATTCTGCCTTGCTGTAACACGCAGAGGATGCGTGCTGGGTAAGTTAAATAATACTTTGAATAAATATCACATGCAGATCAGAGGCATCGCTAATAGAATCGCAGAGCGGCACAATTGAATTCAAGAGAGTTGAAGTGGCATCACTATGAGGGGCAGGAGCCCAAACATTGCTTTAAAGAGACACTGGAGTTGGCAGCAGCAGGAGCCCAAAAATTGGATGAATCACACCCTGGAGTTCGCAGCAGCAGCAGGAGCCCAAACATTACTTTAAAGAGACACTGGGGTTGGCTTCAGGAGCCCAAAAATTGGATGAATCACACCCTGGAGTTGGCAGCAGCAGGAGCCCAAATATTACTTTAAAGAGACCCTGGGGTTGGCTTCAGGAGCCCAAAAATTGGATGATTCACACCCTGGAGTTGGCAGAAGTTGGCAGCAGCAGGAGCCCAAATATTACTTCAAAGAGACCCTGGGGTTGGCTTCAGGAGCCCAAAAATTGGATGAATCACACACTGGAGTTGGCAGCAGCAGCAGCAGGAGCCCAAATATACACTGGAGTTGGCTTCAGGAGCCCAAAAATTGGATGAATCACACCCTGGAGTTGGCAGAAGTTGGCAGCAGCAGCAGCAGCAGGAGCCCAAACATTACTTTAAAGAGACCCTGGGGTTGGCTTCAGGAGCCCAACAATTGGATGAATCACACCCTGGAGTTGGCAGGAGTTGACAGCAGCAGCAGCAGGAGCCCAAACATTACTTTAAAGAGACCCTGGGGTTGGCTTCAGGAGCCCAAAAATTGGATGAATCACACCCTGGAGTTGGCAGAAGTTGGCAGCAGCAGCAGCAGGAGCCCAAACATTACTTTAAAGAGACCCTGGGGTTGGCTTCAGGAGCCCAACAATTGGATGAATCACACCCTGGAGTTGGCAGAAGTTGGCAGCAGCAGCAGCAGGAGCCCAAACATTACTTCAAAGAGACCCTGGGGTTGGCTTCAGGAGCCCAACAATTGGATGAATCACACCCTGGAGTTGGCAGAAGTTGGCAGCAGCAGCAGCAGGAGCCCAAACATTACTTCAAAGAGACCCTGGGGTTGGCTTCAGGAGCCCAACAATTGGATGAATCACACCCTGGAGTTGGCAGGAGTTGACAGCAGCAGCAGCAGGAGCCCAAATATTACTTCAAAGAGACCCTGGGGTTGGCTTCAGGAGCCCAACAATTGGATGATTCACACCCTGGAGTTGGCAGCAGCAGCAGGAGCCCAAAAAATGGCCTAAAGACATAAATATGTTTTGCACCATTTGGAAAGTGTAAAACGTGGCACCATGCTGAATCTAGTCGCATGCATCAGGCATTGGTGGGTGGAAATCCTGGCTGATCCATCCCTGATTCATTTTGACAAAGGTGAGTCTCTCCACATTTTTAGTTGACAGACGAGTTCTCCTCGCCGTAACTATGGCCCCCGCCGCACTAAACACCCGCTCAGATGGCACGCTACTTGCCGGGCAGGACAGCTTTTCCAGGGCAAACTCTGCTAGTTGCGGCCACAAATCAAGTTTGGCTGCCCAGAAGTCCAGCGGATCCTCAAGGTGTGTTGGCATGGTCATGTCAAAGTATGACATGACCTGCTGGTTGAGGTCCTGCTCCAGGTCTTCCAGCTGCTCATGAGTAGCCTCACTATGCGGGTGTAGAAAGCTACTCATTAGCGACTGAAGACTGAGGCTGCTGCTGCTGATGGAGCTGCTGCTGCTGCTCCTGCCAACCCCCCCAGCGGCCATGGCAGTGGAAGGTGAGCGCAGAGGTCCCCTCGAGTCAGACCTGCGAGAGTATGGACCATGGCGCAGATAGGCATCGGCCAACTGCCTACGTAGAATGTCTTTGTAGTAGTTGAGTTTGTCCTCCCTCTCGGTGGGTTTAAAAAATGCCCCCATTTTGTGCCGGAAGCGAGGGTCCAATAAGGTGGACAGCCAGAAGTCATCCCGCCGACAGATGGAAACAATTCTGGGGTCACTACGCAAGCACGTGAGCATGCTTTGTGCCATTTGCGCAAGTGACTCGGATGGACTACCTGTCTCCATCTCCACTGCATACTGCCACGGTGTGCCTGGGTCCTCTGTCTCGCCTTCCTCAAAAACCTCTAGCTCCTCTGGCTGCTCCTGCTCCTCCTCTCCTGTCCGCTGACTAGATAAACCAGCCATTTCGCCAAGCCTAAACTGTGTTTCGCTGGGCAACTCCTCCTCCTCCTCCTCTTCCTCCTCCTCCTCCAGTTCAGCTCCAACGGGGTTCATGTGGCCGTAAGATGTAAACGCCATGTCTCCAGTGCCCTGACCAGCCATGGTTTCCAACATGTGCTGTAGTACATGAAGCAGTGGAATCACGTCGTTCATCCCGTAATCCTGCCGACTGACAAATAAAGTGGCTTCCTCAAAGGGCCTGAGCAAATGGCAGGTGTCACGTATGAGCTGCCACTGGTTGACATTGAAGTTACACAGGGGAGTCCCCCTATCTGCTTGGATCATCAGGAAATCCGTGATGGCTTTTCTCTGTTCATATAAATCGGTCCAACATGTGAAGGGTGGAATTCCAACGGGTGGAAACATTGCAAATCAGACTATGTTGGGGGATACCATTCTGACGCTGTAGCTCAAGAAGGGTGTGTTTGGCGGTGTAGGAGTGGCTGAAGTGCATGCAAAGTTTCCTTGAAGTTGTTAGGATGTCTTGCAGATGGGGGGAACACTTCAGAAACCGCTTGACAACCAGATTGAAGACGTGAGCCATGCAGGGGGCATGGGTCAGGCTTCCTTGGCGCAGCGCAGACAAAATGTTCTTCCCATTGTCGGTAACCATGATTCCCATTTTAAGTTTTCTCGGAGTAAGCCATGTTTGGATTTCCTGATGAATACATTTAAGCAGTTCCTCCCCTGTGTGACTCCGTTCGCCAAGACAAACCATGTGAAGCACTGCGTGACACCTCCGTGCCCTGCACACATGGTAGACTGGAGGGGCACTGAGACTTGAGCCTACAGTGGAGGGTGAGGAGATGGCGGAGGATGAGGAGGCCGAGTCGCACGGTGTCACAGGCCCAATGGGCAGAGAGCGCGGAGGCCGAAGCGGCGTGACCTGTCCAAGTTGCTGCTGCTGCTGCAAAGGGACCACATTCACCCAGTGGGCCGTAAACGACATGTACTGCCCCTGACCGCAGTTACAGCTCCAGATGTCGGCGCTGCCATGTATTTTGCTACACACCGACAGGCTCAAGGACTGGCCCACCTTCTGTTCAACAAAAGTGTGCAGCGCTGGTACTGCCTTCTTGGCAAAGAAATGACGGCTTGGGACTCTCCACCTCGGCTCAGCACAAGCCATCAGTTCTCTGAAAGGTGCAGATTCCACCACCTGAAAAGGGAGCGACTGCAGCACCAGCAACTTGGACAGGAGCACATTCAGCTTCTGCGCCGTAGGATGAGTGGGCGCATACTGCTGTCTCTTGGACATGGCTTCGCTGATGGATCGCTGGCGGGATGCATGACTTGGAGGAGGAGGAGCAGGAGCGACAGAGGATGGGTATGACGCACAGCTGCCTTCGACTGAGGTGCTGGAGCCTTGGCTGGCAGAAATTGGGAGCTCACTTGGTGAGGAAGCAGACTGGACCACCCCTTGGGAGCCTCGGTTCTCCCAGGTCGTTTTATGGTGACGCATCATATGTTGACGCAGGGCCGTGGTGCCAACATTTGGACCCTGGCCACGCTTCACCTTTTGCCTACATATCTTGCATGTGGCCATGTTACCCTCCTGCGGATGCCTCAGGAAAAACTGCCACACTGCCGAGTAGCTACTTTTCCCACCCCCTGGCCTCACTGATTCACTGCTGCTGTTGCCAACACCAGGAACCCCTGCTCCACTACCTCCCGATAAGGTAGACTGCCGCACAGCAGGTGCTCTACCCCGGCCCCAGCCGGCTCCAGCCTTTGGAATTGTGCCCCCATGCTGACTGCTACCACCTTGCTGCCTCAGCTGCTGACTCCGGGGCAACCTGCGCCCCTCTTCTCCTGATGATGACGATGAAGCCCCTTCATCACCCGGCTCCCAAGTGCGATCGGCTTCATCATCATCATCATCATCACCGAGTTGTGGCTGTACGTCACTGATGTTCGTGGATTCGTCAACAGTGTCTGGCGCAGGAGCTGGAACGCTCGCAGCACCCACGACACTGTCCACATCACTATTTGTCTGCCTAGCTAAAGAAGCCACCTCCATTTCTTGGCTGGGCAGTAGCTGCTGACTGTCCTCCTGTATCTGATCGTCCTCCTCACTAAAGAGTGGAGCTGAACCCAAAGCATAGGATACGTCGCTGGGGGAGGGAACGGCGTAGGACAGAGGCAATGGGAGGACAGGGACTGCTCTCGGGGCATGCCAACTCAGGGTTGTGTCAGAGGAACCTACCGACCCTAGACTGGGGGTCTCAGACGTAAGTTGTGATGATGTTGTTGATGAGCGCGTCAACCAATCTACCACGGCAGATGCGTTACTGGTGGAGACCCGACCGCTAGCAGATACTGGCAGATTAGGTCTCTCAGCGTGACTCCTGCTGCTACTGGCTCTGCCTGCGGAATCTTGGCCTCTGCCACTCCTCTTTTCACTTCCAGGCACTTGTCTGCCCGACATAGTCTAACTGGCGTGTTAGTAGGTGATATTTAAAGAACCCCCGGGCAGCGGTGGGTCTATATGAAACAGAATATAATGCACACCAAAAGTGAGCAGTAACACTCAGCCTCCAACAGGCCTGCTTAGTGTAAATAAGAGAGCTGCTTAGTGTAAATAAAGAGGGGTATGCTATGTTACAGAATGGGATGCCCCAACAGAAGTGCACCTGGCAGGCAGCAGTAAGTCTATGCCCAGCAAAAGTGTCTTTATCAGGCTAATTTCAATTATAATAAGAGCAAATTGTTATATGGTCTTAAACAGAGGCTGTTGTAGTCACAGAATGGGATGCCACAACAGAAGTGGACCTGGCAGGGTCCAGAAGTACTATGCCCAGCAAAAGTGTCTTTATCAGGCTAATTTCAATTATAATAAGAGCAAATGGTTATATGGTCTTAAACAGAGGCTGCTGTAGTCACAGAATGGGATGCCACAACAGAAGTGGACCTGGCAGGGTCCAGAAGTACCATACCCAGCAAAAGTGTCTTTATCAGGCTAATTTCAATTATAATAAGAGCAAATGGTTATATGGTCTTAAACAGAGGCTGCTGTAGTCACAGAATGGGATGCCACAACAGAAGTGGACCTGGCAGGGTCCAGAAGTACTATGCCCAGCAAAAGTGTCTTTATCAGGCTAATTTCAATTATAATAAGAGCAAATGGTTATATGGTCTTAAACAGAGGCTGCTGTAGTCACAGAATGGGATGCCACAACAGAAGTGCACCTGGCAGGGTCCAGAAGTACTATGCCCAGCAAAAGTGTCTTTATCAGGCTAATTTCAATTATAATAAGAGCAAATGGTTATATGGTCTTAAACAGAGGCTGCTGTAGTCACAGAATGGGATGTCACAACAGAAGTCGACCTGGCAGGGTCCAGAAGTACTATGCCCAGCAAAAGTGTCTTTATCAGGCTAATTTCAATTATAATAAGAGCAAATGGTTATATGGTCTTAAACAGAGGCTGCTGTAGTCACAGAATGGGATGCCACAACAGAAGTGCACCTGGCAGGGTCCAGAAGTACTATGCCCAGCAAAAGTGTCTTTATCAGGCTAATTTCAATTATAATAAGAGCAAATGGTTATATGGTCTTAAACAGAGGCTGCTGTAGTCACAGAATGGGATGCCACAACAGAAGTGGACCTGGCAGGGTCCAGAAGTACTATGCCCAGCAAGTGTCTTTATCAGGCTAATTTCAATTATAATAAGAGCAAATGGTTATATGGTCTTAAACAGAGGCTGCTGTAGTCACAGAATGGGATGCCACAACAGAAGTGGACCTGGCAGGGTCCAGAAGTACTATGCCCAGCAAAAGTGTCTTTATCAGGCTAATTTCAATTATAATAAGAGCAAATGGTTATATGGTCTTAAACAGAGGCTGCTGTAGTCACAGAATGGGATGCCACAACAGAAGTGCACCTGGCAGGGTCCAGAAGTACTATGCCCAGCAAAAGTGTCTTTATCAGGCTAATTTCAATTATAATAAGAGCAAATGGTTATATGGTCTTAAACAGAGGCTGCTGTAGTCACAGAATGGGATGCCTCACAGCAGACTTAAGATCAGTTCAGTATATATGCACAGTTAGTTAGTATAAGCAGCCTGAAAACGCTAACAAAGCCTGTCAGGCTGGATGAAAAAAAAAAAACTCCCTGTGACAGCCTCCGATTTTTCTACCTTTCCCTGTTTTTTCGCTGACTTTCTGTCTGTCTCCTGTCTGTCTCCTGCCTGTCTCCAGCCTGTCTCCAGCCTGTCTCCAGCCTGTCTCCAGCCTGTCCCTGTCTGTCCCTGCCTGTCTAACTGCCTCTCTCCCTCAGCTACACAACGTTCTGTCTCTCACGAATGCAATAGAGAAATGAGGCAGGAAAGCAAGATGGCCGGCCTTAAATACCGCTGTGACGTCACCGGGCTTGCTGGCTGCTGATAGGCTGCATGTGACTGTCCCAGCTTGCACTGGCGCAGGGTTGATGTCTGGACATGTCCCGTCCGCCATCTTAGAATGCCTGTAATGTAAATGAATGGATGTTAAAGGAAAACTTCGAGCGATCGAATCGCGGGGAAATTCGGATTCGATCCGAATCGAATTTTTCCTGAAATTCGGATCGAATCCGGGTTCGTCCGGATCGATTCGCTCATCCCTACCCATTACCATGCTAATATGCTTGTACATAATGTTAGAGTTGCAAAATACATTGTAATATTGAAAAACAGTAAAGCCACGTTCTGTTCCAGGATTGGCAGAGGTCTTCTATAGCCAAGTAATGCATATTTTTACAGAAAGAAGTAAAAGTAATTTGAAGGGCAAAGGACAAATCACACAACTGGAATTTCCCCCTACAAACATACAGGTTTGGGTGCAGAGCCACAATTTACATGCATTCAAAAAAGGGGCCATTCTGATAAAAGGACTAAAATGGAATAACACAAGTTCAACAATGTGTTCCAGAACCATAGACAGCCCACAAATTTGTTTTAGAACCACAGAACACTCAACAATGTGTTTAAGAACCCTAGACAGATCAGCTTACTTTTAAATATGATACACCAGACCTGCCAGACCACCCTGTTGGTGCACCTTGAATATAGCTGTGTACTTCCTGGGGTATGTGTACCGCAGGCTGAGAAAATACAATTCTGTGATTACTCACCTGTAGAATTGGTATTGTATGTATACAGCACGTCCTGTTCTAGAAGATATTCCTTACACTTGGGATATACATCCAGCAGATGGCGCTGACTACAGAGACAGAAAAGTGGCTCCTCCCGGCCCCATACACACCAGGGACCTCCCACAAAATCCCCAGTATTGAAAAGCAGTTAAGATGAGACCGGGAGAACTATAACCATTATATGAAAATTTGAACATAAGAACAATCACCATAAAGCGGTAACCAAGGTAATGATAAGGGTGGGGTGGAACAGGACGTGCTGTATACATATAATACCAATTCTACAGGTGAGTAATCACCGAATTGTATTATTCTAAGTATACAGCACGTCCTGTTCCAGAAGATATTCCTTACACTTGGGACATCCAATAGCAGTGTCCGTAAGGTAGGGTCCCGAAAGTAACAGCAGACAGTTTAAACCACTGCCGCCTGCAGAACCTTGCGGCAAAAAACAGCATCAGCTGAGGCCCTAACATCAACCTTGTAAAACTTAGAAAAAGTATGAACAGAAGACCAAGTAGCGGCCTTGCAAACTTGTTCAACAGAAGCTTGGTGCTGAAAAGCCCAAGAGGCACCAATAGCACGAGTAGAATGAGCAGTAAGGCGGAAGGGAGGCTCCTTCCCCTTAGCAGAGTAGGCCTATATCACAGCCTGACGTACCCACTTGCTGATAGTGGACTTAGCTGGAGCCAGACCTTTCTTAGGTCCCGACGGGAGCACAAAAAGAGCATCAGTCTTCCTGAAGGATTCAGTAGCCACCAAATAGAACTTCAGAGTTCTGACTACGTCCAAAGAATTCAAAACCCTTTCCTTAGGGTTACTAGGATTAGGACACAGAGATGGCAAACAATGTCCTGATTGAGATGAAAGGCAGAAACAACCTTAGGCAGAAAATCTGGCTTAAAACGAAACACCACCTTGTCCTGGTGTGTCGCAAAATGAGGCTTGATGGAAAGCGCCTCCAACTCAGAAACACGCCTAACAGAAGTGATAGCCACCAAAAAGACCACCTTAAGCGTAAGAATGGACAAATGAGCCCCTTGCAAGGGCTCATAGGGAGACCCCTGCAGGGCAGATAAGACCAAGTTCAAGTCCTAGACTGGTAACATAGGCTTACATGGGGGACGCACGTGAGTAACCCCTTGGAAAAAAGCCTTGACCAGGGGATGCTGAGCAAAGGATCTTTGGAAAAAAATAGCCAAAGCAGACACATGGCCTTTCAGAGTATTGAGCTGAAGACCCAGATCCAAACCATGTTGCAGAAACTCCAGAATCCTAGAAATAGAAAACACACAACAGGGAAGCGAGTTGAACTCGCACCAGTCAATGTAAGTACGCCAAACCCTGTAATAGATGGAAGAAGAGGACCTCTTCCTAGCCCTGATCATGGTATTCACCACTGAGGCAGGCAGTCCTTTTTCCATCAAGATGGAGGTTTCAACAGCCAGGCCATCAAAGCCGGCGTTTGTAAATTGGGGTGGCGTAGGTGTCCCTGAGTGAGCAGATCTGGAACCAGTGGCAGGGCGTACTGGTCTAGTGCCAACTGCACGATGTCTGCGAACCACACTCTTCTTGGCCAACAGGGGGCCACCAGGATGGCTGGCACCCCTTCCTGAACTATCTTGCGCAGCACCCTGCCCAGCAGTGGAAACGGTGGAAAAACATACAGGAGCTGGAACCTCGTCCAAGACATTGCCAGGGCATCCGTGGCCAAGGCCAGAGGATCCTGGGACAGAGAGACAAAGGCTGGAAGCTTGTGATTGTGACAGGACGCAAACAGATCCACGTCCGGCTGACTCCAGCGGTGGCACAGGGAGTGAAACACCCTGCTGCTGAGGGACCACTCTCCCAGACAAGAGGTCCCCCTGCTCAGAGAGTCTGCCACCAGATTCTCCACCCCCGGGATGTACACAGCAAAAATGCAGGGAATATTTTCCTCCGCCCAGGACAGTATCAGGGACACTTCCTTGAGGGCCCTCCTGCTCCGGGTCCCTCCCTGAAGATTGATGTAGGCAACGGCTGTCTGGTTGTCCGAGCGGACCTGAACAGCCGACCCCTCAGGTGTAGGGTTAAGTGGGCGAGAACCAACCTGATTGCCCTCAATTCCAGAATGTTGATAGGGGCATGGGCCTCCTGAGGGCCCCACTGGCCCTGGAATTTCAGGGACTTCCAGAATCCCCCCCAGCCTGTCAGACTGGCATCCGTGGTTACAGTCTCCCAGCAGGGGGCCAGAAAGGACCTGCCCCCCAGCAGGTTCCTCAAGTCCAGCCACCACACTAGAGAGTGACACACACCTGATCCAGGGACACAGGGTCCTGATCCCATACTGACAAGAGGTGGAGTTGCAGAGGCCTCATGTGGAACTGAGCATATGGAACCGCCTCAAAGCAGGACACCATCAGGCCCACCAGCTGCATTCCCTGCCTGATGGATGGATGAGGACAAGACAGCAGGAGGAAGAAAGATCTTGACCTGGATGAATCCAGAGTCATGCCCAGAAAAGACTTCACCATGGAAGGAGACAGGGAAGATTTGGGGTGATTGATCACCCAGCCAAATGATTCCAGTGTGGACACCACCCTCTGAGTGTCCAGCTCTGCCTGGTGGAAGGACTGAGAAGCGATAAGCATGTCGTCCAGGTAGGGAAGAATGCGAATGCCCTGAGATCTCAGCAGGGCCATCACACCTGCCAGCACCTTGGTAAATACCCTGGGGGCCGAGGTGAGGCAGAAGGGCAAGGCCACAAATTGGTAGTGCTGATCCTCCAGAGCGAACCTGAGGAATCTCTGATGAGCCGGAAAGATAGGTACGTGAAGGTAAGCATCCTTGATGTCTACAGAGGTCATGAAGTCCCCTGGGCGTAGGAAAGTCACAGCTGAGTCCCCATGCGAAAGTGTCTGAATCTGACAAACTTGTTGAGAAGCTTTAAATCCAGGATAGGTCTGATGGACCCATCCATTTTGGGCACAATGAAAAGATTGGAATAACAGCCTTTGCCCCTTTCCTTCAAGGGCACCCGGCAGATGACACCTAGGTCTAGAAGGCCTTGAACAGCCAGGGAGAGACACTAGGCTGACAAGGGGTTTTGAGCTAACAGAGACTTGATGAATCTTGGGGGCGGCCAGGCTGCAAACTCTATCTTGTAACCGGAGGATACTACCTCCTGAATCCACCGGTCTGAGACATGACGCCTCCAGACGTGAGCCAAGTGCCCAAGCCGCCCCTCCACCCGGATAGGTGAGGGCGCCCCTTCATGCCTGAGGGGGCTTGGGGGAGGACTTAGTCTTGAGACCCCAGGAGGAGCCAGGAGGCTACGTCCTCTGCCCCTGCCCCAAAAATCTCCACGGGCTCCAGCAAAGGAAGCTCCCCGTCCACCTCTGGAGCCCCTAAAGGAAGGAGATAAGGCACCTGAACCCCGAAAGGACCGGGGCTGCCTTCTACGCTAAGGTAACTTGCCACCTTTAGCAAACAAGTCCAAGCGTTCCCCAAAGAGGCGCAGCCCCTTGAAAGGAAACCCAGTGAGAGCCTTTTTGGCAGCATTATCAGCTGCCCACTGGCGCAGCCAGACCGAGCGGCGTATCGCCACCAACAAGGCAGATGCCCTGCCACACATTCTGATGGTATCATCCAAGGCAGAGAGCACATATGCAACAAATTCCTCACAATGCAGAAGAGCTCTATACTCTTCACTGCCAGCATCATCAGGGGCCCCATCTAAGAGCCCCCTGAGCAGGCTTTTAATAGCAACAGCTGTGATAGCAGAGGCACAGACCGGGCGGAGCGCGGTCCCAACACAGGCAAAGGCATGGCAAGCAAGCTGATCTATGCGCCTGTCCTCCCCATCTCTCAGGGTAGTAGAGTCAGGGGAATGCATGACAGATGTGTTAGACAACCCCAGAACTGGTGCATCCACCTCTGGAGGACATGACCAACGTTTAACCATCTCAGCAGGAAAGGGATACCTCTTATCCCAACTCTTTGGTACACCGGGAAGCCGGTTAGGCCGTTCCCACTCCTTGAGAATCAGATTATTAAAGTGAGTTTGTTCAGGAAACTCCAAACGTGGCTTAACAGTATGAAACAGCTCCCCCAGCTGCCGCGGGGCCATGGCAGGAGGAGAGATACAGAGCACTTCAAAAATATGAGCCAAAAGTCTGTCAGTATCATCTGAAGCCCATGAGTCAGATCCAGACTCAGCACAACCCCTAGGCTGATCTTCAGATGATTCTGAATCAGAGAATAATTCCCCTTCTTCCAGGGGGGTATATCCAGTAATATCAAAAAACTCCTGAACTTCCACAGGAAAGAGGGTAACACCGGGTGCCAGATGCCGCCACTTAGCAGGAGCCTTACGCGGACCAGACCCGGCAATATGCCTTTCAATGCTGGCTACCTGGGAAGCCAAATCAGATTGAGACTCCCCACTGGTATGCACTTTACTGGGAGTTAAGTGTAAATGTGGGGGGGTAGGCGAAGCCAGAGGGGGCGCAGCACTAGGCCCAGCCGCAGGTAACCCAGACTGCAGCGAAAGCTGCGTCTGCTGGGCGCAGGGTACACACACCCTGACATCATCACTTATAGGGGATACCCCACATGCCACACACAGCCGGGCTTGTCCCGAAGGAACCCCGAGCACATTATCCTGAGACGCCTCCATATGGTGATTATCACGGCACAAAAGGCCAATAGGGATTGACGCTAATAATAGCAACCCGGGATGCCCCAATAACCCGCTATGGAAGTGGGAGTAATGGAATATAATAGCCCTCCAATAAGAGTTAACACTAAATAGAGTGGATAGGACCGGGAGAAACCACAAAGTTTGACCCGCCTGCAAGACATAAGCAAAAAGATCCCATGTCGTCCAGGTAGGGAAGAATGCGAATGCCCTGAGATCTCAGCAGGGCCATCACACCTGCCAGCACCTTGGTAAATACCCTGGGGGCCGAGGTGAGGCAGAACCCCTAGGCTGATCTTCAGATGATTCTGAATCAGAGAATAATTCCCCTTCTTCCAGGGGGGTATATCCAGTAATATAAAAAAACTCCTGAGCTTCCACAGGAAAGAGGGTAACACCGGGTGCCAGATGCCGCCACTTAGCAGGAGCCTTATGCGGACCAGACCCGGCAATATGCCTTTCAATGCTGGCTACCTGGGAAGCCAAATCAAGTTGAGACTCCCCACTGGTATGCACTTCACTGGGAGTTAAGTGTAAATGTGGGGGGGTAGGCGAAGCCAGAGGGGGCACAGCACTAGGCCCAGCCGCAGGTAACCCAGACTGCAGCGAAAGCTGCGTCTGCTGGGCGCAGGGTACACACACCCTGACATCATCACTTATAGGGGATACCCCACATGCCACACACAGCCGGGCTTGTCCCGAAGGAACCCCGAGCACATTATCCTGAGACGCCTCCATATGGTGATTATCACGGCACAAAAGGCCAATAGGGATTGACGCTAATAATAGCAACCCGGGATGCCCCAATAACCCGCTATGGAAGTGGGAGTAATGGAATATAATAGCCCTCCAATAAGAGTTAACACTAAATAGAGTGGATAGGACCGGGAGAAACCACAAAGTTTGACCCGCCTGCAAGACATAAGCAAAAAGATCCCATAAGCAATATGCAATACAGAAAAATTTTAAATAAATCAGCCCGCAGGGGCACTTACAGACCGCGATAGGGAGATGCCAGGCACACGCAGCAGAGAACTAAAATGGCGCCCACCTGACAAGGCCAGCCAATGACGCCGCCGACCGCGGAGCATAGTACAAGCATGCGGGGGCAGCGGCGGCAAAAGAAACCAGTGCAATCAATTCAAAAAGGGATCAAAAGCACAAAACACAACATATAGCAGAGACATGCACCCCCCCCCCCCCAGATCTACAAGGGAGAGCGAAGGGGAAGCGACGGCCAGCCTAAAGGGAGCCAACTGCAGGGACAGGGGGCGAGGGGCATAAAGTGCGGGAGGGGCATCCCATAAGGCTCACCATGGGCCTATACCACCTACCCTTTGGTGGGGGACTGCGGTTGGAACAGCGCTCCTTAGCATCTAACAGCGGTGCTGCCTACCTTCACCTGAATCAGAGCAGCCTGAGCTGGGAGGCAGTAAAAGGAAACGGGTGGGAATAGTCCTACAGGGCCGCAGGCTAATAGCCCCACTCACCTGCGAGTAGAGAGAGCCATCTTCTAGTCATCGCAGCCAGGACTGCAGAGAAGAACTGGGGATTTTGTGGGAGGTCCCTGGTGTGTATGGGGCCAGGAGGATCCACTTTTCTGTCTCTGCAGTCAGCTCCATCTGCTGGATGTATATCCCAAGTGTAAGGAATATCTTCTGGAACAGGACGTGCTGTATGCTTAGAATACAGTGTCAAAGATAGCTCAGTAATGTGTTTTAATATACAGTTCAATTTAATATATGTGTTTTAATATAATATATATTCGTATACAGCTTAGAAATTTGACTTAAACCACAGACAGCTCAGCAATGTGTTTCAGAACCATAGACAGCTCCTTGGTGTGTTTTAAAGCCATAGACAGCTCAGCAATGTTTCAGAACCACAGACAGCTCAGCAATGTTTCAGAACCATAGACAGCACAGCAATGTGTTTCAGGACCATAGACAGGTCAGCAATGTTTCAGAACCACAGACAGCTCAGCAATGTTTCAGAACCATAGACAGCACAGCAATGTGTTTCAGAACCATAGACAGCACAGCAATGTGTTTCAGAACCATAGACAACACAGCAAGGTGTTTTTAAGCAATACAGCTCAGAAATGTATTTCAGGACCATAGACAGCTCAGTAATATGTTTTCAAACCATAGACTGGGGGTGTCAACCTTTTTATGACAAGTCACCTTAGAGACAACAGGTTTCAACTGAGTATCCCCAAAGAGGGTATCAATTATAAATGTTACCAAAATCAGTAGGTCCCAGCACTTAAAGCAAGAAGGAGTTATGTTTTACTGTTAAATATAATACACTAGTGCGTTCAGCCCCCCACCCCCATTGCCACCTGAATATAGCTAGTTATATGGTTATGTGTACTGCAGGCAGAGAAACAGTGCCATAGACAGCTCAGTCGATGTGTTTAAAAACCATACACAGATCAGCAATGTGTTGAAAGTGGACTTCACCGGGAGTTTCACTATTCTGGTGACCTTGTCCCTGGATCATCCTGATTTGGGATGTCTCACTGTATGAAACCCACCAGATCATCCACACCACTTACCTTTCTGTCATTCCCATGGCAGACGCATGGGTTCTTTTCCAAGGGATGCAGGGATGCCAAGGATGCACCAGCAATGTTCTTCAAAACCATAGACAGATCTGCAGCGCCATATACAGCTCATTAAGACGTTTCCAAAGACGTAGCCCAACCAGATCCCTCTCCTTATCCTTCCTAATTTTAATGTTCAATTCAATTCAATGTATTGTTCACTAAGTACATCGTGAGATGAACAAGGAATTCTTTTTGGCATATACACAGTGCAACAGTTAACTACAGTTTACGTAGAAAACCGAGATACAGATGGTCTTTCATAGTGCAATTGATACCGGCTTGAGCCTGGGCCTATGATGCCTGGCTATTGTTCAGGATGCGGACAGCCAAAAGAAAATAAACCATTCCTAGACCTAGAAGTCCTGCAAGCTGGTACCACAAGACGCTGTCCAGATGGTAAGTACTGGAATAGGGCGTGTCCAGGGTGGGAGGAATCCCGAAGGATCCTTTCTGCCCGTGTTTTTGTTCTTCCCAAAAACACAGTACAGAGCCTATGACAGCATTGAAGAAAAGCACTAGCAACTGTAAGCACTAAAATAGTTTTTACTGCTGTTGTGTAACTAGGATAATGGCTAGCAATATTGGAGGTCTACTTCAGTGCACAGTTGGTCATATGTATAAACTTCAGGAGCATCAGTTCCCGGGTTTATACCGCTGTGGTAAATGTGAGCAAATCGCAAACCTGGAAGCTCAGGTTAGAGATCTGGAGGAGCAAAATGCAACGCTGAGGAGAATTGACAATATGGAAAAGAGCGTTCTGCTCACTGTGCAGGCAATAAGTGGGGTAGATACAGAGGGTGGAGTAATGGGTCAGGATGAGCAGATAAAGAGCTGGTTAATGTGGATAGAGGGAGTAGAAAGGGTGCACAGAAAAGGAAGGCTATATCTGTGTCTGCGCACCCTAGCAAAATTGCCAAGTTAGGTAATGATGCAAGAGTGTCAGTCTCAGAAATGGCAGCCCTAGCGGATACTGCTCTCCCTAACAGCCGGGAGGACAGCCCAGCTAGTGAGTGGGTGGTTGGGACTGCAGGTAGGACTAGACAGTTAGTGGTCATAGGGGATTCTATTATCAGGGGGACTGATAGAATAATTTGTCACCAAGACCACCTCAACCGAATGGTTTGCGGTCTCCCTGGTGCCAGGGTTCGGCATGTGGTGGAAAGGGTGGATAATTTACTGGGAGGGGCTGGGGATGACCCAGCTGTTGTGGTCCATGTCGGGACCAATGACAGAATTAATGGGAGATGGAGGATCCTTAAGAATACATTTAAGGAATTAGGCACCAAGTTGAAGGGAAGGACCTCCAAGGTTGTATCCTCTAGAATACTGCCTGTGCCATGCACTACACATGAAAGACATTGGGAGCTTAGAGAGCATGGCTTATGTCCTGGTGCAGGGCAGAGGGATTTGGGTTCCTAGAGCACTGGGCTGACTTTTCATTGGGGTACAAACTGCATTCTACAGATAATTTGCACCTGAATGGAAGTGGGGCTGCTATGCTGGGTAAAAAGATACTAGAGGGGGTGGAGAGTTATTTAAACTAGAAATAGGGGGGGAGGGCAAGAGTGAAAACAAAAGTGAAAACAGGTTACTTAGGGGAGAGCATATGATGGTGGGTGGATAATTAGAAGGGGGGAGGACTGCTATGATGGATAAGAAGACCAATGTGTTGCAAACCAGCAGTGAAAAATTAGGCGGATTTATTACTGCAGAAGCTAATACTATAGCTCAATGTGTCAAACTTGATAGTAACAGACTAGATAATGATGTTCAAAATGCCAGAAGTCTGTCAAGTAAAGTGGGGGAGCTTGAGGCTCTGGTGCTGGAAGAGAATATTGATGTTATTGATGTGGCTGAGACATGGCTGGATTCCACACATGACTCGACTGTCAACCTTCAATGTTTTGCTCTTTTTCAGAAAAAAAAGAGCAAAAAGGAAAAGGGCGGAGTGTGTCTCTATGTAAAGCAAGAATTCAAAGCATATATTAATGAGGGGATACTAGCAGAAGATTGTGAGGATGTAGGATGTAAACAATGTTAAAATACAGTTTGGTGTAATCTATAGGCCCCCAAATATAACTGAGGAAATAGATCAACTATAGGTCAACTGCATAAATAGATAGAGCGGGCATCACAGGCTTGTACAGTGGTGGTGATGGGGGACTTCAACTACCCGGGAATCGACTGGCGACATGGTTCTGCTTCTTCTACAAGGGGGAGAGCATTCCTCAGCTTGCTACAAGATAATTATATGAATCAGTTCGTGGAGGCATCTACTAGGGGTGATGCTCTTTTAGATCTGGTAATATCAAATAATGATGACCTGATAGGGACAGTAACAGTCTGTGAAAACACTAAATTTAGGAAGGCCAACTTCCACAGGCTCCGAGCAGCACTCCGGAACATAGACTGGGAGCATCTGTTCAGGAATAAAAATACAGATGCCAAATGGGAGTGCTTTAAATCAATTCTGAGTACCAACATTGCAAAATGTATTCCTACGGGTAACAAATATAAGCGTCTAAAATTAAACCCCTCATGGCTGACACTTTCGGTTAAAAGGGCAATAAAGAACAAAAAAAGAAAATTCTGTGAGTACTTGTAGAATTAATTTCTTCCATTATTACTTTAGGACATCAGAAGAATTCAGAGACGAATGGATTAACATTTCCCGAAGGGTGTGTACTGCAAGAACAAAGGTGTGTCTCCACCTCCTGGGCCTATATCCACCAGGCTGACTTTATCCACTTCAGTTTAATTAAAAAGCAGTAGAACCAGCCGCCCAGGAGGCATACCTATATCTCCTGTTGGAAACAAAAGGCTGGAGACAAAATACAAGACTCCTCTCTCCATTTAATTTTTTTTTTTTTTTTTTTTATGCTGATCATTATTTACAGCAACTATTTACATATTTACCACTCCACTAAAACTAGGCATCCAAGACATGGACATAGAAACCTAGCAGACAGGGAGGGTCTGGTGTCCTGAAGTAATAATGGAAGAGTAATTAATTCTACAGGTGAGTACTCACCCTCACCAGAATTTTCTTTTCTCTTCCATTTTACTTCAGGCCATCAGAAGAATTCAGAGACGAATGGGACCTCCAAAAGCAGTACCCTAATTCGGGTGGGATCCCCAAACCTTATTCCTCTCAGGAATAAGACACCCTTTCAGGAATAGGACACTCCAAAAACCCTTATTCCTTTCAGGAATAACACACTCAAAAAAACATTTAATTACTACTGTATGTAATTACTTCCTACCAAAGGCTCTACCTTGTAGAATTTGGTAAATGTATGAACTGAAGACCAAGTAGCGGCTTTGCATACTTGTTCTACTGAAGCTTGATGCTAAAAAGCCCAAGAAGCTCCAATAGCTCTTGTTGAATGAGCAGTAGTTCTAAAAGGAGGATCCTTCCCCTTAGGAATATAGGCTCTTACCACTGCCTGTCTAATTCATCACTGATGGTAGACTTAGATGGTGGAAGACCTTTCCGTTGATCATCAGGTATTACAAATAAAGAGTCCGACCTACAGAAAGATTGTGTAGTAGTGAGATAGTATCTTAGTGCTTTCACTACATCCAGCAATGAAGAATCCTTCTTTATCGGACACTGGAGTGGGATATAAGGAAGGCCAATTTACCTTTTCATTAAGATGAAAAACCACTTTAGGAAGAACATCCTGTTTAAAAGTAGAAGACGGCCTTGTCCTTATGTAACACTAAATAAAAGGACTTAACTGATAAGCTGCTAATTCAGAAACACTCCTTATTGAGGTCATTGCCGCTAAAAAGATAATCTTAAGATTCAATAAACTGAATGACATATCTGCCAAAAGTTTAAAGGAAGGACCCTGAAGAGCTGCTAAACAGTTCTAAAAGCTCAGGCCCCAAACCAGCAGAAGTGGCTTACGAGGAGGCCGCACATGAGCGACTCCCTATACAAAAGTTTTTATACATTTATTCTCAGCATTGGGTTTCTGAAAAAGATAGATAAAGCAGATATCTGTCCCTTTAAAGCGGTCCTTCACTCTGAATAAATCTTATATGTTTCCCACACCCTGTACATACCGATTGCTCACATTAAAAAACATCCTACCTGCATCTACTGCATGTTATAAGCCTTTAAACATCCAAGATGGCGGCTCATGGAACATCAGACAGCCTGCAAACAGGAAGTGACTGTGCTGATCTGCATTCTGGGATTGCTGACCTTTTCCTGACACCAGCTCTGTTCTGTCTCAGGAAAGCACAGCTATAACCCCCTGTACTTTATCCCACTCTCCTCAGTAAGTGTGATGCTTCTGAGTCAAGATGGCGGCGCTCATATCCTAAAGTCCTGAACAGAGTTGCAGCCCAGTGGGGGGAAGAATAATAAGTAAGTGACTAAAAACTTAAAATATATTAACTTTAGATGCTGGGGAAACGTTTTTTAAGGGTTTGGACATTTCAATAAATCATGGTGAAGGTCCGGTTTAAAGTACTCAATTGAAGACCTTCATCAAGACCTTTATGCAAAAATACCATTTTGTGAGTACTCACCTGAAAAATGGATATTGTTGGTGTGCCACACACCCCGCTTCACTTCTTAAATATTCATCACTTCATGGGTCAATCCACCGCAGGTGACGTAGTGCAGAGAGGAAGTCTTGTAACGAGCCCCCTTCCGGCCTATATATACCTGGTACCTCCCTTCAATCACCAGTATATTCAAAAAGCAGTAATACAAGGTACCAGTATTCCCCCAGTAACCTCCAAAATCAATTTTGATATAAATAAAAAAGGGCTTCATCATATAAATGCTTCGGTAATACCGAAAAGGGCGGGTGTGAAGCGGGGTGTGTGGCACACCAACAATATCCATTTTTCAGGTGAGTACTCACAAAATGGTATTATTCTTGGTGTGCCCCACACCCCGCTTCACTTCTTAAATATTCATCACTTCATGGGACATCCAAAAGCAGTGTCCACAAGGGACGGGCATCTCAAGGCCAGGTGAAGCATAACTTAAATGACTGCAGTCTGCAGAACTTTGCGGCCAAAAACAGCATCCGCTGAGGCCCGCACATCAACTTTGTAAAACTTAGAAAAAGTGTGAACAGAAGACCAGGTGGCGGCCTTACAAACCTGTTCAACAGAAGCTTGGTGCTGAAAAGCCCAAGACGCCCCAACAGCGCGAGTGGAATGAGCAGTAATACGAAAAGGGGGAACTCTTCCCTTAGCAGAATAGGCCGCAGTAACGGCCTGACGTATCCACTTGCTAATGGCAGATTTGGCTGGTGCCAAACCCTTCTTAGGCCCATGGGGCACAACAAAAAAGGAATCCGTCCTACGAAAAGGAGACGTGATAATCAAGTAGTACTTAACACAGCGTACTACATCCAAACAATTCAAAACCCTCTCTTTGTCATTCTTAGGATTAGGACACAAGGAGGGAAGAACAATATCTTGATTCAAATGAAAAGCAGAAACAACCTTAGGAATAAAGTCTGGCTTGAACCGAAAGACCACTTTATCCTGATGCCTCTCGAAGTAGGGCGCCTGGATAGTTAAGGCCGCCAATTCTGAGACACGCCGGACAGAAGTGATCGCTACCAAGAAGACAATCTTCTGAGTCAGGGTAGACAAAGCAATATCTTGCAAAGGCTCAAAAGGAGGAGCCTGAAGAGCCGAAAGAACCAAATTCAAATCCCAAACAGGGAGTAATGGTTTCCTGGGAGGCCGCACATGCGTAACCCCCTGGAAAAAAGTTTTAACTAAAGGTTTAAGCGCAACACGCTTCTGAAAAAAGACAGATAAGGCAGAGACCTGCCCTTTCAATGTACTTAGCTGGAGACCAGAGTCCAGCCCTGATTGTAAAAACTCCAGAATCCTGGGGACCGAAAGGACCCTACAAGGAAAAGATCTTATCTCACACCAAGTGATATAGGCTTTCCAAGTCCTATAGTAGGTGACGGAAGAAGACTTCTTCCGGGCACTGATCAGAGTCTTAATGACTGAATCAGAAAGACCCTCCTCCTTCAGGATGGAGGTTTCAGCCGCCAGGCCATCAAACCCAGCGCTGGTAAATTGAGGTAACACAATCGACCCTGAGTGAGCAGATCGGGCCGAAGAGGCAGAATGAACTGGTCCACTGCCAGCCAAACGATGTCTGCGAACCCTAATCGTTTTGGCCACTTTGGGGCCATGAGAACGGCGTACACCCTTTCCAGAGCCAACTTCTGAAGAACTCTGCCCAGCAAGGGCCACGGAGGAAACAGGTATAGAAATCCCAGAGCTCCTCATTTCAGGGACCTGACGTCCACTGTCAGAGCCAGAGGATCCCGGGAGAGTGACACGAAGCTCGGAAGCCTGTGATAGTGATGAGGGGCCAACAGGTCCACCTCCGGAGTCTCCCATTGGAGACACAATAAGAGAACCACCCGAGGATGGAGAGCTTATTCTTCCAGACGGGGAGAGCACTTGCTCAACCGGTCCGCTACCTGTTCCATCACCTCTGGAATGTAAACCGCCGAGAGACAGGGAACATGGAACACTGCCCATGTCTGGATCAGGGACATTTCTCTGATGGGTAAGTGGGGCCTCCACTGCCCCTGAAGCCGCAGCTCCTTCCAGAATCTGTCCCATCCCGACAGACCGGTGTCCGTGGTGACACCTCTCCAAGGGAGGGTCAGGAAAGACCTGCCCTATACAAGATTGGTCGAGACCAATCACCACAGGAGGAACTGCCGTACACGGGAGGACAATTGGAAGGACTGATTCAACAACAGAGGTTGCTGGAGCCAACACGCTAGCAGAAATTGAAGTGTTCTTGTGCGAATTTGGGCAAAAGAAAGACACACTCCGTCTTGATGAGAGTTCAGGCCGGGATGAACCGACCCCTGAATGGACCGCGAGGGAGGGTGAGACTCGAATTCCAGGTTGTGACCTGTCGACACTACCTCCTGGATCCATCTGCCTAGAACCACATGGTTCCAATGGTAGAAGTGTCGCAATAGTCCCCCCACCCGCACGGGTGAGGGCAGCCCCTCATTGCTGAGTGAGCTTATCAGCAGGCTTGGGCTTGGTGCCCCAGGACTGAGTGGGCCGCCACGGCCCCTCCCCCGAGTCCAACCTGCACCACTGGTAGCGGAAAAGGACGTACCTTTGCCCGCTCCGAACCTTTGAAAGGAAGGCCTACCGGAACTTGTCCCCCTGAAGGGACCACGAGGCCTTTTGCGTTGTGGCATCTTACCATCTTTTGCGACTGAATCAGTTTTCTCCCCAAACAGACGCAACCCCAAAAAGGGGAGAGCCGTGAGTACCTTTTTGGAAGGCGTGTCTGCTGACCACTGACGCAGCCATACTGACCTGCGAATAGCCACCAGCATAGCTGCCGCCTTGCTACTCATAGTCAGCGCATCGTCCTGAGCGGCCAGGACATAAGCCACAAAAGATTCACACTGCTTAAGTGCAGTGAACTGTTTGCAAACGGGATCAAGATCCTCATATAGCCCCTGAATTAGGGACTTAATTGCCAATAGAAGAAGGGCTGAAGCACATACCGGGCGCAATGCTGACCCGGAATAGATAAAACCATGTCGAGCGTATTGGTCAATCCTGCGATCTTCCCCATCTTTGGGGACAGTGGTCTCAGCAGATTGTACCATAGCCGAGCTGGAGAGTCCTAGTACAGGGGTATCAACGTCCGGAGGGACAGACCACAGCTTCACCAATTCTGGTGGAAAAGGATAACGCTTTTCCCAACTGGAAGGAATTCCAGATAACCGTGTGGGATGTTCCCATTCCTTAAGAACCACCCTCTCAAAGTGGTGCTGTCTGGGAAAAACCAAACTCGGCTGAGGCTCTTTAAATAACTGACCCTTTGGCGGGGCGGCCGCCTCAGGCGTATCTAAACTCAAAATTTTAAACATTTGAGCCAGAATGGAGGGGGTGTCAAAAACAACCCCCTCTGACCAATCGCCGATCTCATCAGCCACATGCTGACCTGTCGGCTCATCTGACTCCGACGGGAGTTCATCCTCGTCAGGGGATCCATCGGACCATTCCACAGGTTCACAAAACTGGTCCTGTGGAGCCGAAGGTACCGGAGTCAGGTGCCTACGTTTTGTAGCGGTCTTCAACGCTGCTTTAACGGGCATCATTTTCCGGGGGCAGGGCTGAGCTGCCGCCTCGGAATGCGAATCCCCACTTTTGACAGTGTCATGCGGGGTCCGGAATAGGGAGGGAGAGGTAGGAGATGATGAAGGATGCGATGGCACTGCAGCCGAAGCAACGGACTGGCGCGCAATAGTCTGTTTTGCACAAGGGATGCAAACAAAGATATCATCAGCTGGGAGTGGAACCCCACAACCTACGCACCCACCAAACGGAACAGCAGAACCGTTTCCGGAATCTACGAAAGCCTCCATATGGTGATTTATGGTATTCGCAATAATGGGACTTAAGGCATAAGCCGACCCGGGATGCCCCCTTTATTTTAGTAATGTCCCGGAAGGGAGGATTTATATAAAAAAATTAAAGTAAAATTAAAAAGTTTAGGTCCCCTTTAATAGAAGCTATATATATATATATTTATATATAGTCTATGTATATAAACATTCAAATCAATCCCAATAATTAGCCAGGCACATAGAGCCGGAGGGCTAGCATAAGCAGGGATCCCAGGATCTGCAAGGCAAAGAAACAACCATCAGATCCTTCACATGTGTATAACATATAAGTATGGCACCAAGTGCCCTTAAATGACGCCCCCTTAATAACAGTGATTTCTCCCTGTATTATTAAAAAATATTCCCCATTTAACGGCCCCAACGGGAGGGGCCGCTTACCTGTACAGCAACCAGCCGGTAAGCCTGCAGCCAGCACCCTGAGCCGGCATGAAGACAAAGTGCGGCTGTGCGCCCACGTGCCTTCCTGTTTTGAAGGAAGCAAGGACGCTGGGCCCGCCGCAGACGCCGCATGACGTTGGCGCCGCGCCCCCGGCGCCGCGTCAGCGGGACCCGCCCCCCCCCTACGCCGATCAGCTGGAACACTTTACAGCTGATCACAGCACGCGCGTCCAGGCGGCGGAGGGGGGAGGGTAAAAACCGCATGTGTTGACAAAGCTTAATGAATGCCAGGCAAGGAGAGGGGGGAGGGGGGAGGGGGTAGGGGGCCACAAAGCAACCAACTGCCAGAGAAGTGGCCAGCCCATACCCAGCCAAGCTGCCCTTAAAGCAGACCCAAAATATACACATGCTACAGTGAATGTATAAACATGACATATATGTTAACATGCAGTGATACAGTGAGCACACCCTCACCACCCCCCCTCCCCCCATAGTGAAGGGAGAAGGGACCGAACGGGAGAGAAAGGGGCTACGGGGACCCTCGGGACAGGGGCATCCCATTTCCGGATCACCATGCCGGTTAGCCGCATTGCCCCACGCATGAGGTCGAGCGGTAGGAGATAAGCTCCTAGGCACTTAAAGTGCCATCTACCATTTGCCCGGTGAGCAGCCAAGGCTGGGAGGCTTCCATTTCACCATAAAGGTATACAAACTCAAACCGGGCAGAAATAGACCAAAAGGGGGGTGGCGGGGTAAGAATACCCCAGCCTACCTGTAAGCAGGAGACTTCCATCTTCTGACTTGTCAGCAAGCAGAGAGAAAAAATACTGGTGATTGAAGGGAGGTACCAGGTATATATAGGCCGGAAGGGGGCTTGTTACAAGACTTCCTCTCTGCACTACGTCACCTGCGGTGGATTAACCCATGAAGTGATGAATATTTAAGAAGTGAAGCGGGGTGTGTGGCACACCAAGAATAATCAATATATTCTGGGAACAGAAACAGTTCTACAAGCGAACCCTCTGAATTTGCACCAAGTGATATTGTTTGCCAGACTCTATAGTAGATCATTTGATAAAGACTTCTTCCTGGCCTGAATCATAGTCTGGATGACTCTGGCAGAAAACCCCCTTTCTGCCAAGATAAAGGATTCAATAGCCAGGCCGTCAAAAACAGAACTTGTGAATTGGGATGCCTTAGAGGCCCCTGTGTGAGAAGATCTGGATCGTCGGGTAACCTCCACGAGTTGCCCTCTTACATCCTTACAATGTCTGAAAACCAGCTTCTTCTTGGCCACCAAGGAGCCACCAAAATGGTTGGGACTCCCCTGTGAGCTAACCTTTTTTAGTACTCGACCCAGGAGTGGAATTGGAGGGAATGCATAAAGAAGCTTGAATGCTGACCACTGAAGAGTCAGGGCATCTGTTGCCATTGTTAGAGGATCCCTGGACCAGGACACAAACGTGTCAAAATACGGCAGATCACAATGCTTCTGCTTTCTGCGGAATTCGGGATACCCCTGACCAAGAGAGTCCCCAAGGGGGTCTGGCTCCTAATTTGATCTTGTAACCTGAGGATACAACTTCCTGTATCCAAATATCTGCTACATGAAGCCTCCAAATATGAGCAAAATGCAGAAGCGGTCCCCCCAAACCTGCAAGAGCGGGAGCGTCCCTTCATGGCTGAGCAGGCTTTGAAGGGGGTCTGGCTTTATTCTGCCAGACACCTGTTGCCTTCATTTGGAACTTTGTCCTATACCAAAAAAAAATTAATAAAAATCTCTTCGGTATCCCGAAGAGGCTGAACCTAGAGCCGGAACCCTGAAGTATTAGAGGCCCTGCGGAAGCAGTATTAGACTTCGGCTTCTGTGGCAGATTAGATGATTTACCACTAGTAGCATGCTTTACCATGTCAACCAAGCACCCCCCCAAACAGACACCCCACCTTAAAGGGGAGTCCTGTCATTCTTTTCTGGAGGCAATGTCAGCTGGCCATTGCTTAGGCCATAAAGCACGCCTTAAGGCGACCACCAGAGCTAGGCCTCTGGCACTTATCCTGCTCAATCCTCCATAGCCCGTATCATATACCTGTTGTAGCCAAACTGATCACCTGGGAGCATGACTTCCATGAATGACCCCTACGTGTCTGAGTCCAGTTGTCTTAACAACCTCCTGCTCCCCAAAAATGCTATGGATGTAGCACAGGCCGGCCGCAAGGTCGACCCCATAATAGAATAAGCATGACATGCCACCTGATCCATGCGCTTATCCGCTGGATCCTTTGGAGAAGCACTATCCGATGATGGCATAACCAAAATCTTAAAAAGACCTGGCACCAGAGCGTCCCCAACAGGAGTGTGAGGCCATAATTCAGTCTGATCTGGAGGAAAGGAATACATAGTATCTAGTACCTAAGGAATAGTCTGAAGACAACCCGACTTCTGCCATTCCCTATTGATCAGATTAGAATAATGTGTATGCTCCCCAACATCCTCCAGAACTGAGCACCCCCTTGTGTAGAGGACTCTGAATACGAGTCCCTACTGGATGAATCCTCCCCAACGGATAACTTCCTGGGAGACTATGGCAGCTACAATATCCTCTTCAAGTTGGAGGATAAATCTTTTCTTTAAAAACCTTTTTAGTAGCCAATCCTTTTAAATGACTTTCTAAAGGTTTAGAATTCTCTTTTCTCTCCCATTTTACTTCAGGCCATCAGACTAAATTCAGAGACGATTGGGACCTCCAAAAGCAGTACCCGAATTCAGGTGGGATCCCAAAAACGTATTCCTTCCAAGAACAAGACATTCCAAAAGCCCTAATTCCTTTCAGGAACAAGACATCTCAAAGACCCTTATTCCATTCAGGAATAAGACATTCCAAAATCCCTTATTCCTTCAAGGAATAAGACATTCCAAAACCATCTAATTACCACTGTATGTAATTCCTTCCTACCAAAGCCTCTACCTTATAGAATTTGGTAAATGTATGAGCTGAAAACCAAGTAGCGGCTTTGCATACTTGTTCTATTGAAGCTTGATGCTAAAAAGCCCAAGAAGCTCCAATAGCTCTTGTCAAATGAGCAGTAGTCCTAAAAGAAGAATCCTTCCCCTTAAGGAATATAGGCTCTTACCACTGCCTGTCTAATCCATCGCTGATGGTAGACTTAGATGGTGGAAGACCTTTCCGTGGACCCTCAGGTATGACAAAATAAGGAGTCCGACCTACGGAAAGATTGTGTAGCAGTGACATGGTATCTTAGTGCTTTTCCCTACATCCAGCAATGTAGAATCCTTTCTCTATCGGACACTGGAGTAGGACATAAGGAAGACAATTCACCTCTTCATTAAGATGGGAACCACCTTAGGAAGAACATCCTGTTTAAAGCAGAAGACGAACTTGTCCTTATGTAACACTAAATAAGGAGACTTAACTGATAAGCTGCTAATTCAGAAACCTTCCGTACTGAGGTTATTGCCACTAAATAGATAACCTTAAGAGTCAATAAACTTAATGATGCATCTGACAATAGTTCAAAAAGGAGGACTCTAATAAAGAGCTGATTAAACTAAGTTCAGGTCCCAAATCGGCAGAAGTATCTTACGAGGAGGCAGCACATGAGCGACTCCCTATACAAAAGGTTTTGATACATTTATTCACAGCAATGGGTTTCTGAATAAAATGATAGATAAAGCAGATATCTGCCCCTTTAAGTGCCAGCCTTCCTGGAGATTTTGTCACCCTTTGTTGCCAGAACATTTTGCACTGTTTTGCGCTCCCCATGTTCAACTGTGATTTTTGAAGGGATTTCCAGGGATTTCCCAGAAAAATGATATATTGTTTTTTTCAGCAGAGCCTGGGCCTTAACATGAAATGTCTTGTTTGTCATTTTCTAAGTGTATTCCCAATATTTTGGGGTAAAAATTGTGCAAAAAAATTTAAAAAAACCTATTTTTTACAATTTGTAGTGTTTTTTTGTAATAAAAAATGTAAGTTTGTCAATAAAATCTTATTTTGTGTGAAACCCCAATTTTTCCCGGTTACAGCTGCCCAGGAGACTCCCCCAAACTGAAACAATGCTTTAGGAGACTTTGAGATAAAATACAACTATGCTATGCAATATGCGCACCTTGCAGTTTTTCAAGAAAAACAACCCTTTACATTTGAAATACCCCCAATAAACTATATATTCCCTAGAAGTATACACCTCAGGCTTTCTAGACGTACCAGGCTTGTTGACATAGGTGCAGTTTTCTGGAAGTAATCCCTCAATGCATTCTTTGGTTACACAGGGTTTCCCTAAAAATTAATAAAAAAGCAGAATCAAAACCACATTTTCCTAAAAAAAAACTATATGCAAACCAGGAAAAAACTGAAAATCTGAAAAAGCAACATCCCCCAAACAGAACAATACCCAGCATGCATAGGTTCTGTCAAGGAGAGAGTTGCCAAACACCCCAAAGTAAAGCATGAGCATAACGGTAATTGTACTTCAAAATTTCATCTCTGCAGACAAAGTGCGCACCTTGTGCTTTTTCTACCAAAACAACCCTTTACATTTGGAATATCCCTGATAAACCATATATTCCCTGAAAGTACACATGTTAAGCTTTCTAAGCGTACCCAGCTTGTTGTAGATCTTTCTGGGAGTAATATCTCGAAGAATTCTTAGGTTGCACAGGGTTTCACAAAAAATGGTATAAAAAGCAGAATAAAAAACACCTTTTCCTAAAATATCAATATACAAATAAGAAAAAACAAGCTAAATCTGAAAGCGCAAGGTCCACCGAGCAGAACAATACCCAACATGTATAGGTACCTGTAACCTTTTAACTGCCAGCCTACTTGAGATTTTGTCACCCTCTGCTGACAGGTAATTTTTCACCATTTTGTGCCATGTTTAAGTGTGATTTTTGCAGGAATTTCCAAGAAAATGGCATATTGGAGTTTAGACTTTAACATGAAATGTCTTGTTTGTATTTTTTCTACTTTTTTTTAATATATTTTTTCTACTTTTTAATACATTTTTAAGTAATTAAGTAAAAAAAAAAAATATATATATATATATATATATATATATTTTTTTTTTTTTTTGTTTTTTTTGTTTTTTTAAATTGTCTCCTTTATTTTAACAAAAACATTTATTTTATTAAAGAAAACCATATTGCACGTCAAAGCCCCATTTCTCCCGATTACAATGATACCACATATGTATTGGTAGCCCCCCGTTCCTGTCCAGGTGATCCCCTAAACTTAGAAGAGCACTTTATAACATTTACAAATAAAATACAACTACTATCCACATAATAAAGGGTTAAATAAAAAAAAAATTGATGTGGGGTCCCCCTTCATGGGGGGGGGCACCATTTCTTGGGGGAATATAAGGGTTTTTTTGGGAGGCAGGTAATGGGGGGTCTCGGGGTTAATGGCAAGTCACCCACTAGCCGCAGGTGACTTGCCAGACCCCCGAGCCTTGTGAACTGGTATAGGGGGGTCACATGGACCCCTTACCAGTTCACAAAGGGTTAAAAGTAAAAAAAAACACACAGACACACTTTTTCAAAATAACTTTATTAAAAAAAATATATTTTTTTTTATTATTTTTTTTTTAATACTTACCTCCCATCCATCCCTGTATCCCACGCTGATCACTTAGGCTTCTGCTCTCCTGCTGCTGCTGGAAGCCTTTTATACCTACTGGGTTACAGTTAACATAGGGTTAATTTAAAAAAAAAAATGACATAGGGGGACCCCATTTTTGGGGGGGATTTTTAAGGCTTAAAACCCTTAAAAATAAAAAAAAAAATGGCGTGAGGTCCCCCCTACCCAGCGTAACCAGCCTGTGACCAGCTATGGGGGCTTGTAGAACAGGGCGCAGGGGCCAGCTTTAGTGGCCCCTGGCCCTGCCGGCTACAAGCCATCATAGCCTAGGGCCACGGCTCTTCTGCCCCCCCCTGGGCTTTGGGGAGGCAGGTAATTTGGGTGGCCAGAGGTTAATGGCAAGTCACCCGCTAGCTGCAGGTGACTTGCCAGACCCCCAAGCCTTGTGAACTGGTATAGGGGTCACATGGACCCCTTACCAGTTTGCAAAGGGTTAACCCTTTGAGTGCCAGCCTACCTAGATTTTTTGTCACACTCGACGACTTTTCATGTTTTTGCTCTACACGTGTGCAACCTTGATTTTTGAAGGGATTTCCATGAAAATTATATATTGTTTTTTTTCAGCAGAGTCTGGGATTCAACATGAAATGTCTTGTTTGGCCTTTTTTTAGTGTATTCTCAATACTTTTGAGTGAAATATGTGCAAAAAAATGAAAAAAACCTATTGTTTACAATTTGTAGTGTTCTTTTTGTAATAAAAAATGTAAGTTTGTTAATAAAATATTATTGCGTGTGAAAGCCCTATTTCTCCCGGTTACAATGGTACCACATATGTATAGGTATACCCCCTTTCCTGAAACAGCAGTTTAGGAGATTTCAGATAGAATACAACTATGCAATATGATTGCATAGTTGTAAGGGGTTAATAAAAAAAAAAAATGACATAGGGTTCCCTATGGGGGGGCCTCATTTCTTTTTTGGAATTCTAAGGGTTAAAAACCCTTAAAATCCCCCCAAAAAATGACATAGGGTCCCCCTTACCCAGCATTACTGACCCGGACCAGCTATGGGGGCTTGTAGAACAGGGCGCAGGGGCCAGCGTTGGTGGCCCCTGGCCCTGCAGGCTACTAGCCCAGATAGCCACGTGGCCCGGGCCCTTCTGCCCCCCCCCCGGCCGTTAGGGAGGCAGGTAATGGGGGGCTGGGGGTTATGGCAAGACACCCGCTTGCCGCAGGTGACCTGCCATACCCAGAGCCTTGTGAACTGGTATAAGGGGTCTCATGGACCCCTTACCAGTTCACAAAGGGTTAAATTTAAAAAAAAGACACCAGACAAATATTTTATTTTTCTTTTTTTGACTTATACTTACCTCCCATCCAGTGTCCCACGCCGCTGCAGATGACAGTCGTCCATAGTGATCAGAGCAGGGAGGGAGGGAGGCAGGGAGATCAGAGCCTCCCTGCCTGCCACTCTCCCTGCACCGATCGCTGCTGACAACTGACAGATCGGAGCCCGGATGCCGGTAACCCGAGGAGCGGGATGACGTCATCAAGTGGACGGGGCTAGGGTGGGGTTAGGGGCGGGGCCAGCGTCGGCCGAAGAGGACGGTGAGGGCCCGTTTCTGGGCCCTCACAAGCAGCGTGGAAAGCCCAGGGGGGGGTCGGAGCCCCCCCTGGTGAACAGAAGACCCGGGGAGAGCCATCGCGCTGCGAGGTGAGTAAATGTCATTTACTGTTTTTTTTTTTTTTTTTTACAGATGTCGGCGCCGGCGGGGGGGGGGGGGCCTATTCCGGGCCCCCTCCTGAAGATCAGAGGCCTGGGGGCTGAAATCTAACAGCTTCTGTACAGAATCGCTGGCCCTTTCAAATGAGGGGTAAGGTAAGTCTGTATGTTTTTTACTTTTTTTTTTATGGGCCTCTAAAGTCAGCTACGCGACTCTCACGTAGCTGGCACTTAACGGTTGGAGAGGCAGCTACGTGAGAGTCACGTAGCTGGCACTAGAAGGGTTAAAGACTCCTCTTCAAAACTCAGAGGAAACTTTTTTTTTTCAAAACCTTCTTAGTAGCTCATATGACTTATAGGTTTTAGGTCCGCTTGAAGGCTGCCAGGGGGGGGGGGGTTAAGCTCAGAGGGCACCGGCAACAAGGTTCAGAGCCCTTGCAGGGAGGAGACAATTGTCTTCCATATCCACTACTACAGTAGCATAACCCTGCACACCGTGCTATCCTCGTCCAGTGTCTGTTCGCATACTGGACATGGGGTGAATCTATCTGCTAAACAACCAGATCCGATTACCCCAGATGCCTCCGTCATGGTGATTAATACTAGATTACCTCCCAGGGGGGTCTAAAACCTAGTATATGAACAGTTCCAGATAGTCGCTAGACTATTCTGAGAGCTCAGAGGGTGAACCACATCAATATATTGCCAGTCTTATCCCACAACCATAATATATATATATATATATATTACACATATATATATATTTATATTCTATATTAAAAAACATATTACAATTAAAAACATTAATATGTATATATGAATAAATATCATATTAATACACATAATAATTTAAAAATGACCTACCTAAAGATTTAGGTCCGCTTGAGGGTGGCCGTGCAGCGGCTCACGGTATTTTCGTGCTTCCCCCAGCCGAAAATCTTCCAGTGAAGGCGGCGGCGAAGAACCGCGATCTCAGCGGTATTCGGCACTTCGCCCGGCCGAAAATCTTCCACTGAAGTCGGCCGGAGGAGAGCCGCAATGTTAGCGGTACTTGCCGCTTAGCTCCGTCCGAAAATATTGCAGTGTGAGCAGCCGGAGGAGAGCCGCGAAGTTAGCGGTACTTGTTGCTTAGCCCCGGCCGAAAATGTTGCAGTGCGAGCGCCCGGAGGAGAACCGCGATGTTAGCGGTACTTGCCTCTTAGTCCCGGCCAAAAATATTGCAGTGTGAGCGGCTGGAGGAGAACTGTGATGTTAGCGGTGCTTGCCGTTTCACCCGGCCAAAAATCTTCCAGCGCGAGCGGGGTAAGAAAAGAGCTGCACATCGGTGCTCGCTGCTATGCTAAGCCGAAAATGTTTCCATAGAGGCGGGCACAAATTTTGAATTTTTCAACCAGTTTAAACACATTGGAAGAGCAATATAGAGGAAATTAATTCCCCTGGTTCCCCTTAATCAGGCTCACCAGACAAAAGCCTTATGGCTGCTTTTTCCTGTGGCGGAATTCTCAGCCATGAGTGTCACTCTTTTTTAAAAAACAAAAAGGTGACACCCCACAGCGCCCCAAGACCCTGGCGCTTACCTTACCATCCTGATCCGAATGCAGCTTAGCTGCGGAGGCAAAGTGGGTCCATTCAGATCCAAGGGGTATAAAGGCCAAGGAACAGTCAGGTTTCCATTACCCCCGCTTCCAAGGCATAATTCCTTTAAAACAAAAAGTAAATGGGAGAGGAGTTCAGATAAGTCCTTGCAGTGACCACTGCAAGAAAGGAAACTGAGGTGCATCAAGTCAGCCAGGTTGATATAGGCCCCGGGAGGTGGAGACACACCTTTGTTCTTGCAGACCACACCCTTCGGAAGAGGTGAACCCAATCGTCTCTGAATAAAATCTGATGGCCTGAAGTAAAATGGAAGAGAAAAAATAAATTCCCCTACCCCAACACCCTTGGTTGAACTTGATGGGACATATGTATTTTTTACCTGTATTAAATATATATATATATATATATATATATATATATATATATATATTTGCGGTAAAGCAATGTATACATTACAATATTGCCATACAAAACGATACATGTGCTTTCCATGCGACGTCAAACCAAATTAATCCTTACCTAGGGGCAACATTGTTGTTTTCTAACACTATTAATTGGTTCAGAAAGCCACTCAGTGACAGGCAGACATTTGACATGGATTGAATGTCCTCCCTAGTAGACCGGCTGTTCCCTGCTTTTCTGTTCAGGAATTACAATCAACATCATTAGCCACCCCCCCCCCAAGCTTTGGACTGGAATGTCTTGGGCCCATCAGCAGTGCTAACTATGGAACCCTCCCAGTTAGGTTCAAATATGACTTGCATATTTTAATAGCTTGTGCACACAGACAATATGCCCCACTGTGCTACTGTATGTGAGTGGATAAGTTGTGCTCTCCAGCTGTAAAACAGCAACATCCAGCATTACCTGCTGCTGCTATCAATGGACATACTACAGGGACAGTGCACTATCAATAGAGCCAGGGCTAGATTATGAGGAAGCTGCAAGGGGCGCGAGCCCTGAGGCCTCCACCACCCTTTGGGTCATGGTCTGGACCAGGAGGCTTTTCAGTCTTTAGTCTAATGGGCCACGTGGCTGGCAAGAAGCTATCAGCAGTGCCCCTGTCCCTTTTGTGTTTTTACAAACCCACAGCCAAAGCCACCACAGGGCAGGACAAAGAGTCAGAGCAGCAAAGCCGCCATCAGCGACGCTACAGGGATGGGTGAGTGCAGAGTGTTAATCGGTGCCCGCTCAATGCATAAGTCACCAAGCACAGCCGCTGAAAGCTCAATGCAGGGAACTGTTTTCTGCTGGACCAGCTGGGCAACTACACTACCCCCCGCCCAGAATGGCAAAGCAGGAGTTCCCGAAAAGCACGCACCCGCCCAAGGGTGGCATAAAGGACTCGATTTAATGTTCCAGTAAGTGGGTGGGTGCCAGACAACCACCAATCAGTTACTTTGCTGTACTATTATTTTAAAGGAAAAAAATACTGCATCTGGGGCCTCCACCAGATTTTGTGCCCAGAGGCCTCCCCCACAATTTATCCGGCCCTGAATAGAGCCTTGTGCTCTACAAAGGGCTGAAACTAAGGAGGCAAAGGCAGAGTGGCCCGAGTTCCCCCGTGAGCCAGTATAAGCCTGCCACCCCCCTATGCTCTCCAATAAGAATTGGCATTACCAGTGATGATGTTTGAAGAGGTGTTGTAGCAGAGCTGTAGATTTACATTCAGCCCAAATGTGTTGCATTCTTTGTATAGGCTGTGTGTGTATGTGTGTGTGTGTAGTTGAGGCTTAGTTTTGTGTAGCAGAAATCCAGAAAATAAGAGAAAACAACAATTGGGTAACTATGAACCATCAAAACAAAATCAACTTCAAGCAGGCAGAGGACGACAGTAGCAGATTCAATTCTAGACTGTAAATGAAGTTATTAGATGGAACGCGACCGACGTCCTGTACAATCATCCGTCCGCCGTCACTGCACATTTTCTTCCTCAGCCTGGACGCTTCCCTGGAATCAAACTCGACGTCTCCCCTCCTGGATTCCAGGAAAAGCAAATAACAGAAAAAGAGCTATCAAGCACAAAATTTTACCAACTCTGTCATGTAAAGGAACCCCACACCTGGCTCAGCAGGAGGGGAAGCCTGGGGCTGACCCTCCTACCCCCTGTTCCTGATGCTCCCAGATATCTTACCTCTTCTTAAATCTAGACTAGAGATGAACAAAATAGTTCAGAAAGTTCAGAATTTAGCCTAGATTTCTTAAAAATGTACATACAAAAAGAAGCAGAGGAATCTGGGGGCAGAGCTAGAGCATGACCTCTTTTACAGCTAGAAAAGTCCCAGCTTTCCTCACTTGCTCCACCTGCATGCATGATACTGAATCATTGTCAGCTCTTACATTTGCTCTTTCATTCACTCAAAGCTAAAACGCTGCCTCACAGATTTTCTCTTGTAATGGCCATTTTGGAGCTTCCTTTCCCTGCATCCCAGCCGTGGTACTGCCTGGCATAACTGACAATACACAATTAAAGGAAACCCAGCAGAACTTCCTGTTTACAGGCGGCCTGAACTCCAGGATACATCATTTTGTTTGTAAAATTGACCACAGCAGGATTTAAGAAAAGGTAAATAAATAAGTGCAGCAATCTGAATTGTCCGGTCTGCTTTAAGACCCTGGTCAAGATTTTAAAGGAGAAAACAGTTAACAATGAGTATTGTCCCTCTGTAGCCAACATCTAATTGCTGGATGCCCCACACTGCATATTGTGCAGAGAAGCCCGATTCCCCCAGCCCTGATACTCACCTCTTCTCTTGTTGCTCCTGCCGACCACTGGATTGAGTCTCCACATTGCCATCCAGGGCTTTTAGGCAGGGTTAGAATGGTCCACTTAGGGGGCTTGGGGGGGGGGTGCTTCATTACCAAATGGGTTCCCTGCCCTGGGTGCCCAGGTAGTGCTAATAGCCCCAGCAGGTTTTTAGTTTTGGTCCTCTATAGAGTTCCATTGCTCAGTAGATATGGTGCAATATTAAAGTAAACATTTTACTATCCATTTTTGTATGACAGGAGTAGTAGGTAATGCTGGATTTTGCGGTTCTATGCCAGGAGAGCACAGATCATCCACTCACTCACATTACAGTTTGGCATAATGTCTGTGTGCCTGGACTGCTAATATTTACATGTAACTGTAGGGAGTCAGACCACCGCCCGACACTGTTTGCAAACTTTACTTGTCGCCAGCAGTCACATGGAGCTGTGATCCACTGTGGAAATCTGGAAGTAGGTGAGTTACAGGCCGGGGAACAGGCTTCCGCATTAGATGCCCACCACTGCCAGTTAAGAAGACCAACACTCATTTTGAGTGTTGCTTCACTTTAAATCCCTTTACTGTTTAACCATAAATTAGTTTGCTGTCTATTTTTTAATTGATAGGAGCAGCATATAATACTGAATGTTATTGTTCTACAGCAAGAGAGCACAGCCTATCTGTAGCGATAACCCTTATCGCCGGAGGGCTTCACCGCCCGAGACGTCCTTTTCCCAATCGTAAGAGGTGCTGCTGGAATTCCAGAGTCGTCCGTGAGGAAACAGGAACAGCCCTTACAAGGGCTAGTGAACTGTAATATAGCGTTTCCCCCCAATAAGAGACAGAACTTCAGTATTGAGGGTGAAGGTGAAGTGAACTTTATTAGTGCCACACTGGGCCTTATATACACAAGTCTCTATTGCATGACACACACACCGACCAATAGCAGCAGGGCAAACAATCCCTCAACTCTGCCGGTGACGCAATCAGTAGAACAATAGCAGGCTGTAATCAGGACAATGCCATTGACTGTGACGTAATCAACAATACACAATGGCAGTCAAAATACAATGACATTGCCTTTAACAGTATCAAAATACAATGACCTAATTAAGAAAAGGCCAGTGAATGACCCGGTGGGCAACTGAATAGTGATGACATCCAAAGACAGCGCGTATGTCACAATGCCCCCTTTTTGTGGAACACCCAGCAGACCCGGATTGACCCTGTTCGGGTTAACGTGGGGCTGTCCGGACTCTTGTTATGGGCAGAGTTCTGTTTGCCAGGATAATCCATCTGCATTACTGGTTTGTCTACAGGGCCTGTATACACACACACACACACACACACACACACACACAGTTGTACTCACAGGGTGCTGGTCTTGTACACACACAGTTGTACTCACAGGGTGCTGGTCTTGTACACACACAGTTGTACTCACAGGGTGCTGGTCTTGTACACACACCGTTGTACTCACAGGGTGCTGGTCTTGTACACACATACAGTTGTACTCACAGGGTGCTGGTCTTGTTGTTTCCCCCCAATAAGAGACAGAACTCAGTATTGAGGGTGAAGATGATACCCACACACACACACATGCAGTTGTACTCACAGGGTGCTGGTCTTGTACACACACAGTTGTACTCACAGGGTGCTGGTCTTGTCATTTCCCCCCAATAAGAGACAGAACTCAGTATTGAGGGTGAAGATGATACACCCACACACACATACAGTTGTACTCACAGGGTGCTGGTCTTGTACACACACAGTTGTACTCACAGGGTGCTGGTCTTGTCATTTCCCCCCAATAAGAGACAGAACTCAGTATTGAGGGTGAAGATGATACACCCACACACACATACAGTTGTACTCACAGGGTGCTGGTCTTGTACACACACATGTACTCACAGGGTGCTGGTCTTGTACACACACATGTACTCACAGGGTGCTGGTCTTGTACACACACATGTACTCACAGGGTGCTGGTCTTGTACACACACACACAGTTGTACTCACAGGGTGCTGGTCTTGTACACACATACAGTTGTACTCACAGGGTGCTGGTCTTGTACACACACATGTACTCACAGGGTGCTGGTCTTGTACACACACACACAGTTGTACTCACAGGGTGCTGGTCTTGTACACACACATGTACTCACAGGGTGCTGGTCTTGTACACACACATGTACTCACAGGGTGCTGGTCTTGTACACACATACTCTCTTAGCTCTGGTTGCAAGGCATTGAGAAAATGTTCTAGTAAAAACAACTGTAGGCTTCCGGGGTGACAGCGTGCCGGGCTAACAAAGCCTCCTTTACCAGATGGTAGTGTGGTATGTCCGCATCAGGGATGGCCCGGAAAGCATCGGAAGCTTTCCCCGATAGTTTCCCTGATAATATGGTGACCCATTCCTCCGTGGGTACCCGGTGTAAAGCGCACTGCCGTTCAAAATCGGCCAAAAATCCATCACTCATCGTCACTTTCCTGGAAGGACTTAAATGCTGCAAATGGAATCTTTTTCCCCCCAGTGTAACTGAGGCTTGGAGACACAGGGGCGCTGAGAGGCTGCTGGGTTGCGAGTCGCCGATCTTTCCTTCGCTTACTGGCCTCTGCCTCCGCTGCGGCGAAGACTCGGTCGATCAGTTCTTGTAATGGATTCGGCCAAAGACCGACAATCTGTTCCGATCCGCTTGAACGAGAGCAGCGTCTTCATCGATCTCTATATTGGTTTCGGTCCTCACTGCTGCACGATCCATTTCGATCAGCTTGGGTATCAGTTCCTGACGTGGGCGGTTGCTAGCTGACCTTCCCCGGCTCTCGAGTAGATCCTTCAGGGTCAGCCTTTTCAACTTGTCATACTGACTCTCCATCAGGGTAGCACTCTCTCTGGGTACAAAGGACCATCCGACCGCTTGCCACCAATTGTAGCGATAACCCTTATCGCCGGAGGGCTTCACCGCCCGAGACGTCCTTTTCCCAATCGTAAGAGGTGCTGCTGGAATTCCAGAGTCGTCCGTGAGGAAACAGGAACAGCCCTTACAAGGGCTAGTGAACTGTAATATAGCGTTTCCCCCCAATAAGAGACAGAACTTCAGTATTGAGGGTGAAGGTGAAGTGAACTTTATTAGTGCCACACTGGGCCTTATATACACAAGTCTCTATTGCATGACACACACACCGACCAATAGCAGCAGGGCAAACAATCCCTCAACTCTGCCGGTGACGCAATCAGTAGAACAATAGCAGGCTGTAATCAGGACAATGCCATTGACTGTGACGTAATCAACAATACACAATGGCAGTCAAAATACAATGACATTGCCTTTAACAGTATCAAAATACAATGACCTAATTAAGAAAAGGCCAGTGAATGACCCGGTGGGCAACTGAATAGTGATGACATCCAAAGACAGCGCGTATGTCACACTATCCATTTGCCAAACAGGAGTTCAGCCAGTTACTGTAATAGCGACATTGCAACAAGAAAGAACAAGGAAGAACAGTTAATTCTATTGATGAGCCCAAGACACCCCCCCCCCCAGTCCAACCCTGTACACATGGGCATAGGGCAAAAGGGAGATCTACACGAACATAGACACACAAATTGGTCCTGTGACATAATATAAATAGTGGAATACTGGGTGCTGCAATGGTATATCAGATATAACTGCACAGCACACATGCAGCTGTCAATCACTCTCTCAGCAGCACCCAAATTGTACTGTAGTAGTAGTAGTAGTAGTAGTAGTAAATGTAAAAAAATAATTTCTGAGGATTATGGGCAAGAAAGTGGCGCTTTATATTTGAATAGAAGGTTAGTTGGCGTGAGTGGTGATTATCATAAAGGAAGCCCTATACGCTAGGCAGGGTGAGTCTTTGATGCTAATGCCAAATTTTCAATCCACGGTGGCTTCAGATCTCAGAATCCAAACAAATATTTATCAAGCGGAGGATCTTGGTGATGGATTAATTTTGGAGGATGAAAGAAAAAAATAAACGCATGTTCAGAAAATAAACACCCCTCCCCCACACAATAGCCTGTAACATCAACAATGCGATTCCGGTGATTAGAAAAACTCCTGGAACACCAAGATAATCCGGCATCAGAATTCACCCGAGAATCCCCCCGATGCGCACAGCGCTTGCTAATGAGGGAATCTACTGCTGATGTGACCAAAGGAGGTTCTGCTTTCAATGTGCTCCTGGTAAAATTAAAGAAGAACGCCAGCTATGATAAATGCTTATACTGTAGCATGGTGCAAGTAAGACAATCCTAACGTGGACCCAAAAGGTGTACTGTCCTACAAGGTTCATAACCTAACAAAACCTACCCCCTCTCACTACCCCTGAGCCCTGTATGACAGAAGTATTTTCTTTTCCTCGCAGTGCTCTGTCAGGAGAGTCAGAAATGTGTGGTGGGTCCCTGAAAGGGTCACTTCTAGTAATAGGCAAGTATCTCCTCCCTCACAGCTGCTTTACAGAGATCCAGCTGTCTCATACTTACCCAGTCCCAAAACCAAGTGCACCCATGGATTATTTGGACTTATCCAGGCATTCGTCACAGTGACTGGAGTGTGCCGTGCTCCATTCACTTTTGCCAGGCACTGCCTCAATGCACTTCTTCTGTAGGAGGAGGTGGGAGTGAGCCTGGTCACTGCAGAACCCTATCTCAGGATCATGTGAGTATCAAACATTCAGACCTTGGGCTGAGTGAATTAGCGAGTGTTTTTTATGTTTCTCTGATCTTATCTTAGTCTGTAGTTGTGAGGATATGTGGTTGTCATTAAGAGAGTGTTGCCTAGAAGACCAGTGACACCCCAATACCCTGATATGCTCAGCCTGTAGTTGTGAGGTCATGTGGCAGTCATGACCATCAGCAGAGACTTGCCTATATGATTAGCGACACCCCAATGTCCTGATATGTTAAGCCTGTAGTTTTGAGGCCATGCAGTAGCCATGGCCATCAGTAGAGAGTTGGCTAGATGACCAGTGACACTCCAATGCCCCGATATGCTCGACCTGTAGTTGTGAGATCACGCAGTAGCCATGGCCATCAGTAGAGAGTTGGCTAAATGACCAGTGATACTCCAATGCCCTGATATGCTTGGCCTGTAGTTGTGAGATCATGCAGCAGCCATGGCCATCAGCAGAGAATTGGCAGATGACCAGTGACACCCAATGCTCTGATATGCTAAGCCTGCAGTTGTGAGGTGATACAGCAGCCATGGTCATCAGCAGAGAGTTGGCTAGATGACCAGTGACACCCCGATATGCTCAGCCTGTAGTGGTGAGATCATGTGGCAGTCATGACCATCAGCAGAGACTTGCCTATATGATTAGCGACACCCCAATGTCCTGATATGTTCCGCCTGTAGTTTTGAGGCCATGCAGTTGCCATTACCATCAGTAAAGAGTTGCCTAGATGACCAGTGACACCCCAATGCCCTGATATGCTTAGCCTGTAGTTGTGAGATCATGCAGCAGCCATGGCCATCAGCAGAGAATTGGCAGATGACCAGTGACACTCTAATGCCCCGATATGCCCAGCCTGCAGTTGTGAGGTCATGCAGCAGCCATGGCCATCAGCAGAGAATTGGCAGATGACCAGTGACACTCTAATGCCCCGATATGCCCAGCCTGCAGTTGTGAGGTCATGCAGCAGCCATGGCCATCAGCAGAGAATTGGCAGATGACCAGTGACACTCTAATGCCCCGATATGCCCAGCCTGCAGTTGTGAGGTCATGCAGCAGCCATGGCCATCAGCAGAGAATTGGCAGATGACCAGTGACACTCTAATGCCCCGATATGCCCAGCCTGCAGTTGTGAGGTCATGCAGCAGCCATGGCCATCAGCAGAGAGTTGGCTAGATGACCAATGACCCTCCAATGCCCTGATCTGCTCAGCCTGTATTTGTGAGGACATGCAGCAGCCATGGTCATCAGCAGACAGTTGGCTAGATGACCAGTGACACTGCAATGCCCTGATATGCTCAGTCTGTAGTTGTCACGGTCATCAGCAGAGAGTTGCCTAAACGATCAATGACACTAAAATGCCCCAGTAAGCTCAGCCTGTAGGTGTGAGGCCATGCAGCAGCCATGCCCATTAGCGGAGAGTTGCCTAGATGACCAATGGCACCACAATGGCCTGATATCCTTAGTCTGTAGTTGTGAGGTCATGCAGCCATGTCTTTCAGCTGAGAGTTGCTAAGGCGAAAGACGATCAATGATGCCAAAAGGTCATGTACCATAATGCCTGATGGGCTTAGTCTTTAGTTATGAGGTCTTGACTTGGGAGTCGCATAAATGAACAATGACACCACAATACCCTGACGGGGTAAGCCTGTAAGTTGCTAGGTAATGCAGTGGTATGTACAGTACTTTAGCAGAGAGTCACTAAGTCAACCAAAGGTATAATGGCCAGATGGGTTGTAGCCTGTAGTTCGGAGGTCAGAGTTGCTTTGTAACTTTACCATGGACTGGACGTGGAGCCATCCCCAGCTTCTAACCTCAGGCAAGGTGCCCCACTGGAGAGGAGCAACAGGCAGAAGGAATACAGTACTTAATTTTTTCGGAATAGATTGCCAGGTGACGCAATCTATTCTGGTGTGGGTGTGGGAGTGTTTCATAGGGATTTCCAAAGTGTGATTCCGTAGTAAAGAAGACTTAAACCCAGATAATTGAAAAAAAAGATTTTTGGTCTGCTTTAAAGTGAACCTCCAATCAAAATGACTACTAGACTAAGTCTACTTCCCCACCCTGGAGCATCACAATTCGGGATGCCTGTTCATGCAAAAGTAGCCTGAAAAAGGGGTATTACTCAAGCTTTTTATGTTCCATTTATCATATTGGCCGCTGGTGGCCACGTTGAGGGCAGACCTGATTTCAGCATCCTATTACCTTTTGCATGGAAGGATATTTACAACCGGCGCTGGGTTGTAAGTGGACCTCCAGTAATTTCAGACTAAAGGCCTGCTTTAAGCCTCTTTTAAAAACATGCTGGCCTGCCCTCCTGCAGCAGCCAGTCTCTCACTGACATAACCACACACATACATATATAGTACCAAGATCGACGGCGGGCACCGGGCTCTAGAAAAATGTGTGTGTGTGTGTATGTCGGCAGAAGACTGGCTGCTGCCAGGCCAGCAGCATGGGAGCAACTGGAATGTTTTTTTTCTGGAGGGGCATGCTGCACACTGGCTGTATTTGGGATGCCTCACACTGGCTGTATTTGGTATGACTCACACTGGCTGTATTTGGGATGCCTCACACTGGCTGTATTTGGGATGCCTCACACTGGCTGTATTTGGGATGCCTCACACTGCCTGTAATGAGGGATGCTGCTCACTGCCTGTAATGAGGGATGCTGCTCACTGCCTGTAATGGGGGATGCTGCTCACTGCCTGTAATGGGGGATGCTGCTCACTGCCTGTAATGGAGGATGCTGCTCACTGCCTGTAATGGGGGATGCTGCTCACTGCCTGTAATGGGGGATGCTGCTCACTGCCTGTAATGGGGGATGCTGCTCACTGCCTGTAATGGGGGATGCTGCTCACTGCCTGTAATGGGGGATGCTGCTCACTGCCTGTAATGGGGGATGCTGCTCACTGCCTGTAATGGGGGATGCTGCTCACTGCCTGTAATGGGGGATGCTACCCACTGCCTGTAATGGGGGATGCTGCCCACTGCCTGTAATGGGGGATGCTGCCCACTGCCTGTAATGGGGGATGCTGCTCACTGCCTGTGATGGGGGATGTTGCTCACTGCCTGTAATGGGGGATTTTGGACACTGTCCGTAATGGGGTGATGGAAAGGATTCTGCACATTGTCTGTAATGTCTGGGGTGATTTGGGGAGGTATTTTAGCACACCATTTGGTTCAGAATCTTTTCCTCCTTCAAATCCTAGGAGTGTCTTATGGACGGGTGCGTCTTAAGGAGTGAAAAATATGGTATGTAAATATGTCAGAGGCAGAGCTTTATTTGAAGCAAATACATTAAAGCCAAGCGTGGGCAGCTTTGTATTGGCTGCTGTATTAGTGGATCAGATTTGATGACCTACAGCGAATAAATTATCTAAACCCAAAATAGGAAACATTTTCTCAGAAAAAGAAACACTATTGGATGAGGGAAAATTGCACCGGCGCAGATAGCAATCAGATTTGCAAGTCTAACATGGGCTGTATGGGCAGATTATGTAAATGTTATAGCGAGGGACCCCCCGCAGGCCCCATCCCATCTCGGCTATTAGCAGCGCACACAGGTGTGCAAGTGTCAGCTTTGTTTTGTGGAAATGTGCAAGCGAGCAGAGGCGAGCCGCCACTCTCTCTCTCTGCACAGATGCTCCCCAGTTATTAAATGTCGTCTCCGAAGTCATCTCCGGGCGCATTAAAGTTAAATATGCCATCCGGCTTAGACGCAATCTGTTCGGGGTAAGCCAGAATCAGGCAGCGCCAGGTCAAGCTTGTAGAGAACGCAGGTTATTCTGACCAGTAAGGGCTGTCAGCTATGGCCACCATAAATTCCAGATGCTGTAAATCCTAAAGGAAACAACACACATCACCTAGCACAAGCTTAGACTGCAGATTAAATGGTTTTGGCCTTCATGTCCACTGCAAGTGCACCTGTTTTGAAGGCTGGGTTAGTGTTCTGTAGTTGGGCAATGTAATCATAAAGACACATGGAAATAATTTAGTATTGGGTAAATGCCATCAGAGCAGAGTTTTCGGCTCAAGTGTTGAATACATTAAAACATGTGACACCACATTGTCACAACTCAGGCATGGTTAAAAGTCAAGGGCCCCACACGCCTGGGCAAGCCTATTTTTGGTTTTGCAAACCTGCAGCCAAAGCCACCACAGGGCAGAACAGAGAGTCTAGAGCAGCAAAGCCGCCGTCAGCAACGCTACAGTGATTGGTGCGTACAGAGCTGTAAATTGGCGGCTGCTCACTACACATAAGCCACCAAGCACAGCCGCTGGCAGCTCAATGCAGCATACTACATTCTGCTGAACCAGCTGGGCGACTACACCACCCCCCGACCCAGAATGACAAAACAGGAGTTCCAGAGCAGCATGCACCCGTCTGCACAAGTACAGTGAGACCCAACGTTACAGTAAGTAGGCGGGTGCCAGACAACCACCAATCAGTTACTTGGCTGCACTATTATTTAAAAGGGAAAAACAAAACTGTACTTGAGGCCTCCACCAGATTTTGTGCCCAGGGGCCATCACCACACTTAATCCAGCCCTGATCTTACTACTTATCACCTGTACTTTAATTATTCCATAAAGTCAATTAGTTGCCATTAAACATTCTGGTGAACATTAGGCTCTACAGAAACAACCTATCATGGTATCTAGCACAAACACTACAGATTAAACAGTTTTGGATTTCATGCCCACCGCAAGTGCACAAGCTTTCAAGGTCAGGAAGGTGTTACTGTGGAAGCTAAGTACTGTATTCATAGAGATACATGGACATAAGCATTAAGTATATAATGTGTCATCAAAGTTGAACTCTCAATTTAACAGCATTGTCATAACTGAAGCATTGTGGTAACGGAAAGGTTCAAAGTTAGATGTCATCCTTATAGCACACTTGCTTAATATTCACCTGAGCACTGTTTTAATCCATGAAGTCACTTTTTATTAAATACTCAAGTGAATGTTAGTTTAGCGCCACAGAAACAACCTACCACGGTACCTAGCACAGATTTACAGTGCAGATTAATTTTCATTTGGCCTTACGCACATTGAAAGTGCACTTTTTTACAAGGTTGGGAAGGTGTTTCCGCAGTGGGCTATGTATTCAGAGATACATGGAAAACTAACCATTGAGTATATAAAGTAGATAGTGTATCATCAGAGCCAAGCTCTCGGTTCAAGTGTCTGTTGAACACAGAACTGCTGGTGACACAGCATTATCATAACTCAGGAATGGTTCAAATTTAGTTGACTTCCTCTCAACTGTTTTTTTTATTCTTATAATTTCATAAAGTCTCTTATTTTTTATTACACATTCTGTTGAACATTGGTTTTGCTTTACAGAAAGAACACATAGACCACAATGCACCAAACTTTCCTTAAAGTGGAATGTTTCTCTAGGACATTCCGATTTGCGTATACCTTTCTGTGTGTAACACCTTTGGTCACTGTACAATCTCTCTAGTAGTCCCATGCAGTTGTTTCCAGTCATTACTGTATGTGTTTTCAGGGTTAGGAAAGTGTTCTGGGGTTGGGCTAATGTATCAATGCATAGAGATACATGGGAAATAATTGAGTATTGGGTTTATAAAGCAGATATTGGGCCATCAGAGCAGTTCAAGTGTCTGTTGAACAAATGACTGCCTATGACACTGAACTGCCATAACTTCGGAATTGTTCAAAGTCAACTGACTTCCTTTCCATATACTGCTCAATGCTTTACTACTCATATGAGCGCTTTATTATGATTGCTTTGTCTTAGCTATATTGTGTTCTTATTTTTCTATAAAGTCACATTTTCATTAAACATTCTGGTAAACATTTATGATATTTATTTCTATTCTTTTAACCCTTTGTTTTTACTTACTCAGCAGTAAGTCCTCTGAATTGAGGCTATCTTTCCATTGGTGGAATGCTCTTGAAAAAAAAAAAAAAAACATGCTCACAGATAGAGAACCCATCTAAGCCCAGAAACTCCAAAGCCTGTGGATCTCTCACTGTACTGGAAGGCTTCACTGGCATCACAGCCACAGGATGGTGGAAGAGGAAGTAAATCGCTTGTGCATTGAGTTAATACCACACCATCTGGCTGCCATCATTTAATAATCGGAATGATGAATGTTTGCTGAGGTCCAGCGCTGGCGAAACAAGATGCTCCGCACAAGACTTTCTGACCTTGATGAATGGGGCCAATATTTTCAATCCCACCATTAAAGCTGCTCATCGATCTTCATTCACCAACATCAGAGACTCAGGAGGAACCTGCAGCGCAACAGAGGAGCCCAGCAGTCCACCCTTCTTTAAAGGGATCTTCTGACTTGATACTGTTTGCGGAAGTCTACTGGCCTACTGTATGCACAGTTTGTAATAAATCCTAACAAATTTTTAAAGCCCTTTAAGGACATCTTACATGTTTTGTAAGCTATTCTTTGTGTATGCAATTTTTCCCCAATTTATGAAACCTGTTTTTGCACTTTTCATTGTATGCCATTTAGCCAGAGTACTCCAAAATCAGCTTTTTGTATGCATTTTTAACTATTGTATAGAGTTCCAGCACTTAGGAATCTATGTAACCTGCCAAAATATACTTCTTGGGCATCATCGATGTGAAAAAAAGACCATTCTATAAACATTATCTTATGAATGCATAGTACAAAGAGCGACGTCAAGAGTCATTTTCTACAAACTTTATCAGAATAACCCAAATGTATCCGTAAATATAGGTTGCGGTTTCCATTGACATACTTTGCTAGTGAAGTTTTTTTTGAGCCATTTAAAAAAGGTACAAATGGAGGCTGGAACATATGCACGGGTAATTCTTGAGGAGTTTTGTAAACGTTAACGCTGCCAGGCAGAAGGGGCTTTGTTCTAAATCTCACATCGGCACCTGTCAGGCGGGTGGTAAATTATCCCCATGGTAATTCAATGGTCTGAAGCGCATAGAGAAGGGTGTATGGGGCATGCGTGCTTCAGGCGAGTAAACCACATTTACAGCACAATAACAGGAGGCGGAAGATGGGGTGACAGGAACGTGGGATTTGGTTTTAGGAGAAAGAGCTGCTGAAATGACTAAATGCAACCATTTAACACTCTTGCTGTGAATCCTTGCCTTGATTATGAGATCATGACTGACGCAGTAAGCAAACATGCTTTGAAAACATACATTTTAAATCTAATCTAATCACTTTCCAAAACTCAAACTCTACAACCTTTGGTATTGAAACCTCTATCCTTAAAGTACTAAACCATGTGCCACTGTAAGCTAATATTCAATGCCTGATAACACTCATGAGCTGGCATGATGAGGACCAGGCCTGACGTAGGCACTTTTCAAACACACTTTTAAGTGACTGAGTCGAAAAAGGACAAAGGGACAGGGTTAAGGAAAGCCATTTTTTATTAAATTGAATTCCCATAATCTTTCCTCATAACTAGATATTTCATTCCTCATTCCAGTTTGGTGGCTCTCCTCTGTGCCCCTTCCAAAGTCAGGGTATCCTTTCCATAAACGGGTGCAAGAACTGGGCCACATATTCCAGATGAGAGCGCACCAGGGCCTTGTAAGGAGGGAAAATTATTCACCTTTACTGTGGTTTCATGCCTCTGTTCATGCATGACAATATCTTGGTGGCCTTGGAAGCAGTTGCTTGAATTTGCATACTGTTATTTACCCTGTGGTCTACCAGTACCCCTAGCTCCTTCTCAACAATTGACTCTCCCAGCCTTCCTACCCCCAAGGACATATGTGGCCTGCAGATTATTACACCCCAAGTGCATGATTTTTTTGCCAAGTGGCTGCCCAGACATTTAAAGGTCAAGTCAGCCTGAAGCATGAAGAGTGATGGAGAGATCACTCGCACATGACAGTCAGCTCTGAAGCTGGTTACATTGTAAGAGAAGGGCGTGTGGCTGCTATAAAATGTCACACAGCCATTATTACATTGTAATAGCAGCCAATCTCCAGTGTATTAGTTGATTCGGTTTGAAGTGGACCAATCAACCCCTGATGCCAGACAACTAGATTTGGCATGCCCCTCTTTGTGAGCCCCCCAACATCACCCGCAAGTCCCCTTACCTTGTCCTGGGCCCTCGGCTGGGCGAGCTGGAGCAAACACTCCACAAGAGATCTGGGAATTTGTGCACCTAGGACGCTGCGAGTCTCCAAACAACGGCTTTATGTCGTGCATTAGTACCCACGGCATACAGCAGTGATTGGATGAGTGCTCACACATGCGGCGTGGAAACGGACGAAAGGTGTGTGCAGTGGGTGATCTGGGGGGTTTCACACAACAGGACATGGCAAACCAGGGTGCTCCAGAGGGACAGACCAAAACCTAGGACAGTGAAAATCACAAATTTTGTTCCACTGTAATTAAGAAAGTTCTGTCAGGCCACTTGGGACTCGGGGGGGGGGGGGGGGTCTTTTGGCTTGCCAGGGCTGACCCACCACCAGGCATTAGCACTTCAGCCTCCTAAAAGCACAATATCCTCACTTGTTGAAGCAAATTCGAACCAGATACTACAGAGATAGAGATGGGCTTGGCTGAGTAGTGTGCAGGGGTCAGGGGTCCTCAGAATTGCTGGACCGAATCCTAATTTGCTGTTACCAACACCTTTTTCTATTATGCCCGATATGTTTTTGCACAGCCCAATTTCTGCTCAACCCATCTTCAGTTTCCATTTTTCTGCCCCACTTTGACTTCTGTAGCAACCTGATCTCTATAACCTTGGATAAACCATGGGATGAGTCTATTGTGGCATCATGTCCACACCATCAGATGTTTGGGAAAAAAAATTCAGAAGATTAATTAGTTTAATTTGAACTACTAGGAGGTCCTATTCATAACGACCATACAGAACTATCTGTATTTTCCAACTTTTGCCCAAAACTCAGCAAACACTAAAAAAAGCCAAGTTGGCAGGGACGCTCCAATAAACAATATAACCGCAGCTACTGCCCCCTGCTTGACGGATATGTCACACCCGCCAAAGAACGTGGCGGACAGAACTCTTGGCCCTTTGAACGCACTTTGTCAAACGGAGGATACTGAATGTTCCTTTTCTCTTCCAACAGCATGTGACAAACCTTCAAAGGATCAACAGATCACAGGAAAAAACACAATGAACACCAGACTACAGACAGCTCTATGACAGGACAAGGTTTTTTTAGTACAGAAAATAGCAAAGGAAGCAGCGCTCGGGGCTCTTTATTTCAGCAACTGTTTTGACAACTGAATACAATGCTTAAAATTATAGTTTACTGTGAGAATGAGCAGCATGTCTGTGTCTTTGGAGAACATGGGGAGAGTATATATAAGACAAAATAACGCAACAGAAATTGTTCCATTTTTCCAAGAGAGATGGTGAAATAGGTACAGAGTCTGCTGACACACAGTTTCCCACCGTTCCCACACCTCCACAATTTGTCATCATCAGATGGGGGCCATGCCTTAGTAGGCAGGTCATTGATAAGACAAGCAGTCCATGGGAGGTTCTACCGTACACATGTCATCAGGTAAAGCCACAGAAAGGTTCCAGTTCCTGGAGAAACTTGTTTCATTGTCTGACTGTTGCCGACCCCTTACCTTGGATACCTGACCACACTTGTTGCTGTCTGCCTTCGATACCTGCTCTAGAATTTTGACTCTGGACTTATTCTTGCCACCTATTTGCAACCTCAACCACGATTCTTGCTGCCTTCCCATGTGACCATGCCTTTTTATCTACCGTGAGCCAGGGTACCACCGCTTCCCCACCCAGACCCTTGACTCCCTGGGGCACAGCCTGGGGCTTCCCAAGCAGCCCAGCCTATCTTCCATTACATGGGGGTCGCTGTTGAAGACTGGAGTTGTCTTAGATTTTGGGCCACCGGGTCGGGTCCTGGTTTCCGATTAGTAATCTCCTGTGTCCACCTTGCCAGCAGTAAGACCCTGCTTCCTGCAATCAGAATGTGATTGTGATAAGAGCAACTAAAAAAAAAAAAAAAGAAAGGGGGAGTTCTATCACTTCAAATCTGCTTAAAGAGGAACTATGGTCAAAAATTACCACAGTCCCTCTTCACTTTATAGCAGCAGTGCAGTAGGACCTGGGTAGCCCCGTCGTGCATTGCCTCCTGTAAAACAAAAAAATGGCCACTCAGGAACTCACCGCTGCTGAGTCCACTGCTAGGGCCAGAAGCTGAGCCTATCAGCGCTGGCCACCTCTGGTGTTGGAGGTCGATAGGCTGCTCCACGGCAGCTTTAGAAGAGGACCTGGAAGAGGTGGGCAGCCAGTTTATGGATTTACAGACAGCGATGCACTGTATAGTATAGAAGAACTATGTGTTGCAGAGTGTGAGTGCTGGGTGCAGCGGAGTTGTAGTCCAGATAGACAATAGTGGTATAACAGGAACTGGCTTTACTCAGCATGAATGCAGTAAGAGAATGTCACCTTACATGGTGGCTTAGGAAAAACAACAAGACAGGAAGGGAAGCACTTGCAGTGATAGATTACAGCTCGATCTGCAGGAAGTAACAATACAGTAGAAAAATACAGTTGCACATTGGTAACAGCGCCATCTAGTGCCATAACCTGCAATATCTGCAAACTACAATAAAACATAGAAAAAGTCATTCAAGCATAGACTAAGCTGTAAGTCTGTTGTATAGTTTCTCCAACACTATGGTCATTTTTGACCATATATACCAATATCCACTCCCTATACCTCTAGGAATAAATCAGGGCAACTTCTATTTTCTCGAAGATGTTTCGCTAGTCACCTGACTCAGTTCAGACTTTAGTAAAGAGATCTGGCAGCAACAAATGAGAACTTTAATCTACATCCTCTGCCTTCCAATAAATTGTAGGCTGTTGAGTGGTTGTCTGCATTAGAATGACTGGGGTTATTAAGTATCCTTAATGTTACCACGGCAGTCGCTCACATTTTAGATACTGAAGCGGACTGGTTTCAAAAAAGGTGTGAACAAAACCATTTACATGAAAATGAGGAAGCCAAATTTGAATAGAGGCGGAGGGCTACAACATCTAATGTTTGGGAATAACAAAAGCATTACTAAGCATTACTAACACCGAATAATGTCATGCCAATGAAATCAACAACTCACCACCCTACTGTTTAAGGTAACAGATGTAGGGAAGTGCTTAGTTACCAGAGAGTAGCAAGTGGAACAGAGTCGCCTGCTGGAGATCATAGAGTGAGAGGCCTAGTTGCAGGTCACTATCTCTCTGCTGATTACACACATCCTGCCCCTGCAAATTGGGGATTGCAGCCCCTGACTGGAAGTATCAAAGACTATATATAGGAGAGACTGCCTGTTTGCAGGAGAATTGAGCACACGGCTTGCTGCCAGGAGCTGTGCTGCTGCAACTTGCAGATACAGCCTCAAAGTGAAGGCTGGATCACTTCCCAGACTGCTACACTATTCACCTGCATGTCTAGCTGCCGATGCCACATGGGGGATTTTCTGTCGCTGCTCTCTCCATTGCCTCCTGCATTTTAACCTGCCGCATATCTTGTGGAGGATCTTCGACTGCTGCAGCATATGTCCTCATCCTCTTCTGCATGCCAAGAGCTAATCATCTCCTCCAGTCAACGTCAGGGGCCGCTGCAGCTTGCATCCTGTGTTGACATGACTCCTGGCGCTATTTAGCTATGAATATATATATATATATATATATATATATATATATATATATATATTCAGGCACGATCCAGTCCACATTCCCAGTCCTCTATGGGTTTTTCCCCTAATCCCAGTTCTTACACAGGTGATGAGGCTAATTGCAAGGATGCCTAATAAAAGGAGCCGCTGAGGTTTCCAGTTTGCTGTTGGACAGCCTGGAATGAGGAGCCCGGGCCTTGCTGCTCCCAATACTGACAGTGCTGAAATTACAGTCGAAGGACTTTATGCGTTATCCGTTCTTGAACCTGTGGATTAACAGCCTGGGCTTGCATGCCCTGAAAGAGGACCTGTTATAACAAGGACTTGCAGTACGCTGTAATTATCCTACACTGGACATTGCTAGAGTTGGTGAGGTAACCGCTTGCTGTACTGCATTGTATGTTGCATCATACTCTGAAGTTAAGAGATTTTTGCCTGTTGGAATTTATTTTCAATAAATTGCTTATGATTTGACCAAGAACTGTCTTAAGAGTCATTGCTGTTGGCCCTAGATCCTGGCAATATAATATATATATATAGAATATAGAGACCGGCTGCGCTGTCAGCGGGCGGCGGAAGCCGGCTTCCGCCGCCCGCTGACAGCGCAGCCGGCCTCCCCGCTCCCACCAAGCCGTGAAATGGAAAAAAAAATGCCGGCTGCGCTGTCAGCTGTCATTAGAGGATGCGTCATCAGAGGAAGCTGGCTCCCCGCTCCCACCATGCCGGCATTTTTTTTTTCAGCAAACACTTACCGGTATGGTGGGAGCGAGGAGGCCGGCTGCGCTGTTAGCTGTCATCAGAGGACGCAACATCAGAGGAAGCTGGCTCCCCGCTCCCACCATGCCGGCATTTTTTTTTTCAGCAAACACTTACCGGCATGGTGGGAGCGAGGAGGCCGGCTGCGCTGTTAGCTGTCATCAGAGGACGCGACATCAGAGGAAGCTGGCTCCCCGCTCCCACCATGCCGGGATTTTTTTTTTCAGCACACACTTACCGGCATGGTGGGAGCGGGGAGGCCGGCTGCGCTGTTAGCTGTCATCAGAGAACGCGTCATCAGAGGAAGTCGGCTTCCTCTGATGACGCATCCTCTGATGACAGCTGACAGCGCAGCCGGCCTCCTCACTCCCACCATGCCGGTAAGTGTTTGCTGAAAAAAAAAATGCCGGCATGGTGGGAGAGGGGAGGACTGCTGCGCTGTCAGCGGGCGGCGGAAGCCGGCTTCCGCTGCCCGCTGACAGCGCAGCCGGCCTCCCCGCTCCCACCATGGCGGCATTTTTTTTTCCATTTCAGGGCTTGGTGGGAGCGGGGAGGCCGGCTGCGCTGTCAGCAGGCGGCGGAAGCCGGATTCCGCCGCCCGCTGACAGCGCAGCAGGCCTCCCCGCTTCCACCAGAGATGAGCGATTCATTAAAGTTCGATTCGGACGAACCAGAATTTCTTTGAGAAATTCGCCGAATCGCCCGAATCGAATTTTTAAGAAGTTCGCTCATCTCTAATATACACCATGTATTTACACCGAGTCTACAAAAATACTAAAAAGCAATTGCTAGAGCTAAAACCAGGGGCCCCCGCCAGGTACTACCTGGATTCCACACACCCCTCCATACTTCAACCATACATACTGGCCGGCCAGCCTTAACAAGAGGGATAATATCCACAGCTACTTAGAGGCTATTGTCCCGAGTTTTGCAGTGGCGGAGATGCTTTTATAGAGACCAGTCAATGAGAATAGATCAACCTGTGCAGCTGCACAATGTCACAAATAGATAACCACCATAGTGTAAACTCATTCCCCGTTCTTGGAAATAGCCAGGCGCTGTATCCGGACTTATTCAGGCAGACATAGCAGAGCTCGCGTGCGGCCTGACTACAGACCAGCAGCCAAGCTCCAAGGCTGGCCGCTGTCACTCTTCGCTGCTCAGGAATCTTACTGCCGCCTACATGTAAGTCTGCATCCGTGGTAGCCGGTGACGGGGCGCCTCTCTGCTTCCACTTCAGCGTACCCGGTTATCACATGTAGCGGCTGGTATCAGTCAGGTTGCATTGGAGGGGGCGTAGTCGGATGACCCGACACTGATGCACGTTTCGCTCCTCCTCTGGAGCGTCGTCAGGGTGGGAGGAGTCATAGCCCCGGCCGTGCTTTTAAAGGTGATGTCCCACCTTCATCACCAGCTGAAGTTAACCTTCGCCATTGCGGTGCATTAACTCTAAAGTAACCAGTCCTCTTTGTACACACCTTTAGGCATCCATTTCTTTTATTGGCAACAGCTACTGGCAAGGCATCCCTCTCAGCATATCATATCACGGCACATATTTTTCACCTGGACTACCTCCCGGGGGCTTCTCTAGCAGCCAGTATTATTAAGATGTATTTACAAATGTTTACAAAGGGGCGAGCTTGGGTGCGGATCATATTGATATTGTCCCTCTTTTCTTTATCCTGTTGCCGTTTCTTTCTTCTTCATCCCCTAACCATAGAACCTTAGTTATTGTTTATTGTTGTTTACTTTGGACTTACTTGTCACATGCATATATCACATTTACCACAAACAACCTCATTCCTTGTCTATAACCTAATATCTATACAATTCGATTTTAATGGGAAGTCTGAGCATATTAATCCTTTTATAGCCCAGACAATATTCTATGTGGTCACACCCCCATCCCAAAGTAACCATCCCTTGGGTCATACTCAACTTCACCACAGGGGGTCATAGGGAATAGGGTATCAACCTACTTCTAATCCTAGGCCTAGAGTAGAGGGAGAAAGAGAAAGACCCCGTCCAAGAGATAGGGCCGAAACACCATGATGAAGAGAGAGAAAGAGACCACAGCTACACAGAGGCACACCGATGTACTAAATCGCTTCTTCAATTTCATCATAAGAAAGCTTTTAGGCCCATATCTGTGTTAAGACCAGCAGGAATCATAGTAACCAATTCAAAAATGAGTCTAGATTCCTGCTGTAAGAGTCGGTAATCCCACGACCCTCCTCTACCACCTCCCCTCAATTTAAAAATACTGCATACTCTAAGACCGGACGGGTCACTGTTGTGTAAGATCCTAAAATGCTCCGCCACGGGACTTTTCTCATTCCTTTTGCGGATATCTCTCAGATGTTCACCTATTTGCACCCGCATCTCCCTTTAGTTTTGCCCACATACTTTTTATTACAGGGGCAGGTAAGTAAGTAAATCACATATCTCGAGGCACAAGTGATAAAGTCCTTGATAGGCCTTGGAATTTACTTCTAGGACCCGTCTTTTCCATGTAAGGACATATCTGACAGTGTCCACATTTATGAGGTCCCATCGGCTTGTTCACTTGTTTTCCTGCCTCTGTATGGGGTTTATACTCACTATGAACTAACCGGTCACGGATGTTGCATGCTCTCTTGGCCGTCAGTAGTGGCCTAGGTCCCACATGTTTCGCTATCACCGGATCTAACATCAAGATGTGCCAGTGGGATTGCAAAATATTCCTACATTTCTCCCAGTGCACACTGAATTGTGTAATAAGGCGGACAGGTTGCTCACCCCCAGACTCCTTACGTCCACGCCCCCCGAGAAGCATCTCGTGGGGGGAGTCCAAGGCTTTACGGAAGCAAGTCCGCAGCAAACGATGGGGGTAGCCTCTGTCTCTAAATCTCCGCGTGAGCCCCTGGCCTCCCGGACGTAGTCCCCCTCGGTACTACAGTTCCTCCTAATATGAAGGAACTGCCCCAGGGGGGATACCACGCCTAAGGGGGGCCAGGGTGATGGCTGGAGAAGTGGAGGAGGGTATTGCCCGCAGTGGGTTTACGGAACGTGGTTGTGACCAACCTGCCCGCCCCCTTGGAAATCCGCAGATCCAAGAATTCAATAGAGACTGGGCTAAATTTATACGTAACGGGGAATGAGTTTACACTATGGTGGTTATCTATTTGTGACATTGTGCAGCTTCACAGGTTGATCTATTCTCATTGACTGGTCTCTATAAAAGCATCTCCGCCACTGCAAAACTTGGAACACTAGCCTCTAAGTAGCTGCGGATAATATCCCTCTTGTTAAGGCTGGCCGGCCAGTATGTATGGTTGAAGTGTGGAGGGGTGTGTAGAGTCCAGGTAGTACCTGGCGGGGGCCCCTGGTTTTAGCTCTAGCAATTGCTTTTAGGTATTTTTGTAGACTCGGTGTAAATACATGATGTATATGTTTTGTGCCATATCTTTCTGCTAATTAAATATTATGTCTTTCGGCAATAGTTGTGCTGTGGTGTGATTTGCCAGCCTTACAGTTAACCAGCGTTTTTTTTGTTTTTATTGTTGAAGTATACCGGTTAGTAAGTGCATCTCACCTGGTCTAATAGGGACTCCCAAGTTTTTTAATTACCTAAATTTACAACATATGATGCTCTATCATTGGTCAAATATAGGATACAGCGTGGAAGCTGTACAGGAAAATAGAGATTTTTTAGGAAGCCAAACCAATAGCCAGGGTTCTCTTCTAGAAGTTATCCTCAAGGGGAAAGGTAAGGGAGTTGTAGGAGCCAGCAGGAGGAAGGAGAAGCCATAGTACTGAGAGCAACCAGGAGAGAGTTTGCACAGAATGAAGATGTTGACCAATGGTGTCCAGAGAGAAATTGTTAGGCCTGCAGTGACCTCTCCTGTCTGAACACCTAAGAAGGTATAATATTATGACTGCAATAGGCTAAAACACTGTTTCTCAACCTGCGTTACATGTACCCCAGGGGGTACACGCCACAGCTTAGGGGGTGCGCAGTGATTTTCAAGGATGCACCAACATGGTAGGTCTGATGGGTTTGATATTTTATTTTAATGGTTATAAATGATTCCTTCTTGCTTTAAAGGTGTTTCAATGTCATACATGGGGGTACTTGGTTGGAGTTTCTTGATGCTAGGGGGTACTTGGCGTTAAACAGTTGACAACCTCTGGGCTAAGGTATTTGTGAGAAAGAGGAACAGTGTAACATCTGCCCTGCTGAAGTATGTGAAGTGCCCACTGGAAGTATTAAATAATATAATGCTCTCCTGAAGTTGTGTACAATTGGAATTGAATAAGGACCCATTCTGTTGGCTTACAAGCCGTGTCATTAATGAAAACCTGCAACGATAAAAGTGCACCTCACCCCACACCCCTCTGAGTTGCCCTACTCTAGGCCCAAGAACCCCCCCTCGCTCTCCAGGACCTCTACCATGGCCAGGCAGAGGCTCCTTACATATAACCTTTTTAATGCCTAGAAAAGGGTAAATACGGCTGTTTATTTTGTGTAAGTATGAGAAAAGGGAAATCTTTTGAGTTCTACTTGTAACCTTTTGTTTTTCCACAGTTTTCAAAATCTTGTCATTTTTAACAGCATCTGAAGGATTTCAACTTGGCAACCTCACTAGATTTTGCAACCAACTTTTCATTTCAGCTCCACTGTTGCGTAAGACTTTGGGTGTGTGAAAGACAGAACTCTTGTAACCAGTCGTAGCCTTATGTGTGAGTGGACACACTGTACAGAACCTGCTCCCTGCTTATGAGAATCCTGACTTTGCTGCTGATGTAGGAGCCTGAATGCAGCTTGAGATTGTATAATCAGCGATGCATGGTTACGAAGGGACATTCTCACCTGGATGTTGTCTCATGGTTGGAGTGTGGAGATTGTTGACGAATTTCAAACCTAAATTCTGTACATGTGATCATAAGCCAGGTTAGGGAGAAACCCATGTTAAGCGGTATAAAGGGATTAAAGAGACGAAAAGCCCTTTATTAACCCTTTTAGTGTCAGCCTACCTAGAAGTCTGGGTGTTAACATGAAATGTCTTGTTTGTCATTTGTCAGTACTTTCTAATTATTTTGGGGTGAAATAAGTGGGAAAAAATTAAAAATCAATTATAATTCTGTAGCTATTTTTAATAAACAATGTATGTTTTTCAAAAAACATGCTGCATTTAAAAGCCCCCTTCCTCCCAATTACAACACTACCACATATCTATCAGTAGACACCCTTTCCTGTCCAGGGGACACCCCTCCCCCAAACTGTAAAGAGCGTTTTATGAGATTTTAAAATAAAATACAACTACTATGCACACATAAGGTGGTCCCCCCTTACCTTTAAAACCAGCTGGGGAACTAGGTACAGGGGCTGGTAGACCAGGGCGGGGAAGCCAAGTGGCCGGACCACTTGGGTCGTGGGCTCTTCCTCACCCCCCTGCCATTTGGGGATGCAGCTAATGGGGAGAGGGGTTTGGCAAGTCACCCGCTTGCTGGCAGATAACTTGTCGGCCCCTCCTGCCCTGTATAGGAGTCTCAAGGACCTCCTACCAGTTCGCAAAGCATTCAATGTAAAAATAAAAAACACGCACATAAAAGTCCTTTATTATTTTTTACTTATCTTACATGCTGCATGTTACAAAGGATAGTAGAATTTCTCCCAAGATCCTTTTTCAGTACGTGGAGTCATTAAAATAAATCTCTTTTCACCTCTAGGCTACGCCCAATGCTCCTAGAAAGCTAACCTGGTTCAAGTTTTGGCAGTCTCCAAACTCCCCCCCCCCCCCCATACATCTATCTACCTCAAGCCTTGTGCTGATAAGAGCCTGCAAGCTCAAAACACGTGTCCACAAGTGGAGTGGATAAGCTGTATAAAATGTATCTTTACCAAAGCATTGCGCATCCTAGCGGCTTTTGATGAGCTTCGGGCATAGCCTAGAGGTGAAAATAGATTTATTTGCATGGCCCCGCCTACTGTGAATAATCTTGGAAGAAATTCTACTATCATTTAGGATATGCAGCATGTAAATACTTTGTTATAATAAAGTCTTGTACCTTTGTACCTAACATATTGAGGTTACCTCCAGTGACCGATGCTTCAAGGGTGTGCTCATCTATGTGACAAAGTGGACTTGAAGTATTGTAAATATCCAGGTATTGTCCATACTGTATGATACGTCGTTTGCACACTCAGATAGGATTTATAATTTAATGTAGTGGCTGGGAAAGGGCGCAGTTTGTGAAGGCTGAAGGTTTTTGTGTGTATCACTACTTTGGCAATAAACACTCAGTTTGTTATGCGGCCACATCCTGTAATATCGGCAGCCCATAATCAAGTCACATTCTGCTTTGCACCCTTGAGAGCTTTACAACGTACCAGACTTCAAGTAGAATGTTTATGCTGTGATTTTTGGGCTTGCCGATCCTTTCTCTACAGTGAGCTGTGATTAAGCACATTCACAGGCTTTGTTCGCTGCATCCTTGCTTATTTCCAAATACGGTACCAATTACACAGCGTTCGGGAACAAAGAGTCACTCTAAAGTACAGAATGATCCGGCCATTTAAAAACAAACAAACAAAAAAAAACAAAAACAAAGATGCTCCGGCAAACATAAACTGCGTTTTAGTCTGCAATCAAACGACAAGTGAGCTGCAGGGGGAACTTATATCAAGATATAAGGGAATGGAGTCTGCTATAAATGGGTTTGTACAGAGTCGATGATGGGGCATTTATGAATATCTGTAACAGCATTTGAAAGTTTTCTCTCAGAAAAGGACTCAAACATTCCTGAAGCAAGCATTAAGGTAAAAATACTTAAAGAGAAACAATACACCCAATATTCACCTTTTGGGATGTCGTTCCTCTATGCAGCGCAGGGCAACTCCAGGTTTATGTGGGCCCTTGGGCAGCATGGTCTCATTGGGCCCCTTTGTGGTGAAGAGTCACGTCACATCACTGAGTAACATCCCAAATCTGGATGCCCCTTAAGGATCATGGTATTTGGACCAACACTCTAGTTTTGGTCTACTTTAAAGCGCACCAAACCCCTTTAAACCTGACCTGAGAAAAGAAAAAATAACCTTCTTTAAAGCAAGAAAAAAAAAAAATTTATAAATAAAAAAAATTACAGTACTTACGCTCCCGGCTCGTACTCCCGGTCTCCTTGTTTCCGCCTTCTGCTCAATTGCCTGCAGTCCGCAGGCCTGTCATCTGCATAGTTTAATTTGCATAGCATCCCTTTTTTCCACCCTGAAAAGTTGGAAGGTATGCCTCACTGTGTGTTCCCCCCCCCCCCCCAGGTTGCCCCATTTACGCACCTTCCCGCTCGGCCAATCAGCGCACCTGTCTACACTTGACTCACTTTGGCTCTGCTGATGGCTAAGCTGCCTGGATGGCTAGGCAGCTGGGTGGTGCCGAAGGGAGCCAAGTGCACCACCGGCAGAATCCCCCGCCTGCCTTCTAGCTTTGACCTCTAGCCTTCATGGCTGGAGGTGAGTTGGCATGTGGCCGCGGTGCAGTCAAGGCTCCTGGACAAGGTGAGTGGGGTTTTACAAAGCAGGGAATCCCAATTTGGGAGGCCCCAAGGAGTAGAACTCGGATGGCCCTGGAATCTAAAACCCTATTCACACCTCTCCAGTTGGCGCTGCTTTGGGCAATGCAGTCACAATGCAAAGGAAAAATGCTTTCCATTATTTTTAACGGGCCAGTTCATATATATGCGCAGCATATATATGTGAACTGGCAAATTACAAGCTATGGGCAGCATTTTTCCTTGTGTTGTGATTGCATTTCCTAACGCAGCACAATCTAAGCCAAGCGGACCCGAGCGCATTCACAAATGCCTGGCACGAGTGCGCGCCATGCTAAAGGTATGCACTGCTTGTGCATGTGCAGTGGGAGTGGGGGAGAAGGAGAGTCTACCGGGCAACCTGGGGGGGGGGGGGGGGGGAGTTTAAACAGCAGTGCATTCTGAATCTGGATGCCCCGGGGGCGGAGGGGGGGGGGGAAATCAAACTGCCCTGGAATCTATAGGATAAGGTTTTTATTTTCATTATTATTATATATTTATTTTAATTATCTACAAAAGTGTTCCTCTCCTCGAGAGCAACCCACGGGTCATGTTTTGCAGATCTCCCCACAAATGCCCAGGTGGAGTTATTACTAAATATAATAGAGCTGCTATGTAGAGATCTGCAAAACATGACCTGTTGGTGGTTCTTGAGGAGAAGGTTGGGGAACGATTATCTAGAACTAGATGGGGTGTTGATGATACAACTCAGTTGTGGACTGATATTGTGCAAGCTACATAATATTTACTGCGTCTGCTTAATTTAGTCACCTGGGTTGTTATTCTTCAATAGATATAAAAGCTGGGGGTCAAACAACATGTAACAAACAGGGGCCATTAAAACAGAACAAAACCCTGATATGTTTACTTTGCAGATTTTCGTTTTGCTTCCCTGGGGCATCCCGATGTGAAACTGCTCCAAATCAGCCGATCTGCTTACCTCCACCTCGGTCCAACGGTGCACGCGAAGGCTTCAGTACAATCCAAGCCTCTTGCTGTGATGATGGCTGGGACAGGAGCACTCGCACAATGCCGGGGATGCGGGAGCACTTGCTGCACATTGATCAGAGTCGTTTGCCAAATCACGTCATTTGAGCAAACGGCTCTGATTGGACGGGAGCCCTGGGGGGTTACACACAGCGGGGAATCCCAATTTGAGATTCCAGGCTGCAGGGTTTTGTTCCTCTTTAAGCAAGATTATGGAAGCCCCGTGTACAGTGAATGGGTTTGTACAAAGTGGGGGATGGATTATTTATTTATAACTGTTACACTATTTAAAAACATTTCCTCCATTTTAGAAAATGACTTAAAACGGACCTTCACCCTGAATAAGACCATATAGTATATGTTTCCCCCACCCTATACATACAGATTACTCATATTAATAATTATCCTACCTGCATCTACTGAATTTTCTGAGCCTTTAAATATTCAAGATGACGGCCCATGGAGTTTCAGGCTGGCTGCAAACAGGAAGTGTCTTCTGACTGTTCCACTCTGGGATTGCTGATCTTTTCCTGACCCTAGACACAATCTGTCTGTGCAAAGCACAGCTAGAACCCGTCCCCCTGCCCTCTTGGCCCCTCTCCTCTCTTCAGTATATGATGCTACTGAGCCAAGATGGTGCCATCCGTATCTTAGAGTGCTGAACAGAGTTGAAGCCCAGTGGGGGAAAGAATAAAAATTAAGTGATTAAAAACGTTAAATATATTAATTTTAGATGCTGGGGAATCAATATTAAGGGTTTGGGCTTTTCATTAAATGACACTGAAGGTTTGCTTTAAAAAGGAATTAACTCCAAATTTCAAGGAAAATTCTTAGTGCTGATCGAGCTCTGTGCCAAAATACTATAAAAAAAAAAATCACATCCTCCAATGTCCCACTTTCCTCTATGGTTTCCCTGCAGCTATGCGCGCTCCTCTTCCATTCAGATAGGTCAGGCGCGCAGGAATGCACACTCCACATGTGGACCAGGGATGCAGATGCCAGCATCACCTATGCGGGTACGTAGTTCAAATCAGCGGCTTTATTCCGTACATTAAAATGCGCCACACAAAGCACTGATTGGACGAGCGCCCACGCATGCGCTGTGGGATTGGCAGAGAGGTGAGTGAAAGTGAGCAGTCTGCGGGGGTTTCACACAGGGGGCATCCTACACTGGGATGCCCCCAAGGCAGGAACCAATCACCAGGATTGTCAAAATCCTGGTGATTGGTCCAGCACAGAACCCATGCTCTGTGAATGCCCCACCTGCCCTCCTTATCCAAGTACCTCGGGCAATGTGTTTGCGTTTTTTTTTCCCCAGCCAAGGCCATGCCCACTGGCATTTAGATTGCCAACTGGCGTGACCCAGCCCACTGTCTGCATCCTCGGTTTCCATGCAGACTGAATGGCTTGGCATGGGAGAGGACTATAGCTAGGGGTGTACATACTATAGACGCAGGGCAGACACATGCCACCAGGCCCGTGGAACAGGGGGCCTGGCGCAAGCTACCTGCACTACTTCTACAGAATGTACACCAACGTACATACTTACCTAGCCATCCACGACACCTCCTTGCCTCTATGCGCGTGCCTCTGTGCATGTGCACTTCTGTCACGCCACCAATATCCGGTCAAGGAGAATATAAAAATGTGTACGCTATAACTGCAGAAGGCATAACCTGCTTGTAGCGGGAGCTCTCTCCAGATGCCATTACACAAGGCTGTCATAATGAAGTTCCACCTAATTGGGCAGGTGTATTCCCCTAAATAATTCTAATTTATCTTGCCTCAACTGTTCCGTTGCATAAGCAAAGCTGCTGGGATAATGCAGCCATATGGAGCAGACTCAACAGGTGACTCCGCAGTCGGAGCGTATTCTTAAGATAATGAAATGGAGTGGCAAATGAAGATCAGGTGAAGGAGAGACCTAAAACTAAACTAAACTGTGATACAGAGGAGATTTGTCATACAGAATGACCCTTAACACAAAAAAAATCCAAGCATTTCCCATCAGGATCCTGAGAAGATCAACATGCAAATCAGATTTCCCAGAGGTGTTCGGAAGATGTAGTACGCAGTAACTACCACCAGGTAAGGGGGACCCATCCTGAGTTTGGTGAAACATCCTTGATGGACATGCATTGCCTTTGTCTGCATTGAGCAATATTAGGGCAGAAATATTTTGGGATCAAACTGCCCCAAATCGAAGAATTGCTATATCTGACAATGAGTCCTATGCAATTTAAAGCAAAACAAAACCTGTGATGACCCAAATTGGGATGCACTGCTGTGTGAAACCCCCAGGTCACCCCAAAGCTTTGCCCTGGCTCATATACCACAATGACCACACTGAGCATCCTATGAATAATCCATCTTAATGATATATATATATATATATATTTATATATATTATATTAGTGAATGTACACATCTATCAGACCTGACACAGCCGGCACATAACAGCATTTTATCACCCCTCTGGGTTTTAGGCCTCCTAATAGTGGCACTCCGCCAGCTTTCTGAAAAAACAATTGCAATGGAAGTGCTCGGTGACCCGTGAATGGATTGCAGACCTGGAACACGGTTTGGAGATAAAAAATAAAAAAATAAATGAGCCAGACTCCGACTACAATTGACTTCTATTACGGTGAGGGCTGAGGCGAGGGCATCAATTCCTTGCCTGGCCTGCTCCTTCTGTACACAAGGTAACATTATATACTACTGAAGCGATTCAAAGGAAGTCACAAAGGAAAAAAGTTACAACGTATTAAACTGCTTCTGTGTCATGAAACATTTCCAGTGCCCCTGATAACCAAGCATGGTTACCTGCAAACAATGTATCAACAGCTATGCTTATTACAAGGTTATTTAGTGCCACATCCTATCTGCTGCTAGCAACAGCGTTCCTAAACCTTTGGGTACCAAAGGCATAAGTCTAATTATCAGCCTCATATAAACATCAAATGCTCACATGCACAATACAACCATGAGCCTGTGCCCCTATTAATACACCCAACAGGAAACTACCCTATCAGTTGTGTGGTGATATAGGAATGCTGTTCTTTATTAATGCCATCATCCTATTCTGAAGACATTGTGATAACAATGGGGGGTTATAGGAATAAGACTAAACTCAAACAATCCTAGGTCAAGGGATGTCCAATTTGCCCCTCTCTCACTTTCCCACTTCTGTGCCTTAGAGTAAAAATACTGAAGCAGAATGTAAATACTATTCATTGCAGGGAGAGGGCCATATTTACTGCCACCTCTCGGTCCAGAGGCCTCAGTCCCTGCTACTGCCACAGGCTTCCTTCCTCCAGTCCACCGCCTGTTGAAACTTTTCTCCAGGGCCTGAGACAGAGATCTGCCCTCTTCCTGCTGCTGTTGCGGGTCCTTCCTGCTGCTGCTGCCGCTGGATCCCAGTGTCCCTCCAACTACCAGGTCTCTGCTTCCGGAGCCCGCTTGGTCTCTGCTGACGCCGCCTCAAGGTCTCTACTGTCACCGCCCATGACATATCTGCTACCAACACCAACCAGGTCCCTGCTGCCGACCTGCCACCTGAAAGGCTGGATGCAGGTCCCTCGCCGCCCAGGACCTCACAAAGCGACTGGATCCCTCCATCTGCCTTCCCCAGGGTCTCTGCTGCTGCTGCCTGATGTGTACCTCCACCTGCCCCCTGCCAGGTCTTTGCTTCCAGAGCCCACTTGGTCTCTACTGCCACCGCCCATGATGTATCTGCTACCAATACCCACCAGGTCTCTGCTGCCTACCTGCCACCTGAAAGGCTGAATGCAGGTCCCTCGCCGCCAGGTACCTCGCACAGTGATGCTCTCTCATTGGGCTTGTCTTTCTGTCTCCCTCCGACGTGGCAACACACTTGCCATCAGTGACTGTGAGCTGCCACGCCCCCTCCATTGCAGTAAATGGGGGGGCGTGGTAGATTACTGTGACTGATGGCGGGGGCGTTGCCACACCAGAGGGAGATGAAAAGAGAAGCCCAACGAGAGAGCGGCGCTGCGTATGGTGCCTGGTGGTGATGTACATAGATCCAACCTTTCAGATGATGGCTGCTGCCCCGGACTAGGAGCAATGGTCTGCGTGGGAGAAAAGATGAGCATTTTTTTTATTTGCCTGAAATCTTGAAACATTGTATTAGAGCACTAATAACCCTTAATAGCTGGGAAACTACTCTTTTGGGCTCTGTTACCTTGGTTCTCTACATAAATGACGCCCTGCTGAGCCTTACTTTTCAGCACCACAGAGAGGACACGGCGGGGGAGCGGCGTCACACTGCAGTTGTCCGCCGGCAATGACATTTATGAGCAGAAAAGTAGGAAGCGGGAGGAAAGCGAGGCTTCACTCTCTTACCTGTGCTCCATCTCTCGCACTGAGAGGATGACGCCAGACGAGGATGCTCTTTGCTGGACCGAGGCCAGGAAGGTGAATTCACTCTTATTCCTGAACAGCTGAATCACCTTCTCAGTCGTATGCGGCACTGAATGAATCTCGCGTTCCACACCTGTGGAGAGGAAAGAACATTTCCATATGTTTAAAAATTGGAAATCAAAGGGGTTTTTAGGTGCAGGAGTCAGGCTGGAAGGAAAATCTGATGCTGTTTTTTTCCCTTTCCCCCTTTTTTCTGAACTAAACATTTTTGTTTTGCTAGGTTAAAACCCTCAGGTGTGCTGGTATTCTTACCTCGCCTGTGACCTCAAAGCACATATGCAGGGCCCTTCTCCAGTCAGCTTTCTTAGCCATACATATTAATGTGAGGATAAAAAACTGAATGGAAGTCTAAACATGGGTCTTATCCCTGCAGCTGTAAATACCCACGCCATCCAGTGAGATATGCCTGCCGCGGGTGTGCATAGCAGCTAAAGGGATGCAGGGACAACACCGTAAGAACACCGGAAGCTAAGAATCTTGATAATTTGGGGGTTTCACAAAGATGAGCCTCCCAATTTGGGATATATAAGCCTTGGAAGAGCAGGCCTGTGGGATCACCATATTGAATTGAGCATACAACAAACCGAGGGATCCCAAATCTCAATTCAAAATCAGAATGCCCCTTTAAATCAGACAAAAACCTCGGTGGAAATTAGTTATGATAGACAAAATGGCTCTTTTTTAACCTCGATGACTGTGTTACTATGTGTAATTGCTGCTATTCTCAGGCCGCAGGTAAGAGCAATAATTTCCAAGCAGTAGCTTATCAACCCTCTTTTTTACTAGTATAAGCATCCACTTAAACAGCTGTGAAGTTCCTTAGTCTTTATCTACAGTTCCCCTTTAAATTCAGATTTTACATTAGTAGTAGCAAAATAAATTTGCTGGGATTTGTGTCACAGTTGTGCTTTTCATTTTGAGAGAATTAACATTGGCAGCGCTTCTGCTTGATTGGCTTGCTCATCTAGACCTCCTCTGTGATGGATAAATCTGTCAGTCATTTTTAGATCAGTGTAATCCCACATAATCCTCTGGAACAAGTGAAGAACCCAATAAAAGTTCCCAATAATCCACCGGGGGTTACGATTACACCACAACACCTTGCACAGACGGCCTCAGAGAAATGCTCAATAACTGGAAATATGGAATGACTACATAAAAAAATACATATATGGAAGTTGTTAATGTCGCATGAGGCTAAGTTAACACATACATAGTGTTCGAATTCAGCTCGATTCATGTCTAATCCATTTAATTCCAGTCTGGTTGGGCAAGAATTATTGACAAACAGGCAATTGACCAATCACCATTGACGCTGAGTTTTAGACTCCAGGGCAAGCCAACTAGGTGCTCCACTTCCTGCCGGTCCCTTGCCGTGATCATGTGTGCATGCTGCTGCAGGTATGCTGGAGCGCACACTCCACAGCAGGGCCTAGGGATGTTCCCACTGGCTCTCCATATGCCAATGCACAGTCCAAAACAATGGCTTTATGGCGTGCATGGCATAAAGCACTGACTGGACGAAAGCCTGCGCATACGCGTGGGAATGGTGAAAAGGGTGAGTAGAGTGAACAGTGTGGGGGATTTCGCAAACCTGGGCATACCAATTCTGGATTCCGCCTGGGCAGGGACCAGTCACCAAAATCCTGGCGATTGGTCTACTTTAGCTACATGTATAGTACATTTTCCAATTAATATTAGAGGTCCGCTTTCACAGTGGAAAAAAAAATCCTCTAACTCATTAAAATCATCTGTTTGTAAAGCTAGTCAGTCCTACCCACAACCCTATCCTGGTTACCAGGGGTGCGGAAGAGTCCAGTGCCCAACAGCATGAGCTTGGTGTTCTTAGTGGGTGAGATTGTAAGCTCACAAGGAGAGGGAAATATCTCCTATGTCTATGTGTTTAGTTAGCTCTATTTTACATGTGACTCATAATACTTTGTGTATTATATTTCATTGTCATTGTTGTATTGTTGTTGTAATTGATTCACTTTTGTTACCCGGTCTGTATTTTCTACCTTGTACAGCACCACAGACTATGATCACGTTTTATAAAACAATATAATAATATTACAATATAAAATAAATATATAATATAAAAAAAAATAATACAGGATACATGGAAAACTTTTGCTTTTTAATACAGATCTTATTATGATGCATAGCGATCTTTACTAATTGGAGGAGAGCCTGCATGGGAGGGTGGAGTGAGGAAAGATCACAGGCATCACAAAACAGCATCCTGGGTTTTAGTCTGCTTTATGCATTTGTAAACTTATGAATCACATCTTATTTGATCTCTTGTTGTATTTTGAAATAAAGCATGAAATGGCTCATACTATGGTAAGAATAGTTTACTGGCCATCATGCTGAAAGCATGTCATGAGAAAATTGAGCCTTTATCCGCATTGGAGGTAAAGTAACAGTGAACACACCGGCAAATTCAGTCCAACAATGGGTTCTTTATGTCCACTTTCACACACCTACATTGCGGCCAAGCAAACCTGAAAGCAAATGAGAAATAAGGCCTGTATGCCCTGTCCAAGCCACAACGGGGCATAGATGAATCCCAGTGGCAGACCAATAAACATATATTGTATGCAATCCAAAAGTGAATACAAATGCAGCTTTTACGTGTGTTTGCATGTACATTGTACATTTGTTGCATTTCTTAGCTGAAGCAGAAAGCAATCCACAGACTTCATGTGAGAACATAGGTTTAATCTTTTCTTTTCTATGACCCCTGTCGTTCTGATGTCCTAAAATATATTATACATATATAATAATACATATATTTTTGCCAGAACACAAACTCATTTCTGGCTGGTTTAATACAAAAAATGTCACCAATTTTTGGCTATGAACCTAATGGGCACTAATCAATGCCATTTCCCACTCCTCCTGCCAAGAATCAAGCTGGCCGATGGAGACTGGCTTTGCCACAGATGGTGAGTACTGGATAATGCCAGGACTACGCCAACTCGCTATTGATCAATACTGTAACATGCTCAGTTTCAGAAAATTGGACACATGACTCTGGCCTCATTTCCTTATTTTTCATAAGCGGGGCTCATGGTCACATCCTATAGCAGCCAAGCTGCCCTTTCTCTGCCTGATGGCAATTAAAGGTACAATCAAGACAGAGGGTTAATTCAGACTGCTTTCTGCTTGCTCTACGCTTGCTGTGAGGGGTGGCACCATTCATTCAGCTATGCTTTGCATGGCTTGGTAAGCCCTAGTGAATTCTCTGTCTCTTCGGCTGGGCTTTCCCATGCAGGTTTTGTGATAGCATACCAGGAGTAAAGCATGCATTTGGTAAGATTTGTCACAAAAAAGTGCTATCAAGTGCCTCCATTGTTGCAGGCTAATGCTGCTGGGCCCAGTGCCACTCATGGTTGACTGATTTTGTCCAATTAAAGAATGAAACGCTTAATCTTGAAGGGACTGTCCAGGCAAATGGTTAAATTAATGTGGTTAATCTTTACCTGATGCCTGTAACTGTTGCCCTTGGCTCAGGCTGTGGCACAAGATAAGCGTTATAGATTCACATTCACTTCCCTCCTGGAAGAAAGTGAAACTTCAAAGCTTCTTATCTCCTGCCACAACGTGAGCCAGGCAGATGCACAATGATAGTTACATGAATCAGGTAAAGATTAACTAAATTAATTTAACCCCTCGTCTAGACAGTCCCTTCAAAGCAAATTAACTGTCAAAAATGACTGCTGATCCACAAAGCCCTGCAGCATGGGGCATCCCGACTTGGATGCCCCACAATCCCTAGTAGCAAACCTGATGCTGGGCAGCAGCACTTGCTTCCAAATTTCCTTGGCCGCACACCATGTGACCGGCGGTAACCAAGCAGTTGCGCAGGGTGGGATCGTAAAGTACTGAGAGCCTGCACAGTGAACCTATGTGGTCACTGGCGGTCACATGGGGTGGTGATCGGATCAAGGATGGAGCAGTGGGGGGTGTCACAAATAAGAATGCGTCACAGCAGCAGGGCTCAAAGCAACAGCAGTTCTTTTTGACAGTTGGACCTACAAACTTGTGCTGGGACTTCAGGGAACTTTTGGGTCACCAGGAACCGTGTCCAAAGCACCACTTTCCAATTTCCCATATGATCATAGATTGTTTGCTGGCTCTCAAAACACCCAGCCTAAATATATTTAAAGCAGGACGTTTCGGGGCTGAAGCTTTATGACAGCAGGAGGCATAGGGAGATTGGAAAAATTACATGTACAGTTCATGATCAGACACAGAAAAACCTCTTACGTTTTTAAAACTGACTTTATCCTCTCACACAATCAGTGAGCCCTTTATTACAGATGTATTCACTTCTCCCTGTTGGAGCACCATCCTGCAGGGGGACAGGAAAAAGCAGCACACACGTGCGGCATCAGCTGCTCCTCCAGCAGTGAACGTACTTCACTATAGTGTGTAGCTATTTCCTGTCCCCCATCATCAAAGGTTTAATGCACAATTTTGACTTCCTAGGGATCTTAAATCCAATCTTTAAAAGAGACCTAAACTTTCTTTGACCTTAGGTTCACTTTCAGTGTTCATTTAAGGATTGCTATGTCTGTACACAATATCCCCCAACTTTTTGAAATGAAAAAGAGGGGCAGCTTTCGGTGCAGCACTATCCCACCTTGAAACTCGCTTGAAGACCTCTGCAAAACATACTATGCTTTGTGCTAAAATCATTTAACACTGGCTCATTTTCTACCATAACTTTCTGCAGGAGAAGACAAAAGAAAACAGATGTGATATAAATTAAAGCAGACCTATGTTCTCTCTGTGAAGCCTGTGCTATAATCATTCAACATAGTCTAATTTTCCTCTATATATCTATATTTAAGCAATAATGCTGAATTCAAAGAGAGAGAGAAAGCAGAGGTATGCTTTAATATGCACAATGGCCCAAGGAAACCTGTCTAGTTTTACAATAGCTACATCTTATATATGAAGCGAAGGGGCCCCTGAGCAAAGCTGCCTCCTATTAATATTCTGCAAGTCAGCGAAATGCTCTCCTCCCTTCTGCTCACTCCCCGGAGCCGCGATTCCGCCGAGCAATTCTAAACACACAAAACTTTTTTTTTTAATATTCTATTTTTACTTATGTTCTTAAATATTTCATTCTGAGCAAAAATGAAATCAGGGAACGGCGTGAGAAATGTCACGGCAATGTAATTACGCTGTTGGCTCACACGAATGTGCATATTAAATGTCACTGGCAAACCCCCATCCATTATTCACGGCTAGCTATCTCACGGTGCATCTCACCGCGGTTATTGAATATTGAGGCACGACTGCGTCACAGAAAGCGAGGCCGGCACCACTGCAGACAAGGGGGGGACCACCACCCAATGAAAAATACCATTTTGTGAGTACTCACCTGTAAAATGGTTATTACGAGTATGTCACACCCCCCACTTCCCGATATTCATGACACTTGGGAACCCGGCCTGTAGAGGGCGATCTTACAGAGATGACATGGAAAGAAGGAGCCCCTCCTGGTCCATAAGTACTGGGTTCCTCCCACTATTCCTCAGTCTTTTTAAACAGCAGTGAAGAACCAGGAAGAGCCAATTATGTTCAATAATTGTAAAATTATATGAGAATAATAATACCAAATAAAGGATCCCTTAGAAAAAAGAGCCAATTATATTCAAATAATTGTAAACTTATCTGAAATAATAAATACCAAATAAAGGATCCCTTAGAGCAAAAGAGCCAATTATATTCAATAATTGTAAAATTATTTGAAATAATAATAATCACATATAAAGGATCCCTCGAACAAAAAAAGGGCGGGGGAAGTGGGGGGTGTGACATACTCGTAATAACCATTTTACAGGTGAGTACTCACAAAATGGTATTATTCCTAGTATGTCACACCCCCCACTTCCCGATATTCATGACACTTAAATTAAATTACTGCAGCTTGTAGAACTTTGCGGCCAAAAACAGCATCCGCTGAGGTCCGCACATCAACCTTGTAAAACTTAGAAAAAGTATGCACAGAAGACCAAGTCGCAGCCTTGCAGACTTGTTCAACAGAAGCTTGGTGCTGAAAAGCCCAAGAAGCTCCAATAGCACGAGTAGAATGAGCGGTGACACGAAAAGGGGGAACCTTCCCCTTCGCCATATAGGCCCCAATGATAGCCTGACGTATCCACTTACTAAGGGAAGATTTGGCAGGAGCAAAACCCTTCTTGGGCCCAGAAGGCACAACAAAAAAGGCATCCGTCTTGCGGAAGGCCGAGGTAGTAACTAAACAATACTTAACACAACGAACTACATTCAAAGAATGTAAGACCCTTTCCTTGTCGTTACTATGTTTAGGACACAAGGAAGGAAGAACTATATCCTGATTTAGGTGGAAAGCAGACACCACCCTAGGAAGGAAATCCAGTTTAAAACGGAAAACAACCTTATCTTGATGCCTCTCAAAATAAGGGGCTTGAATAGACAAAGCCGCCAGTTCAGAAACTCGGCGGACAGAAGTAATAGCAACCAAAAAGGCAACCTTCTGAGTAAGAATAGGAAGGGGAATATCCTGCAATGGCTCAAAGGGAGCAGCTTGCACAGCCAAAAGCACCAAATTAAGATCCCAAACAGAAAGTAAAGGCTTTCTGGGAGGCCACACATGCGCGACTCCTTGGAAAAAGGTCTTAACCAAAGGATGAAGAGCAAACGATCTTTGAAAGAAAATTGCCAAAGCAGAGACTTGCCCTTTCAAAGTACTAATCTGGAATCCCATATCCAGACCTCGTTGTAGATATTCCAGAATTCTAGGAATAGAAAATACTCTACAGGGCAAAGCCCTGAATTCACACCAATCAATATAGGACCTCCAAGTCCTGTAATAAATGACAGAGGAAGACTTCTTCCTAGCGCTAATAAGAGTCTGAATAACCATATCAGAAAGACCTTCTTTCAAGATGGAGACTTCAGCAGTCATGCCGTCAAAGCCAGCGTTTGTAAATTGGGGTAACAAAGTTGACCCTGAGTGATGAGATCTGGAAGAAGAGGCAGATGGACAAGATCCACTGCCAGCCTTACGATGTCTGCGTACCACAGACGTCTTGGCCACCTTGGTGCCACCAGAATTGCTGGCACCTCCTCCAGTGCTAGCTTGCGCACCACCTTGCTGATCATGGAGAATGGGGGAAACAGATATAGGAACCCCAGATCCTTCCAGGCTAGAGACATGGCATCCGCTGCCACTGCCAGAGGATCCTGGGATAGAAACACAAAAGCTGGCAGCTTGTGACTGTGACGAGGAACTGAAAGACCCTTGGATTGAGAGACCATTCTCCCTGGCGAGAACATCCCCTGCTCAGGGAGTCTGCCTCCACATTCTCTATCCCCGGAATGTAAACTGCTGATATGCAGGGAACATTGATCTCTGCCCACTGAAGGATCAGAGACACTTCCCGGAGGGCACCCCAGCTGCGAGTCCCTCCCTGGTGATTGATGTATGCAACAGCTGTTCGGTTGTCTGACTGAATCTGAACTGGCAGACCCTGTAAGAAATGGGTCAGTCGAAGTAGAACAAGACGTATGGCCCGAAGCTCTAATACATTGATTGGAGAATGAGCCTCCTGAGGCCCCCACAATCTTTGGAACTGATGCTTCTTCCAGAAGCCCCCCCAGCCCACCAGGCTGGCATCCATGGTAACCAGTTCCCAACGCGGAGTCAGAAATGACTTGCCCTTCTGGAGGTTGTGCGATATTAACCACCACTGAAGGGACTGCAAAACGTGGGGAGACAATAGACAAGTCTGATTCAATGATAGTGGGCACCTGTCCCACTTTGTCAAGAGGAAGAGCTGAAGCGCCCTTATGTGAAACTGAGCAAAAAGGACTGCCTCGAATGCAGCTACCATCAATCCCACTAGTCTCATCCCTAGACAGATAGACTGACGAGGGTTGGACAAGAATAGACGAATCAAGTCCTGAATCAGAACCATTCCAGAATCAGGCCCAGGAAGGGAATTTCCCTGGACGGACAGAGAGGATTTGGGGTAACTTATTACCCATCCGAACCTCTCTAGCGTAGAGACCACCATCCTGGTGTCCAACTCTGATTGTTCGAGGGAGGAGGCCGCAATAAGAAGATCGTCCAGAAAAGGCACAATGCGGATGCCCTGGACCCTGAATATAGCCATCACTCCTGCCAGCATCTTGGTAAAGACTCTTGGGGCCGAGGTAAGGCCGAATGGCAGGGCCACAAATTGATAATGCTGGTCTTCTATCGAGAACCTGAGAAATCTCTGGTGACCCGGAAAATAGGAATGTGCAAATAAGAATCCTTGATGTCTATGGATGTCATGAAGTCCCCCTGACGGAGAGCATCGTTCGTTGATCGCAGAGACTTCATGCGGAATTTTCCGAAACTGATAAATTGATTGAGTCTCCTTAGGTCTAGGATAGGCCGAACAGAGCCGTCCTTTTTGGGTACCGTGAATAGGTTGGAGTAAAACCCCAAACCCCTTTCCGCTGGAGGCACTAGGCCGATAACAGCCATGATTAACAGATTCGCTACTGCTGCCCGCAGTCCCTGTGCAATTGCCGGATCTGACGGCATCCGGGACATGAAAAATCTGGGAGGAGGCCGGGACTCGAATTCCAGTTAGTAACCGGAAGAGACTACTTCCAGAACCCAATTGTCTGATACCTCCTGAACCCAGACCTGGAAGAAGAACTGCAGCCGTCTCCCCACCCATAAGGGTGAGGGCATCCCCTCATTGTTGACCAGGCTTAGTGGCAGATTTGGTTTTGGACCCCCAATTCTGACTTGGACGGCCACGTCCCTTTCCTCTATTCCACGAAAGGAACGACGTTGTTTCTTACGCTGAGGTAATTTACCTCCTTTAGTGACAGAATCCAATTCTTTCTCCAAAGAGGCGCAATCCCACAAAAGGGAGCGCTGTAAGCGATTTCTTAGCTACAATATCAGCTGCCCACTGCCACAACCATACTGACCGCTGGATGGCGACTAACAAGGCAGAGGTACTGCTGCACATGAGCAGAGTATCATCTAAGGCAAAAAGTACAAAACATGCAAACATCTCACATCGCTTAAGAGCGACGTACTCATCAGAGGCCGGATCAACCCTGAGTAATTCATTAGGTCTCTCACAACAGACCTAATAGCCACTGTCATGAGTGCCGAAGCACCAACAGGCAGCAAGGCCGAGCCCACACTGGAAAAAGCGTGGCACGCCATTTGATCAATACGCTTATCCTCTCCATCTTTAAGTGCAGTGGAGTCAGGAGAATGCAACACAGAAGAATTGGATAAATTAAGCACAGGGGCATCCACCCATGAGCAGAGTATCTTTTAAAAATCCAGTCTATCTATAAATTATTTAAATATTAATGCATAGATGGCCATTGTATGCTTGCGCACACATAGGAATTTGTCCTCCGCATTTAACCCATCCGTGTAGTGAGTGTACACATGCCCAGAGCGGTGGGCACAGGTGGTGATGACCAACGTTTAACAGTATCAGCTGGGAAGGGATATTTCTTGTCCCAGCCCAAGGGAATGCCAGGAAGCCGTGCAGGCTTCTCCCATTCTTTAAGAATAATTTCATCAAAATGCTTTTGATTTGGAAATTCAAAACAAGGTTTAGAGACTCCAAAGAATTCCCCTTTTTAAGGAGGGACTACTTCAGGAGGAGTAATAACCAAAACCTCAAATAACTGAGCAAGAGCTTTTGGGGTATCCACAACACTTGCTTCACCCTGCTCAATCTCAGTACCAACAAATTGCTGTTCATCAGAAACATCTGATACCTCATAATAATTCTCCTTCTTCTAACTGAGAAGGATCAGACCAATCAAGCAATTCACAATTGTCTGACTCACTTGCCGGAACGGCATGAGTCAAGTGCTTTCTTTTAGCTGAGGCCTTCTTAGGCACAGAGGTAGACATTAATCTTTCAAGATGAGCCAATCTGGCACATAAATCAGCATGCGACTCACCACCCATGACAATATCATTGGGGGTACGGACAAGACATGGCGGAGTAGGAGATGAGGCATTAGCCGCAGGCCCTGAAGCCTGGGCCTCAGTTTGCTACATAATAGTTAATTGTGCACAAAGGATGCAAAGAATTGCGTTATCCCCAACAAGGGATGCCCCACATCCAAAACATTGCCGAGTCTGTGCAGAGGGAATTGCATGTCCGTTATCCTGGGATGCCTCCACATGGTATTATACTATAATAGATTATAGTCTATATGGGATTTACGCAATTGCTACCCGGGATGCCCCTTTAAATAGTCCCAAGTGGGAGGATTGAAACACAAATGGACCCCTAAATAAGGCTTAAGGGCTTTTTTTTTTTTTTTATATAAGGACCAGGAGAAACCCCTTTTTAAATAAGGAATTTCTACCCACAGAGAAAACAAAAAAAAACTGTCACCAAATGCACCAAATGACAGAAAAAAAACTCCCTTCAGCCAAGCTGAAGGGTACTCACAGCCCATGCAATAAGCTCACATCATGAGGTAAGGCCACAGGGAAGCAGGAAACTGGCTGTCAAACAGAGCATACCAGGTGCTCTCTGAATAAAAGCATGCCTAAGCCCCGCCCACTTCCAAGATCACATGGCCAAAAATGGAGGGAAAATTCAAATCTGAACACAGCCAGAAAACAAAGAGCTTTAATAGGTAAGCAAAAAATGCTGCCTAGACAGAGATAGGAGAATCTAAATAAAACATTTCCTATTAAATAGTATAGTAAAACATACATAATAAAAATAAGAAATAAAGACTTATTTTATATATCTCTTTTTTTTTTTCTTTTTTAAGCCCAGATAACGTCCCCCCTTCCCCCCTCCTTTTTACCCAACAGGGTTAAAGGAGAACTAAGGGAAGAGGTTAGAAAAGCACCCATAAGGCACAAGGGGATTATAAAGGGACAGGGGCATCCCATGCCGGGAACACCAACCCGGAAGCCGCCTACCCACATTTGGGTCTCACGGGGGAGTAATACTCCTGTATATACCAGAAGGTGTATGTATCTACCTTTGCCTGAACCACACAGCCAGGGCTGGGAGGCATACAATATAACCAAACAGGTTTAAAGAGTTTCAGACAGAAATAGAGAAAAAAAAGGGCCGGGAGCAAGCCCGGCTACCTGCAGCTTGAAGGAGAATCATCTTCTGAATGCTTCGCCGACTGCAGAGACGAAAAGACTGAGGAATAGTGGGAGGAACCCAGTATTTATGGACCAGGAGGGGCTCCTTTTTTCCATGTCATCTCTGCAAGATCGCCCTCTACAGGCCGGGTTCCCAAGTGTCATGAATATCGGGAAGTGGGGGGTTTGACATACTAGGAATATATTCATAAGTAAACTAAGAGGCAGGCTCGGACTGGCTCCCAGGGGGAAAGGGCCTCAACTCAAGGCTCATTTGCGCATCCTCCTCCCCTATGATGCATATTAAAGCGGACCTTTACCCTGAATAAGAGCTTATATGTTTTCCACACCCTGTACATACAGATAGCTCACATTAAAAATCATCCTACCTGCATCTACTGCATGTTATGAGCCTTTAAACATCCAAAATGGTGGCTCGTGGGGCATCAGGCAGCCTGCAAACATGAAGTGTCTTCTGAGGATGTTGCTCTGCATTCTGGGATTGCTGTCCTTTCCCTGACAACAGCTCTGTTCTGTAAAGCACAGCTATAACCCCGCCCCTCTGCACTTTATCCCACTCTCCTCTCCTCCTCCTGAACAGAGTTCCAGCCCGGTGGGGGAAAGAGTAATAAGTAAGTGACTAAAAACTTAAATATATTACTTTTAGATGCTGGGGAATAGTTTTTTAAGGGTTTGGGCTTTTCATTAAATCATGCTGAAGGTCCGGTTTAAGCCCATGGTGCCATAATGATGATAGGAGCAGCAGGTATCACAAGATGTTCTGTTCTATGGCTTATCCATTCTCATTAGGAATTCATTGTAGGGTGCCCAGTCTGACACTGGAAAGAGGACTCCTTTAATGCTCTCCTCCTGACTGATACCTTTAACCATGAGATCCCTTTAATGCTTTGTAAGAGGTTTATGGCCCGTGGCTTTTGCTGTAAAATGCAACTAAGAAAACATCAGGAAAATCCTACTAGAACAGCTGAACATATAAGTGACTGATGGCAGATGTGTGCTGACTACTATTTAGTATTTACCATGAATTTAAATGTGATTGGCTAATTGTGAACAAAGCCACATCTCTAATTCTAAGAGGACACATTTATGTGGTACATTATTTGAGTTTAGTTATAAACTGACCAACCAGGGTGGAAAAGTGTTCCTAGGAAGTGGAGATCTACACACTTGAGCCAATTGAGATAGAGAGGTTCTTTAAGAAATTGGAGACAATCTTTCCCCTGAGAATCTCTCCTTTATTTAATGCCAGCCAACTGTAAAAAAATGTTGGCAACAGCTTCAGATTATGTCCATCACAAATATGGCGCTGGAGGGACTACAGTTTATTGATAGGGCAGTAGATAGCGATTTTACTTATACTTATGCGTAGTCTCTCTGCTTTCTATATTGTATTTGCAGTGTACTTGTTGATTCTTCCTGCCTGTGTGTAATACACCATGTTAAGATGACTACTCTGACTCCCCACATGTTCCAGTAAAACCAATTTGCCCCCCAATAATGTCTATCTAAAGTGACTATGTCTATCTTAAATGCTGCAACATAAGAAAGAATGTCCAAGGATGTGAAAAAGATCCTCGCCCTTTTTTTCACTTTCTTGGCTTTTGTTCCCTCTGGTCCTGCACCCCTGTGTGGACCCTCCAGGATCGCCGATAAACCACGCTTTCCTCATTCCCACAGTACATGTGTGGACCACTCAGCCAATCAGTGTTGCTCATTCAACTCAGATTTCATTTGACTCTCTGAACTCAGGACCTGAATGAAACCAACGCCGCCGGCCACATCTCCATACCTGAACACCTTGCTATAAGTATGCTGGGTATGCCACAGCAACACCGAAAAGGGGGCTCAGGGAATAACTGCGTTGATCAAGCGACCCCTGGGGTTTCACACAGCAAGACCTGCCAATTCAGGATGACCCCTAGAGGTAGAGTCATAAGGCTTGATTCAGTGACATTATAGTGCAATGTGGCCCCCTAAAAAAGGGGTGTTAAAGAAAGGTACTAAGGGCCAAATCGTCAGGGGCAACGGCTGTGATGCTGTGGATCGAGGCCAAAGAGTGAAGAAACAAGTGGAGAAAAGTCAGAAAACTGACCCCCCCAATAGCCAACTAGCCTGGGCATCAGGTCTCTGGAAGAACCCTGTGCCCATACCGAGGTGCACCGGGCTCTTCCACACCCCCAAATGGGGGTGTGGATAATCGGGGGAGTAACGCCATGTCATCCGCCACTGCTGGCATGCGACATGGAAGCCCCCTACCCTGTAAACGGGGTCCCCTGGGCCAGTTCACCACATGTGTAAAAACACACACAAATAAATGTATTAATCTTTATTTCACTACTCATTGTAGTTCCCCATCTTCTTTCTTCGTACCCCCGCTAGGCGCCAGGTCATGAGGGGGTGAATCCCGAGAGGCTCTGCCTCTCTGTGTAGAAAACTTGCCCCTGCTGAAAATGGCAGACAGGAAAAGAAGGAGGGGAACTGGGTTGCCCTTCCTTTCAGATGCCAATGGAGCGTGAATAGAGGCGTTTTACACAGCGGGTCAAGGAATAAAACCCAGGATAGTCAAAAACCTGATGTTTTGTTCCGCTTCAATGCCAACCAACCTAGACATAAAGGTTCTCCAGTGCAGTAGAGAGCATCCCCACCCTAATAAACTAAGATGGAGGGGCTCTTTAAAGGTGAACTTCCCCACCCTTGACTAAATTGCTTTTTATTTGTTGTCCGCTAGAACCCGGCACAGCTCCTCGGCCACCGCCAATCTCCCGCTAAATGAGAGATCATAAATCAGACAAGGGGATGGCGGAATCACAGGCGGCCGAGTATGAAAAGAAGACGTTTCCACCGCCACAGACAAGATAACACATGTTTTCCCGCCGCTTATCTAATAGCGATAAATGTTTTTATCACGTTCTATAGAAACTCGAAGAAGAGGCATTAATCTGGGATTACAGCAGAACTCTCAAATCCCATGACAGCCCTCGATAACGCACGACGCGCTGCAGAAATATGTGACAGGACGCTATCAACGCACGCCAGCATGAAGCGCTCCATCACAACATTTACAGGGAAAAGAAGCGTTCGGTATCACCACAATTATTTCAGAAGCGGCAGTGCTGGGTTTGGAATAAATCTGTTTAGAGAGGATATCGACTAATAGCACGAGAAAAAAAACTTCTCTAAATAAGGAAGATTCCATCTTTAGACAATGCCGGAGTTACCATTTAACAAAGTAACACCTTCTTAGAGAAAAGGAAGAATCCCTATTTAACTCCAGTAATTGCTTTGCAGATAATTGCAGAGGTCCCCTAAAGCCAACCAATGTATTTTAAAATTAAAAGGTAGTAGCCCCCTTTGTAGTACAGCTGGTTCTAATGCTGGATTTTCCCATTTACAAAGTAATGCATTCTTGGACGAATATTGTTTCACTTTCAGCAGTACCTTAATTTTCAGTCATTTTACTGTTACAATAAATTAGTGTAGAGTAGAAAAATTAATGAAGTTTACTACTCCTATTCTCGATTAAAAAAAATACAGTTGACTAAAGGGGTACGCTGTCATTATTTGGCAATCCATTGTGGAAGTTACTGAGGAATACCACCCAAGAATTTTACTTTCTTGGGTTTTGTTTCTCCCAATTTGTATCCCCCGGAATGCCCGAAAACGCATTATTTGCCTCATTCCAACGGCGCAACATTAGAGTGACAAGGAAATATGAAAAGAGAGAGCGCTGCTGGGCCTCATTCCTGCCCTCTAGCTGTGTTCATGCTCACGGCTGTTCAGAATGGTTTGGCGTGCAGACAGGGCCAGCGTCAGCCCCCGGCAAGCCTGGTCAGCTGCCGAGGGCCTCACCTGTGGCCACGATCCCTCATATTTCGCCCTCTCCTCACCATCGGAGGCCCCGCCCATGAAGAGGACACCCGCCACCTGTGGAGGGTCGGAGGCGAGTAAAAAAAAAAAAACGAATAAATGTAATTTCTTCTCTGCCTGGTGTCGTTTTTTTTACTGTTAACCCTTTGTGAACTGGTAAGGGGTCCAGGCTTAGAGGCTGGCAAGTGCAGGTTTGTAGCCTGCAAAGCGGGGGGGGGGCACAGAGGCTGGCCCTTGCACCCTGTTCTATGCCTGCGACTCTCCACCGCATAGGGGCCCACTGAGACAACAATGCCCGAGGGCCCACATAAACCTGGAGCCAGCCCTGCGTGCACACCTAGCAAGAGGTACGTTGGGGATGTGGACACACTGTGGGATGAGGTAAAGGCTTGGGTAAGAGTCCTGAGGAAGGAACCAGGCTAGGTTCCGGAAGGCGTGGGTGCTGATTACAGGCACTAGCCTGGTGGATGCTCCTTGCTTTTGACCTTTTGATAATTGCATATCCCCTTCCTCTCCTTTTTTGTCTAGGTATTTTTTGTTATAGTGTATGCATTTGGATCAGGGTTCCCCAATACATATACTTGTTGTTGAAGGAGAGTCTTCTAATATCTCCTTCAATGCATAAATCTTTCAAGCTATTCTGGGAAGTTTTTTTAATATAACACTGTCACTTCATTAAGAATTATACTTAATTGAATCACTATTAACCAAAATATTTCTTTTGATCTTGCATGTTATTGTTATGTTTATATATAATCAAAAATCTCCGCACTGGAACTTTTGTGATTTTGCACTATTTGCATATTAAGTTTTAGCTGCACATCCGCCATTGATAGGCTGACGGGGATTATACACTTCATTAAGGATAGACTTGAGAGAGGAGAGAGGTTTACTTACTATTTCTTCTGAATTGTTGTGGGAGTTGAATGACTTTAAAGCCGAGCAAAACTGGGCAGTGCTGTGTTTTTTGTTTTATTTTGTTTTTATCTTGTGTAATGTTTGTGTATAGTTGTTATCAGAGGAGCTACCTATCAATAAAAATCTGTGATTTTAGTAAAGTGTGCAGCACCTTTATACAGGGTTTTTGGGGGCTACCGTAGGGCCCCAATACAAATCTTTGTGCTTGGGTAGGAGTCAATTAGGCATTCCAGGGGGGTTTCACATATCAGGGCATCCCGTATCTGGATGCCCATAAGAAGGTAGACCTTCATCCCAAAAGAAAATACTGCCAATTAAAGTAAAACTCGACCGTAACGTAGCCTATAGAAATCTATGCAGGTAAACTGCATGTATTGTGCTGCACTGTGGTGCAGTGAAAGGGCCAGATACTAAATGCCGCCTCCAGATCATGGTGGCCAGTCCACTGTTATTCTCACCAGGACCCTCCTGCATCTTCTTGTCGCATGGGCCATAGAGGGATGCAGAGGGTTCTGCACATTAATATGTGCAGCCAAATAAGCCGATTTGTGCAGCTTGGAACGCAAACAAGGTATGTTTATCTGGTACCTGGAGGGGTTTCACACAATGGGAAATCCCAAATCAAGATGTCCTAAGGGTATTGACCAAAACCCGGGAAAATGAAAATATCTCATTAGAAAACCTGTTGTTGTCGAGTTGTTATGCTGTGAAACAGGTAAAACTCCTGCTATTCTTTATAGATATATGTGACATTTTGTTGGGACTTTTTTCTCTTTGTATTTTGCTTTATATGTACTTGTCTACTGTTGTCTGTAAATCACCCTTGGTATAACCCTCAATAAAAATGTATTTTAAAAAAAGAAATAATAACTCTGGTCTGAGCAAGAAGCCCTTTACTCTATCAAAAGCAGAGTCCTGCAGATTTGGGATCATAAGCGACACTTTTGGCCCCCTGATCACTGTAGCATCTGGCCCGAAAGCTGAACCTATCAGCGCCCACAGTACAAGATATATGGTGGCTGCAGCCAGAGGATGCCGACTCCAGCAGAAGTGAGGACTCATGGCTACTGATTAGCTGAAGAGGGGACAATCCAGTTTGGAAGCTCTCCCGCCTGATAGCTCCCAATATCCGGCAATCCCAAATGCCGGATAGTTCAACCACCAAAACGTGTGAACTGGTCTAGGCATTCTTTGCCTTATCAGTTCACAAACAGTTAAAAAAAAGAAAAAAAACATACTGAAAACAAAAAAATCAAGAACACACTGTTGTCTCTTCCTCTTTCATCTGTTCCCGGACGAAAAGAGTCCTCTCTGCAGGTCCGCAAGATCGGGAACTCCTTTCTGGTGCAGCGGACAGTGATCTTCTTGATGCTGAGAGATAGTTATTAAAGCTGCTCCTCCGGGCATCTGTAATGAGGGGAATCTACCTCCATTGGGAATTCCTGGGAAATATCCCTCCATGTCCCTCTCCTCCAGGGACAGCATTAGTCCTGTGGAAGGGATTCCAAAGAGGCTTGTGGTATAAAAGCCGTCCCTGGTGGGCCAGAATTAGCTTGGCAAGACGCCCAGGATGGAGGATGGGGGATCCATGTCCCCTCTCACTACAGATGCCAGTTGGGTGGCTGCAAAAGCAGCTCCCCAGCATCAAGAGGACTCCCCCCGAAGAGGGGGGGGGGGCGACGGAGGAAAAAACGGCAATGATGAGTTATTTTGGATTTGAAAATGTATTTACTTTTCTTTGTGAACTAGTAAGGGGTCCAAGGGACCTCTATACCAGTTCACAGGGCCCATCATTACTCATGGGATAGACCAGTTATTTGTAAATAAAAAAAATCAGCATTGGGAGAGGGCAGTTTTTCCTTTAACTATAATTTTGTAGACCTACTTCAGAAGGATCTACTTTAAAATGGCTTCCGACAATAAAATGTAAGAAATTATATAAAATGTAAGTATTATAAAGGAGAATAACTGGAGCTCCACTCACTGACCCAGCAACAGATAAACCCGATTTTGATTACGTGAGTTATGGTTTCTGTGGATCTGGACTCTACCGGGCACAGAGTTGGAAGAAAGGGTTTAGGGCTGCTTTAGTTGCTCTGCAGGGACCAGAGCATACAATTATAGTTTTTCTTAATTTGTGCTTGAGCCAGAATTCAAATGTACAAATTTGCTTGTAGGAGAATTTTTGGAGCAGCTTTATCTGTAGCTTTATCTGAGAATAAGTGATGTTCCAACACAAAGAATCATTGCTCGAATTGCAATCTCTGTTGGATATTTAAGTCTACTTGCCTGTCGGGGGTTAAAATTATCCCCATTAGTTATCCTGATTGTCGCTGGCTATGACATCACCGGCCAAGCCGAAGAGACTGGATGGCAATTAACAATCCCCGACTGGAACAACGTCAACTTTTTCTGACCTACTTAATACCGGGGGATCTGAGTAATTGGAAGAAGAATCGTGTTTATTTCCAACAGTTGCTGGCAACTTTTCTTTTTTTAGTCGCTCCACTTTGCTGCCGTTTTGTTCCTATTTGGTCGCGTTTCCATTAAGTCCTTTACGATAATGACTAATTCCCTAAAATAAGGAGTGCAAATTTACTATGCAATTCGGGGTTTTATTAAGCATGTACTTTACAAGTTAAAACAGTAGCGATCAGCGAGGAGCAAAGTGACATACATCAGGGAAAATTTGGGAACTCGTGTTTCAAGCAGTAAGAGAAGGTCTTTAAAGGACACCTGTTAAATCAGGTTTGAAAAGAAAAGAAGAAAGGTAAAACAAACAAAAAAACTCCCAGGCAACACTGATGTATTATAATAATTAACAACATCCTGAAGATCTGGTAGTATCTTTACATGGAAAAATGTTTCATGTGCAATTGATTGGGACTAATAGCCCCCTGAGGAAGCCCAATAGTGAAACGCGTCAGGAGCAAGCTTGTGAAGAGCAATACATACATTAAAAAAATATTTCATATTGCAGAGACTGGGTAATTTCCAAAGTAGCTAAAGGAACAAAAAATGATATATTCACGATGATGAACAGACATTAGTGGTTGCCATCAGAATAAAGATGCATGACGGGTTTAAAATGAATGTTTGATGAGATTGTATCGGCTTTCCCTCCAAACATATATCCTTGGCAGGAAAGAAGGTCTTATAAATGAGAACATTCACAGATCACTTTCTGGTTCAGTAAGATGGAACTGAACAGTAAAGTGGTCAAGGAGGCGACTGAAAGTAACAACCCAGACAGCATAAGAGACCTACGGACCTAAGGCTGACATCCAGAGGCCACATGCTAGAGACCTAAGGTACAAGATTAAAGTCATGAGGGGTACCTGCCAGGAACAGGACTAGACAAGATAAATTTCCTAAGGCCAAAGTCAAAAATGACAAGCCAGGATAATGAACCTATAGGCCTAAGGCCAAAGTCAAGAGAGGTCCTGCCAGGGACTGGGCTAAACAGGATATTGGACCCAAGAGCCTATGGACAGTCAAAGGACACCTGACACCTACTGTCACCTACTAAGGCCAAAATTAAGAAGGCACCTGCCAGGAACAAGACAGACAAGGGACCTAAGAGCCTAAGGACTAAGTCAAGAGGACACCTGCCAACAACAGAACTGTACAGGCAAAATGACCCAAGGACCTAAGCCCACAGTCATGAGGGTACCTGTCAGAAACAGGACTAGCCAGAATAATAAATCTAAAGAGTTCGGAGTTCGGCACCCAAGACAGATCAGTGACCAGAGCTATGCCCAGAGCAAGGTAAACTTAAATACATTTTATTGATATTGATAAAGAAAAAACCTCATCAGGTATAAAACAAAAACAGGTAACATTTAAAAACAGGTATAGACTAGATAACAAACAAAACTAAACAGTAAATCAGGCACTGTTGGAGTCTCAGAATGCAGGCAGGAACAGGAAGGGGGACAGAAGAGCCCAGCAGGCTCAGGGCAGTACATACTGTACAGTGGATCAAAGTCTTGGCAGAGCATGAGGTTTATGAACATTTGTCATTTGTCTTACGAACAAAATCGTGCAGTTTGGGGTAACCAAACTATTTGGTCCCCATATTCGTAAATTCTCTCTTGTGGCTGACGCATTTCATTGGCCACTGCCAATTTCATCTGAGCCATCTAAACATATTAATGCAATATACACACATATATACATATCTGTTAATATATTTAAAAAAATAATAATTTCAAGTTAAATAAAATGGCTGAAAAGATTAAATAAATTACATGTAATTTATTATTATACATATGTAATCTTAAATAGAAGTCATACATATATTTTTTTTATATAAAGAGATACTGATAAATATGTCTAAACACCTATCCTTTATTAAACAATTTCATATACAGTTGCCAAGTTGATTGGATTGACTGTGCATGGAGATATGAGATGAGTCAGCATGATTTGAAGAGAGCCCTTGGGGTTGCATACAGAGACATGGCTCTGCAAGTAATTTGAGAATTATTGTTACAGAATTACAAATATTGTGAGAAAAGACAATATTAAATGCATTAATATCTTTAGATGGCTCAGATGAAATGAAAATGATATATTTTTTAGCATTGTATAATAAATGTAATTGTTTAAGGGAATGCAAGCTTTAGGGTGAGTTGGATATGGGGCCCAAATAGTTTTGCTTACTCCAACCCCCCCCCCTTAAATTCTTTAATTTTTCATGTGTACAAAATACACACCCTAACAGACCCTCCCAGCATATAGTCCAGTCTGATTGATATAGCTGTAAGGGGTTAAGGGCTACCCGGTAAAATAAAAATTCCTTCTCTTTTCATTTGGTTTGAATCAAAATGTTGCTTCCATGAGCAGTGGGCCCAGTCCCTTTTTATGGGGCTGCACCAGTAGTTGATCAGCAGGCCAGGCAGCCCCACTGACCCACGCTGGTAAGAAGCCGAACAGCAGTTCATGACAGCCAAAGTCAAGAGAAGACCTACCAGGAACAGGACTAGACAAGATAAATGACCCAAGGACCTGTCAGGAGAGGTACCTGTCAGAAACATGACTAGCTAGGATAATGAACCTAAATAACTAGGGCCAGGGTCGAAAAGGCATCTGCCTAGACTACATAAAATAAGGGACCTAAATCCAAAGTCAAGGGGGAATATGTCAGAAACAAAATCAGTCAGAATAAGGAACCTAAGGTTAAAGTTTTAAGAGGGCACCTGCAGAGTGTGCCAGAAACTAGACAGGATTATAAAGCTAAGGGCCTAAGGCTCCCAGCAGTCAAGCCCTGACTAACGCCTACCCCTAGCAAAGCTAAAACACACATGACCTGCCCGGCAAGGCATCCCCGTTTAATATGCAAGCCTCATCCAAAGCGGATGTCTCTTTTTAATTATTGTTTCAGTTTAATGAGTTTTCATTAAATTAGAGGACAGAGCAATTACTGTACCGCTAATGCTTCAAAGGTAAGCTCCCCTGGCTCGGCAGGAAAGCCAGATCAGGTAGGACGTTATTGTTTATACAGCGAGGCCTAACAATAAAGCGTCGCCATCCCTGATGCAAATGGAAGCTGACAAGGTGCTTATCACCCTGAAACATTAACGTCTTGTTTTCAGAGGGATTTCGATATACAGGAATAGCAACATTATTCTATTACCAAAAGCAGCGTGCAAAGGACAATCGTTACAGACTCCACGTGTGATCTAATCTAAGGTTATGTCAGCAGGAACACGAACAGATGGAAGCATCGTGTAGGGAGACGCATTATATTTAAAGGGCCTCTGATGGCACAATCTAAAAGGTTGTTTAAGTGTATTGTGGACAGATTTTTTTTCAGTGAAATTACGCGGATCAGAGATGCAATTTGACTCACGACAACATTCGCATACCTGCTATGAAGGATTGTGGATGGATTGTTGAGGATTTGGCCTTGAAAAAAAACAACTGACATAATTATCCCCAAACACCTTGGTATGACAAAAGCTGTAGCGAGGCAGGTTTTAAACCATGGCCTGTTTTGAACGCACACCCAGCAATCCTGAGTGACAGCTCACCACCACCAGAGCCACAGGACTGGTGCATGAGCAGGAATTGGGACATTTATCCGGTTGTCATGCTTCCTCTGCCTCATTCAGAAGCAGGGCCTCCTAGATCATGTGGGAGGTTGTGCCGAGGACAAAGTCTTGTTACCCTTAGGTCGGATTCAAAAGGAGGAAAGAGCGGTTCAGGTCAAGTGAGGTCAGTTATGCAAGCAAGATAAGCCTCCAGCATATTGGGAAGGTGCAAAATGTTAGCATGTAAACAGCCAGAAAACTGGGGAAGGTGGGATATATCATCAGGTAAGCAGCCAGGAGGTGTGTAAAGGATGGATATGTGAGCAGATAAGCAGCCAGCAGGTGTGGGGGTAGGATATGTGAGCAGGTGAGCAGTGAGCAGGTGAGAGTAGGATATGTGAGCAGATGAAATGCGAGAGGAAAGCCAGTGTTCGTCAATAGTGGGAGTCCTCTCTGAATGCAGCAGTGTGTGGGATAAATTGCCGGCAGAGTGATTTTCTCACATCCACAGTCCCGCCAGACACATATCGGCGCATGCAGTGTAACATTATGATGCTATTAGCCTGACTGATGCTGATACCAAGAATAGATGGAGCTTATGATAATCACTGCAAAACTAGAGCGGAGAATTCAAGGAAGAATGCAACTGCTTAGCAACCCACAATGAATCAATAGGATCACATGAAGAAGTATTCATATAATCTATATGATGGCCCCTTTACACAGTGTGACTGATATATGTATATATATATATATATATATATATATATATATATACACACACACACACACACACACACACACACACACACACACACGTCTGATCTTTTATATTCACCCACTGAGAGAATCCAGGTCAGACATCTTCCTAAACAAGGAGCAAGTTGATGTAGTACATTGCAGTCCTGTTCTATAAAAATTAAAAATGGACAAAAAGGGGCTGCAAAGAACTGGAATGAAGACAGAGATTCACAAAGGGCCAGAGAGGGGGTGCAAAGATGCATCAAGGTTTAGGGAGAGGATGTAGGCCAAACAAGAGTTAAAATCAGGTTGCAGTCAGACTAAGGACTAGAGGGGAGGTTCCAAGACATGGCTGAAGAGTAGTTGCAGAGATAGGCCAAGAACCGGACAGGAGGTGCAGAGATGGACCAATGGCTGAAGAGAGGGTGCAGTACAGACTAATGACTTTAGAGGGGGTTGTGGACAAACCCAAGGGCCAGGGAAAGTGGCCTCAAAGACAAATCAAGGGCCAAAGACGGGGCACAGAGACAGACACCTTGGACCTGGATTGGGGGTGCCGAAACCAACCAAAGGCTAAAAAGAGGAAGCATGAATTGCCCAAGGAATGAGAAGGTGCAAAGCAACTCAATGACTGGAGAGGTGGTGCGCAGACAGACGAAGTCTGAAGAAAAAAAGCGCATGGGAGGCTGATGACTGGAGACAGGCAAGACAGACAAAGGGCCGAAGAGCAGATGCAAAGAAAAGGGCGGGGTGCACAGAAAAGGGGGTTGCAGACAGACCAGGGGCCAAGTAGTGGATGCAAGGGCAGTGATCTGATTTCCAGAAAAAGGGATCAAAATGTCATCATCAGGCATCAGAGAAGTACCAGGAACCAGAGATGGGAGACAGACCGCAACAGCCGAAGACGAGGCATAGAGACAGACTAACAAATTAAGGGGTGAAGAGAGGGACAGAGAAAGTGCCAAAGAGATAGACCAAAGGGTGAGAAGCGTGTTTAGAGCAGACAGATGACTGGAGAGAGGGTGTAGAGACAGATCCAGGCACAAGGCGTAGGAGCAAGGGCAGATCAAGTGCCAAAATGGACTAGCAGAGACAGTGACCAAGGGCCAAGGGAACACATAGACTGACCAAGGACTGGTAAGGGGGTGCAGAACAGACTAATGGATGGACAGGGGGTGCAGAGACATGACTAGAGAGCAGTGGATAAAGAAAGAGCTCAAGAGGAGAAGGCAAAACGTTTGCTCAGGAGGTATTTAGATTTACCAGTAATCAAAATGTGGTCTAAAACAGAAAAGTTGAGAGCAGGGGGCTAAGCAAATCAGAATAGATATTCACAACAATCTATTTTGATTGGGTGTAAGGATTCGTGAGATTGACGGTGAGGTAAGAATACGGTTAATCCAGGGGATTTCAAACAGAGGGGTATAACTATTTGCCCCAAATCCAGGTGAGCGAAACTGTTTTCAGAAATGTGCCCAGCCCAAGCTTACACAGTAGATCAATTAGCACCCACCACACATGTACCTGTTTTCAAGGTTGGGAAAGTATTTTGGAGTTGGGCTGTTCATTCATAGAGGGGCTTTGTATAACTTCCTGCTTCAGAAGCTCAGCTGAAGATGTGGATTGGTTATGGGGTCTCCGTTTGCTTACCTGTTCCCACAACCTGTGACTCTGCTCGCCTGTTCAAACACTGTGACCCCGCTCGCCTGTTCAAACACTGTGACCCCGCTCGCCTGTTCAAACATTGTGACCCCGCTCGCCTGTTCAAACACTGTGACCTCGCTCGCCTGTTCAAACACTGTGACCCCGCTCGCCTGTTCAAACACTGTGACCCTGCTCGCCTGTTCACAAACTGTGACCCTGCTCACCTGTTCACGAACTGTGACTCTCAAATATGTACCGGTAGAGGCACTCTTACCAAGTATTATGTCCGGGTGCAATGGCTAGCGGTGGCAAGATAGCTATCTTGTCTTGCTCTGTTGGTCCCTGATAGAGGGCATTAAAGCCCCGAAACGTTGGATTTACTGACAAGAAACGGCGCATTCCAACTTATGGATTTGTATTTCTTGAATGGACGTTTGCATAATACAAACTTGGAACTAATGAATGCTGGCTTTTCTGTTACTTCAAACTGACTCTGCTCACCCATTCCCAGCCTGCTATTTCAACCACCCCATTCCTCATTTCTGCCCATTTCCAGTCTCTACCTGTGGTTTCCAAGAGACCTCTATTAGTGACCACAACTATGGCTAATAGGGAGGAATTATATTCCTGACTGGGAGCAGTATACGAATCCAGTGTCCCAATTTCCCAAACCAGGAAATCCCTAAACCTCTAAGTGCCTGTCAGTCTAATTTACTGGGACCGACGTGTTAAGTTGGTTAAAAGTTAGGTGACTTCCTTTCCTTATTTCGTATTTGCTTAAAATTCTACTTATCACTGTATATTGATTTTAAAGAATAAATACAGTTAAATCAAATACAGTCATGTGTGTGCATGAGCAGTGGGCGCAATGGCACATGTGCAAGCGTAGGGCACTATTGCGCATGTACGGGCCACAATAATGCTAGAGTTCCACAAGCTGTGCAGGCACAGCTGCAGTTAGTTCTATTTACTGTACCTGAACACCATCAGCTGACCTTCCCTGCACCAATCACCATTTCCGGGGCCTATATAAGGGAGCTTCTGACATCAATAGGACTCAAGACGATTCCTATGCAGATCTGTCTGTGCTGCTCTGCTCCTGAGTTAGTCCTAGTGGAAACCTTGCTACTTACTTTTGTATGACTGCGGCTTCACCTTTGGACTTTTGCTATTGGATTACACTTTGGACTACTTACCTTTGTATGACTGCGGCTTAACCTTTGGACTTGGCTACTGGAGTCTCTATTCAGACTGTTTAACCAGTGCATGACTGCTGGCTACTCTCTGTATATGACCCCGCCTTCATCTTTGTTCTTTGCTATTGGATTCTCCCTTCAGACTGTTTAACCCATGCATGACTTCAGGCTACCCTTTTCAACCTGCATCCTCACCTGTGACCTTTGATCTCGGCCAATCTACCTGTTTACCTCGACTTGTACCGACCATGTACCCACTGCCCCTTGCTCAGGCCCTCGACTCCCCTGGGCACGACCTGAGATTACCCCTGTCGAAAATATATCCTCCCTTGCGGGGGGCTCTAGGGTAGACCAGGGTAGCCCTTAGACTATGGGAATTTGGGTGGTGGATTGGGTCCTGAGTAGGGATGAGCGAATCGATCCAGACGAACCCTGATTCGATCCGAATTTCATGAAAAATTCGATTCGAATCCGAATTTCCCCGCGATTCGATCGCTCGAAGTTTTCCTTTAACATCCATTCATTTACATTACAGGCATTCTAAGATGGCGGACGGGACATGTCCAGACATCTACCCCGCGCCAGTGCAAGCTGGGGCAGTCACATGCAGCCTGTCAGCAGCCAGCAAGTCCGGTGACGTCACAGCGCTATTTAAGGCCGGCGGCCATCTTGCTTTTCCTCATTTCTCTATTGCATTCGTGAGAGACAGAACGCTGCTGTAGGCAGGGAGAGAGACAGTTAGACAGACAGGGACAGACAGGGACAGGCTGGAGACAGGCAGAAAGTCAGCGAAAAACAGGGAAAGTTAGGAAAAATCGGAGGCAGTCACAGGGAGATTTTTTTTTTTCATCCAGCCTGAGTGTTACTGGCTGGCTGACTGGCTTTGTTAGCGTTTTCAGGCTGCTTATACACTAACTGTGCATATATACTGAACTGATCTTAAGTCTGCTGTGAGGCATCCCATTCTGTGACTACACCAGCCTCTATTTAAGACCATAACCATTTGCACTTATTCTAATTGAAATTAGGCCTGATAAAGACACTTTTGCTGTGCATAGACTTACTTCTGCCTGCCAGGTGCACTGCTGGTTTTTGGGGCATCCCATTCTGTGACTACACCAGCCTCTATTTAAGACCATAACCATTTGCACTTATTCTAATTGAAATTAGGCCTGATAAAGACACTTTTGCTGTGCATAGCACTACTGGTCCCAGGTGCACTCCTGTTGGGGCATCCCATTCTGTGACTACACCAGCCTCTATTTAAGACTATAACCATTTGCACTTATTCTAATTGAAATTAGGCCTGATAAAGACACTTTTGCTGTGCATAGCACTACTGGTCCCAGGTGCACTGCTGGTTTTTGGGGCATCCCATTCTGTGACTACACCAGCCTCTATTTAAGACCATAACCATTTGCACTTATTCTAATTGAAATTAGGCCTGATAAAGACACTTTTTCTGTGCATAGACTTACTGCTGCCTGCCAGGTGCACTGCTGGTTTTTGGGGCATCCCATTCTGTGACTACACCAGCCTCTATTTAAGACCATAACCATTTGCACTTATTCTAATTGAAATTAGGCCTGATAAAGACACTTTTGCTGTGCATAGACTTACTGCTGCCTGCCAGGTGCACTGCTGGTTTTTGGGGCATCCCATTCTGTGACTACACCAGCCTCTATTTAAGACCATAACCATTTGCACTTATTCTAATTGAAATTAGGCCTGATAAAGACACTTTTGCTGTGCATAGCACTACTGGTCCCAGGTGCACTGCTGGTTTTTGGGGCATCCCATTCTGTGACTACACCAGCCTCTATTTAAGACCATAACCATTTGCACTTATTCTAATTGAAATTAGGCCTGATAAAGACACTTTTGCTGTGCATAGACTTACTGCTGCCTGCCAGGTGCACTGCTGGTTTTTGGGGCATCCCATTCTGTGACTACACCAGCCTCTATTTAAGACCATAACCATTTGCACTTATTCTAATTGAAATTAGGCCTGATAAAGACACTTTTGCTGTGCATAGACTTACTGCTGCCTGCCAGGGCACTCCTGTTGGGGCATCCCATTCTGTGACTACACCAGCCTCTATTTAAGACCATAACCATTTGCACTTATTCTAATTGAAATTAGGCCTGATAAAGACACTTTTGCTGTGCATAGCACTACTGGTCCCAGGTGCACTCCTGTTGGGGCATCCCATTCTGTGACTACACCAGCCTCTATTTAAGACCATAACCGTTTGCACTTATTCTAATTGAAATTAGGCCTGATAAAGACACTTTTGCTGTGCATAGCACTACTGGTCCCAGGTGCACTCCTGTTGGGGCATCCCATTCTGTGACTACACCAGCCTCTATTTAAGACCATAACCATTTGCACTTATTCTAATTGAAATTAGGCCTGATAAAGACACTTTTGCTGTGCATAGACTTACTGCTGCCTGCCAGGTGCACTGCTGGTTTTTGGGGCATCCCATTCTGTGACTACACCAGCCTCTATTTAAGACCATAACCATTTGCACTTATTCTAATTGAAATTAGGCCTGATAAAGACACTTTTGCTGTGCATAGCACTACTGGTCCCAGGTGCACTCCTGTTGGGGCATCCCATTCTGTGACTACACCAGCCTCTATTTAAGACCATAACCATTTGCACTTATTCTAATTGAAATTAGGCCTGATAAAGACACTTTTGCTGTGCATAGACTTACTGCTGCCTGCCAGGTGCACTGCTGGTTTTTGGGGCATCCCATTCTGTAACATCCCATTAGCCTCTGTATTTACTCTAAGCTGCAAACTTATTTAAAGAAATTTGGCCTGTATGAGCCTGCTTACACACTGCTGCTGTGTGCATATATACTGATCTCAAGTCAGCTTTGGGGCATCCCATTCTGTAACATACCATTAGCCTCTGCATTTACTGTAAGCTGCACAGTTATTTAAAGTAATTTGGGCTATATGAGCCTGCTTAGACACTGTTGCTGTGTGCATATATACTGATCTCAAGTCAGCTTTGGGGCATCCCATTCTGTAACATCCCATTAGCCTCTGTATTTACTCCAAGCTGCACACTTATTTAAAGTAATTTGGCCTGTTGGAGCCTGCTTATCCACTGTTGCTGTGCATATATACTGATCTCAGGTCTGCTGTGGGGGCATCCCATTCTGTAACATAACATAACCTACCTCTCTTATTTACACTAAGCAGCTCTCTTATTTAAACTAAGCAGGCCTCTTATTTACACTAAGCAGCTCTCTTATTTAAACTAAGCAGGCCTCTTGGAGGCTGATTGTCCACTTTTGGGTGTGCATTTATATTCGGTTTCATATACAGTGGGGTATCCCAATTTGTAAGATAACCTACCCCAACCATGTAAACTAAATAGGCCTGTTGCAGCCTGAGTTTCTCTGCTTGCGTATGGCCTGCATTACAATCTGTCTCTTTCAATGACACTGCTGCCTGGGGTATACCAATTTGTAAGATAACCTACCCCAACCATGTAAACTAAAGGTTACGTCCTTCCAGAAGGAAAACTTATGCCGAACACTATTTTTGTTAGGGGCATTGACCTTTGGATTGATCGGCATGAAATTAAGGTTTTTTTTTCAAAGTATGGCGCTGTAAAGAAGGTCAAAATTATGTCTCATACTTGGATTATTGTTACTTTTTGTTCAGCTTGAAATATACCAGGCCACACGGGCATCCCAAGGCACATGCTATTTTAACCCTATGTTATACAACATAAGCGTTGATCAGCATCAGCTGCTTTATTAAGCTACTTCAGTTTGCACTTGTTTTTGACTGCTTTTAATAAACCAGGCCGCAGGGCACCCCAAAGCTGCACCTTGCACCCTATCTGGTATACAACATAAGCGTTGATCAGCATCAGCTTCATTAAGCTACTTCAGTTTGCACTTCCTTTTTGACTGCTTTCATTTAACCAGGCCGCAGGGCATCCCAAACCTGCATGTTGCACCCCATCTGTTATACTAAATAAGCGTTTGATGCATCAGCTTTATTAAGCTATTGCATTTTGCATTGGTTTTTGTACTGCTGCCAAAACACTAGCCCATATGGGCATCCCAAACCAGCACATGTCACCCTATCTGTTATACTAAATAAGCTTCTGCAGGCCCTTTTTTTATTTATTTATTTTTATTTATATAGAGCTGTAATAGCTTATATTGTGAGGTAAATTTGCCATTTTGCAGCATAATATAGAGCAGCCCCTGTGTAAATCTGAGGGGCAATAGCTTATATAGTGAGGTAAATTTGCCATTTTGCTTCGTTATATAGAGCAGGCCCTGTGTAAATCTGAGGGGCAATAGCTAATATTGTGAGGTAAATTTGCCATTTTGCAGCATAATATAGAGCAGCTTCTGTGTAAATCTGAGGGGCAATAGTTTATATTATGAGGTAAATTCATGGTTTTGCACCATTATATGGAGCAGGCCCTGTGTAAATCTGAGGGGCATTAGCTTATATAGTGAGGTAAATTTGCCATTTTGCTTCATTATATAGAGCAGGCCCTGTGTAAATCTGAGGGGCAATAGCTTATATTGGGGGGTAAATTTGCCATTTTGCAGCATAATATAGAGCAGCCCCTGTGTAAATCTGAGGGGCATTAGCTTATATAGTGAGGTAAATTTGCCATTTTGCTTCATTATATAGAGCAGCCCCTGTGTAAATCTGAGGGGCAATAGTTTATATTATGAGGTAAATTCATGGTTTTGCACCATTATATGGAGCAGCCCCTGTGTAAATCTGAGGGGCAATAGCTTATATTGTGAGGTAAATTTGCCATTTTGCTTCATTATATAGAGCAGCCCAGTTGCCATCTAAATCAACTACTGTCCGGCCAGTACAGCTTTTCCAGGGCAAACTCTGCTAGTTGCGGACACAAGTCAAGTTTGGCTTACCAGCAAATCCAGTGGATCCTGAAGGTGTGTTGGCATGGTCATGTCAAGGTATGACATGACCTGCTGTTTGAGGTCCAGCTCCAGGTCTTCCTGCTGCTCATGAGTAGACCCACTATGCGGGTGTAGAAAGCTACTCACTAGCGACTGAAGACTGAGGCTGCTGCTGATGGAGATGCTGCTGCTGCTGCTCCTTCCACCCCCCCAGCAGCCATGGCAGTGGAAGGTGATCGCAGAGGTCCCCCCGAGTCAGACCTGCGGGAGTATGGGCCATGGCACAGATAGACATCGCCCAACTGACTACGTGGGATGTCTCTGTAGTAGGTCAGTTTTTCCTCCCTCTCAGTGGGTGTAAAAAATGCCCCCATTTTGTGCCGGAAGCGAGGGTCCAATAAGTTGGAGAGCCAGAAGTCTTCCCGCTGACAAATGGAGACAATTCTGCGCTCACTAGTACGCAAGCATGTGAGCATGCATCGTGCCATTTGTGCAAGTGACTCGGAGGGACTACCTGTCTCCATCTCCACTGTAAACTGCCACGGTGTGTCTGGGTCCTCTGTCTCGCCTTCCTCACAACCCTCTAGCTCCTGTGGCTGCTCCTGCTCCTCCTCTCCTGTCAGATGACTAGATAAAATGGTCATTTTGTGAAACCTAAACTGTGGTTTGCTGTGCCCCACCCCCTCCTCCTCCTCCACTTCAGCCCCCCACAGGCTTCATGTGGCTGTGAAATGTATGTGCCATGTCTCCAGTGCCCTGACCAGCCATGCGTTCCAACATGTGTTGTAGTACATGAAGCAGTGGAATCTCACCGTTCATCTCATAGTCCTGGCAACGTATGAGCTGCCAATGGTTTACATTGAATTTACACAGGGGTGTTCCCCTATCCGTTTGGATCATCCAGAAATCCGGGATTGCTTTTCTCTGTTCCTATAGTGCAGTGGTCCTCAACCCTGTCCTCAAGGCCCACCAACATGTCATGTTTTTTGGATCTCCAAATAGCCAGCTCTATTGCTCTGCAGCTGCACTAATTACTCCACCTGTGCATCTTTGTGGAGATCTGCAAAACCTGGCCTGTTGGTGGGCCTTGAGGACAGGGTTGGGGACCACTGCTATAGTGGATCCTGCATATGGAGGGTGGAATTGCAACGGGTGGAAACATCGCAAATCAGACTATGTTGGGGTACACCGTTGTGACGCTGAGGCTCAATAAGGTTGTGCTTGGTGGTGTAGGAGTGCCAGAAGTGCATGCTAACTTTCTTTCCTGTTGTTCGGATGTCTTTCAGATGGGGGCAGGACTTCAGAACTAGACTGAACACGTGTGCCATGTCAGGACGCATGACTCTGGCTTCCTTGTCGCAGCGCAAACAAGATGTTCTTCCAAGTGTCAGTCACCATGGGTCCAAATTTGCAGTTTTCATGGATTAAGCAATGCTTTCATGGATTGAGTTCTCATTTTTAGTAGTTCCTCCCATGTGTGACTCTGTTGGTCAAGGAAAACCATGTGAAGAACAGCGTGAAACCACAATCACCAAGGGGGCCTAAAAGGATATATATTGTCCACCATGAGTCCATAGTTACAGCTCCAGACGTAGACAACACTGTGCACTTTGGTACACACTGACAGGCTAAAGGACTGGCCCACCTTCTGTTCAACAACCATGCCATGGGACTCTCCACCTCGGCTCGGCACAAGCCATCAGTTCTCTGAAAGGTCCACCACTGGGTAATGCAGCAGGCTGGACTTATGGTGACGCTGTCTGAGAGGAGAAATCCCTCAGACATCAAGATTAAAAATTCCAAGAATTTTTGAGGGCTAATTATTCAGAGGCAAATGATAGCTAGTTGTTTCTGATTTAATTACAAGGTGGAAACACACCCTCAAACAAAACTTCCCTTTGGCAATACTATTGCATTTGTCTATTCATAATTTTATGTATATATACTAACTAACCTACTTTTTCTCCACAGGATTGTGGATGCAACATGAAAAACTGACACATCGCTGAGTAGCTGATTTTTCCTATCAACAGTCCCCAATAATTCACTGCTGCCGCCACCACCGCAGACTCGAGGGACCCTCTTCCACTACCTCGGCTTGCAACACCTCCTCCCACGACACTCTCCTCATCACTAATTGCCGGCTAGAGGAAGAAGAGGCAAGTGTCTCCTCCACTTCTTGGCTGGGCAGTAGCTGCTGAATTTTATGATTATCAGATCTTCATCAATGGATAGTGGAGCTGAACCCAAAGCATAACAGACAGACAGTTGGCTGGGGGTGTCAGATGCCACTTGTGATGCAGTGGACTGCTTTTGCAGCACTTGGAGACAAAGTTGCTTCATTGGCTGACACAATGACTGGTAAAGCTGTGGAACATATGGTTTAAAAGCAAAATTAACCATTTGTTTTTATATGAAAAAGACCCTGGTTTATACATACTTTTTTTTTTCCAGAGACTGCCCTGCGTGGAAATGAATGGCGCATGGATCAGCCAAGCTTTCCTCCCAACAATGCCTGATGTATTCCAGTAGATTGATGACGGGGCCAGACCAACACTAAAGAAAGATGGATCATGCAAAACAGATTTAAGGCGCTGCTCTCCAGTTACAGACATTCCTCCGCATCGGACCACAAGTAAGTATTAATAAAAAATCCTTTACGTTACTCTTACTTTTTATTAATATTCTTCAGATAAGACAGATCAGACATGATTCCAGATTAAAAATTCAAAGAATTTTTGAGGGCTAATTAGTCAGAGGCAATGATACCTTGTTGTTTCTGATTTAATTAAAAGGTCGAAACACACCCTCAAACAAAACTTCACTTTGGCAATACTTTTGCATTTTTTTATTCATAATTTTATGTAGATATTACTAACTAAGCTACTTTTTCTCCACATGACTCTCCACAGGGTGTGATTCATCCAATTTTTGGGCTCCTGAAGCCAACCCCAGGGTCTCTTTAAAGTAATATTTGGGCTCCTGCTGCTGCTGCTGCTGCCAACTCCAGGGTGTGAATCATCCAATTTTTGGGCTCCTGAAGCCAACTCCAGTGTCTCTTTAAAGTAATGTTTGGGCTCCTGTTGCTGCTGCCAACTCCTGCCAACTCCAGGGTGTGATTCATCCAATTTTTGGGCTCCTGAAGCCAACCCAGTGTCTCTTTAAAGTAATATTTGGGCTCCTGCTGCTGCTGCTGCCAACTCCAGGGTGTGATTAATCCAATTTTTGGGCTCCTGAAGCCAACTCCAGTGTCTCTTTAAAGTAATGTTTGGGCTCCTGTTGCTGCTGCTGCTGCTGCCAACTCCTGCCAACTCCAGTGTGTGATTCATCCAATTTTTGGGCTCCTGAAGTCAACCCCAGGGTCTCTTTAAAGTAATATTTGGGCTGCTGCTGCCAACTCCAGGGTGTGAATCATCCAATTTTTGGGCTCCTGAAGCCAACTCCAGTGTCTCTTTAAAGTAATGTTTTGGCTCCTGCTGCTGCCAACTCCAGGGTGTAATTCATCCAATTTTTGGGCTCCTGAAGCCAACTCCAGTGTCTCTTTAAAGTAATATTTGGACTCCTGCTGCTGCTGTTGCTGCTGCTGCCAACTCCAGGGTGTGAATCATCCAATTTTTGGGCTCCTGAAGCCAACTCCAGTGTCTCTTTAAAGTAATATTTGGGCTCTTGCTGCTGCTGCTGCCAACTCCAGGGTGTGATTCATCCAATTTTTGGGCTCCTGAAGCCAACCCCAGTGTCTCTTTAAAGTAATATTTGGGCTCCTGCTGCTGCTGCCAACTCCAGGGTGTGAATCATCCAATTTGTGGGCTCCTGAAGCCAACTCCAGTGTCTCTTTAAAGTAATGTGTGGGCTCCTGTTGCTGCTGCTGCTGCTGCCAACTCCTGCCAACTCCAGGGTGTGATTCATCCAATTCTTGGACTCCTGAAGCCAACCCCAGGGTCTCTTTAAAGTAATATTTGGGCTCCTGCTGCTGTTGCTGCTGCTGCTGCTGCTGCTGCCAACTCCAGGGTGTGAATCATCCAATTTTTGGGCTCCTGAAGCCAACTCCAGTGTCGCTTTAAAGTAATGTTTGGGCTCCTGTTGCTGCTGTTGCTTCTGCCAACTCCTGCCAACTCCAGGGTGTGATTCATCCAATTTTTGGGCTCCTGAAGCCAACCCCAGTGTCTCTTTAAAGTAATATTTGGGCTCCTGCTGCTGCTGCCGCCAACTCCAGGGTGTGAATCATCCAATTTTTGGGCTCCTGAAGCCAACTCCAGTGTCTCTTTAAAGTAATATTTGGGCTCTTGCTGCTGCTGCTGCCAACTCCAGGGTGTGATTCATCCAATTTTTGGGCTCCTGAAGCCAACCCCAGTGTCCCTTTAAAGTAATGTTTGGGCTCCTGCTGCTGCTGCTGCCAACTCCAGGGTGTGATCCATCCAATTTTTGGGCTCCTGAAGCCAACCCCAGTGTCTCTTTAAAGTAATGTTTTGGGCTCCTGCTGCTGCTGCTGCCAACTCCAGGGTGTGATTCATCCAATTTTTGGGCTCCTGAAGCCAACCCCAGGGTCTCTTTAAAGTAATGTTTGGGCTCCTGCTGCTGCTGCCAACTCCAGGGTGTGATTCATCCAATTTTTGGGCTCCTGAAGCCAACTCCAGTGTCTCTTTAAAGTAATGTTTGGGCTCCTGTTGCTGCTGCTGCCAACTCCTGCCAACTCCAGGGTGTGATTCATCCAATTCTTGGACTCCTGAAGCCAACCCCAGGGTCTCTTTAAAGTAATATTTGGGCTCCTGCTGCTGTTGCTGCTGCTGCTGCTGCCAACTCCAGGGTGTGAATCATCCAATTTTTGGGCTCCTGAAGCCAACTCCAGTGTCTCTTTAAAGTAATGTTTGGGCTCCTGTTGCTGCTGTTGCTTCTGCCAACTCCTGCCAACTCCAGGGTGTGATTCATCCAATTTTTGGGCTCCTGAAGCCAACCCCAGTGTCTCTTTAAAGTAATATTTGGGCTCCTGCTGCTGCTGCTGCCAACTCCAGGGTGTGAATCATCCAATTTTTGGGCTCCTGAAGCCAACTCCAGTGTCTCTTTAAAGTAATATTTGGGCTCCTGCTGCTGCTGCCGCCAACTCCAGGGTGTGAATCATCCAATTTTTGGGCTCCTGAAGCCAACCCCAGTGTCCCTTTAAAGTAATGTTTGGGCTCCTGCTGCTGCCAACTCCAGGGTGTGATTCATCCAATTTTGGGGCTACTGAAGCCAACCCCAGTGTCTCTTTAAAGTAATGTTTGGGCTCCTGTTGCTGCTGCCAACTCCAGGGTGTAAATCATCCAATTTTTGGGCTCCTGAAGCCAACTCCAGTGTCTCTTTAAAGTAATGTTTGGGCTCCTGTTGCTGCCGCTGCCAACTCCTGCCAACTCCAGGGTGTGATTCATCCAATTTTTGGGCTCCTGAAGCCAACCCCAATGTCTCTTTAAAGTAATGTTTTGGGCTCCTGCTGCTGCTGCTGCCAACTCCAGGGTGTGATTCATCCAATTTTTGGGCTCCTGAAGCCAACCCCAGGGTCTCTTTAAAGTAATGTTTTGGGCTCCTGCTGCTGCCAACTCCAGGGTGTGATTCGTCCAATTTTTGGGCTCCTGAAGCCAACCCCAGGGTCTCTTTAAAGTAATGTTTGGGCTCCTGCTGCTGCTGCTGCCAACTCCAGGGTGTGATTCATCCAATTTTTGGGCTCCTGAAGCCAACCCCAGGGTCTCTTTAAAGTAATGTTTGGGCTCCTGCTGCTGCTGCTGCTGCTGCCAACTCCAGGGTGTGATTCATCCAATTTTTGGGCTCCTGAAGCCAACTCCAGTGTCTCTTTAAAGTAATGTTTGGGCTCCTGCTGCTGCCAACTCCAGGGTGTGATTCATCCAATTTTTGGGCTCCTGAAGCCAACCCCAGGGTCTCTTTAAAGTAATGTTTTGGGCTCCTGCTGCTGCCAACTCCAGGGTGTGATTCGTCCAATTTTTGGGCTCCTGAAGCCAACCCCAGGGTCTCTTTAAAGTAATGTTTGGGCTCCTGCTGCTGCTGCTGCCAACTCCAGGGTGTGATTCATCCAATTTTTGGGCTCCTGAAGCCAACCCCAGGGTCTCTTTAAAGTAATGTTTGGGCTCCTGCTGCTGCTGCTGCTGCTGCCAACTCCAGGGTGTGATTCATCCAATTTTTGGGCTCCTGAAGCCAACTCCAGTGTCTCTTTAAAGTAATATTTGGGCTCCTGCTGCTGCCAACTCCAGGGTGTGATTCATCCAATTTTTGGGCTCCTGAAGCCAACTCCAGTGTCTCTTTAAAGTAATGTTTGGGCTCCTGCTGCTGCTGCTGCTGCTGCCAACTCCAGGGTGTGAATCATCCAATTTTTGGGCTCCTGAAGCCAACTCCAGTGTCTCTTTAAAGTAATGTTTGGGCTCCTGTTGCTGCTGCTGCCGCCAACTCCTGCCAACTCCAGGGTGTGATTCATCCAATTTTTGAGCTCCTGAAGCCAACCCCAGGGTCTCTTTAAAGTAATATTTGGGCTGCTGCCAACTCCAGGGTGTGAATCATCCAATTTTTGGGCTCCTGAAGCCAACTCTAGTGTCTCTTTAAAGTAATATTTGGGCTCCTGCTGCTGCTGCCAACTCCAGGGTGTGATTCATCCAATTTTTGGGCTCCTGAAGCCAACCCCAGGGTCTCTTTAAAGTAATATTTGGGCTCCTGCTGCTGCTGCTGCCAACTCCAGGGTGTGATTCATCCAATTTTTGGGCTCCTGAAGCCAACTCCAGTGTCTCTTTAAAGTAATGTTTGGGCTCCTGCTGCTGCTGCCAACTCCAGGGTGTGAATCATCCAATTTTTGGGCTCCTGAAGCCAACTCCAGTGTCTCTTTAAAGTAATGTTTGGGCTCCTGTTGCTGCTGCTGCTGCTGCCAACTCCTGCCAACTCCAGGGTGTGATTCATCCAATTTTTGGGCTCCTGAAGCCAACCCCAGGGTCTCTTTAAAGTAATATTTGGGCTGCTGCTGCTGCCAACTCCAGGGTGTGAATCATCCAATTTTTGGGCTCCTGAAGCCAACCCCAGTGTCTCTTTAAAGTAATGTTTGGGCTCCTGCTGCTGCCAACTCCAGGGTGTGATTCATCCAATTTTTGGGCTCCTGCTGCTGCCAACTCCAGTGTCTCTTTAAAGCAATGTTTGGGCTCCTGCCCCTCATAGTGATGCCACTTCAACTCTCTGCAATTGTGCCGCTCTGCGATTCTATTAGCGATGCCTCTGATCTGCATGTGATATTTCTTCAAAGTATTATTTAACTAACCCAGCACGCATCCTGTGCGTGTTACAGCAAGGCAGAATGGTTTACAACCCTATTGAGGCTCTAGGAGGCTCAGAAATAACCGTTTTTAATAGCGATTCGTCGCGAATAAATTCGGGTCGAAACGATATTTGTCGGAAAATTCGGCGAATCAGTCGAATCGAATTTTTCAAAAGTTCGCTCATCTCTAGTCCTGAGCATTAGCCTTGCCTTCTAGAAGTGGGAACCGGGTCCTCGCCATCAGCACCTGTCACCAGGTCAGAACCCTGATGACAATTACTCATCTGAACAGGCACAAAATATATTACTTTAAGCAAAATCATTTTTAGGCTCCATACTGATGCTGCAAATGTTTCCCCAGGTGCTCCAAATTGAATCAATGGAAAAAGCACCTCGTCCTCCTTGGAATCATATGAGTAAATCAAATTACATGCCTTGTTAGCTAATTAGTTTGGGACTCGCAGAGCCTAGTTTAGGATCCCAAAAGCCAAGGCAATTATCCTTCGCTGTCATGAGCCAAAATGAGGGTCCCGCTGCCTCGAAGTGCCACTTCTGGAGTCTCCCAGCAGCACTTTGAACTATTTGCGTCTTAAACTGCTCAAGCTAGGAATTTTCAGGCATATCGCAAAAAAATGACTAGCAAACCATGGTCTGCAGGCGAGGGCCAGTTGAAAAGCTAAGAGTATAGTTCTGGATAATAATGTCTCCGCTTCTTGCCAGTAACTCTCATTGCTGGGTAGCAGAACTTCTTCTCCTTCTAACTTCAAGTAGGATGGATCCATTGGTGTCGACTCACCTTTGGCTTCTAACGTTCCAAACTGGTTTAGATTGGGATTAAGGTTACATTTCCAAGGTCCTTAGTTTCAAAGTGCTGGTTGAGAACTTCACCTAGTTTTGCAATGTCTTTTCCTTCTTGATGGACGATGATTAAATCATCTACATATAGAAGAACATAAGTCCATGTCTCTCCTACATTGTGTATAAACATGGATAAGCCTGGCTGTCCTTTATCAATCAAGACTGTGTTCATTTAGGGGTTCCATGCTCTTGTCAACTGTTTAAGACCATAGGGAGATTTTTGCATTTTACAAACAAGATGTTCTTCACCCTTTTTTATATAACCTTCAGGTTGGGTCATATACAGCTCTTCTTCAATGTCGCCATTAAGAAAGGCGGTTTTGATGTAAAAATGTCTCATTCGATTGCCTTCTTGCCTTGTGGTATCTCAGTAAGCCTCCATGTCTGGAGTTGGTGAAGAGACTCCATCTCTTCATCTGCGGCTTTAACTTCTATTTCTAATGGACAGGCAGTTGTTGTATCTGCTGCCAAGACTGTGGCTCTGGTTCAGGAAATGCTCTCACCATATAAGAAAGATGATTAGCTGGGATTTTTATGTTTGGCAGCTCTGATCTCCTTGGTTGTAGAGCTTATTCAGACTTCAGTATCTGGAGCTTGTGACTGAGATACTTGTTCTTTCTGCTTTGGTTGAATTATTGGCAAATCAACATGAAATTTGAGGGATACAGAGTTCTCATAAATCACCACATCTCTGCTAATTGTTACTGTGTTGGTCTGGTTGGGTGCAGGATCGTGTATTCTTTTTGAGTTTCACTATAGCCAACCAGGACCCCTTCTTTTGCATGAGATTCCCACATTTTTATATGTGAACATACACACGTGTTTTGCTTTCAAATATTCTGAGGTGCTTCAGGTCAGGCTTCTTGCAGTTCCATAGCTCATATGTAGTTTTGTTTGTAGCTCTACCTGGCAGTCTATTTTGAAGATAGAAAGCCGTCATGGTGGCTTCTCTCAAAATTGTTGTTGGTAAATTTGCATCACATAGCATACTTCTAAAACTTTTACAGAGTGAGTGGTTCTCTCTCTCTGCAACACAATTTAGTTCTGAGTTGTATTGAATGGCAGTCTGAAACATGGTTCCTTTCTTTTTCAAAATGGGTTGCACCTGGCCACTTGTAAATTCAGTTCCATCATCTGTACCCATTTTCCCAAATGAATTAAACACTGAAGAAAGATATTTCTTTATCTTCAAGTTTCTGCGCGTTTATTTTAGCTGCGCCGCAGGTAGGCAACTATATATCTTGGAAAAATCATCAATGAATGTGAGTAAATATCTCTCGTTGGGGCTTAACATCATCCATACATCTGTGTGTAACAAATCCAGTAGTTGTGCAGAAGTGCTGCTATTATTAGAAAATAATTTTCTGGACATTTTCCCTTGACAACTGGTGCATTTAATTACTTAACTACATTGGTCTATTGCAATTCCATCTGTAAGCTGTTGAGCTAGCTTTCTTATTGCTTCTGGGTGTCTATGCCAAGGACATCTGTGCCATACATGGATACAGTTTTTATGCAGAACTTGTCTAGCACTGTACACACTTTTTTTGTAGTTTAGCTGATAAAGTTCACCTTTGTTGTCCCCTCTGCTATAGTTTGTCCCTCCTTTGAATGATGCAGCTGTCATCTTTAAAAGTAACTACATTCACCGGTTTAGTGAGCTTTTTCACTGACAAAATATTGCTTTCAAGACTGGGACCATATAACACATCCTTTACTGGGATCTTTCTGGTTTCTGGGACAGTGGATATAACCATTCCCTACATCTTCTGAAGTCATATAGTGACCATTAGCTAAAAGCTATAAAAGTCGAGTCTATACACCATGCATTATTTGTAGCTATGCATACATAAATATATTAAAATTAGGGTCCTAAAAATATGATTTGGAAGATTCACCAAATTTCTTCAAGAAATTTGGGTTCCTCTGAATCGAGCGAATCGCTCTTTGGCAGGTAATAAAAAAATAATTAACTCACCTGCTCTGGATAGCTTCTCCGCAGCTGGGCAGACAGGTTTCATGTATCTCAGCAGCCAGGCAGGCTACCACTTGGCCAGCTTTTATGCAGGTGGGTGGGTGCTCTGCCTGGCTTCTCGGGGGTGGGTGGGAGCACTTCACCTCTGTTATGCAACAGAATTTTTAGATGAAATGTATATATTTTATTGAAAACATGACATGGTATAAGCTTTTCAGTTGCTGACTTGGTTTTACTGGGTTGACTCAAACATTGAGAGATACAGCTCTGTCCTTGTCATAAAAACTGCCATTGTCTATGTGTGAGAATGTGTCTATTCACATCTGCTTGCTAAATGTACATCTCCGCTCTTTTGCTATATGTTTACTACTGTTTACCTCAGCTGTCTAAATACGAAACTGAGAGGGTATTTGATCCTCAAAAGTCTAGTCAGCAAATAACAGCTGGCTTTGCCTCCTTAAAAAGGGAGCCAAAGTGCAGTGAAAAGGAGGAATTAACCTGTGTTTTGAGACGTCTTAACACAGTGTGGTCTCTGCTTTTCGCCGTACTTCTCTGGCTGATGCTGAGGCAGATGATGATAGAAGCCCGCTCTGTTTCGTGGTGCCGATTTCCCATTCAAGTTCCCATTGGAAAGGTGATGTTACTGAATGGTGATGCTGTATTAGTGTGTGGATATTAGTGTGCACTACCTGTGTCAGGGACATAGTGTTTTCCCACAATCTCAGACAATGGTTATTTCTGTGGTGATGTCATATGTCATATGTATCCCACTAAGTTTTAAGCTATTTATGACTGTGTGGTGACGTTTTCCTGTATTTATATGTATTTTTACCTTTGTTAAGCTTTCTTTCTGTACATAAGTATATTGTATATATATTCTTTTTATATCTTATTTAGAATAAAATAATATTCTTTATTGGTTATGCTCTGATCTCTTTAAAACAATATAAAGAACCTGCATTTATATTAGTAGCCCTGCCCTGGGCACTAATTAGTAAAATATCTGGTATTTGGGTGTGTTTTGGCCACCAGCAAAACATTTGGCGACGAGGATGGGATAGATTATAGATCAGCATAACAAATAAAATATACTTATTGTGTCTTGATAAGCTGCAAAGTGTTGCAAAGTTTGAGAATTTGTTGCAGAATCAGTTGATTAGTTACTTAGCCACCATAATGAATAGGTGTGATGTTGGTGCTAATGTTGATGTTGTTGATGCATGGATTTTGAAACGCATTAAGCGCTATGGAGGTCCATTTGAATTCCCTGATGAAGCTAGACAATCATGGGTATTGATGCGGGAGTTTTTGAAAACAAATGTTTTTGATGTTAAAATTTCTGAGAGCAAAATTAAAGGCTGGGTAATGCAAGGCTTGTGGTCTTGCTGCATTGCTTTGGAGAATTCCATCCAAGCAAAAGATAATTTGATTAAGGACCTCCAAACAGCACTTATTGCTTCTCAAAAAAAGTTTGAGCTACTAGAACAAGTTTCCAGCAATGCTGATTTAAGGTTGCATGCGCAATTGCTGGAAGAGGCATCATTAGAAAAAGCAGATGTGCAGCATAATAAAGCCTTTTCAGTTATGACAGCTGCTCCCCCTGCTACATGTTTGAAAAGCAGTGGCACAGATGTGCAGACAGCAGCATGCCACCTTAGACCACATACGCTGGAATCTAGTATTATCAAAGAGCCAAGGGTGGTTCAGAAGGTTTGTGAGACTCACCCCATTGGGAGTATAAGTAAAAATATACCAGGGGGACTCTCAAGTTTTAGTATTACAAAAGAGGTTGTGCCCCAAACACCGTCTAGAATGCCTAGATCGGCAAATGTCTCTTCTGTACAGAGCAGAGACAATATCAAGAAAAAAAGAAATGTGAAGTGCAATTTGTGTGGGCAATTGGGGCATATATCTAAGTTTTGCCGCTCAGTGAAACAGATATGTGGTAATGCACCTCAAAATTTTAGAACCTATAGAAGGGAAAATGTGGTGTACTCTGCTAGGTGGAGCATTGCCAGACCCCAGCAGACAAAATTGCCAAGGGTTCATCAGCATGAAGGTAAATCTGCAAAGTATGTTCCATTTACTGTCCTTAAGACTAAAAATGAATGTTTAAAATCTGAAAATCAGCAGCTTAGGCAGGATTTAGGAAAACTGTGGCAGCAATTTAAAGAAATCAGGGATGAGGTAGGTATGTTGGTGAGGGGAAGACTAGAAAATGAGTTAGGTACTGTCCAAAGGGTCCCTAGGACCCCAGTCAAAGGTTAGTAATGTTTTAGATTTTTGTCTTCTAGGAATAAAGAAACCAGGACCCGGCATAAAGATGAATTCGCTCTCTCTCTGTCTCTTGTGTGTAACTAAATGTTTATTATTTGAGGACCTTAGCATTAAAGCTCCTATTTTTGCTCAAATGTTAAGGGGAAGCCTCGGAGGATATGATTTGATTTTTGCAGTCAGGTTGTCTAAAATTCCAAATTGAATTTTGTTATTTTTAAAATGCCTGTACTGCTCAGCTGGCGTGACAATGGGAGTGTCTCAAATAAGGGGAGATGGTTCCTGCACTCCACACAATAGACAATCACTCTTTTTGTTTTTTGTTAGTGATTGTACAGACTGGTTAGATCGTACAAATCTGCCAGTCTGGGGACAGCCAGCTTTGTTGTATTTTTATGGGATGGCCATTGAGACTGATCAGTTTTTGTGGTAGATCGTAAAACTCAGAGCAGGGCTGATTGCCTGATTTTTACAGTCCTACTTTGTTTTTGTTTTTTTTTTTACTTTTTTTTTGTGCGCTTGGAAAGTTTTTTGATCAGTTTTTATGTTTTATTCTTAAAGTTTAGAGACAACATTTTTAAGTTTTTTTTTTTTTTATTTGCAAGCACACAAATTGAAACTGTTTTGTTTTGCTTGTTCTTCCTTTTCTGTGAAAAGTTTTGAGTGGGGAAATTTCTTGCATCAAATGGATCTAATTTATCTGTAATGATTTCCAGAGTATTAGTTTGAATGCAATAATGATTCTTCTGTAATGAATGATGATTTATAAAGACACCTACCAGAGTGATTTTTTGAAGGACACACACAGGAGTGTGTCAGTGTGAGTTTTTGAGGAACACACTGAGGAGGGAGCTTCCCCCTCCCTCTTCAGTAAACAAAAGGTGAAAAAATGTGAATGTAAAAAGACTGAATTGTCTAAAAGTAAATGACTTGAAAAATAAAGCTAATAGAGCTTCAGTTTTCATTGGAAATAAACAAAGTACCTTGTAAATCAAGGGGTGGAGAGTGACATAATAATGCTTTACAAGGCACTAAATTTCTAACTTTACTTGTAATATTGATTATGTGTGTTTTGAAATTGAAATTTGAAATGATTGTTTAACTCATGCATTCAAATTCATGGGTTGTTTGATTAATATAGATACTGTATGGGTGCAGGTTTTATATTTTCCTTGTGGGTGAAAAGTTCTCCATACTTGTTCTGGTTAAAAAGTGCCCCATATTTATTTTAGTTAAAAAGGCGCCTTATACTTGCTTAAAGTTTAAAACGGTGCCCCATATTATATCTGGATAAAAAGTGTCCCATAGTTTAAAAATTGACTCCTAGGTAGTTAAAAATAGGGGTAGTTAAAGGTTAAAGTTAGGTGTCCCATAGCCTAAAATATAGAATGCATAGAATAGATTTCCATGGGTAGCTGGGTGAAACAAATAATAGAATAGTTTGTTTTATTATTTACCCTTGCAGAAATTTCTTTTGGTGTGTATGGGCCTTATTTTTGAGTTGTCTCTAACACTCTTTCCTCTGACCACTCTCAGCTGCTACATCTGTGCAATTGCAACTGTGATTTTGCTCGCCCCTACCACTGCTGAATTGCTGTGAGCCAGAGCTGCTTAACCCTTCTGCGAGCTGCATTTCCCCCTCTACCTCCAATTCTGGCTTTGTATTGCTTTAGCACACCTGATGTCTACCGTGCTCTACTTGTCTACAAGAAGCAAAGCGACTTTCCAGAGGCACTAACCAGGCCTATCCACAGACCCCAGGCCTTTGTGTTTCAGTGAGCGTGTCCTCACCAAAAGTGTGTCCTCAGCAAGATGGAGTTCTACTGTCTTCGTTACAGACAAGTCAACCATAAGCCATGGTGCCGAAGAGGAATGTGATTTGGGGGCCAGTCATGCGCAGCTGATCTGTTTGGGGCAAAGCTTCATGTGATATGATGATTAAATAATTGCACATACACAGTATAACTTTGTGAACTGCACAGGTCCTGAGGATAAAGAGACTTCAATATACAGCACCGACCCTGCTGTCCTGCAACTGTTGTCTGTGGAGAATTGCTGCAGTGTTAAACTTGCTACAGTTTTAAATCTAGGTCCAACATAAATTTTGCTATATATAAATGTTTTTGTTTTTACATCCCTAACACTGGAGAATTTCTGTAGGGTAAATCAGATAGTTATCCTCTGATTTAGGTGTGCCCCAGGGCTGGCCAACCAATCAGTCCACACATGCTAATTGCACACTGCTACATGTCATAACCAATTTATTAGAACAAAGGAAATTAATACATAGTACTCAATACACATAACTACAGATACACATACACTTAAAAAACACTTAATAAAAACACACAATAATAGTGGGGAGGAACGCCAGGGCTAAATAATACTCAAATATAAACAGTCAATTGCTTCATAATCAATAAAAACGTATGCAGCTCATACTGTGGGGGCGCTCATGGAAAGTGCAAAGTGCATAAGGTGCCTAGTGCTTAATTGAGCAGTGCTCTATATGTGAATGACTATCAGTACTGCTGAAAACTTGCAGTACTAGCAACATAAACCGTGCAAACATGCAAACTACAAAGTGCTCAGTGCAAGAAAGAAGTGCAGCTGCTCTAACAAAATCCTAGTAAGTGCTATATGAATTCTCATGAGCGCCGCTCACACATATGGTGTACACAGATAATCAACAATATATGCTCTCAATGAATCATAAAGAAAACGCCCATCAGATAGTTGATAGGCCATATTTAAGTTTTTCTTTAGAGTAGATAAATAGGCCTTATAGCCCCCCCTCCCAATGAGATATGGGATAGATTATAGATAACCAAGGGTGGTGGGACTGGTTCCTGTATTTTTAGGGTATCTCACCTGGGCCTATTTTTATCAGGTACCATGTTTGTTTTAAATAAATTATAAGGGTGGAATGTTATGCAACAGAATTTTTAGATGAAATGTATATATTTTATTGAAAACATGACATGGTATAAGCTTTTCAGTTGCTGACTTGGTTTTACTGGGTTGACTCAAACATTGAGAGATACAGCTCTGTCCTTGTCATAAAAACTGCCATTGTCTATGTGTGAGAATGTGTCTATTCACATCTGCTTGCTAAATGTACATCTCCGCTCTTTTGCTATATGTTTACTACTGTTTACCTCAGCTGTCTAAATACGAAACTGAGAGGGTATTTGATCCTCAAAAGTCTAGTCAGCAAATAACAGCTGGCTTTGCCTCCTTAAAAAGGGAGCCAAAGTGCAGTGAAAAGGAGGAATTAACCTGTGTTTTGAGACGTCTTAACACAGTGTGGTCTCTGCTTTTCGCCGTACTTCTCTGGCTGATGCTGAGGCAGATGATGATAGAAGCCCGCTCTGTTTCGTGGTGCCGATTTCCCATTCAAGTTCCCATTGGAAAGGTGATGTTACTGAATGGTGATGCTGTATTAGTGTGTGGATATTAGTGTGCACTACCTGTGTCAGGGACATAGTGTTTTCCCACAATCTCAGACAATGGTTATTTCTGTGGTGATGTCATATGTCATATGTATCCCACTAAGTTTTAAGCTATTTATGACTGTGTGGTGACGTTTTCCTGTATTTATATGTATTTTTACCTTTGTTAAGCTTTCTTTCTGTACATAAGTATATTGTATATATATTCTTTTTATATCTTATTTAGAATAAAATAATATTCTTTATTGGTTATGCTCTGATCTCTTTAAAACAATATAAAGAACCTGCATTTATATTAGTAGCCCTGCCCTGGGCACTAATTAGTAAAATATCTGGTATTTGGGTGTGTTTTGGCCACCAGCAAAACAACCTCCCAGCTTTTTGGATGGTGTGGAGAGGCTGAAGGTGATTTTTTTCAGCAAGAATCATGGAAAATTCGGATTTATGTTGAAACCATTCTTCTTTGGAATTCAGAGCAAATTCTGGTTTGATTAATTTGTTTAGCTCATCTCTAATTAAGAGTGCTAGGGAGGTGTGGTGGATGCTCTCAGTCTTAACCTGACTGTGGGTACGGATTGCCTGGGGAAAGAAGCTCTTACTCACCTTTTCTGTTGTGGCTCTCAATGCCTGGAAACACTTTTCTGATGCCATTTGGAGGAAGAGTCCATTGTTTGGGTAGGTCTCCAAGTCAGGAAGTCAGTACGCCCACCGTCTGTTGAGACTTGTCTATCCTGTTCGATACTATTTTCATACCAACAAGTGATGCTCAAGATACTCTGGATGCACTTGACATCCTGTCACTTCCAGTGCTTTCATCAGACTGAACTTTTACTGTGTGTGCTGCGTGTCTCAACCTGCATACGCAAGTTTGGCACTCTAATATTGACAGAACATACGGGGTTAGATAACTTATTGAACACCTCTCGTATTCTTGTCTTAGAGAAACAATGTTCCTCTATTAATAGCCATCAAATAAATACATAAATTACAATCAATTAAATACAATTAAATATAAAGGCCACACTCCCTGTATTAGGAAGCAAGTTATCCAACCAAAGCGTTTGACAGCCTGACTCGAAATGGCTTCTGGGGAAAAAACGTAGAAAGAGCCAAGTGCTTTTTGCTGGAGGTGCCATAATTACCAATATAAGCATTTTTTTTTTTTTTTTTCATACCCGCACAAAGCGGCTCATGAATAAAATATGACGGGACTCAACAAATCCTCCGCGGACGGTTTAACCGTAAAGCGAGACGTGTGTTGAGTCCTAATGCCATTCTTTTCTACGGGATATATCTTCCTTCCTTAAAATGAAAATAAGTCAACCACGTGCCGTGTTTATGGCTTGCCCGAATGGCGGAAATGCAGCATTGAGGTTTATCTCCTGATGTAAATTATTTTTAAAAAATAGTACTTTGGGGATGTGTTGATGGTGAAGTAGTAAACATCGTACAAGGTCCCCCCCTCCCCCCCCCCCCCCGACAACTCTTTTGGAGTAATTAAGCCACATAATTTCTAACAATCATTTTTGTAGCATGATAGTACTCAAGAACAAACAATGAAGCTAACGTCAGAACACCTTTCTACTTTAAAGTCCCTGCCCAGGCACACCCTAACTTCCTCCGACTCATGGGAGTTATGTAAAACGTTGTTTCAAAGCATCTCAAAATCTCTGATTATATGTAAATAGCTCATGTATTATAAGCAAAGCCACTTTCTTTGCTTCACTTCCTGGGCATGGCTGAGCTGGGATGGGCTTGTCATGTGTAGCTTTAAGATTCATGCGTGTGTGTGCAGCTGTGGTCAAGAGACAGCTCTAGGACTACTGTGGCTTGCCGTGCTCACTCAAACAAAGCACCAAGGGACACAGGGACTAGTAGATCATTTTTTGTGTGGTCCTTGAGGAATGAAATTTGTTAAAGGGTAAAGAAAGTATATTCATTCACCTGAATTCCTAACAATCAAAGTAGGGTGTGGGCAAAGAAGTTCTACCATGTCGATGGTAAACAGACCATGACAATACACATATTCACACCTAGCTACCTCCAACAGCTGGGGTGTTCTGCCTTGAAAAGGCATCCTTCCTAATGAGGTCTCCAGACTCCAGACTGCCAATACGCATTAGACACATGAGCATTGGATGATATTTCTGGGAAGCATTGTAATTCTTGTAATATGTCAGTTATGACTATATTAATGAGAGGGTCTCATTCAGGACTATAAGACCTTTCATTAGATATCAAACATGGCATACATATATGGTCCAGGGCCTGACAATCCACATAGTATTGGACCCTGGATGATATACATTTGGTGTTTGGGCTCATTTAACTAAGAAATTTATGGGGATCATACAAGTTGATAACATGCATATTGTGGGAGTTATACCCTTTATGAAATATATATCTGATCTCAGAGACCTCATGTGGGCTGACCTTGGCAGACACTCCCACAAGGCGGGGAATGCTGGCCACTCCCCCTATTGTTCATACATTAAGATGTGTACAGGGGGGAGGCAGTCAGTCGACGAATGGATGGACACCTTACCTGAATGATGAAGCAACCATAATGTGCTAAGTATATCTATCTGTATCTCCACTATATCTCTCTTACCATGAGTACATATATTGTACTGTAACTAATGTAACTTACTTCTTACTTTTATGAAACAACTGCCTGTAATATAAGGTTATCTGGGAACTTTAGGAACTTATTGGGCTAGTAAGGTTATTCACTGTGCTGCTAATTAAACCCGTCTTTAATATATACATCTTACTGTGTGTGGTGGATAATTTTTCACACAATAGATTGTAGTTGCAAAGTATTTAAGGTATTTAATATATTTCCTCTTGGGACAGTTCACTGGTTGTGTAGGGAGAGCCTTAGCGGCCATTGTTTTGAATCAGATTAGTTGGGCTGATATGATTGTTAGTATTTGCAATATTTATCATATTAATCTCTAGTAGAAATATTAGAGATTAATGTGAAGCAAATATTAGAAATCATATTTCCCCCTATTTCAGAATTCTACTTAGGCTTCTACCCAGTGCTGCAGGAAATGGAGGTGAGGTAAGGTAAGCTGCTTGCTGCCTTATTATTATCATTACCTGAACTGTCCTTTTAAGTAAGAAACTTATCACCAGGCCAGATGTCTGCACTTAGCGTGGAAAACACATGTAACCTTATTGCAGAAGGTATTATGGATGTGTGCATGACCTTCACACTCTACGGCAACAGCAAGACTGGTGGTTGTTCAGCTGGCCCCATATACATTTGTTCTTAAACTACACATTCAACTACACACATGTAACCTTATTGCAGAAGGTATTATGGATGTGTGCATGACCTTCACACTCTACGGCAACAGCAACAGTAAGGGACATAGGCTCAACCAAGCTGTGGAGTCTACAGACACATCAGTAAACCTCAAAACAGAAATGCTTCAGTAAGTAGTTCCCCTGTTCACCCTGCTGATGGCAACATGCTGCTTTTCAGCACAGTTGCAGTTCCAGCAGCCGCCAGAGGGTGTCCTATGTAGCTGCCTGGCATTCAGACTCGTCTGGTGTGCCTGGTGATAAATACTGGCTACATCCTCAGCTAGAGGCATCAGGTTTTGGTTAGTATAGCTGTTGATACCTGGCTCCTTTGCACAATTCCCGTACAATTATGACTGACTTGCCCTGAAAACTGTATGAGAAACCTATGGGTGCTTTACAATAATAATAATCTTAGCAAAAATAAAAGCATATACAAGCTGCATGTGCCAGCCATTAGCTGATTTAGTGCTTTTTGGATACAATGGTGGTGTATAGTGTTTGATGAGGTTCATTCAAATAATGATGTTGTAAAAGAAGTGTTACATTAGGGGCAAGTTCAACCTTAGATTGAAAAGTACCCTGTGCAAAACATCTGGATTCCCCCTGCCGGATGCTAAAAACTTTTCGCGGGCCCTGCAGGTTTATTTTAACCAGTTCTCCAGCTCAAAAAGGGGAACGACCCATCAAGCTAGGTATATGCCTATGCCTCCTCCAGTCTAACCCTCATATTCTGTTGGGTCCCCATTGTGGGGAGTGCCGCCTTCTTGCATTGCTTGATGGGTCTGCGGGTTTCCTTTTAAGTTGTAGTTGGTTGGCTGAACAAAGCCTGGAGAGTTAACAGAAACTGTTCTGAGAGGTCCCTTTGGTGCCTCCTGTCTAACTCTGCAAGCCCTTGTAGGGGGTAGGGTAGTCAAAGGTGAGCATGTGGCAGACACTCAAAACAGTCTCTCTGTGTGCCCTCCAGGCTCCAATCAACCCCCCACCCCAACCGAAAAAAAGCCCACAGACCAGAAAGGCAGACAGACGGCAGTGCCTAGTATGGGGTGGATTGGAGGGTGCACTAGTGCTTGTGCCACCTCCTCACCTTTGCCCTCCCCCCTACTCCCCACAAAAATATTGCCTAGGCTCCCCACATAGTTTATTGAGGGGGAGAATGGTTAGTAATAAGTTACAGTAATCAAGACAAGAATGGTTCAGGTCAACAATAAGAGTTCTTGTTGTTTTTCAGAAAACAAGCTAAGTTAACCCTTTTCTTAAAAAAATCTTTAAATCAGGATGCCCTTTAGACTCCATGCTAGAATTCTACACCTGAGGGTTAGAGCATAAGATGTGTGTGAAATATGACCGAGCCACTTATCCACCATACACATCCAGAAGTGCAGGAGCTAGTGTGGAGATCACAGAGACATCGATCCTCATGCAGCAATTGTCATACTGGTCTACTTCACAAAAGAGAAGTTTTCATTTAAATGATCTTTTATGTCTCTTCTTTGAAGAATTGTAAAAGAGCATTTCACTGCATGTCATAGTGTATATTGTGATATACACATACAATAAATTACATTATACCTGAACTGACCAGATGTCTGTATTGACGCATGGCAAAAGTTATACATATTTCACAGATTTAAATACATCTTTAAAGAAGCTTTATTAGAAGATTAATCTAATAAAATATGCATAGGTGATGTCAAGCATACTTTTGAATCAACTGTAATCAAAGGGAAAATACTTCTATGAACAAAGACACTCCACTGGGAAAATATGGCATCATCTGGTCTGAGTAACATCAACCACAAAATGGTGCAGTTCAGAAAAACCAACAGCAAGAATGGTGTGGCAGTAACCTCATGTTGAGCTCAGGACACTAAAAGCCCCCACCCAATTTTTATACTTGTCCTTGTAGCTGGTCAGAAGAGATTGCCTTCTCATCAGCAATAGCAGCAAGGGCTTAAGATCACCAGGCCAGATGTCTGCACTTAGCGTGGAAAACATAACAGGATAGAAATATCATAAGTAGATACATTATAACTAAGCTCAGCAGAATAAGCAAGCAACTCAAAACAACAATTTTATATGGCTCGTATTTTTAACCTTTGGCAGGACAGTCCTACTGAGCCCAATGAGGCATTTTGTCTTCTCCCCCGCCCCCCGAAATATCTGGGACACCGAAATGTCCTGAGTTGCAGACATTATCCAGAAAACTGCCCGCCAAATGCAAGAGACAAAGGATCTGACAGTTTTACAACTGCTCTGACTGAACTGAGGTAATGGAATTGGTTCCATCATCATCATTTTTTTAAAGGACCAAAGATCCTTGGATAATGTAGGCTACAACTAGTTACACACATAAGTAGAAAAGAATGCTTTAGATCACAAGTTTCTAACCTTTTTTCTTTAAGTACCACTGTCCATTTACTAGTTATCTTCAGTACCACCTGGGTGATATATATGTCTCCTAACACTGTGCTTAAGACCAAAAATTGCCATTGAACATTTAGGAAATACAAAAATGCACTTAAAGCGGTCCTTCACTCTGAATAAGAGTCTATCTTATATGTTTCCCACACCCTGTACATACAGATTGCTCACATTAAAAATCATCCAACCTGCATTTACTGCATGTTATGAGCCTTTAAACATCCAAGATGGCGGCTCATGGAACATCAGGCAGCCTGCAAACAGGAAAAGCCTTCTGACTGTGCTGCTCTGCATTCTGGGATTGCTGACCTTTTCCTGACCCCAGCTCTGCTCTGTCTGAGCAAAGCCCAACTATAGCCCCACCCCCTGTACTTTATCCCACTTCTCTCTCCTCAGTAAGTATGATGCTTCTGAGTCAAGATGGCGGCGCCCGTATCCTAAAGTTCTGAACAGAGTTGCAGCCCAGTGGGGGTAAAGAATAATAAGTGACTAAAAACTTAAAATATATTAACTAAAGATGCTGGAAAATCGTTTAAAGGGTTTGGGCTTTTCAATAAATCACAGTGAAGGTCCGGTTTAAAGAAAAAATCAGGCTTGGGTAAAATATAGACAGCAGCCAATCAGGTTGAGGTACAGATCGATCTGAAGTCCTGCCGAATACCACCTAATAGGATCTAGAGTACCACCAGTGGTACTTTTACCTCTGGTTGAGAACCCCTGCTATATTTATTTGTTCCTCAAATATTGTTCCATAATAAATAAGCAACACCCACCACGCCCATCACCCAAAAACTGGTTTAAGCTGTCCTTTGAGGTCCCCCAAAAAGTGTCAGTTTACTTATACCTCTTGCCTAACCTCAGTATGTCTCCTGATTTGCCCGTCACATCCCCATATAAGTTTAATACACACTGCAGCAACAGGACAGATGGTCTCACAGTTATGGAATTTTTCTTTGTAAAAACAAAGAAACTAACATTTTCAAAATGAAAGAAAAAAAGGGCATTCAGAGAAAGAGCAAATCTCCCTCTGCCTCGGGCTTGCAAGGCTGCATATCTAATGTGCCTGTTTGCAGTTACGCAGCAGTGAGGTTCAGTGCCATAAATTACATATAAAAAATAATAGGTCATGGAAGTGTTGACGGCAGATTTGCAACCATTGTAATATCTTCCTCCCACATTTGTATTACATCTTGTGACTCAACCAACCTCGTAGGTTATCATGTGGAGCTGTGAGCAACATATGGTACCTGCGCCGTACCCCATATGGATTGACGGGTATTTTTGCAGATCGAAAACTGGTCGAGCACAAAATATTTCAAATTATCAAGTGGCTCTTCTAAATTGAAAAATGCACAGCAAAAAAATCAATTAATCAAAAATACTAAACCCAGTCTTCATAGATCGCATTCCATTTTTCAAACTATAAGACACACCTGACCTTAGAAACAGGGTTGGCCTTTGGGGTGTGCGAGGTATGCCACCGCACAGGGCACTGCAGTAAGGGGCTGCTATGCATCTGTGCCCATCCACTCGATACCCACTCGCCAACTCCCCCCCCCCCCCCCCCACAGGCTTAATTTGCTGGTTCACCATTCGCTTGCCCATCCCTTAAGTTTAATGGTTCTTTGGGGGGGGGTCAGTTGGAGCTGCTGGGGGTGTAAGGTTGGTTGGGTCAGTTGGAGCTGCTGGGGGTGTAAGGTTGGTTGGGTCAGAAGGAAGGGGTGCCATGCTTATCTCTGTTCTGCCCTTTAAAGTGGACCAAATCGGTTGATTCTCTATTCCCCAGGGCATCCAAATGTGGGATGCTCCACTGTGTAAACCTCTCAGGTTTGCCGGCATACTCACATTGCAGGTTTTCATTCACCAGCAATATTAATGCAGGGAATAGAACTCTTTTTGTCCACAGAGCCCAGCACATGGGGCAATAATTTGGCAGCCAATAGCTACAGCCATCCTGTAGTCTCGCCCAGGGCGTCTTCCATACTAAGGCCTGCCCTGCTTAGGCTGTAGTATTTGGAACCAAAGGCTGTGGTAATTTTTGAGGGTGGGGCTGAGACTCAAAGAAATCACCTTTTACCCCCACTTCCCCCTTAGAACCTACCCCTACGGGGTTCCAAAAAAAATGTGCATACGGCCTTTTAAGCAGACCAAAAACCTTTAGTTAGGCCCTGGAGTCTAAGAGACCTATCCAGGAAGCCCTGCTCTGTGAAACCCCTCCCAGTTGCCGGGTATACTTACTGATCCAGGAGGCATCACCATCTTTTACCAGCTGATGCAAGCACCCATGGCATGCCATTTCTGAATGACTGTGCACATCAGCTAGAGGGAAACACAGTGGTTTGCCTGGCACTCTGTTCTTTCAGAATGGATTGGCAGAAGACACAATCCGATCTCATATGCTGATGTCACCCAGCAATCTATTCTGATTGGAAGAGAGCCGGTACATTTGCGATGTGGGATTGCCAGAGAAGGATACCAGATATATTGGGGGGGTTTCATATATAGGTGCATCCCAGTAAAGTGGACCAAAACCCAGGTGGTTAAAATAACTATTAAGGCATTGAGTGGGGGTTAGTGCTGAGGGTTAGTGCTGATCACTGGTGGTTACGTAGAGCAGTAGAACAGGACAAAGGAATGAGGATGTAGGCAAGTATCAGTGCCTGTTCTTGCGCTTCCAGCTGTACAGGAGAACCCCCAACCCTTCCCCTTTGCCCAGAGATCACAGCCATTAAAGCAGACCAAAAGTCTGACTAGTTTTTGATATGTCCATGTAGTATATTCACCCAGTTACAGGATTCTGCAGAGATCATTTGCAGCATCAAGCAGAAAGCTCAGCAGTCACTGCACTATTCATCCAGTTCCAAGGCTGACAGGGTATTCTTGCCACACGCCTAAGGGCAAATCTAGCCAACCAGACACATGGAAGAATTCAGAGGCAGCTAATAATGAGAAGCTGGATGGCCAGCCAATCATTTAGTAGTGTCTGCTAGCCAAAAGTTCATGGGTTGGAAATCTCTGTCAGCCAATCAATTGGGAGAAGGAAGAAATTTGTGTTTTTCAGGGCGATTTTGTAGTTTGATAGGGTGACCGGGTGAGGGGGGTCAAAACCGGATGACTCCCTAAAAAAAGGGTGACTTGGCATCTCTGCAACATCCCTAGAAAGTGAGCACATTGCACCATGGCAGACCAGCTGCTGGCGAGTGTGCAGCGGGGGGAGCGAATTGATGCTGCACCTGCAGGTCCAGTCCCTCCGGCTGTGCACACCCACCAGTCTGCCTAGCACAGTAAGAGCACTCACCAGCGGCACACACGTGCTGTGGGATCGCCAGATTAAGGTATGTCTTGGGGGAACTAGGAGTGGAGCCTTCCAATTTGGGCAAGCAAACTTTCATCTGGCCCTCAAAGTGGGTTTTGGTTCCTTTTGATTTGAACCTACATCCTACTACATGCAGATGAAAAGCCAGTCCCGAATGCAGATGCTCCTATAAAGCGAACCAAAATCCAGTGTGGAGGGGGAGAAGCAAAATCCCAGGTTGTGGTCCACTTTAAGGGTTACATTTCACAAGAAGACAAACAATAAAAGCTCATTTAAAATTTAGAATATGTTAAAGGATTTTAGTTGAGTGTGAAATTAATGCAGCGTAAACATTCACACTCAGTTCTCACCCATCACCATCCAAATCATTTGCAAACAAAAACAAGCTTTAGCTAAAATTGAGATTTCAGATGTTTATGTCTGGTGGTCGATTGCAGGGGTGCATATTATTTATATATGCTTTTATGTATATGCAGAGGTAAGATGGACAGGGGTGAGTCGGAAAAGGTGGGATGGACTGAGGTCTGGTGAGAATTGAGCAAAGGTGAAGAGTTAAAATGTAAGCTGAGGTGTGGTTGGAATAGGGCAAATGAGAAGAGGCGATGTGAGCAAAGAAGAGAACAGTTGAGGCAGGGAGATGTGAGGTGAAAAGATGGGAGCAGGGGTGAGCGTGAAAAGTGAGGTGTGGTGAGAAGAAGTGAATAGGGGAGGGCAGAAGTGGGCAGAGCTGAGGTAGGAATATGTGAGCTGAGGTGTGGATGGAATAGGTGAGACGAACAGAGGTGAAGTGGCATAAGGAGAGTAGAGGTGAGGCAGGACAATGTAAGGAGGAAAAAAGTGGGCAGAGGTGAGGCGGGGAAAGGTGAGGTGGACTGATGTGTGGTGAGAGGGTGTGAGATTAATAGAGGTGATGTGGGCTAAGGAAAGCAGAGGTGAGGAAGGAATACTTGAGGTGAAAAGAAGGGGGCAGGTGTGAGGCAGATAAATTGAGGCAGACTGAGGTGTGGTGAGAAGAGGAGAGATGAGTAGAGGTAGGGTGAGAAGAAGTGGGCACAGGTGAGGTGGGAAAATGTAAGCAGAGGTGTGGATGGAATAGGTGAGATGAATAGAGGCGATGTTGGCTAAGGAGAGTAGAGGCAAGGCAGGAAGAGATGAGGTGAAAAGAACTGGGCATGGGTGGGGCGGGAATAGGTGAGGTGAACTGAGGTGTGGTGAAAAAGAGGTGAGATGAGTAGAGGTGGGGGGGAATAAGTGGACAGGGGTGAGGTAAGAAAAAGTGAGGTGGTAAAAAGATGTGGCGAAAAGAGGTGAGATGAGCAGAAGTGACGTGGAAAGAAGTGAGCAGAGGTACATTCTGGCAGGAAAAGGTGAGCTGAGATGTGGTTGGAATAGGTGAGATGAGAAGAAGCAATGTGGGCTAAGGTGTGACAGGAAGACGTAAAGTGGAAAGAAGTGGGCAGGGGTGAGGTGAGAAAGTGAGGTGGACTAAGGTGTGGTGATATGAGGCGAGATGAGCAGTGAGGTGGGAAGAATTGAACAGAGGTACATTCTGGTATGGAAATGTGAGCGAAGGTTGTGGTTGGAATAGGCTAAATGAACAGAGTTGATGTGGGTTAAGGAGGGCAGAGGCAAGGAAGGGAGACATAAGGTGGAAAGAAGTGGGCAAGGATGAGGCAGGCAGAGGTGTAGATGGAGGAGGTGGGATGACTAGAGGTGATGGGGACATAGGCTAGAAGATTAGAGGTAAGACAGGAAAAGATGAGGTGGAAAGAAGGGGGCAGGGGTGAGGCAGGAAAAAGTGAGCTAAAATTTGGATAGAATAGGTGAGATCATCAAAGGTGATGTGGGCTAAGGAGAGCAGAGGTGAGTCAGGAAGATGTAAAGTGGAAAGAATTGGGCAGGCTGAGTTGTAGAAGGAAGAGGTGGGGTGACTAGAGGTGACGGTGACCTAGAAAAGTAAAAGATGAGGCAGGAAAAGGGGCGGTAGAAAGAATTTCTCAGGGGTGGGATGGAAAAATGTGATGTGGACTGAGTGTGAGCACAGGTGGGTAGAGGTAGGTAGAGGTGTCAGGTCCACAACTGACGGCAGTGCAGGCCACATGTAGGGCCCAGGCCGCAGGATGTACATCCCTGGTCTATCACTTGGATCTAAACCACCGAAATAAAAGGTTTTATGGTTAGGTGTTGTAGTAACAGAGACTTGCCAGTTACATACAGTATCACTTGGGCATATTTATAAAGGCAACAAATAGACACATTTCTATGCATATTTAGAGGAGAAAGGTATAAAACATAGAGTGAGGAAAAAGTGATTTATAATGTAGTGATCAAAAATGTGTGATGCATTCTTTAAAATATTTTTTTAATAGGTGTTTTAACCGGCGATGAGCTAGCGGTCTTTGTCCGAAGTGTCCAATGTATTCTCTGTGTACCACCTCTTGGTATGTCTACTTCTGGTCACCTGATCCTACCTCCTGTAGCCTTTGTCCATGAACTTGGGGCTGCTTGGTTCACTCCTGATATTAATTGTTGTGCTTTGTGTCTGCTTTTTTCTTCCAGTTTTTCTCCCTGTTTGTGCCTGGTTTTCCTACTCCTGCTTAGTTTTTATTTGCTTCTTCTCTGTTGCTAATCTCATGTTGCCTGTCTGCCACTGGTTTCCACTGTCCTAAGTCTGTGACCACCAGAGGACTGCTAAAGACCTGTGCAACCCCCACCACCTGGGGCTCGGCTGAAGAAACAACATGGATTCTCAAGCCTCCTTCAGGGGTGTCCCTCTCTCTGTCTATGTTTTCACTCCACGACTCTGACTGCCTGTTCCCAGCATGTGACACCCATGGCCGGTTTCAAGACCTGATCCCAGTTCGTGATTGTGAATAGGAATGAGCCAAATATGCCCCTATTCTGGGTTGGTGCAGTTCTTCCAAATAGTTTTCTGGTTCTTCATCACCCGATCCCAATTAAAGTCCCATTAAAGTCTTACATGATTCTGCTAAAAGGGGTCCGCTAGCTTTCCATGGAGATGATTTAATTAGTTAAAGGTATTCTCTAACTGTGAAAATACATTAGCCTGGTAAAGAGAGCCTGTATATTTAAACGGGGCTTCTTCTATCTTTTTCCACTTTCAAATGCAACAGTTGTCTAATGGTGCCCTCCTCCATTATCTACAGATAGCTGGCGGTAAATCAGAGCCAGTAGAACTGGACGCAAATTTTGCCAATATTCTGTGGAATATAACTGAATTAGCAAAAATCTTGTTGAATTTAGCTTTGACCCAAATCCAAGCCTAACACTTTTTGTGATGGTCTGGTCCCAGGCCGCGACTCTGACCCTCTGGTCCCAGTCTGTTATTCATAGTCTGAGACTCTGACTGCCTGGTCCCAGTCCATGACTTCGACTGCCTGGACACAGTCTGTGACTCTAACTGCCTGGCACCAGTCCATTATTTTAACTGCCTTGTCCCAGTCTCAGACCCTGACCACCTGTTTTCTGTTTCTGATGCTCACTACCCGATCCCAGTTAGTGAGTGTACCACTTTTCTTGGTCTGTTCACCAGTTCCTAATCAATGCCTGTGCTCCCAGTCCAGTGGCTAGCCCAAACAATAGTTCCCAGTTCAACCTGTGTACCCAGGCTGTGATTGTGACAACCTGGTCCCCGTCCAGGATTCTGATGGTCTTGTCCCAGTCCAGTCCCACTCTAATCACCTGTCCCTAGTCCATGAATCTGACCACCTATTACCAGTCTCTGACGCTCACTGCCTGTTCCCAATCTGTGATTCTGACTGCATGGTCCTATCATTTGTAGTATTTGTATGTCCAATTTAATTCCTCAATGTTTTAGGTAGGTAGGTAAGCATTTCAGAAAAAAGTAAAAATTACGATTGACAACTACTGAATTCCGGTTTCCGCATTCATATATCATCGTCAACCTGACTTTCATCATTAAGCGTTCCCAGCGAAAACAGGATTTCCACGTCTCCGCCATATTCTATTATTAGCAGGTTATAAAGAGTCTGCCAAATGCAGACTTCGTTCTCTACATCGAGGCTCCTGTAGCGTATTAGAGACATTTTTCAAAAACAAAAAACTAGGATAAGAAGTTGTTCCGCAATTGAGACAGAGATGTTTTTGCCGGTTCTAGGTCATCCGTTATTTTTTAATAGCAATGTGGCCCCCATGGGGAAAATCTCAGCTGTGACTGCAGAATGGATGGATCACTTAATGAAAGCTGCGACTCTTCAGCACTCTGGCTCTAAACATTCGTCATTGGAGAAAAAAGCTCTCCTTACATCAGAATTAAAATCCCAAGATACACCACCATGAATCTTCTTTCTTTTTGCGGCTACACAGTGACACAGCTGACATTGTTTATATCACCTTACTTCAACCTCCAGAAGGCTTTATCTACATTGTGCAGTTTCCTCAACAATGCCCTGTTCTGCAGCAATGAGTTTTAAAGCATCTGGGCTATATGTTCTCAAAGGTATTTTATAACTCAGATAAAGGCTTTCTCAATGTGTGCATGGGGAAAGAAGAAAGGATCTGTATAGACTCAATGGGCCATCTGAAGGGCTGCTATAAAAACCAGGCAAGTCCACTAATAATTGTGTGTTTTACCACAATGAATGAAACACTTCAAAGCATCTGAAAAGGAATTAAGTGGTGACATGAATTTTAGAGTCTGGGGCAGTGTTCTCCAACCCTCTCCCCAAGAGCCACCAGTAGGTCAGGTATTCTAGATCTCCACACAGATCCACAGGCTTGTATTCGGAGCCTGCTATGTGGAGATCAACAAAACATGACCTGTTGGTGACTCTGGTTGTAGAACACTGGTCTGGGGTATTCACAGGGTCATCAAAATTATGAGCTATACATTTATGAGGATCCACACTCTAACTTTTGGGTCTGGTGGGATCCAGCTGCTCAGTTCTCAAAATTGAGGACTGGGCTGAAAGACCTAAATTCTGAAATTAACTGTATCTCTGTCTAGGAAGATAAACGTTCACTTATTTCTACATGGGGACTCAATGAACCAACTCGCACCCTGCCATAACCTTTCAGGGTGGAGAGCATTCTGTTGTGAGTAGTATCCTTCAAATTGTGCTGTGTGTATGGTTCTGATGTACAGAGGAGACAATCTTTAGAGTCTTTTCCATCCCACAGTGCGATGCAGACATCACATTACACTGTAAGCCATCTACATTCAACTAAATGAATTGCTTATTTGGTACCAATCACCAAGATTTTGACCATCCTGGTGATTGGTTCCTGCCCTTTAGACATCCTGATGTAGAATGCCGCGTTTAGTGAAACTCCCCCCAGATCACCCACTTCCACTCACCTTTCCGGCGTTCCCACATGCGCAGGTGCTTGTCTAATCAGCGCTTTATGCAGTGTGGTTCATAAAGCTTCCCTGTGGAAGCTAGCAGCCAGCCCTGGAATCATTTAAACCACAGTGGGTGATTGGTCCACTTTAATTAATGTAACTCAATCTACCTCTCATCAAGGAGCTGGCAGGCTTGTTCGTAATAGTCACAGCAAGAGGGAGAGGTTTTAACCTCCCATCCCAATATATGCCCAATGTTGGTAACACCCATGGAAGACAACAGGGGTCTGAGCACTGAGGGTACATGCCCCCATGCCTGGTACAACAGGCTAGTAACTTTGAGGCAGAAGTTAAACAGAGATTGATACATCTGACCCAAGTTTTTCTGATTGGACCCATTGGCAAAATTTGTTTTTTAAGTGGAAGTCCAGTCATGGGGTAACCTCTCGTCACCCTCTGAGGCAGTACAGGGGTTACTAAGAAGAAAACCCTTACCTCACCTGCTCAACTAGGTCCCTGCAGCCGCCGCACTGTGCATGCTAGCGAGCATGGAGCTGAGGGAAGTTGCTTTGTGCTTTCTCCCAATTACGCAATGCCCAGGACCTGGAGCGCTGAAAGAACGGTGCTGGACTGTGGGCAAGGTGAGAGATTTATTTGTAATTCCCTGTCCTGCCTCAGCACCAGGGGAAAGTGGAAAGGCAGGGAGGTTACCCCATAAGTGGACTTCCACTTAAAGTTTGACCCAAATTAGGACAGCAATCCGATTTATGAATGGATTGGTGGGACTGCAGTTGTATAAGTCGTAAGCTGATGTAAGTCATAAGCTGCTGTTTTGGAGTAAGGTTAAAATGAAAAGTAATGGCGTATAACTGCAACTATTCCTACTGTACACCGTTATTTTCTCTCTCTCATTTATGAAGGTCGCCAATCTTAACCAAAATATTACTCCTAACCCTAGTTGATGACAGAATGTGGATGCCCATAGTCACTAGAGTTCATAGAGTGAAAGCAGGTTCTCACAATTCTTAATGTTGAAGGCAATTCAAGTGGATCCCCCCAGACCTCAAATTTCATGGTAAAATGGATGTATATTTTCCGAGTCACCCCCACTGTTGACAGCATGCAAGTGGATTTCCACCTAAACACCAAATGTTATGGCTCTCTGTAATCAACATAAGAACTGTGATATCTGAGGAAATAGCTACTTGCATCAACACTGGAGACTGAGAGGGTCTTCTGGTGTAAATAAAATTGTTAGCTAGCTGTTAGTGTAGTTTGGTAGGCTTTAGTGTTAGGCACTGCTGTAGGGACGCTGTGGGCCTAAAGTGCCTCCCTGCTGCAGGGGTTAGGCTTAGACACAGACTAGAGAACTGCCCACCTTAGTACTGGTTGGTTCCCGAGTCTTTATATAATAGATTTAGGAAGTTCAGAGAAGAGAATATACTGAGCCGTAAAGGTTGGAGGGCAATGACCAGGGAGAGCACTGGTAGATACCTTTGGGGGTGTGGGAAGTGCCACCCCAGAAGACTACCCCCCTGTAATGGTGCAAGACTGGGATTGTTTGTGGGGGCGAAAACTCGCTTGGAGGAACTCCTGGAGGGTGGACCAGGCAGGAGCCAATCAGTGTAGGTAGGCCCAAAACCCTATGAGTCAGGGGATTGTCCCTAAGGGGTGTAAACTGTGCCTGTAAAAAAGCCTGGTGAAAACTGTTTAAAGACTGTGCCAGCAGTTATTCTTCCTTCAAGTGGACCTGCATCTAGGCTTGAACTGGCCCACTGGGTTACCAGGAAATCCCTCATGGGCCCCTGATCACAGGCAGCCTTTCCTTCATCACCAAAAACCTGAACTATGTATAGCTTCTTTGTGGCAACTTAAAGTGTACCAAAACACAGCATAATCGGCTGATAAATTTCCTCCCACTGGGCATCCAAAATCGGGATGCCCCGCTGTGTGAAACCCCAGGTCGCCCCAGTCACTTACCTTGTTTTCCCCGGACCAACGGCACATGCACCCTCAAGCAGGGCGCGTGCCCACCCCAGGCACTTGAGAATGGCTGGCGCGGGCATGCTCCCTGTTAGAGGGAAGCAGGGGATGCGGCTGCCAGTGCATTTGGAGCCGCTGGCCTTAGACGCTGGCTTAGACGGCATGACGTCCGCTCCGAGCGTGCTGATTGGATGAGCGGTTGCGCATGCGCAATAGAACCGGGAAGAGGTGAGTATCGCTCGGTGATCTGGGGGGTTTCACACAGTGGTGCACCCCCCGATCAGGGTGCCCCGGGGGAAAGGAAAGTTTTGGTCCACTTTAAGTGCACACACAAAGACAATACAGTCTGGCATAAGGTTTCTGTACATGGGCTCTGAATGTTAGCCAGTAATACATCTAAATGTGGGTTGGGCCCCCGGCCTCCCAGTCCAACACTGCCTGTTCCACCAGGGGCTCTGCATGTGAATCTACATCCTAACCTGAGTAGGTACCTTCTCACCCCCTGCCCACAAAAATTGGCCCTGTTCAGGGGCCACTTTACCCTCCTACCCCTAAAGCCTACATTTTTATTAGAGGGCATCCCAAAACCAATGGTTGTTCCAACTACATTGGTACCGTCATAAACTTGTGTGCTCCTACACTCTCGTCAATGGTGGGTCCTGAGAGAACCATTTTAGACACATACATAGGCCTCGATTCAATAAAAGGTAAAAAAACATTCTCAGGGTAGTAAAAAAATTCAATTCATGAGAAAAAAGCCTGAGAATTTCACTGTTAGTGAATCACCGGATAGGAAGACAATGAAAGTCAATGGCACTTTTTACTACAGGAAAAAGGGGGTAAAAAGTTCAATACTTTTTTCAGGAGTAAAAAAGTGCCATTGACTTGCATTGCCTTTTTATCTGGTGATTCACCAACAGTGAAATTCTCAGGCTTTTTTCTCATGAATTGAATTTTTTACTACCATGAGAATTTTTTTCAACTCTTAGTGAATCAAGGCCATAGACTTTGCAGGGGTAGATTCAGAGCAAGGTGAGAATACATTTTAGTAAAGAAAACAGCCATTCACATTCACTGACTACCATGTGTAAATTTTCACCTGGCTCTAAATCAGTTAGACAATGAAAGTCAATGGCAGTTTTCTCTCCTTAAAAAAAGGAGTGAGAATTCTCAACTGGCTCTGGATCGACCACATAGCCAGGGCATGATTTTGGTGCTCTCTTGGTTGGGAATCAATGGGTTCAAAGATTTTCTGCGAACAATATTTGTGTGGACTTGAATTCCCAAGCCTTAGAGGATGATCCCTACTCGGCTTTATTCCAGCTTCACTTTGAAAAATACATCTCTTTCCAAGCTTTGATTCAGGATGACTTCTGCCGTGGGATCAGCAAAAACACGAGGGAACATTATCTTTTTTGTTTTATAAGGGAAAAAGAAAAATCTCTCCTACCCACAAGTCTATTCAGATCAGAATGCTAATTTGGAAATTTGGCAGATATGTGTAATTAGCAGGTTGGGTTCTCTAGAGAAGTTGCTAATTTTATTCACAGAGGGTGGCGCAAGACTGTGGGGATTTCAGGATCTGTGAGGATTGAGCACAAAGCTTTGTGCAGCCGCCGCCACATCTTTCTTATTCAAAATTAGCTCAGCAGCAACAACCACTCCAGAGTGGCAGAGGAGAAAGAAAAGAACAAAGGCAAGACGCACTCATCCCCAGAAATGGGAATATTACATCAAAGGAGGCCTGAGTGTCTTTATTAGCCTAAACTTTACCCAGAGATGGAGGCAACCTCATGTTTAGGTAGAGCTTTTTATGTAAATTAAACATAAAACACACACACACTTAAATTAGCATTTTATTCATAATCATTATTAGGTATCATTGAGGGTGTGATCCCCCATTACTGCCATATCTTCCACCATCTTCTAATATTCCCCTTCACTATAATAACCCCAGCCCGCTCAACCAATCAGCGCCCTCGCTTTCACTCAGCTCTGCTGACGTTTGGAAGGCTAAGCAGCCGAGTGTCGCCAAAGAAAGTCGAGTGCGCTGCCAGCCGCATCCCCCGCTCCCCTTCTAGCTGTGGTGTGCCCACACTGCCCATTCAGAAAGGTTGGGCACGGGTGCATGCACGACTAATGGTGAGAGGGATGCCTCAAGAAGTGGAACAAGGAACAGTCCTGGTCCTATTTAAGAACCCTAATCTCTCACCAATACACCATTATTTATTTAAGTGCCATCATCTTCTGGGGCACAGAATCACAGACAACTAAAATAATACATTTGCTGATATGCTTATAATTCAAAGGATATCAGAAGTCATATGCAGCAAGAACACATTGATGTAGGAGTGCAATAGGAGTGATATCCCTGCCCTTGCAAGCTTACATTCTAAAAGACTTTAAACGTTTATTAATATACTTGCACTACTGCACCTTTTTTATTCTGTTTTTTTATTATGTTTGTGAATATATCTATTGGGGTTTGGGTATGCATTATTGAGCACTCCTGCACTTTATATTTGTATTTTTTGGACAATTTATATTTGTCTTATATATTTGTATTCAGCTATTGATTATACTCAGCATGTGAATACTGGTATATAATCAAAGGTACTTAACTGTTGTCTGTTTGGTTACACTGTTTGGCTGTGCAACATATTTTAAATATGTCTAACGAATAATGGTGTAGACGAGATGTTGGGTCACAAGTAGTATGTATAGAACCTGGTGGCAACTACTTTGAAGACTGTTGAGAAGGAAGGGAATTTTTGGAAACTGGTGAATTGTATAGTTTAGGATATTACAGAGTAATGCAGAGGCACATGTGAGGTTCCTGAAGGTAAGAGAGAGGGGATGTCACCAGGGTTAAAGACAGGAGGAGGCCCTGGGAAGATCAGAGGCTGCGTCTAGGTTTGTATTATTGGAGGTGTGATGAAATTTAGGCAAAGGGCTTGACCAGAGAAATCTTTGTAAGCTAGGAGTTTAGACTGACTTATTCTGGATAGTGGATAGTGCCAATGTAGAGACTGACCAAGAGCAGCAGCACTGTAGTGAAGTGAGAAGAGATGATTGGGACCTGTGGACAGATGAGGGAGATGTTTCTAAGTTGGATGTGACAGGAGACGGCTAGTGACTGAATGTCGGGTGTGAATAATAGAGAGGAGTCCGGTATAGCACCAAGTCATTGTGCTTGGGGAGCTGCAGTTAAGGTGGGGAGAGGAAACCGTATTGAATGGGATACACTAAATAGACAATTTGTGAAGTAGGAAGAGAGCCATGAAAGGGCCAGATCTGGAACTCCTATGGAGGAGTATTTGCAGTTGAAGGGAGAAGTCAACAGTAGCAAAGGAAGAGAATAGGTCAAGAAAAATGAGTGGCTAGACTACTGCCATTTTGTTTTAGTTGTTAGTAGATAATCAGAGACTTTGTTAAAGTGGACCAAAACCCAGGATTTTTCTCTGGTTTTGGTCTGCCGATCTGGCTATGTGAAACCCCCCAGATCACCCGAACAAATTCACCTCTTTCCAGTCCTACGACGCATGCACGGCCACTTGTGCAATCAGCTCGCTCAGATCCGCTTGAGCCCCTCTGTCCAGGAGCTGGTCTAATATAAATACGGATGCAAGCGTGCTGTCGGCCGCATCCCCCGCTACCCTCTAACAGGGAGTGTACCTGCGCCAGCCAATCATAAATGCCTGGCACGGGCACGCATCCTGCTAAAGGGATAGTAGGGATGCGTGTGCTGCTCACACATGCGGTATTGGACTGGTGTGTTTTCGGGCGACCTGCCGGGTTTCACACAGCGGGGCACCCCGAGGGAGCGAATAGGCTCATAGACTCCAGGGTGGGTTTTGGTGCTTTTTTAAGGCAGTTGCGGTGGCGTGCTTAGAGCAGGATGCAGATCCAGAGATGACAGGCTATTCTAGAAGTTTGTTTGAGAAAGAAAACCGTAAGCTGTATAATAACTGGCAAGGACAAATGAGTCCAGGGAGACTTTTTTGAGTTTAGTGAGTAAAATATTTTAAATATAGATCCACAAATTCAGATTCTGTGAAATGCATCTGAGATTAACTGCCATGCCCTGTGATTGCCAACCTTAGTTCAGGTGAAAACCCCAAATCTAACCTCATAGTTCACTTATACGTAAGCCTATGTTTGCCGAGAGACATAACACTGCTACCCAAATACAATGGCAACCTGGGCTTAAGAGAGTTCAAAATATGTCATAAAAGCAAGGCAGGCCGGAACAGAGGTGACAGATCTCGTTTTAAAGGCCAGCAATGGGCAGACCTCCAAGAACCAGAAAGAATAGGAAAAAGACATGGGCCTCGATTCACAAAGAGTTGAAAAAAACTCATGGTAGTAAAAAATTCAACGGATGAGAAAAAAGCCTGAGAATGTTACTGTTAGTGAATCACCAGTTGGGAAGAAAATGAAAGTCAATGGCACTTTTTACTACAGATAAAAATGGGTAAAAAGTTCAAGTTTTAAGGAGTAAAAAAGTGCTATTGACTTTCATTGTCTTCCTATCTGGTGATTCACTAACAGTGACATTCTCAGGATTTTTCTCATGAATTGAATTTTTTACTAGCATGAGAGTCAGCTCTTAGTGAACCAAAGCCATAGTCTGGGAATAGGTAAGAAGGTCCAGGAAGCGGTCAAAATGTAGTTCAGGCAGGAAAGGGTAGTCTTAGCTACAGCTAAGTAGCTATTAAACAAAAGACTTGACGTGACTGCAACAGGGGCCAATTATGGGGGATCCAGGTGGTCAAGGCACATTTAATAGAATTTTTGTTTATACATTTGTCTTAGATGGATCTTTAGGGGGGAGGGTTCTCCTAAATTAAGGGCTCCTAAACTTTAAATGCCAAGTACCCCCTAGAGACAAGAAGTTCCCAAAAGAGGGGATCAGCTATACATGTTACCAAAAAACTTTCAAAAGCAAGAATGAAGAATGTTTTACTGTTAAACATAATATACCAGACCTATCAGGCGACCCTGATGGTGCACCCCTGAATATAGCCATGTACTCCTCGGGATACACATACCACAGTTTGAGAAACAGTGTGCTAAACCCTATCTAGTTTTTGGTCAAGGTTAATTTTATGACATGAAAACACACTCAATGTTTCCTAAAATGAAATTTAAAAGGCGGCTGAAGTGGTGCCTCAAGCGTCCTTTATTTGGAAGCCAAAATAAAATCTGCTTCTTATCCACTTCGAACTGCCTTGCTCTGCCAAAAATATGACAAGCTTCTAAAAATCTCCACGAAGAACAGCGGCTCCTTCCTCTGCCTCATTTCATTTATGAGATAGGTTCCAGTGTCCAAAAGGAGAATTGCTTTGGTAATATAGAAATTCTGGAAGCATGTCAGTAACTGGAAGGCAAGAATGAAATTAGTCAGTATGCCCAGAGGTAACATTCTAGCCCCGTTTCTTTAACAGATGTGATCCGTTTCACTGTATGGTGCAGGTAACTCATCTAAAGAGGAGTAGGCAGGGATGGAATGGCAATGGGAGACCCAAGAGAATTCCCAGAGGGCTGCTCTGCTTTTGGGCTGCTGCCTCTAATATATACATCTAATCCTTTGCTCCCTAGTCTCAGCCAAACCCCCTGTAAATGACACCATTGTACCCATAACCAAGGAATCCCAGGCTATGTTCTTCCACCAGTTCTGTGGCCTCTTATAGCCCCAAACATCGTGTGCACTCATTGACCAGGTCAACAGGGATGTAACAGTCTGGCAATGGGCAGGCTTAGAGCCGTAACTAGGCTTTCTGGTACCCGGGGCAAAGATTTGAAATGGCGCCCCCCTCATCAATGCTCAGTGCCCCCTTTGGAGCCCCCCTGACCTGCTGCACCTTGGGCATGTGTCCCCCCTAGCTACACCCCTGCTTTATGTTTCATATAGTCAGTCCTTGCTTGTCTTCAAAAACAGCACCACCCAGTGGCCTTAACCTCTACAGCGATTAAACCTTCAGTATGATTTAATAAAAGGCCCAAACTGTTAAACTATTCCCCAGCATCCAAAAAATATATTTTAAGTTTTTAGTCACTTATTATTCTTTCCCCCACTGGGCTGCAACTTTGTTCAGGACTTTAGGATACGGGCGCCGCCATCTTGACTCGAGAGCGGGATTAAGAACTGGGGGCGGGTTATAGCTGTGCTTTTCGCAGACAGAGCAGAGCTGTGGTCAGGGAAAGGACAGCAATCCCAGAATGCAGAGCGACACAGAAGACACTTCCTAAAGCTCCATGAGCCACCATCTTGGATGTTTAATGACATGCAGTAAATGCAGGTAGGATGATTTTTAATGTGAGCAATCTGTATGTACAGGGTGTGGGAAACATATAAGATAGGCTCTTATTCAGGGTGAAAGTCCGCTTTAAGGAAGTAAGAGCAATAGCTTGCAGCACTTGGTGTACAGTGTGTCTAAGAACAATGGCTTCCCAACACTTAAGGGTCTTAATACGTGTATTGTCTCTTGAAGGATCAACTCCAATCACATCAGGAAGGTGAGGTAGGTCATGTTTTATTAGGCTGGATTTAGACAAAAAACAATGACCCACTTACCAATTTGCTTCCAAAAACCATACGTTTTTGAGATCGACGATTGGCTGCATTCAAAACAATGTTTTTTTTACATTCGACATAAAGCACCAATTGGACAACAGCCCATTTTATTGAAGATTGGCACAAAGAAAAGAAAGAAAATACCAATACAAACAATTACTCTGCCGCAGCCAGAAGGACTGCTAAAGGCTTAGATTCATACATAAACAAATAACTACAGGACTGGTCAGTTACCCCCAATAGCAGAAGGTATTTTTGATTGGGAGAACACTATTATAAACCAGATCAAACAAAATCTCAAAAACATCTTACCAAAATCATGTAATATTAAATTAACTAGTAAAATTAAGAAGAGAGAAAATACAAAGCAAACAAAGAAAAGAAGAATAACAGGAAAAATAAAGCAGAGAAAAAAAATACAATTCTGTGAAACTCACCTGTAGAATTGTTTTTGTATCCATCCAGTTCAGGCAGTCCCGATATCTTCACGATTAGGTGTTCGCCCCTAGGGGGCGCTGACTGCAAGATCAAAGATGTAGCTCCTCCCAGCCCCCTATAAAGGCAGCTGCCCGTCTATCATTCCCCAGTGGTTAAAAACAATACTCAACAAAAGGGCAGTCCGGGAGGCCCAAACAAATCATAAGAGACCATGTTACCTCACATAGCCTCTGCTAGTACTTTCTCGAATGCAAAAACTAGAAAAAAACTAAAAAGCTAGTGTCCCATGAGCAAAAATGGTTCATCACCATAACAGGCATGCAGGACATAATGAACACAAGGGCGGGGTGGGACGGCCTGGACTGGATGGATACAAAAACAATTCTACAGGTGAGTTTCACAGAATTGTATTTTTCTCCTCCATCCAGTCCAGGCCGTCCCGAAATCTTCACGATTGGCACATCCAAAAGCAGTGTCCATATGGGCGGGATCCCCAGTGCGGAACAGCATGTAGTTCATTTCACTACCGCCTGAAGCACCTTTTGGCCAAAAACAGCGTCAGCTGAGGCCCTGACATCCACCTTGTAAAACTTTGTAAAAGTATGAACAGAAGACCAAGTGGCGGCCTTACAAACTTGTTCCACTGATGCCTTATGCTGAAAAGCCCAAGAGGCACCAATAGCCCTAGTAGAATGAGCTGTGATCCGAAAAGGGGGTTCCTTCCCCCTGGCAGAATAGGCTTGTACTACCACCTGTCTAATCCACTTACTGATAGTGGACTTGGCTGATGGCAATCCCTTCCTAGAACCCTCTGTTAAGACAAAAAGCAAATCCGATTTCCTGAAGGATTCAGTCACAGCCAGGTAATATCTTATAGCTCTGACTACATCCAAGGCATGGAGGGTCCGTTTTATGGAATTAGCCAGTGCTGGGCACAAGGAAGGTAAGACAACTTTTTCATTAAGGTGAAAGGAAGAAACAACCTTAGGCAAAAAATCAGGTTTAAAACGAAAGACCACCTTATCTCTGTGCAACTCAAAGTATGGTGGTTTCATACAAAAGCACGGCCAGCTCTTGATACGCAACGCACCGAGGTGATCGCCACCAGAAAGACCACTTTGAAAGTCATCATAGAAAATGCAGCATCACTCAATGGCACGAAAGGAGGACCCTGGGGAGCAGACAGCACTAGATTCAAGTCCCACACCAGTAAAACATGGTGGCCAGACATGGGTGACTCCCTGGGAAAAGTCTTGATCAATCTAGGATTGGCAATTGATCTCTGGAAAAAAATGGCCAAGGCCGAGACCTGACCCTTGAGGGTGTTCAGCTGGAGGCCCAAGTCTAAACTGTGTTGTAAAAACTCCAGAATCCTAGAAACAGATAATTTCCGGCAAGGCAGGCTCTTGGCCTCGCACCAAGCGATATAGGCCCGTCAAACTCTGTAGTATATCATGGAAGAAGACTTCTTCCGTGCCTGAATCATTGTGTGAATAACTGTGGCCGATAACCCTTTATCTGTCAGGATTGAGGTTTCAATAGCCAGGCCGTCAAAGCCAGCATCCGTAAATTCGGGTACCGCAGCGACCCCTGTGTGAGAAGACCTGGGTCGTCGGGCATGATGTAGTGATCTATTGACATCTGAGCTATGTCTGCAAACCAACTCCTTCTCAGCCAGCGAGGAGCCACCAGGATGGCTGGCACCCCCTCCTGGGCTATCTTGCGCAGCACTCTGCCCAGGAGGGAATGCATACAGAAGGTTGAACTCCGTCCTAGGGATCGCCAGAGCGTCTGCTGCCATGCCCAGAGGATCTCTTGAGAGAGAGACAAACCTTGGAAGTTTGTGATCTGGACGCAAACAGATCCACGTCTGGTTGACCCCAGCGGAGGCACAGAGCCTGAAAGGTCTCGCTGCTGAGGGACCATTCCCCCAGGTACAAGGAACTCCTGCTCAGGGAGTCTGCCTCCTGATTTTCCACCCCGCGGATGTAAACCGCCGAGATGCAGGGAACATTCTCCTCTGCCCAAGTCAGAATTCGGGTTACCTCCTTGAGGGATCTCTTGCTCAGAGTCCCGCCCTGGTGGTTGATGTAGGACACAGCTGTCTGATTGTCCGAGCGGACCTGGATCGCATGGCCTCTTAAATGGGGAGTCAAGTGTAGAAGAACTAACCGGATTGCTCTCAGCTCCAAGAGATTTATGATTAACCGGTTCTCCTGCGGACCCCACTGACCCTGGAACTTCTGGGTCTGCCAAACACCACCCCAGTCTGTATGGCTTGCATCCGTGGTAACTATCTCCCAACGGGGAGTTAGAAAGGACTTGCCCACCAGCAAGTTCCAGGAGTCCAACCACCACAAGAGGGAATGCCTGGCCAGAGGGGACAGCGAAAACCCCTGTTCCAGAGATTCCTGCGACCGATTGCAGCCGGTCAGCAGGTTCAGTTGTAAAGGTCTCATGTGAAATTGGGCGAAGGGTACTGCCTCAAAACAAAGCGGGTGCCCGGCTCACTATCCCCTGATGCCTCCATTATGGTGATTGTGAATAGTGATATTCAATAAGGCTACCAGACAGTAATGGCCTAAGCCTAATAGCAGATCCCTCTAATTAATAATGGGGACTGGGAGGAACCACACGTCACCGGCGAGGCATCAGCCACGCACCAGCGGCAGTCCCCCCCCCCCCCCCCCGTCCCCATCGCAGCAAGAGACCCCTGAGCCAGCAGGGGGAACGAAGGGAGGTAAGCAAAGTGAAGAGCGGAGACCGCTCCTCGCTGCACAGACAGTGAGGAGCTCTCAAGCTCCAAGTCGCACCAAACACAGTAGCACACACATAATAAAGCAAGTGGGCAGGGAGGGCATATACACAAAAATTATATATCTGTGGTTCCCCATCAGGCTCACCATAAAGCCTGAGGCTGACTACTTTTTAGCATGAAAGTCTGCGGCCCAGAGCATGTGCTCTGTCAGAACGCCACAAGCCCCGGCGTTCACCCTACAGTCACGGATCCCTGTAGCAGCCAAGGGCTGAGAGGCAAGGATGGGTCAGGAGAGATCCACGGGAATAGGGGCCGACAGGCTAGGTGGCCCCGCTCTGCTGGCAAGTTCTGAGAGTGAGTAACTATCTTATGCAGCCATTTGCAAGATAAACTACTGGGGTATGATAGACGGGCAGCTGTCTTTATAGGGGCAAACACCCAATCGTGAAGATATCAGGACGGCCTGGACTGGATGGAGGAGAAAAGAAAAAAAAGTGTTGTTTTTCAAAACTTAAATACAAAATACCTCACTTGAACAATTTTGTACCTCACCTGCAAAAAGGTACAGGTTATTTTGGGGGAAAAAAACTACTTTTTTATTGAACATTTGTGAGTTTAAATGGAAAAAAAATAATCCTCAGAAGTAGGTTGAAAATGCAATGAACACCCATGTTGAACTTGCTTCACCAAATTAGCATGACCCTCAAAGGCACACTTTGAACTGGGGGTAAAAGAAAAGTGAATTGCTTCTTATGCCAGCTGTTGACATTGCTCTTGGATCCCTCACTGACATCCTTTAACTGCTAAAAGGCTCTTATATAGTATTTTAATGTGCCATGATGATGATTTGCTCATAAAATTGTTCTAGTCATCAGTTTTGTGTTTGTGTCACAAGAAGGGTCACAAGGTGTCATCAGAAGGTTAGGTGGTCATAAAGCCTTAAAATATACATGATGGGGATGGATTCACACAGGCTGTGAGCAAAGGACGATTTCTGAGCAGATGTAAAGTTACACCTTTCACCTATCCTCAAACAATTCAACACATCCCAGGAATAAATTATTAGTTGGGTCTAGTTTATGCTTTGTTTAACATGCTTTCTCTGTAGGTCGACAATGGGACCACCTTATGGTACAAAAAGACACCTGCCTGGGCTTACCTTCCTCAAAAAATCATTTATCAGCTGCTTGGCGATTTAAAGTCATTCAGGTGAAATAAAGGCTTATAAGGGCCGGTGTTATGTAAACTGGGTGGTTGCTCAGGGCCACCTACAGTATGATCAAAATGTCCCCTGCTAGCCACTATATACACCCTACATCACCTGGTAGTCCTTATGTTTACACCTCAATTCCCTCATCCAATCTCTACTTACTAGGTGATAGGAGTCCCTAGCTTAATAATCCCCTGCTCAGGTATTCCCCCCCAATCTCGTACAGAGGTGCGGAAGCAGGCGGTAAAGGAGGAGTGCAGCTGCGCACACAGCAAGGTGGAAGACGCGCAAGAATGGTGGTGATGGAGGCGTGGCGCGCACACAGAAAGGTGGGAGATGCACGAGTACAGTGGCGAAGGAGGTGTGGCGCACGCACATCAAGGTGGGAGCCGCACAAGAACAGTGGCGATGGAAGCGTGGTGCCCGCACAGTAAGGCGGGAGGCTCGCGTGGTGTAAGCACATCTACGAGGGAGGTGTACGAGCTGTGAGGAAAGCGCTGCTACATGGAGGAGCCAGTGGCATGGCTGGATAGGTCAGTATGAAGCTGCGTCTGTACATTCAGTAGCGGTGGTGCAGGTGCCTTGCTCCAGGCCCCTTGGTTCCATGGGCCCAGAACATGTGCCCATATGGTATGTACACCCTGCCTCTGCTCCTCCCTCTCCTTGACCTCCATGTGAATGACATCACACCCAGCAGGTGTATCTTGGGTGAGGCGCTCTCTTGAGAGTGATTTTATTCACTCCCAGCTGCAGCCTCAGTGCTGTTCATTTCAAAAGGGTTGTGCACCTCTGATATAACCAATCCATATATACATTTATCGAAAGAAAAACGTTACCTTTAAGGCTTGTTTTTCTTTCCAGCGTCATGAACACCCCGCCCCCCACTCCATTATTTTTAACACCATAAACATAGTTCAGCCACAGAACATTAAATATTACAGGCATAAAACTCGAGCACTCATCAAGGGCACAACTAATTAAACAACAATGGCCATTATGCGAGATGGTGGGATTTAATAAACACAGCTTAAATCTAGAAAGCAAATTCTAAAAACAGACTTTCCCAGCATCCCCGGCTGCTGGCTCATCGCCTCCTCGCAATCCAAGTGCCATAAGTGCGGCAATTAAGCAGCATCAGATTTCGAAGATAGAAATGCAAATCCCTTTAACTCTTTCTCCATCGTGTTTCAATGCAGCGGGCTAGCAAGTTTTCCCCCTTTCATCCCCACGGGATTAAGGAGGGATTAAACGCACACAAGGCAAATCCAGCGAGCGGCAGCACTTTCGAAGCAGCGGCAGGTACAAGATATGGACACCCCAGGCTAGCGGCTTTTCATTCACACCGTTCCACTTTCCTGCGATGACTATGAAAAATAAATGGTTTAACAGCAGTCACAAATTAAAAAAAATAAAAATTTTAAAAAAGTATTTTGCTCAACGAGGAGAAAAGGCATGAGCATGTCAGAGCCCCAGGGTGAATTCCTACATCCGACACGAGTAACCGGAGTAATTACAGTCACTGCATGTATTGATCATCTGCAAGAAGGATGAAAAAAAGGCACCAACGCGTATCTGGCTAATGGTTACTGCGCCGCTGTATTCCAACAGGTTACCAATTCCCTGAGTATGACAACAAATCTGATATTCTATCTATCTTTTTATATTCTAAGGCAACAAGACTGAAACAACAACGCCAGAAAAAAGTTGCCGGATAATTCTATTAAGATGATTTGTATGCAGGGCAGTATAATAAAAAAAAACTTTGCAATAAATCCGTCAACGGAATATGGCTGGAGCAGAAGCATAAAAAAGCGGACCAATCACCAGGATTTCGACTATCCTGGTAATTGTTCTTTGCCTCATACTTCATCAGGATGCCTCCCTGTGCGAAACCCCCAGAATGCCCAGCTTTACCCATTCCCACGATGCACGAGCTTTATATAGCACATACTATATAGCATATGCTTGTCTGATTTGAACTTTGCGCCGGTGGCAGCATCCCGGGCTCCCCTATGGAGTGTATGCTTCCCGCATCCAGCTGCAAAGGAGCTGGGGATGTGGCCACTGACAAAGACCGCGTCACTGGAGCGCCAAGATCAGGTGAGGTTACTGGTGCCCGTCACACAGCAGGGCATCCGGTATAGGGGCCAGGCTAGTGGCTGGTCCTGGAATCTTTTATATTTCAGTTTGTTTGGACTCTGACTGGCTGAATGGCTGCTGGCTGCATGCTTCACTTTCACAGGGAGCATGCCCGCGCCATTATTAGATCAGTATCAGGGCTCTATGTCCAACTGCACTGCGTAGAGTCTTCACCTTTATAACTCCAATGGCATGAGGCAGTGAGCAGCAATAGTAAGATTAACCCCTAGGTGGCTGGGAGGTACCCAGTAGCTGCTAATGCTTCTTGCAGCCAGGGATTCCCCATACCCCATGGGACCCTTCCTGGGGAGTAGCTAGGGGGGCAGCAGGTCAGGGGGGCCTGAGTACAGGTGAGGGTCATCATTTCAAATCTTTCCCCCGGGAGCCAGAAGCCTAGCTACGCTTCGGCCATCCTGAACTAGTGTGGGGCTATAAGGTCGTCCTATTGCAAGTGCAGCAGTAGCAGAGTAAGTTTTGTTTGTTATTCTTAATGTCCAGATCTTCCTCAGCACCCAGTGTCTAGTGGAGGCTAGACTTTAACTTGAAAGTATTTTCATCCAACCTTTCTGGCATCTGTTCCAGCACCCAACTTGCCTGAACTCAGGCACCAGCATGACTGGACTAAAGAACATCGAGTCATGGTTTTGTTACCAACAGGTCAGCGCCATAGCCTGTCTGGAGTGGGGCATTTATCATCACCCCCCCCCCCAAAACAGGGCTACATTTGGAGGCACTGCTGAGATCGAAGTGGGTTAATCGATATGGAAAATCCATACAATCTAGGGGGATATCCTCAAGTTTCCCCTGCTCCAGCACAATCTTATGTAAAAAAAGAAGAGCCAATGTCAGGTAGTCTCTCTGACAGTATAGTTATTGACATGGAGCCACCTAATGAAAAGGCAGCTGGTGATATAAGCAACTTGATAGAAATGCTAGCACAAGGGCTACAGGTTGCACATTATAAGAAGCTGAAGATGTTCTCTGGTAATGTCCCTGTGCCGCAAGGAGAAGAATGTTTTGAAGTATGGAAAGAGCACACTCTTCAGAGCTTGAGAGAGTGGTCCTGCTCAGAAGAGAGCAAGCGTCAGAGGGTTAGTGAAAGTTTACGGTCACCAGCTGCAGAATTAATCCGCCTGTACAGGGACACCCATGAGGGAGCTACTGCAGTGGACTATGTACAAGTATTGTCTGACCACTTTGAGCCATACTATAATCTAGAGCAGATGGTTGCTAATTACCGAATGTCCCGTCAGAAGGAGGGAGAAGATGTTTCCACCTTTATTAACAGATTGCAGTTACTTCTATCACGTCTGGTGTATCATAAGGCTATATCCCCCTCTTCAGTGGACTCTGAGATCCAGCCAGCTAGTGAGAGGCTTGTCACCCCATCACCCCCTTGCACAAATTTTAAAAATGCTGCTATTAAACCAAGCACTTCCCCTTCCTGAATTAATGAACATAGTGAAGCAGCAAGAAGCTAATGTGCGGTTCAGTTTTCAGAAAAGTAAAAGTTGTCATAGAGAGGCGACCCCCTCCAACCTGACACAAAGAGAACCTCCCGAATCATATAGACCCAAACCACCAGAGGTGAAACCTGCTGCATCATGGCGGGGAAGGAACTCTAGGAGTTGTGCACGGTGTGGTCAGAGCGGCCATTCCACTAAACAGTGTCTGGAGGAGTGTGAGGAAACAGTGCAAGGCGTGGCCTTTCCTGTGCAGAAGCCCAGGCGCAGCAGGAAGCGCTTCAAGCCAAAATCAAGAGGACCTCTCCTAGGTTCAAAATCTATTATTAAAGTCACTATTAATGGTCATTCCACCCCAGCTCTATTTGATACGGGGTCTCAAGTCACCTTAATTTACCGCTCATTTTACAAGAAGTATCTGAGGAGCATACCCCTTCAGTCCACCGGGCAGATGGAGTTATGGGGTCTGAACTCTGAATCATATCCCGTAGATGGAAGCTTGCAAGTGGTTGTGACTATTCCCGGGTTAGCTGTTCCTGCTATGGAGATTACAGCTCTAGTTTGTCCGGACACCGGTGACTCCCATGCAGCCCCAGTGATTTTGGGCACGAATTGCAAAGCAGTGTACAACGCTTTCCAGAAGTTTCTTGAAGGAGATGGAGTTACACCTTCTGATGAAGCTGACATGCCACCCAAACTCAAAGAGCTCTGTGATGTACTTTCTGTTGGTTACCGGCATGGGATGGTATATCACATCGGTGAGCATCCAGTGGAGATTCCACCAGGGGGAGAGAGAGTGCTTAGAGTGGCCTCCCGCATTGCTTCTGAACTAATTGAAGATGGGAGTTATGTCCTCATGGAAACCCCTGAAGAAATGATTACTAAGAAGGGCTGGATGATTATTCCTGAAAGAAAGGATTGGAGGATCCAAGTGCCATTATCGACGGTGGTGACTGTTAAAAATTGCTCTCCCCACCCAGTCATAATCGGTCATCATCAAGATGTAGCCCATGTATATCCTGTGCTTGGTGTCAACTCTTATGCTGAAGTGTGTTGGGTTGAAGTTAAAGAAAAGTCATCTACTCTCAAGTTTGATTTGAGCGATCCAAATCTACCAGAAACCTGGAACCAGAAATTGACAAAGCAGCTATCAAGCATACCTGAAGTGTTCTCTACGGGTGATATGGATGTCGGCTGCGCCAAGAGTGCTCAACACACCTTCCGTCTAACTGATGCTACACCGTTTAGAGAGCGGCCCCGACGGATAGCCCCAAAAGACGTTGATGAATTGAGACAGACCCTACACCAGATGAAAGATCAAGGGATAATTGTGGACAGCAAGAGCCCCTATGCTTCGCCCATCGTGGTGGTGAGGAAAAAGTGTGGATCGATCCGTCTATGTGTAGACTATCGAACTCTGAATTGGAGAACCATACCTGATCAGTATACCTTGCCAAGGATTGAAGAGGCTCTGGAGGCTTTGAATGGAAACTGTTGGTTCACTGTATTAGACCTGCGATCTGGGTACTACCAAGTTCCCATGGCACCTGAAGATCAGGAGAAGACAGCATTTATATGTCCCTTGGGTTTCTTTCAGTTCACTCGCATGCCACAAGGCATCAGAGGCGCACCAGCAACATTCCAAAGATTGATGGAGCGAGTGTTGGGAGATCTAGTGCCCCGAGAATGTCTTGTGTATCTGGATGACATTATTGTGTTCGGGTCTACCTTAGAAGAACATGAAGAACGGCTCATGAGAGTACTTGATCGCCTGCGAGACGAAGGGCTGAAGCTGTCAGCAGACAAGTGTAAGTTCTTCCGGTCATCAGTTACCTATGTAGGTCACATCGTTTCTGCTGAAGGAGTCGCAACCGACCCAGCCAAGATTGAAGCAGTGGTGAACTGGCCCCAACCTCAGAATGTCACAGAGCTACGTTCTTTCCTTGGTTTTTGTGGATACTACCGCCGGTTTGTGGAAGGTTATTCCAGCATAGCCAAGCCTCTCCATGACCTGCTGAAGAGTGATGCAAGTGCTTCAGAGAAGCAAAAGAAGACTTCCAAAGCTCCTTTTGGGGACCATTGGACTCCTGCATGTCAAGAGGCTTTCACTCAGTTGAAGAAGAAGGTGAGAGACGCACCCGTGCTAGCCTATGCTGATGCACAGAAGCCATATGTGCTCCATGTGGATGCAAGTTTTGAAGGATTGGGTGGAGTGTTGCATCAGGAATATCCATCTGGCCTTCGACCTGTCGCTTTCATCAGCCGAAGCCTCACTCTGAGCGAACGCAACTATCCAGTTCATAAGTTGGAGTTTCTAGCACTCAAATGGGCTGTCGTGGATAAGCTGCATGATTACCTGTATGGGGTTCCCTTTGAAGTAAGAACAGACAACAACCCCTTGACCTATGTTCTAACTACAGCTAAGCTGGATGCCACAGGACATCGCTGGTTGGCAGCTCTATCTAACTATCAGTTCACCCTGAAGTATAAACCAGGCCCAAAGAACATTGGAGCAGATGCCCTGTCTAGGCGGCCCGGATTGATTCCTGCTACTGAAGACACTGAATGGGAAGAAGTCCCTGGTCCTGGCATTAGAGCCCTATGTGCCATGACTGCAGTAACTGAAGATCAAGTGGCTTTTTCTGAGATGCGGCTTATTGATTCCATGGGAGGTGGACCAGAGGCTGTGCCAGACATGTTCGCCTATCCTGCTGCACTGGGGTCATTTGAAAACTGTTCTATACCCCCAAAGCAGATGATCAGAAGTCAGAAGGCTGACCCAGTAATTGGACCTCTATACCAAGCAGTACATGCCAAGGACCCTACACTGTTGAAAAAGTATTGACCCAATGAGTGTGGTGAGTTCTTAAGAGATTGGGAGAAGTTTGAGATAGACAAAGGCCTACTCTATCGTGTGGTTTTGTATCATGATCATCCTGGAAGGCGTCAACTGGTTCTTCCCTCTTGTTTCCAGAGAATGGTCTTCAGAAGTCTACATGATTACCATGGTCACTTGGGACCTGAGAAAACATATGGTCTGGTGCAAGATCGATTCTACTGGCCAAAGACGAGAGATACTGTGACCAGTTTGTGCAGGCGATGTCTCGGATGTCTACAGAGGAAAGCTTTGCCAACTCGAGCTGCCCCAATGGAACACTTACAGAGTTCGGGCCCCATGGACTTGGTGTGTATGGACTTTCTCTGTATTGACAATGACTCAAGAGGGATTGGAAATGTATTAGTAGTGACCGACCACTTTACTCGCTATGCTCAAGCTTTCCCCACTAAGGATCAAAGAGCTGTTACCGTCGCAAGAGTGCTCTGGGAGAAGTATTTTATCCATTATGGTCTACCTCACAGACTGCATTCAGACCAAGGCAGAGACTTCGAGAGCAAGTTAATCAAAGAATTACTTCAGCTATTGAACATTCGTAAAAGTCGGACTACGCCTTATCACCCAGAGGGTGATGCTCTTCCGGAGAGATTCAACCGGACCTTGCTTGATATGCTGGGTACTCTGGAAGTCCAAGACAAGCAGTCCTGGAGTCGCAAGGTTGAAGCTATGGTACATGCCTACAACAGCACTAGACATGAGAGTACAGGATTTTTCTGATATTTTCCATATTTTCTGATGTTTGGAAGAGAGCCTAGATTGCCTATTGATATCCTCTTAGGAGTTTCAACCGATGGAGTTAGTCATCAGAACCATTATCAATATGTGGCTCATCTGAAAGATTCCCTTGAATCAGCGTATCGCCTTGCTGAAGAAAATACAGCTAAAGTAAATGTTGGAAATAAGAGGCGCTTTGATCTTCGTGTGAGATATAGAGACTTGAAACCAGGGGACCAAGTCCTGCTGCGAAACCTAGGGGCATCTGGAAAACATAAACTGGCTGACCGCTGGAGAAAAGAGACTTTTACTGTAGTGGACAAGCTGCCTGGGATCCCAGTATACAAAATAAAGGGACCAGAAGGTAGAATAAAGACCTGGCATCGAAACCATTTGCTGCCTATCCCTCAAATCGAAAATGACAGTGGCTCAGAAGATTTTGCAGTGAGTGATATGCCTCAGCCTCAGGCAGATTCCACTTCTGATCTTCCAGATACTAATGAGAGTGATTGGACTGCAGTTCCTGAAGTCACTAGCCCAACTGCTCCTGCCCCTTCAAGAGAGTTGTTGAGTCCTAGCTCTCCAGAGTTTGTGCCTCAGTCAGTGACTACCCCCAGGCAGGAGCCTAATTCTGCTACAGAACCAGCACCATCCCTGCCCATGACTCACAGTCCTAGTTCAGGGCCTGAAACCACCGGATTGCCTCAGAGGGGAGTACGAAGAGGGGAAAGAGTTAGACATGCTCCACCCATTTTTACCTATGATAATTTGGGGAATCCCAGCTTTATCAGCCAGCCACAGCTGTATCATGCTTGGGTAGGTGCAGTTTCCAATTTGGTTAATATGTTGCCTGTTTTTGCTACTCCTGGAATGTATTACTATTGACCTGTTTCTTGCAGCAATCCATTGTAATGGAGAGAGGACGACGTTGTTTCTTGTTTATTAATGTTGACCTTAATCACAGTTTCTCTTTGACGGGACGTAAAGATTCCACCAGGGGGAGTATGTAGGGAGGTGTTGATTTCACACAGCACTCCCTCTTTAAAACAGATACTTCTTGCCCCTGCAACTCTGGGTATGCAGCCCTGTGCTGGACTATAAAAGAGAATAGACTTCCTGCATACAGACTCAGAGACCTGAGCACACGGCTTGCTGTTAGGAGCTGTGCTGCTACTCATTATATTCAGAGCCTCACAGTGGTATCTGGATTCTTCCTTTGGCCATTAAACTGCTCATCTGCCAGTTCAGCTGAGTTTGCTGCAAGCTGAGATCATCTGCAGCTTCTGTGGAACTTCTGTGCTGCCAGCTTATTGACCTGCATGCACACTGTACCCAGTGGAGAACTTCACCGGGCTGATCAACTACTACAATCAAGAGAGGATGCTGCTATCAAGGTCAGGGGCCCCTGCAGCGTTCCATCCTACGCAGACTCTCTTGGAGGTATTTGTACTATAAGGTTAATATATACCCGGGTATATGTGCACGGACTGAAGCCAGGCCTTCCATTATCCCATTATTGCATTATTCTGTGTATGCTGTATGTATCTTATACCTTTACCCTTTGCTATATAAAGTTTACAGTAGTATTATATTCAGATGTGCTAGTGTTTACTTTAAGAGATTGCTGGGAGCAGTAGTCCCTCTGCTCTCAATGTATGTTTGTGATTAGACTGGATCTATTTCCCAGAAAGGTTCCCCAACAGTTACCAGGGGCCTATTCTGGGTGGAGGCACTGCTATAAAGAACCTATATCCCACTCTTCCATTAAGCGAAGGCTCAGCCCCCCATTTTGTTACCAACAGGTCAGCGCCATAGCCTGTCTGGAGTGGGGCATTTATCATCACCCCCCCCCCCCCCCCCAAAACAGGGCTACAGCTGTCCTAAGCCTTAAAAGCCTTTTCAGTATATCATCCTGGCATCTGTCATGGCTTCCACTTTCCTAAACTTTCTTAAACCTAGCTATGTGTACATCAATCAGAAGAGAAACATCAAGTTACATATCTTCTGAGACTAGTCCATCCCATGAGGAACATAACTTTGTGAAGAACAAAGATTTCAGAGACTTCTGCCCAACTTCTATTACCATCTATTGAGAGTGGATTACCAACAACAATATTAAACTTCTACGGAGGGGACTTTTTCTTTTTCCAGATGATCCCACAAAGGGCCTGATACAATGATTAAGCAACCAGGGTTAGGTAAAACTTTATGAACAAAATATTCAACATGCATATTATTATTATTATAGAATATGGAATAGAACGCACATAGAGCATAGCGTATGAAAATAACTAGTTCTGTATCACACACTAGACCCTCAGTGGGATCTCTATTCCACACTGCTGCCATTCCGTCATTTTGTAGTACCAGATGTGAAGTGAGCTGTCCATGTAGCTGAAACCTATTTTCTCAACAGTATAATAGGTAAAGAGTCTGCTGTGACCTCAATGTCTCTCTTTTTACCATTAATACACCCAGCATGTGTGCTGTATCATGGCTGCAGGGGACTCTCAGCACACAATTACTAAGCCCAGTGGCTATTAATGACGTGTGAATTGTTACTGACCGGCAATGACTTGATGGCCCGAGTCCTTTAATAAGACGTACCTAATAAGTAACAGGCAGCTTAAGACTTCCTAATGAAAGCTGCAACCTTGAGGGGTTGGAGGGTCACTAGCCTTAGTGAACCATGATGCCCTGTAATTATATGTGACTTATGTTGCAGAGTGAGAGTGCTGGGTGCAGCGGAGTCATAATCCAAATAGATATTTGTGGTGTAATAGAAACTGGCTTCACTGGAACATGAATGCACCTTACATGGTGGCTAACGTAGACAGGAAAAAGAAGGACGTATCATAGAGCAACAGGAAATAACACAGCAGTAACATGTATAGAAACCAGGGCCGGCGTCAGCACCCGGCAAGGCGGGGCAGCTGCCGGGAGCCCACTGACAGGGCCGGCCTTTGGGGTGTGTGACAGTGCTTGACCAGCGGCAGACTGGAAATGGCAGTGCAACCTCTTTTCCCTGCTGGGGAGGGAGAAAGGGGCTTCCACACCAAGAGTAAAAGCACTGTAGAGGTAAGTTTCTTTTTAAAAGGAAGGTTTCTTTTTCTTTTCTTTTGGTCCTTAGGGGGCATCCAGATTTGGAACGTCCCTCAGTGATGTGACATAACTCTTCACCACAAAGGGGCCCACTGAGACCATGGCACCCAAGGGCCCATGTAAACCTAGAGCCGACCATGATAGAAACCACAGTCAAGCATTGGTCACTGCACCATCCAGTGTCATAACTCGTCATAGCTGTAAACTGCACTAAATCTAGCAAAAGTCACTAATCACATTTAAAGGCAAGCAGAAGCTGTTGCAAAGTATTGTATCTCCAACAATAGAGATGACAACATAATTAAAACTAGTGACACACACACAATGAGCTCCATATGTCAATATGGAGCACGGATCTGATTAGCACAGTGGTCATGTGGACAGCACAATCTCCTCCCTCTAGAGCTCAGCCGTTCCAGTCCTGAAGGAAAGTTCACTTTTTTAGACTTTCCTCACAGGCCTCAGAGCAGGGGCACCATTGGAGCATGAGGCTCCCCTGCTTACATTTCTCCCGATCTTGTGGCATCAATCTCACTCCCACAGCCCCAGTATTTGAATCCGTGAGCCACAACCACTGTACTATGCCCAATTTTGGGCATAGTCGGTTAAGCTGCCTCTGATCACTCACACAGCACAGTCAGCTGTGAAGCCGATTACATTATAACATGAGGGAGCCTGGCTGCTGAACAATGTAACACACAGTAGGGAGTAGCCGTTATTACATTCTAACAGCAGCTACTATTTGTTCACAAACAGGGAGGTTGGCTTTTTACAAGGTAACAGCAATACTCCTGTTCAGCATGGGTTTCCAAACTCCCAGCAGAAATGTTATCACTCTCAGTGCTGCTGCCTCTGTAGGTGAACATGGGTGGTGTTCAGGGCCAGATCAAGAGGCCCATTATTATGTTCATACAGCGCTGTCCCCTGGCCTCTGATGCCAGGGTTGGGGTCCAGGTTTCCTAGTTGTGACTTCTGCATCTGCAAATCTGGCAAACCAGGGATTAAGAAACAAGTGTGGGCCAAGTAAGGGTGTACCACTGCACTCACCAATAACTATATATGTTTATTAAGAAAAAATATGCAGTGGAAAAAACAGCATTGCTCTAAGCCCACACATTTTTCTTGGGTTGCTTAAAAACAGTGGGAGAAATATATGGGAAATTGTCCAGTAAAATGAAACTGTGGTTGCTGTTACAACTTTGAACACTAGATGGTAATATAATATAGTATATTTACCACAAATGGTAAAACAATTTAATTTAAGATTAGAATTCTAACACACCCCTTTTAGGGCGAGTCAAGGGGCATAGGATACATTTGGGGAACAAGAGGAAACTGTTAGGATTGGGTGGGAACTTTTAGGAGGGACAACTGCAACATTGTATAGCGGAGAGTTCTTATAAGCGGAAGCTATAGGGACATACAGATAGATCATCCATAGCCCTGCTAAGGAGCAGACTGAAGTAGCCTGAAACCATGTGTAAGAAAGCTGGTGGGGCTACTACAGAGAGAGGCCTAGGTGCAGTTGGAGCGAGTGAGAAGCCTTGACTGTGGTGCAGCAGAGTCGAGCTGAGGTTCAGGGAGGTCCATGCAGAGAAGATAGGGCCCTGTCGAGAAGGAGATCCAGGGGGCCCCTGGCGTGATTGTGACAGGTGAGGCACTCCTTAGGAGTAAGAGTATCCCATGGGACCATGAAGCCGCAATGGTGTGCCGCAGTGCCTGAACTCTGGTAAGGTGTGGCTGTCTGTTGGAGGCCCCTGCCCTGTAGTGACTGTTATGTGAGGGAGAAGTCCTCGTGTTGGGGAACAGTAGGGCCCGTATGCCTGATGAAGAGAGATAACTCCTATTTTTCCTCCTGGCAGGCCAACGGATCCTCTGCTGGGCAACTCCACATCCCAGTCTCGGATACGCTCACTACGAGGGGGTGCTCAGCTATAAGTGGGGTGGTAGCCGCCGAAACCTCCTCTGGAAATAGGCCTACATTTAATTGGGACATACAATACTGTCTGGACCCTATGCTGAAACATTCTGATAAGCAAGAGTACCTGTGTTCTATGCCTGACAGGCACAAGCCTGTTTAACCCTTCATTCAAACATCCTTATAAAGCAAGTGTGCCTGTGTTTGCTTTCTACAAGCGATGCAAACTTATTTGGCCTGTGAACTGTGAATTGTGACCAGGACGTGGATTAAAGCATTAAACCTTTCTTCTCAAGACCCTGCAACAATAAAAACAAGCTGATGCTTTCACTTATCCAGTTTCCTGTTGAGTGTTTGTCTGCTGAGATCTTGTCATCTACCCATGCTGAGGTCCCATTAACCCTTACCCTCGGCTACCATACCTGTATGCTGTGATATTGCTGGTGATAAGTTGATACCGTGATGCACATGTTGGATTTCAATTAAAGCTAACCGTGATTGCTGCTGTTTAAAGAGAACTAAAACCCACGGAGATCAGCCCGGGAATCTATACGATTCCTAGGCCGATCAATTCCCTCCCCCTGGGGCATTCAAAATCGGGATGCCCCACTGTGTGAAACCCCCAGGTCGCCCATGATGGGATGTCATATTTATCCAGATATATACTAATATCCAGCTATATACTAATTTACTAATATCCAGCCATATACCAAGACTAAGGAGTGATTGAATCAGTTTGCTCAGGCTTAGAATAGAGGTGAAAGTTTCACTTTAAGACACTTACATGTAATCATTTAGCAGAAACTGGACATTTCATTATTATTATTATAACCTAGCTAGAGATGTGCCTTATCTAATGTCAGTCTGTACGTTTCAGGAGACAGCATCAAGGCCGCCTCTAATTTCTTCTCTTGTTTAGGAGCTAACTGTATTGTTTATATTAATGCCTATGTGCAAAATGTCCTGTTAATAGTTGCTCGCCAAAGGGAGGGGTAAGGAGCAATTCTGTATACTGCTCTTTATATTCTCTGCTGTGTCAAAAAATAAATCAGAACCTGTATGATGAACGCTGTTGTCTGAACTTTTCTTTGCGTCATACTGGTTCCTAGCTCGAGCTAAGCAGAGACTCTCCAGGGGCAGACGCTCAACGGGATACAGTTCTTTGGTGGAGATAATAGGGCAATTCTACCCTCTCTGGGGTAAGTGACATTTTACTTTAACTACCCCCCGGGACGGCAGAATTCAAAGATCCAGGTTGGGAGGTATAATTTAGCCGCAGGTGTATAGCGGCAGGTAGCATCAGGAGAGACGCAGGGAGCAGGACTCCAGGTTTTAGTCGCAGGTTTTTTAGTGACAGGTTTGGTCACAGTTATAGCGACAGGTTTAGTCGCAGGTTTAGGGACAGGTATAGTCACAGGTTTTAGCGACAGGTGCAGTCGCAGGTTTAGCGGCAGGTGCGTCAGGTGAGACGCGGGGAGTCCAGGTATGAGACTCCAGGTTAAATAGTAGCGCTACAAAGGTAGTTGAGCCTCTACCTCGTGGAAATATCTCTGCGCCTCTTTTGCTTTTCTTGCTGTCGCGTAAAAGTTTAAGATTATTTGTTTGTGTGGATTGATAAGTGTGAAGGTGAGCACGCTTTACCTTAACACTTACCTTCTTTCCCGGTCCTCTAGCAGGGCGTGTGCCCACGCCAGGCATTTGTGAATGGCCGGTGCGGGCACGCTCCCTGTTAGAAGGTAGCGCCCACGCATGTGCAGTAGGACCAGGAAGAGGCAAGTTCGGCGACCTGAGGGGTTTCACACGGGTCAAGGACCAAAACCCAGGATAGCCAAAATCCTGGGTTTTGGTCCACTTTAACCCCTATTATTTTAATTTACACATACCGGAATATAAACCATACACAAGACAAGGACGTGGGGAAAAACAGAATGCGGGGAAGTCCTGTGAAATATCGAATAAATAATAAAGTGCAAATAGACTAATTGCCATATACAATCCTAATAAACATCCCTCAGACAAGTACCCACAAAGCGCTAGTTCTTCCAGAAAAAAAAAATCTCATTAGATAAGGGGGGCCTGGGAGCTTAACTTAAGGAGCATCAGTGCCATACAGCGCCATTTTTTGCCTCAGCAGCACTCAGCGTGGGATTTAGGAAAGAAAAAAATGACAGTGCCGATGTGGCCACCTGCTGGCGTTTTATTTAACCCGAAAATGGTTGAAGATTCCATAGAGCACAATGGGTAACTGGGTTGAAGTGTTTAATGCTTATAATTCATATTAAAACATTTATTTGCATTGTCAGTAATTGAAACAGGACCTGGATGGACCAAAATGTTTTTTTGATTTTAATGGCTTCTTTTGCTTAACTGTGTAATTTGAACACCAACAACTAAAAAGAAAGCTAAACGCCAGAGGCACCTTCACCAGCGGCTGTGTATCGGGGGGGGGGGGGAGGAGTAGCCAGCGACAAGCAGGTTAGGCTTTTTTTTTTTTTTTTTTTTTTTTTTAACACCCTCACAATTGGGCTTGACACAGGGAAGTGAGCTGCTTTGTGGCTATAAGTCTGCCTGAAATACATATCTAGGAAGGCAGGCATCAGCACTGTGCATACCCGGGCAAGTGGCAGGGCCACTGTACCTTGGGAGGGCCCACCTTATTCCCTCTAACCTGGGTAGCCCCTATGCAGGGCACAGGACCACGCAATAACCAGGACTAAGGTCAGCCAGGTCCAGATTTGCTGTTGGAGGAGCCTCTCTTTCTTTCAGTTCTTCTATTTTGTTTCTTTCATTCTATTTTTATTTTGCTTTCTTTCTACCTTTCTTTTTCCATCTATTCTTTGTTTCTTTTCATGTGTTTTTTCTGCCAGTCCCTTTCTTTCAATTATTCTTTCAAAATCCTGTCAATCCTTCTATTCTTTGTTTCTTTCCTTCTATTCTTTATTTTCCTTCTAGTCTTTTTCATTATTTTTCTTTCCATCTATTTCTTTCTTTCTTTCATCTGCTTGTTCTGCCATTCCTTTTCTTTCTATTATTTTTTCCTTTATTTCTTCTTTTTTCTGCAAGTCCTCCTATTCTTTCTTTCCATTAATCTCTTCTTTTTTTATCCCTTCTCTCCTTCCTGTTTCCTTCATGTTCCAGTAATTAATTTTACTATCTTTGCTTTTGCCATTAATTCATTCTCTCTTTGTTTCTGTCAATTATTCTTTGCTTTTGTACTTTCTTTCCATCTTCCACTCTCATTTCGTTGCCAGCTTGTAAGAATTTGGCACACATAGCGTCAGTCTGCTGGCAAAATGGATGAATTCCCCCAACGCCCTGGTCTGTGCAGATTACCTGACTGTGAAAAGCCATCGTGACACTTGATCAATGGCTGATCATTAACCAAACGCCTCCGCTGCAGCAGATTAGAAGACATAATACGCCAGGAAAATAAAGGTTTATTTTCCATTGGCATTACACTATGTAGCTTCAATTGTCTAAGGAATGCTTCAGTTATGAATGGAGAGCCGCCATGGAAGCCGACTCATGGACACAGCTGCCTGGACCTTAATCTGCCCAGAACCCCCAGCAGCCAGGGAACGGTTTCACTCAAAAAGCTCAGCTATATCAAACAACCAATAGGGGGTGACTATAAGTAGGTCAGTAAAATAGCCCTTAAAGTGTACCAAAACCCAGGATTTTGACTATCCCAGGTTATGGTCCTTGCCCCCGGGGACCCTGATCGTGATCCGGGACCCCCCAGGTCGCCCAGTCTAACTCACCTTTCCCGGGCCTGCAGCACATGCACAGCCTCTCATCCAATAAAGCATGCTCGAATCCGCTCATGTCAGCCCGCCCAAGACTTGGCCGTCGAGTGGAGCCGAGCGCACCAGCGGCCGCATCCCTGTTGCCCTCTGACAGGGAGCGTGCCCGCGCCAGTCATTCACAAGTGTCTGGTGCGGGTCCGCTCCCTGCTAAATAGGTATAGCAGGCGGTGGCTGCTGCTCACACATGCCGTTGAATTGGCTCTCATTGGACAACAGTAAGCAATATAATGTCGAATGGTGGCCATGTGGTAATTCATTCAGTTCCAAGGTAAACTGCCACATAATGGCAGCTGAGCTTGAAGTGCCTTCAGATTCATTGCAGTTATAACTGATAAGGCTGACCCCCAATGCTGAGCTGTGTTTAACTGAATGTATCATTACTGGAAAGCACCAGGGAGTATTTTGGTCAACCATTCAATCATTAGACTGCATACGGTTCATGTTGATATCAATATAGAGCAAAGATTTTAGAAAAAAAAAAAGGCTGTTTTGGGGCACTGGGCTGGGGACATAAACTTCCTTTCTGGGTATAGGTGCACTTTAACTTTCATGTTTTTGGCAGACTTTTTTCTAAAGTAGAATAAAAAAAAAAAAAAAAGATCACTATCTGGAGAAGAAAAATACAGCCACAATCAATATTTTGCTTTGGCTAGAGTGGAGGAGAGTCAGGGCCACTTTAATAGGATTTTCCTGCATGTGACCCCAGTGTGAACATGTGGCATTGCTTCTTGTGTGACTACCAGAGACAAGAAGATAATTGACCACTTTTGTTCCAGTTGGTAAAACCACGATCCCCGCTGCGAGAGGGCTGAACTTTTTTTATAGACACAGTCCAGCGGATTTTTAATATGGATTCAGCAGCCTATCTAGGGAGAGACCCGTGTTAGGCCTTATAGAGGGGTTAAAGGGTAATTCAATTTTCAATGGCATTTTCAGTTGAAGTTTCCTTTAGTGCGTGCCAATATGTGTTCAATGAGCTAAGCTTATCTGGTAAGTTTTTCTTTTCTATTTGTTATAAAAGAAAACACTTTTCCATAACCACTTATCGGCTTGATTCAAAGCCTCTCTTGCACGCATTTCCACATGCAGGAATTACGTTAAAGTGACATATTTGGGCTTTTTTCTATGTCGGGTGATTCTGGGATGCGTTTTTTGTCCGAATTAGCAGTTTTTGGAATTTTACGTGTACGTCCATCCGAGTATTTGCCCTATTATTCTGGTTGATTCCTACATTTTTTGCTTGTGCGAATGTAATTTTATGGCTTTACCCTTTGCTTGCGCATGATTCTCGGCCCTGATTACATTCATTTCCGGTTCAAAATGTTGCCCCCCTTATGCAAGCGGGAACCGGCATACGCGCTAACGATGGAGCCCCTTGACGAGTTCTGTAAAGAGTACGAGTGACTGCAGCAGCATGGGCTGTTAACCAGTTACCTTCCAGAGCTTACGCATACCCGCAGTTGCCTAGATATCGATCAGATCAGACCTGACTGAACCGCCTTTCTCTTGAGAATCGTTACTCATTATTGTCTATATTGTAATTGTCTGCCTTCAATCTTTAGCGACTGGCTCCTGCCAGAGGCACCATCAGTTGGCATGTCCCAGCCTTCGCTGAGCTACATTTCTCGATGACATGGCTGTCCTGCAGGAGAAATACATCTCTTTTACTGACAGCATGGCAACCTGGAATGCATTGAGGTATCAAGCTACCGGGTATGAGCCCTGATTGCAAAGAGACTAGCGGACTAGCTCACCTCTCGACCAGGAAGCCTGGAATCTAAGGGCCAACCTGGATTTCACTAAAGCCCTTAAAGGTCTGGGGATAGACTGGGCTGCAGGAAGGCCCCAGGTCAGGCAATTTAGAAGTGAGTATTGCCAAATCCGAGGTAGGAGACAGGCCAGAGCTGGACTGGAGAAAGAGACTGGCAAAGGTTGTGGCTGGCAAAACTGGATCGTGGTCAAACAAGCCAAGGTCATGGGCAGGCAGAACTGGATCGGAGTCATCAACAAGCCGGGGTCGTCAGGAGAGTGAAAGCGTAGTCAGGATCAAGGCAGTTCTGTACACAGGAGATAATACTGGAACAGGTAGCAGAGAAGACCAACTGGCAATGCAGGTCAGGGCTCACCAGTATTTAAAGGCCCCTGCACATGCGCACAATCGAGCTCAGTTTTGCGCGTTTGCAAAGCGGTTGGATTGTACACCGTGCATATGCACACGCATAATCTCACCACAACAACAAATTGTGCTGCTACGGCCGAGAGGGCATGCATTCACACTTACTGACATGGCTATATTTAGTGCGCAAATGCGAGCGCACAGGAAACCTTGGCACCCTCTGCTGGGAAACAAGAGGAACAGTCCTGGTTCTTTGAAATGAGGTTGGGTTTTTTCAACATTGCAAATATGCCAAGTGTCATGGGTGACATTGACTAGATGTACGTGGCCCTTGTACCCCCAGCTGCTCAGGAGTATATATTTCAGTATGTTTAGGGCCACTTGCACCTTCTTGCCCCTCTCCTGTATTTATACCTACTAGTCCCCTCTCCTGTCTTTATACTACACTTGCCTCAGCTCCCCTAAACCAGCTTCCTTGTGCCTTTGTAAAATCAAATTTTATTTGCAAATAATTAGTTGGAGCCACTCTACTTATCCTCTGATTGTTTGGCTTAATTTCAGAAACCGCAAGAGGGGCCACTCTCTTAACACCCAATGCGTTGTGGGACCGGATCTTCATTTTTTCAACATTTTGGCCGGCTTCTCAGGCTCGTCCCACAACGCATTTATCATGTGGAGTTCGAGTTTTTATAACTGTTTTGAGAATGGCGAGCTGAGTGGCAGTTGGCTTCTGGGTGTGTCTATTCTTCTTTTGGCTCTTCCCTTTTTTTTTTGTTGTGTTGCTACTTTGTTGTGGATAGCTAGTTTTATCCCTACCCTACATCACTAATACTGTGCTTGTGTGGCTAATCAAACCCCTTGTCCATGCATACTGCCTTCTGTTTTGCTTGATTGCTCAGTGGTTTGCCTTAGGCAACACTAAATTGTTGCCTCCTACAAATTGTGTTTGTGTTGGTTATTAATTGGTGTTAATGTTGATTTATGTTGTCCTTTTAGGTGATTCATGTTATCCCCTGCTTCCCTGGCTCCTGACACCCTTTCGAAGGCCCAGACAGATGGCCAGGAGGCCTATAATCGGGCCCAACACCGCACTCGGGCTGTTGTGGAATGCGTCTTTGTCATGGTTTTGATGTCTGGACCACACAGGGAGCGCCCTCCAATTCAAGCCTGACAAGGTTGTTCAAATCATCATGGCCTGTATTGCCCTCCACAATTTTGCCCTAACGGAGATGGTGTCGGCATACGTGGAGGAGCCAACCCTTGCTGCAGCTCCGAAAATACATGGCCTACTGTATTCCGGTACCCCAAGCTATGCTGCCCAATTTGTTCACCAGCATTTAGTCGACAACTCTTTCTAAATTTGTGTTGATGTATTTGTGCATTTTGCAGCATTTTTGTCCCCCCCCCCTTTTGTTTTGCCATGTGAAATTAAAACAGCCAAAACAAGGTGACATTTGAGGTCTTTCATTTAGGGTATACAATGCACCCCTCCATAGGTGGCTCACGGGCAACACAGTGCCCAAATTTCAGCAAAATAAATGTTTGCCCCTCGGGTGCTTGCACTGTCCCAGAAAATTGGTTAAAGGGGCAGGGGCGCACATGTGGAGCTAAAAGAGACCCAAACAATTAGGTGAGGACAAGTTAACAATAATTATTATTATTATTATTATTGTTTATTTATATAGCGCCATCATCTTCCGTAGCGCTTTACAAAGTAGTAATTACAGACAGGATAGAAACATACGGTACATATACTATTTCAAATACAGTTTTACAGATTTGACAGTGGATATTCTGAGTACAAAATACAATAGGGGAGAGAGCCCTGCCCTTGCGAGCTTACAGTCTAACAATGCACATCTGTTTGTTCTTTGCAGACTTTCATTGACCAAAGGTAAAACTTCAAGCCCAACACACATGAAAAGAGGAAGTGGCAGCCCATGTGAGTGGGGACGTCGCCTTACACCTTAACCCAAATGATGCAATACTGGTCGGACCTCAAATGGCTAAAGTGGTCCTGGGTGTGGAGGTTCTACAGCCAGAACTTCCCAGGTAAGTGGATGTACAACAGAGAAGATGAGCTATCAGGGTAATGAGTAACATGTTTTATAAAATTATATTTTCTTTTGTACTTGGGGAGTTCTGGCTGCAGATCAAGCCCACCTAGAGGCACATGGGACAGGCTTCATTATTACAACTGCCTGGATTGTCCGTTTAAAAAGGAAGCCTAAGCATTTGAACTTTCCCCACCTAGTCACCCCCTCCTGCTAAGCCTGATTCGGGCAATAAAATTAAAAAAATCAACTCCAGATCGTTGTGTTACTTGACTTTGATTCCAGCTGTGGAGGTGTGGGGGCTGCACACTAGCCATTGACTTGATTGACAGTTGAGTGACAGATTAGTCATCCATTCCCCTGAGCACTATGCCCGAGTGCACAGCTTCCGTGTAGAGTGCCTGCTCTGCTGTCTACATTAGAGGAGGGGTAAATTCAAAGGCTTGGAGTTCATTTTTGAGAGCAGATCTCTTAAAGTGGACCAAAACCCAGGATTTTGACTAGAGTGGGCGATCAGGGGTGCCCCGCTATGTGAAACCCCCCAAATCCCCCGGATCAACTCCCCTCACTGCGGTCTTGCGGTGCATGCGCGGGCGCTCATCCAATAAGTGCGCTCGGAGCCGCAGAGCTCCGAGAGCGCTGGCGGCTGCATCTCGCGCTTCCGTCTAACAGGGAGTGCGCCCTGCTAGAGGAATAGCGGGGATGCGGCCGCGGCCCGCGCATGCGCCATTGGACCGGGATTAAGGTAAGTGTAGCGGGCGACCTGGGTGTTTCACACAGCAGGGCATCGCGATTTTGGATACCCCGCAGGGAGGGAATGGATCGTCCCGGGAGATCCAGCTGGGTTTCAGTCCACTTTAAATAACCATAATGTTAATAACATGACACTGTACTTTTATTTATCTGAATGAGCAGAACCTGGCATTAAGCTCACTATAAAGTATCAATCTCAATATAAGGTATTAATCTCAATATAAGGTATCAATCTCAATATAAGGTTTCAGTTTCAATCTCAGTATAAGGTACAGTATCAATATCGCTGTAAGGAATCAATCTTCATTGTGGACAGCTCAGCTATTGTTGTAAGTTACGTTTGCTTCTGGTTTACCAGGCAATAAGAATCTCAACAGTAAATCAAATATAATCTTTTAATTGAGTTTCCTATTATGTTATTTCTCTGCCTTGTTCTCTTTCCAGTGTTGGAAGTAAGACAACACACCGCTGTGGTTTGGAAAGAGGGAAGATTTAAAAGTGTCAACAAGATTAATACGAAGCCGCTGAAATGATTACCAATTACAAGGTGCTCATTATGATAGACACTCCGCTCCTGGCAGAGCACTCGGGTCTGGATCTTACCTCTGGGTCAGACACTTACCGCTTAATTACCATTAATTACAATGAAAAGTCATTGCAGAGAAAGGAAGAATTCTGAAACTTAAAGGGATGCTGTAGGCAAAATGCATAAACAAATATTCAATAGTGCATCTCATCATGGCTGTGTTCTCCCTTCCTGTCAGAGCACAGCTGCTCCTGGAAGTAAAAATCAGGCAAAGAATAGTGGCACACCCCCTGAAATACTTTCCCATAGACCACAAATCATAGGGCTCTACTGGTGGTCTATAGCTCCACCCCTGTTTTTCAGACAAGGACACCTTAACTAATTAGCATTTGAATCGCTTGTGGTTGCCTGTGTGCTAGAGGGTCACAATCTCTGCTTTGGAACAAGACAATAGAACCTGCACCCCATTCCTTCACTTTTGATCATTAGGCTGTAGACACTGGGAGAGAGTGAGAACAGTCAGGGTGCTGAGAATGCCTGTGTCTTACAAACCCCGCCCATTATGTTTATTATTATGCGGCATCACAGAGCCAAGGGCCATGTACACATATTTTAAAAGAGAGATAATAAGGTAAAACAGTTAACCTCGATATTCCAGCCATTCCCTCCTCAATTTAAAAGCAGAAAACAGTTTAGAACAGTGCCAAATGTAGTCTAACAATTGCTCTTGCCTTCTTTATCCCTTTAAAGTGGGCCAATCCCCAGGATTTTGGCTATCCTGGTGATTGCTCCTTGCCCTAGGGGCATCACGATGCGAGACCCCCGGATTGCCCAGTACTCACCTTTCTGATGTTCCCACAAAGCATACGTGGGTGCTAGCCTGCCCAGCTAGCCTGCCCTGTAATATTTTAGATTCCAGGCCGGCCACACAGGGCGATTGGTCCATTATAACAGCACCTTCTGAAATAGCAGAACTGGTTTACAGACAATGGCCTCAATTCAGTAAGAGTTTAAAAAAAACTCTTAATGAATCAGGGCCAGTGAAACCTTTCTGGGTAGCCAGCAGCTTGGAATTAACATGACCCAGCAGTTATGCCTGTACTTCATTGCAAAAGACTCCAGTGAACCCAAGGGTTGTCATTAGACTAACCTTGACCAGAGGTCCCACTCAGGCATTTTGTCAGCCCCCCCCTCCCGAAAAACTCTGAGGACACCGAAATATCCAACTTTACATACATTAAGTAGAAGACTGTCCCACTGAATGCAGGATGTCTGTTCGGTTTACAGCTATTCTGACTCTTAGGCTGTCAGTGGAATGCATGGATTGGCTGAGCATTTGCTGCTCGATCACCAACATCCTTTTGTGAACCAGAGGTCCCTGGAGCATGTGACCAGGGGCAGGGCTACACCTACTTACTCACATGATTAGCATAGAATGCTGTGGATATTTGTCCCTTAAAGCCCGTAAATAAGCCACACCCCCACCACCCCATTATCCACAAACGGGTTTAAGCTGTCACTTAGAAGAAACCTAATAATGGTCAGTCTCCCTGTAGTCTGATGTGTCTGGGACAGTATCAGTCCCTATGCAGCAATGTGAGCACCTCTGATCATGATCACCTCTTATTCAATTAATAATTTATACTGAAAAAAAAAAAGTAAATATACTCACGTGGCACTAGATACAACTGTCAAGCCTCCTGGCTACAACCATGCGGAAAGCTAAGCTGAGCTCCAGGTATGGGGCGAAGTGAAGCAAATAATCCCAAAGGGCAAAATAAAACAGTCTGGGCAGAGTCCAAATATGAATCCGGGGTCAGAGGCAGGCAGAAAACAAGCAAAGTCCACTGAGCAATCCGCGTCAAAACCGAGTTATCCGTCCGTAAATAAATCCAGGTATTCAGATCAGATATTCAGGAAGTAAGCTGATAACACA